>CM076574.1:1073718288-1074410788 GCA_034641835.2 Pinus albicaulis
CAGCGAAACTTTGAAGGCCTACAGATTTTATGTGCCCGATCAAAGGGAAATGGAGATATGCCACGATGTCACCTTTGATGAAGATGCTTCCTTGGGGAAAGTAGTCAATCTTATGAGATCTGAGGAAGATCATGAAGCAAGGCCTGCAAATCAAGAGGAACCGAAGGATGAGACGATGCCTGATATTGAAGGACCGATGGACCCGATTGATCCACCTCCTTCACTGGGAAAGAGACCATCATGGCTCAGGGACACTCTCAAGGATCCTGAGGGACATAATTTCATATGGCCCCAAGGGGGACATTCCGTGAAAGCAAGAAGTCGAGTAGATACCAAGGGTATCTAGCAGCCATGAGTACTATTGAACAATCTGAGCCTAGATATTTTGAGGAAGCCGTAACGCATCAAGTCTGGAAGGATGCTATGCACGAAGAGTATGAGTCCATAATGAAGAATGATGTCTGGGATATGGTTCCAAGACCAAAGGACAATGCATTTGTCACCTCAAAATGGCTCTACAAGATCAAGCATGGATCTGATGAAAGTGCTGAAAAGTTCAAGGCAAGATTCGTTGCCCGTGGCTTCTCTCAAAAAAGAGGCATAGAATATGATGACATATTTGCACCTGTGACCACCATCCTATCTATCACAGCCCTTGCTGCTACGCAAGGATGGAGTCTTCATCAGATGGATGTGAAGACCGCATTTCTGCGTGGTGCGATAAAGGAAGAGGTGTATGTGGAGCAACCTCTGGGGTTCGACGTCCAGGATCAGGACACCCATGTCTACAGGTTGAAGAAAACCCTCTATGGGTTGAAGGAAGCACCCAGAGCTTGGTACGAGAGGATAGATAGCTACATGATGAAGCTGGGCTTCACTCATAGTAATGTTGATCCGAACCTTTACTTCAAGGTTGATAGGGGGAAGCCTCTCATTTTGGTGTTGTATGTGGATGACCTCTTCCTGACAGGTGCTGACCCTCTTATTCATTAGTGCAAGAGGGAGCTTGCTGCTGAGTTCGAGATGAAGGACCTAGGGTTGATGCACTATTTCCAAGGCCTAGAGGTTTGGCAGAGACCTGGCAAGATTTTCCTTTCTCAAGGAAAATACATTGTGAAGCTTCTGGAAAGATTTAGTATGGTGGACTATAAGTCTGTGTCGACACCGATGGAGCTCAACATTAAGAAGTTGAGTGGCAGCGCTGTTGGGTGCGTCTTAGCAAATCCTACTAAGTATCATCAACTCGTAGGGGCCCTGATGTTCTTAGTGAACACCCGTCCAGATATATGTTTTGCAGTGAACACTTTGAGTCAACAGATGGTTGAGCCTCATCACTTTCACTAGGTTGGTGCCAGGAATATTTTGAGATACCTTCGAGGCACGATAAACCATGGGCTGAGATACACTGCCAGGAGCGTGACACTCCTTGGATATACTGATGCCGATTGGGCTGGCAGTGTGGTGGATCGTAAGAGCACATCGGGATGTTGCTTCAATCTTGGTTCTGCGTCGATCTCATGGATGAGCAGGAAGCAAAATTCGGTGGCTTTGAGCACCGCTGAGGCCGAATACATTGTACCAAGTATGGCCTGTTGTGAAGTAGTTTGGTTGTGAAAGCTCTTTAGTGAGCTGTTTGGACATGTGCTAGATACCACCGTGATACTCTGTGATAACTAGAGTGGGATTCGCTTGTCCAAGAATCCAGTGTTCCACGATCGATCCAAGCATTTTGATATCCGGTACCACTATATCTGGGATATGGTACAGCGAGGCGTCGTAAGGCTCGATCATATAGGAACTAATGAGCAGGTCACAGATATTCTCACAAAGCCCCTGGGGAAGGTCAAGTTCCTAACCTTCCGTGAGAGTCTTGGTATCGTGGAACGACCCTATGATGTGGGTCCTGTTGGACGATGAGCTCTAGGAGCTCTAGGGGGCTTTGGGGATAGCTTCTCGAAGCTATAAGCACTCACGGGGCTAGGCTTGCCGAACCCTGTAGTGCTTCTGCCCCACCATTATGATGTTTGAGTTGGTTCACCTTTCATTATCTGTGCCCCGTATGCATCCTACCCATTGAGTTCAGGGCTTATGGGAAGTACCTCTCATTTTGCCAATGAGGTGGGAAAAGCTAGAGACTAGTAGCAAAGACTGATGGATGCATCAGAGATTGCCATAATCTCTATCTAGGATGGCACGGTCCAACCACTTGATCTGGGATCAAGTATAGTGAGGTTTCGGACCTCCAACTGAATTCGGGTCAAGTAAACCAACCTCGGGTTGGGATGAGACTCTTTGAGTCTAATAGAGGTTTTGGACCTCTACGGTGAATCTGTCAGCCGAGGGATGATGTCTTTGTGACTGACCCACTATTTTTCTGAAATAAAGAGGCCAACAAAGCAAGTTATGGCGGGATGACGCACGATGTTTGATTGCACTAGTGGATGGAGTTCTCCCTAGTTGAGAGGGAGTGTTAAATTTGGACAACTAGGTCCAAACTCCATCTTGTGATGCTCAGATGAAGATTCCAATATTTGTATTGGATTCCTCTTTCAGAGAGATGTAAAATAGATCTAAAATTGTTTTTAATCCGATGAGCAGAACATTTATTTTGAATTTATTATTTATAATATATTTAAGTGCAGGTCGGCCTTAAGGTTTTTACCCCCAGCAAATGTGTCACACACCTCTCGTGATTGGTATTTATAGGGTCAACGTTGGAGAATTTTTCCACTCATCTCATCACTCATCTCCTCGTCTTATACGAGCATCTGAGAAGCAGGTTCATCTCACACGTGGGAAAGAAGATCGAATTTTACTGCAGCAAGAAGGTCGAAGTTTACCGCAGCAAGAAGGACGAAATTCACTACAGCTAGAAATCTTCGGTTAGGGTTTCTGGGGAAGTTTGACCAGCGTTGACTTTGGTCAACGCATGGTTCGATTGGTTTGAATTTGGGAGGAGACTTCGATCTAAGGAGGCCGTACTCTTTGGCACAGAAATCGAAGTCAAAGGTTGACCAAAAGTTGAGCTGCGTTTACTTTTAGTGTTGTTGCCGCGTTGCCTTTTCTGGGCAGCGTTGACTTTTCTGAGGTTGACTTCTGAGTTGTCCATGTGACTGTTTTGAGGACTGTTGTGACAAATGCTAGGTTGGCTGACCGTGAAGTCTTTGTTGGTTGAAGCATCCTGTTGACTGCGGTAATGCACCATCACCTTTATCAGTTTCTGACTTGTCTTCTAAAGGATCACTGGTATGTTCTATCTACATTTTACTTGTAAATTCGTGTGATTGTTGTTGATAAAAGTAAAGTTGCATCGAGCATAGAACATCTACATAAATTTACATTAAGACTACTTCCTCTAATTGTTATTGTTCATCCATAAGTAAGCTGACTACGAGGTTGACTTGAACCATTATTAACACGCTAGTGTAGTGCTACCTAATTGTGTTTAAGAAGCATAAGGGGCAGGGTTGGTACAAGGCCAACTTTGCTATCGTCTAATGCCATGCCCACTACTACATTTTCATCCTCTTTTGGCCTTAGGATATGGTTTCCCATTAGTTCATTTGATTCTTTCTCATCCACAATCTCATCCTACATTGCGTCCAACCTGCTACTTTGTAATCACATATCTCTCGTAACCCCACTCCAGTGTGTTCATTAGACCTCATTGAGGTGCCTTGACTACTACTCTTTATTGAGTTATATTTTATCATCAACCCTTTGTTTCACAACCATCCACTCACAAACTCACCTTTCCCATTGAAATTCTCCAACTCTCTCATCCTGACTTCACTACTCTCTTCCTCGTTAATCTCATTTTGAACTCCTCATTGCCTTCTTCATTTGCTCACATCTAATTCAACCACCACTCATTCGTTATCTCTACTTCCTCAAAACTTATTCAACTTGCTCTTTAGCTTTTGTGTCCTTCATGATCATTTAATCCTTTGAGCTATCCTATTTTCCAACCCCATTATAACCCATTACTTAATACAAAGTTATACACCACCATGATGAAAATGTCAATAGGAAATAACTTTTCCTTCGTTAACAATTCTTGTACGGTTTGTATTCACTAATGTCTCTCAAAACCCCTTCTCCTTAGCTTTTGAGTACAACTAGTAAAATTCATGGGATTTATGTTTTTCGAATATTAAATTTTTTCGTTTCCCTCCCTCTATTTCCCTCGTTGCAGGGTTTTTCCAGGAAAGGAGGAGGAAGGGCGCGTCCATGTTGCAGTAGGTCTGATCCGATACACTTGATTGAACTCAAGAAATTGGATTCGGTTGAACTCAAGAAATTGGATTCACAGTGCATAATCGTGGTGATTTCATTTTACATATGGAATTTTCAGTTGAACTTAGGAAATTGGATTCCTGGTGCCTCCAATCGTTTGGAATTCATTTTACAGAAGGAATCTATCACTTAAAAACTCTCTAGACGAGCCCAATGAGGCACTCAAGGGGTTGTATGTTCAAGATTTTACGGAGGAAGACGAAGCTGAAGGCATGGGCGATAATATGTTGAAAATTCTGTTGATTCTCCTCTGTTCATGAGCTATTCCTACAGAAAACATGCCATCTTGCAGCATGTCTACCATGCCCAGAATTCAAAAGTTGATGCTAAGCTAAATGAAATGGTAATTGTCCAACACGTTTTAGCGATTTGTAAGAACCGTGGGATAACTATCACCAACCAGTGAATTGATACCGATTAGAAAGAATTTATGCACATTTTAAACCCTTTCGCGACTACAACCTGAGATGTCATTGGTGTGGGTGCCTCTGCTACTTTGCTTGTATTTAACAATGAATTGGGATTCACCAACCGCAACATAGAATCTCTCTGCAGCGTTGGACGATCTACCAAGAAGGGCAAAAGACAAGGAGGCTACATTGGCGATAAAGGTATTCATTTCTTAAAACCTGTACTCATAAAAAAAAAGGAAATTGGGGTGATAGGGAGGTTTTTCAATCCTTGACTATCTACTGTTTAGATCAAATGTAATATCTATTTCTAAATTTGCAGAGACTGGGTTTAAAAACTTTGGGTTGGCGCCCTTGCAGTTTACACCCTGGCTGCTTGATCTGCTTACGCTGGTGGATCAACTTCAATTGCTGAATCAACGAATTCAATTGAATTTCCATCTTGATCCATTGCGGTTGAACCTGCTTATGGCTATAGAACGAGGAGGGGCGCGCCTGGAACCGTTACTTGCATGGGAATGGGCGTTTATGCTACTGGTACTTGATAAGATGTGGGGTAACCTGGTGAAAGTGAATTGACTCAATCAACTCGATCAACTGCAATGACTGGACTAGGTTTAAAAAATTCAGGGAATGGCTGCTCATATGCAACATGTTATGCAAACAATATAAATTGGGGTGATCGGGAGCTTTTTCTAGCCCTGACTGTTAAGATAAAATTTGCACTAGGTATCTAAATTTGAAGAGTTTGGCTTTAACTGCTTTGGCCCATGGCTGTTTAGATGAAATATAGTATTAGCTGAGATAACATCAGATGAGCTCATATACGATACAAATTATATATGTTGAATAAAGAATTTGGACTTTTGGACCTATAGAATTGGTTTGCAAATTGGATGCAAATATGTTTCCAATTTTTCTTGTTAGTTGCTTTGAAGAAAATTATTCATATTGATAATATCCTTGCATTAATATGTATGAACTGAATTCCTTTGTATACAAGTTTAGACCTTTTTGATCCATCCATTAAATAGTTAGAAAAGCTAGAGTTTTAAAAACAAAGGTAGCTGTCTAGTTAGTCTAGATACTAGAACATGCAATTTCCATTGTAAGAGATGGAAAGTCTTCATGATGAGTCATATTTACTATTGAACTTGCACTTTAATGGATGTGCACTATTCTAAAATGAAAATTGTGCAATGCTATGTAAGTAGAGTTGGATTTGTTTCTTAGTTGCAATCAATATGCAGTCATGTTGTTGTCCTATACTACTTGAGATGAAACATTGCTTGGACAATGGCATTCGTGGAATTCAATATAAATTGACAAAGTAACTGAATATGCAACAGAGTTATTTTCTGTGGAAAAACTTCAAAGAAAATGACCATTCTTTTAGAAATGGATCAGGACAATGCATGTGTGAATGTTTATAATGAAAAAAATGGTACAAGAATCAGTGTGAGGGCTTGTTCACGACTTGGGAGATGTTTGAAATGTAAATTTTGGGCTTCACTACTCTTTTGTGTTAGTATGCCTGTTTTGATTGAGGCATGATTGACCTAATCGATGGAAAGGAAAGTGGAAATTTTCAAGTTACAGTTATATGGATATAGTTTCTTATGTTATAGGGAAGGACTTCATTTTCCTTTATCTGTGTACCTGGAAGCGTGTGTCTGATTTCATAGGAAAAATCAAATCTTAAAGGTAAGACTGTTGTCAATATCTAGTGATTCAATTGGAGTGAGGCGTGACTTAAGATCAGTGATTCAATAATTTGCATTATAAGTTAGTCTAGATACTAGAACATGCAATTTCCATTGTAAGAGATGGCAAGTCTTCATGATGAGTCATATTTACTATTGAACTTGCACTTTAATGGATGTGCACTATTCTAAAATGCAAATTGTGCAATGTTATGTAAGAAGAGTTGGATTTGTTTCTTAGTTGCAATCAATATGCAGTCATGTTGTTGTCCTATACTACTTGAGATGAACATTGCTTGGACAATGGCATTCGTGGAATTCAATATAAATTGACAAAGTAACTGAAAATATGCAACATAGTTATTTTTTGTGGAAAAACTTCAAAGAAAATGACCATTCTTTTAGAAATGGATCAGGACAATGCATGTGTGAATGTTTATAATGAAAAAAATGGTACAAGAATCAGTGTGAGGGCTTGTTCACGACTTGGGAGATGTTTGAAATGTAAATTTTGGGCTTCACTGCTCTTTTGTGTTAGTATGCTTGTATGTGATTGAGGCATGATTGACCTAATCGATGGAAAGGAAAGTGGAAATTTTCAAGTTACAGTTATATGCATATAGTTTCTTATGTTATAGGGAAGGACTTCATTTTCCTTTACCTGTGTACCTGGAAATGTGTGTCTGATTTCATAGGAAAAATCAAATATTAAAGGTAAGACTGTTGTCATTATCTAGTTATTCAATTGGAGTGAGGCGTAACTTAAGATCAGTGATTCAATAATTTGCATTATAAGTTGGGAAAACTTGGAACGACTCAACAACAAATCAGCAAGCAGGGAGAATAAATCAGGAAAAAATTGATAGTTCCTAATTTCTTAGCAATCTTTTTCATATTGATTTGCAAGCTTCTTACCTTATACACTATTCTTCTTTTTTGTTTGTCCACGGATGCCTATATTATTCATATGTTTAGTTTTTCTTAATCACCTATGTTGGGATTGTAACATGATTGCTACTATCATAACTCTTTAATTCCCCATATTGATGGGTGGTTTTGGATTGCAATGCAGTGAAGAAAAGTATCAGCAATTCCAAGCAGATGGAAATTTGTATTACAGATGTGCTGCATGTCGTGGAGGCTGTTACCAGGTTTTCCTGGTCACATGGTTATGTAGATCATTAATTCAAGTGGTTTTCTGATTGCATTCAATTACATATCTGTTTCATACTTTTGGAGAACAGGTTAATGATCTTGGTGATGCTGTTCAAGAGCTGTGGAGGAGGAGGGATGAAACAGAGCAGGAGAAGATGACTAAACTCAGGGCTGTTGCTTGACTCCCTTCACAATAAAAAATGATACGCCTTTGCCCTTAATTAGATGATGATGAAGAATTCCCGTCCATTCAGCCAAAAGATTCCAAATCCATATCCAAGGGTTTATTTGAAAAGACATTTAAAAGTGGAAAGGATCAAATGATGAAACCAAAGGAATATGGAAAAAAGGCCTCAAAAAATGCATTAGTAAATAAAAAAATTATTAAGAAAGGATTAAAAGTTCAGTGAAATGGTAAAACAGGGGCATTGAATAACATTTTGCATATATTTCAGTCTGAAATGAAAGTAGAAGAGGATTCAACACCAAGTCAGGACCAAAATAGTTTGATATATGAAAACAATGAAGAGGAGTGGTCTCAAAAATCAGATGGGAATAAATTATATTCTCCTCCCAAAACAAGAAGTTCAGTTAAAGATGGGATATCAGTGGAGGCTGATGACACGATTTTTAAAAGCAACATAGTTGAAAGTGGTTTATTTAGTGGCAAAAAGAATGCCAAAGGTCATTAAAGTAAAAGCAGTTCCAAGTCATCTCACAGTCAAATACATGAGAAAGTGAATACACAAACTGAAATGTTTGCTAGCAAGTCTGAGAGCAGCAAGAGTACAAAGATTATTATACATCTCCCAGTAATAGATAAGAACAATAAAGATACATGGAAATCATTCCACCGTTCAGCATCAGAGGCTCATAGTAGTCAAAGGGAACAAGGTTCACAAGGTGGGTATCTTAATCAGGTTCTAATTTGATAGGACATATTAGTACATGTATATTCTTTAACTGTAGTTTTTTTCTTCAAAAGAATGTGAATTATGGTTCACCCTCAATAGAAGTGGTCTTCCAGGGCACTGAAAGATTGATAGCTATAGGAAAACCGATATCTCCGTGTTGTGGTTATGAGAAGCACTGCTGTATTTACATGAATAATTATCCCTATTAGCTTATTGTTCCAATTTTGAATGTTTTTGTTGAAAAATTAACATTACAAGGAAAGCAATCATGATCTTTGTCTGCTGTTGAATGACTTCCTGGGTTCGTTGTGGATTAGAGATGAGAAAGTTAGGTTCTGTAATTATTGAAACTAAATTAGGCTGGAATGAAAAAGTTGCAGGCATTTTTGTGGAGGTTAGACCATCTGGCATCGACATTTCTGGTAGAACCTATTCAGCTTTATCCTCACCTTTTTACACATTATTTTTTATGGGATGAGAGTTTGGACTATTGGAATTGGAATTCCTCCAATCTAGATGAGGGAAGTTTTGAATTATTTTGTTGAAAATGCCACATATATCATATATAATGTGCACATATATCAAGGCCATAGAGGGAGATGTATGTTCACTTAGATCATTACAACCAGGAGCCAAAAATGGGTCAGACAAGAGCTCCCCGCTGACATGAGCAAGGAAGGGGAATCCTGTTTGCTTCATTGTTATTAGAACCAGACCAGTGGACCTCTAAAACTGGAAACTGGTGTCAACCAGAAAAAACTGTATGACCCAAAAATACATAAAATATTCAAATTTTGATTAAAAATAAATATTCTTGTACATCCATATGAATCCAAACCATTATACACAAATATGAAAATTTTTCTCATGTGTATAGCTAGTAAGGATGCATATAATCAAAATAGAGCACTAAATACAATCCATATCTGAACCAAAATAGTAAAACCAAAATAGTTTTTCTCAAGGATTTCACCATGGCTTCCTGATGCTTAGCTTTGCTTTGCCATATGCAAGTTTCCAGTTTCAGCTGTTTGACCTTCTCCTCTAGTTCTCTGTTTCTAAGATTGAACTTCTCCATCTCCGAATATTTTTCCCGTTTTTGCCTCAAGACGCTTTCCTCAATCATAGAAAGCATAGATAGATGCCTCTGCCTCTTCTCTTCAAGAGATTGCCTCAACTGATCCGCCTTTGCCCTCACAAATTGATCAAGCTATTCTTTCTGTGTTTGCAACTGTGATGTTATATGCGCTGTTAGAAAATGAAGGGTAGAAGCTGCATCTCCTCTCGTTGCAGATGGTATTGAAGAATTGACTTGTTCATCCTCAAATTCCAGACGGAGACCAGTTGATACAGTACCCACTGAGTGTGGTACATTCCCTATTCCTGCAGCTGGGGCTTGCTGATTAAGGTTGCACAAATTTATTAACAAGGGTCTCTGATGTTGCAAAGCAATAATATCCACAGCCTCCCTTGGTCTCTTTCGCGATGGAGGGTCCTCTGGCATATGGAACATTGCTCCATTCTGCTGACCATGCACAGAATTAGGAACTGCATTGATATTTAGAAGAGCATAAAATATAATGCATTCATGTTATATGGTTTTTGGATATGATAACCTGTGGAATGGCAATCTTCATAAGAACACTTTCCATGAGATTAGTTTCTTATCGAACATGGTTTCCAGGGGTGTCCCCAAAGCCTTGGAAACCACTCAGTGCCACCCATTATATCTTTTGGCGATTCTCAAAAAAGAGGTTTCACTAATGGAAGCATCACAAAAGGAGATAGAGACAAATGTAAACCTTATTCTTATGATGTTTATTTTCTTTTCAAAACCACCCCCTCCCCCAAACTCATGATTTTACAAGATTTTCTACCAGAGTTAAGGAGGCAGCAAACAAATGGTGAGCGAACAGTGAAGGATGCAGCAAACAGTGGAGTAAATAGTTTCTAATATCACTACATTATAGATTATGCATCTACAAATTTGATTTTAATTTCTGGTTCATTGTTTGTAGAATTTCTGCAATTGAATTTGTGATTAAAAGTGTGAGTTTTTAATGGTATCTGAGATTTAATCAATATTTAGAAGGGTGATACTAATATGCATTGATGAATCTTATTGGAAACGCGTATGAAGATATGGTGCAGATATTTCTCGTGGTGTTGCAGAGCTTTATGCAGCAGGTGTCTCGTGTATGAATCTCAAACCATCCAACCTTCTTTTGGATGCAAGAGGGCGAGCAGTAGTTTCTGATGTTGGTCTTCCAGAATTTTTGAAGAAACCTCAATGCATAAGACCTCGCTCAACCCCGGAGGATGATGTGACAAGGACACATTCATGTGTGGAGTGTACTATGTTGAATCCTCATTATACAGCCCCCGAAGCTTGGGCACCACTCAAGAAGTCTTCTTTGAACCGAAGCTTGGGAACCACTCAAGAAGTCTTCTTTGAACATTTTTTGGGATGAAGGAAATGGAATTTCATCAGAATCTGATGCCTGGAGTTTTGGTTGCACCTTGGTTGAGATGTGCACTGGAGAAATTCCGTAAGTTATATTGTGTCTACCCTTGTGTTTGTAGTTGAGAAGTCCAATCTTCAATTCCCTTTTTCTTTTGTAATGTGCAAACATGGTACCCTCTATATGAAACACACTTGCTAGATATTTAATGAGATTTGTCATGCAGGTGGAATAACCTAAGTTCAGAGGAGATCTCTTGGGTTGTTGTCAAGGCTCAAAGGCAGCCACCTGAATATGCTAGTGTTGTTGGTGTTGGAATCCCAAGAGAGCTGTGGAAGATGATTGGTGAATGTTAACAGTTCAAGCTTTCAAGGAGATCCACTTTTCATGCAATGCTGCCCATATTTTTACGCCATTTGCAGGAGATTCCTCTTAGCCCTCCTGCAAGTCTAGACAAGTAAGAATATGGCAGGAAGCTTTATGTTTCTATTTGAAATGTAAGGCTTTCTTTGATTAGTTTAATTTTAACTTATGGTATATTTTCTTGATGCAACTGATGTGAAGTGTATTTAGTCTGTACATATGCATTTTGCTCACAGATTTGTTATTTCCTATGTTGCTTGCTAGTTACTATACTGCTAAGATGGCACAATAAAAAATAGTTGTGACTTTCACCATAGAATGTGGAAAATGCGCTGCATGACTTTCCATCAATGTTAAACAAAATAAGTAGATCAGTCAGGTGAAGAAATATTTCTTCCATAAATATGATTACTGATTAATGATGGACCAAGTTTTACTGGGATATTGTACTATTTTTGTCATGCCTGGCTTGAGTACTGTGTAACCACTTTTTGGAAGAGGCATACTTATTTTGTCAAAAAACTTAATTGCAACAGGATTATCATTATTTTCCATTAAGCTGAGCCTGAGAGTAAGACTGAAACCTATAATTTTTTTGTGGGTAAGAAATCATAGATTTCATGGTTGCTCATGGCAGTGATCCATCAAAAGATTCTGAGACTACATGGATAGAGCCATCTCCTTCATCTGTCTTAGAATTTTTACATGATACTCAAATGTTCTTCATCATATGGTCTCAGAAGGAGATGTGGAAGGTGTTAGGTGATTTTCTTTACTCCAAATTTTTTGTTGTTTTCATGAATTTTTGTTCAAATAGATTTCTCAGTTATATGGCTATAGTTTTATCTTTGACAAGCAATGATTTTCATTTACGCTATGCAGAGATTTACTTGCAAGAGCTTCATCTGGAAAGACTGGAAACTCAGTTTCCCCCCTAACAATGCTGCACACCCTTCTGTAGAGTGTACTTGGGCTGATCCAATCTACTCTAGGCTAGCAAACACCCGAGCTCCAATATACCAAGCTAGCAACAACTCTTGTACATCAGAGTGTTGCACTTCGGCACCGTCCTTCATCCAACCTTAAACTACTCTTCGTCCTTCAAGATATCTTGTCTAGGGCTACTTTGGGTAGCCAATCTTGCTGCCCTCAAACAAATCTATGTCACCCAACCGTCCACTGCGGAATCTGCCACCACTTGAAGTGATCTCGACACCCTTGTCTACTTCACTGCTTGGCTTCCACAGTCAACAACCAAACTAATCTGATCCGGTCACTTCTTGACCCAAAACACCTCCACAAACACTGCTGTTACAATACTATAGTACTGCTGTCCTGGTTAGGGCACTTTGCAGGCTGCACTAACCACTAACCAGCCATCGGACAACCTGCTCCTAGCTGCGGCCTAGGCAAGACAAGGTGCCCTATGTGTGGGCTGTTGTTGTGGCCATGTGGCAGCCTTTAAGACTCCACGCTGGCCTGTTTGGAGTGGCTAGGCCTGCGGCTTACCACAGTCCACTGCGGCTCCCTTACAACATACCCAATCCACATTCCTTCTCCACGTGCAGCCCTCAAAACAGTGTGCAAAGATCTCCTCTTCTAGCGGCCTCTGTTCCAGCCAGTCCGAGCTTGGGACAAACCTTAAATGAGGCCTAAAACAGACCTAGAAGAGGCACTGTACCTACAGCAACTTGGCCTCTCCTCTACGCAGATAAGCCTCCTCCACATTGTGGCAATATGCTCCTTACAAGGCCTCTTCCAACTGTGGCTAAACCCAAACAAATTCAGAGATGTACTTGCCCAATTAAATGCTCAAACAATACTAACTCATCGTCCTTTTATAGACAAGTCATCCTCCATGAAATCATGATGAAGAGACACCTCCAAATTCTTTCAAGTCGGCCTACTTGACGAATTAATAATTATGTCATCTTCAAAAATTCAGATCTCCCAAACGACAACTCAGAATCGGACGATTCTTGATGCGTTAGAATTGTATTGCCGAACACTATCATCCTCATCCATCACATGTTGTGTCTTCTTCTTGGTTTTTCCCCAAAACTCTATGGGTGCCAAAACCCCACACTTGGGTTCCAAGCCCACAAATTTCCCTTGTGGCACTTTGTCCTCCAAACCCAGAACCCCTAGGCTTGGAGTACCTCCAAAGCTACACAATTCAACACTCCCTCATAGCGAGGGAGGTACCTCCACGCCAAGGAAGTACTTCGTCTTCATCATCACTGCTCACAACACTTGCCCAACTCTTATTGCTCACAATTGCAGCAATCCTTGTAGCATGCACTATGCTTTTCTCGGAAGTGTCGTTGTTACTGGAAGCCTCCTGCTTCTTCTTCTACTCTTGAATCACTTTCTAATCTAGCCACGATTCCTTCTTGCTGGATGTGGAAACACCCTTGCTCCCCGCTGACCAAACACTCTTCTTGGGTTGCAGAGTCTCCTCTATATCTAAAAACTCCCTCTAGAACTCGACTCCCTCTGAGCCTCTGGAACTTGGACCTTCTTGGAAAAGTGTACCTTGTTCTCGGGAACCTGTACCTTCTCCTTTGAAACCTGCACCTATACCTGCACCTGCACCTGCACCTGCTGCTGCTTTTCTAGAACCTATACCTGTCCCTGCTTCTTCCCATGATCCTCAGGCTTGCCCGTCAACCTGTAGAGACCATGCTCCCTGAATCCAAGCACAATCCCATAAAAATTAGAGCCTCTAGGCTCGAGTCTTACCTTCCCATCCTGGAACAAGACCTCAAACCCCTTCCTCTCCATCATTGAGACAAAGATCACACTATATCTGAGTCTTGGTACAAACAATACATCCTGGACCTGCATCATACATCCCCTCTCCATCCTGAATGGCACCACCATCAATCCTCGGATCTCCAAGTGACTCTTGTTGTCCAACACCATGTGCAACTTCGAGTCCCATTCAACAAGAGTCTCAAATAAATCATGTGATCCAGTCATATGATTCATCGCACCACTGTCCATGCACCATCCATCCTCTCGGATAGTACCCTGTGAGAAATGAGAAATCATAGCAATGTCTTCTTCTTCTTCTTCCAATCTTCTAGTGAGCTCATCATTCTTTGCTTTATTGACAAGAAAAGTAACCTGCTTCCCTTTCTTCTTTTCTCTCTCCTTTTCTTTCTTCGGAAAATTCGAAGAAAAATAACCTATTTCACCACAGTGAAAACACTTGATTTTAGTCAAGTCCTTCTTTCGCTTACCCTTCATTCTATTTGCAAGTTCCATGTCCTCATCTTCCTTCTTGGAAGAATGAAGATCCTCGTCTTGCAATTTAACCTGAATGAAGTCGTCCTATAATCTATTCTAGTCTGGCAACTTCTCCTGGGCAATGATTCCTTTGATGAAATGTTTTCATTCCGAGGTGAACCCTTTCAAGGCAATCCTCACCATCTCTTCATCTGAAACTTTGACCCCAACGACAACAAGCTCATCTCAAACCTGAGACAACCTTGTCAGATACGAAGTCGTTCCTTCGCCCTGTATCATCTTGGTGGACTTAAAATTATCCTCCACTACCAGCACCTAGTTCTCGTTCTTGTTCTAGAAGAAATTCTGAAGAGTCATCCACATCTCATGTGCATTGTTCTTCCCGGACACATGCGGTATCAAGGAATCCTTCACATTGTCAAGGATGATCAACCTTGCCTTCGTATCCAAATCTTCCCATACATCCAACTCCTTAGGGTCTGTTGGTTTCTCGATTTCCTTCTCGACAAACTCCCAGATCCTATTGACCTGCAAGACTAGCTTGATCATTTCCTTCCAAAGAGTATAGTTGGACAACCCTTCCAACCTATCCTCATACCGGGGACTTTCCTGCAACTTTGACATTGTAGTGACTTCTTTAACTCACAATGCAACCAACTCCCTCTCACACTGTACTTAGTTGCGTAAACTCTGATTTACTATCTTCCAAAGTAGTTCAGATACGCTCTGATACCATGTTGAATTTTCATGACTTTGGATCTAGGTTAGAGTCTTAAATCACATACGCTAACAAACCAAGAATCTCAACCATAAACTACTTTTCACAATGGAAAATATAAAGCAGTAAATTACATATGCACAATAGACATAGTTTTAAACAAAATTGTATAATAATGTACAATCCCCAATCTTCATTATATTAGATCAAATCTGAATAATACAATAGTCTATGGTAAACAAGATACACTGACAAACACAATGTCGTATTTCGTCCTGCCGGTCCTTCTCTTCCATTCTGCTCATTAGCAGTGCCTTAGGCCATCAAGGCATCTACACATTGAGACTTCAGGGGGGTTGCCCCCTACCACTGCTGCACATCCTTCTGTAGAGTGAACTTGGCATGATCCAATCTGCTTCTCTAGGCTGGTCAACACCCGAGCTCCAATCTGCCAGGCTAGCAACAACTCTTACACATCAGAGTGTTGCACTTCGGCCCTGTCCTTCACCCAACCTTCAACTGCTCTTCATCCTTCAAGATAGCTTGTCTAGGGCTACTTTGGGTAGCCAATCTCGCTACCCTCCAACAACTCTATGACACCCAACCATCCACTGCGGATTCTGCCACCACTTGAAGTGCTCTCGACACCCTTGTCCACTTCACTACTTGGCTTCCACATTCAACAACCAAACTGATCCGATTTAGTCACTTCTTGACCCAATACACCTCCACAAACACTACTGTTACAATACTGTAGTATTGTTGTCCTGGTTAGGGCACTTTGCAGGCTGCAACAACCACTAACCAGCCACTGGACAACCTCCTTCTAGCTGTGACCTAGGCAAGACAAGGTGCCCTATGTATGGGTTGTTGTTGTGGGCATGTTGCAGCCTTTAAAGACTCCACGCTGCCCTGTTTGGAGTGGCTAGGCTTGCGGCCTACCACAATCCACTGCGGCTCCCTTACATCATACCCAATCCACCTTCCTTCTCCACGTGCAGCCCTCAAAACAGTCCGCAAACATCTCCTCTTCCTGCGGCCTCTGTTCCAGCAAGTCCGAGCTTGGGATAGACCTTAAATGAGGCCTAAAAATATCCTAGAAGAGGCACGTTGTACCTACAACAACTCGATCTCTCCTCTATGCAAATAAGCCTCCTCCACGCTGTCCTAATTTGCTCCTTACAAGGCCTCTTCCAACTGCGGCTAAACCCAAACAAATTCAGAGATGTACTTGCCCAATTCGGATGCTCAAACAATACTAACTCATCCTCCTTTTATAGACAATTTATCCTCCATGAAATCATGATGAAGAGACATCTCCAAATTCCTTCAAGTCGGCCTACTTGGCGAATTAATAATTATGTCATCTTCAAAAATTCATATCTCCCAAACGACAACTCGAAATCAGATGATTTTCGATGCGTTAGAATCGTATCGCCGAGCACTATCATCCTTGTCCATCATATGTTGTGTCTTCTTCTTGGTTGTGTCCCAAAACTCATTGGGTGCCAAAATCCCACACTTGGGTTCTAAGTCCATAAGCTTCCCTTGTGGCACTTTGTCCTCCAAACCCCGAACCCTTGGGCTTGAAGTACCTCCCAAGCTACACAATTCAACACTAACCACCCAATGCCTCTGACACTGCAGAGACTGTGGCTTTGACGACTGCAAGGTCATTGTGTTAATCACTAAAGAGGTGCTAAGTCTTTCAAGCTAAATTTAGAAAAGAGGTCCTATTGTTTCTATCAACCAAGCTTATGCTTGGAAGTAAGTTATTATATGCAATAGTAGCTTAGAATGCTATGCAAGGTGAATGAGTGTGTATTTAGGTGAGATTACTCAAATGTACTTGGTTAGGATTTGCTTTAAGATATCAAGTACTTTACAATGCTTATAAAGGGTAATCTCAACCACAAGACAAGTTCCAATTTAACAAGTGACAGTAATAAACAAGAGATGTTAATGATACAATTACTCAATAACTACAAGATGCAAGATAATAAATTCTAGCGTTAAATAACAATTTAGAGCACTTGCCTTCTTAGAAAAATTAGCCATTGATTATTAGACAATAAGAAATCTTCCAAGATGTTTCAACCAATGTTTTAAAATTCTGCCAAGTTGCCCGAGCCAACCCCCCAATTGGGTCAGATTGGTACAAAAATTGGGCCAAAAGCCGGTTTGTTACTGAATCGACCGAGTCAGTCACTAACTCGGTCGGTTCGGTAACAAACCGGCTGGCTCGATAAAGTCCGTCTTGGCTCGGCCGAGCCAGTCAAACTCAATCGCGACCCACCAAAATGACGAATTTCAGATCCCAAATTAGATTTAAGTTGGCTTTTAGGGTTTTGGTATGCCCTCTAACCCGTCTCAAATCTATAAAAGCTACCCAAATCCTCTCATTTCCTCACAACTACCTCATTACATTAGTGTGAGAATTTGTGAGGAATTTGTGAAGGTGGAGTTGATTTTTGGAGCAACATTAATGAGTCTCTTGGGAAATCTTTGGAGCAACAGTGAGGAGCTTCTTGGGCAGTCATTGGAGAAACATTGAGGAGTTGGTTTGTTGTAGTCTCTTATACGTAACTATTTTTCCCTCAACCCACTTTTCATAACTTCCATAACCATTAGGTAGGGACATGCAACTTCGATGATGTTTTTCTTGTTTAGTAAAAGATTGTCAAGACTTTAATTTATTGAAAGTTGTAGAATTTACAATCTATAGAGTTTCAAGATATAGTTTTTAAAAGTCTAATTCTTTAAAGGGTGCTAGCTCAATGGAAGAGCACCTGCTTTACAAGCAAGAGGTTGGTGGTTCGATTCCATCGTGCCCTGATATTCATATGGAATGGCGACGATTAGTTTTTGGTGACGGACGCTGTTATGACCATCACCAATGAGCTTATGGTGACATTTTTCGACCCTCACCAAAATATGAAATGGTGACGGTCAATGAACGCTACCATATATACACATCAATAGTGACGACCATAAAGGTTCTATCACCATAAATCGTTTTTGTTGATATGAAATGGTGAGGGTCATTGTTTGTCATTATAGTGATTATTCGTGACGGACCTTGATGTCACCAATGAGTTTATGGTGACGGTCAATGAACGTCGCCATATATATGCACCAATAGTGACGGCCATGAAAGGTCCATCACAAAAAATCGTTGTTGTTCATATGAAATGGTGACGGTCACTATCCATCATTATAATCAATATTTGTGACGGACCTTGAATGTCACCACAACACATACTTTCGGTGACGCCACCTTTGGTGACATTCAATTTTTTGGTGATGGAGGCTATTGTCCATCACCATTGCTCATATGAAATGGTGACGGTCACTATCCGTCACTATAAATCAATATTCGTGACGGACCTTGAATGTCACCACAACACATACTTTCGGTGATGCCACCTTTGGTGACGTTCAGTTTTTTGGTGATGGAGGCTATTGTCCGTCACCATTGCTCATATGAAATGGTGACGGTCACTATCCGTCACTATAAATCATTATTGGTGACGGACCTTGAATGTCACCACAACACCTATACTTTCGGTGACGCCACCTTTGGTGACGTTCAATTTTTGGTGACGAAGACTCTTTTGACCCTCACCAATGAGCTTATGGTGACCATTTTCGCCCCTCACCAATGTCCTTTTTTCTTGTAGTGTTTTCCTAGACCATTCAATAGAGTAGATATTAGAGGATGTCCAACTTGCGACAATAAGTATCATTGCTATAATAGTCAAACATTAGAGAAATTTTGAGGTCTAAAATGGGCCTTCTAAGGGATATTATAAAATAATAATGGAAATAATAAAATAATCTTAGATTACCTCATTACTTTTTAGAGGTAAAACAAAAAAACTACTTTTCAACTTGTATTTTCAACTTCTCCCCCATCGATTTTACTCAAATTTCAATCAAAAGCACTCGTTGGATGCATAATTTAATTTTTCATCCAAGGAGTACCCATGTTGCATACTTTTGATCGACCCTCCTACAAAAAAAATGTAAAATACATGAAAAACATGATTGCAGTCACGTTTCTTCATGTATTTCACATTTTTCACGTAGTATGATCCATCAAAAGTATGCAACATGGATACTTCTTGGATGCAAAATTAAATTTTTCATTCAATAAGTGCTCCACTCAAAATTTGAGTAAAATTATAGGGAGATAAGTTGAAAATACGAGTTGAAAATGTAGTTGTTTTATTTTATTTTTTATTTTTTATCCTTTTAAATTTCTACTCCAGAAATGGTGAATCATCATCCATAGTTGACATCATCATATTGAATCCTATTGGTTCTTATATAGTTTATTTTTGTTGTACATTTTTTTTAGGTCCATTTTTTACCTCAAAATTTCTCTAATGAGTTTGTTGATCTCAGTTCTCGAAATCTGGGTGTTGTAGCATTCATCCCTATTGCATCATGCCTATACACAAACATAAAACATAGTGGATGAGAACGTATGTCTCAAGGAATATCCAAACCTCATCGAGGAGTAGAGTTGTGTCCTGCCTTGTGCCCCAAACTACATAGAAGACATTTTTTTGGGAATTTCACTTATAATGGAAAAACTTTGAAATACGGAGGTATAGGATTAAGCACCTTTGGCAGTACACCTTGGATATTGAGTCTTGACTACAGTCACCTAATTAATTTTGAATAAGACCTGAGGTGGTAATGTGTTAAATAGGGTATGTGAGTCGTGTGGTAGACTATTATAAGAGAAGGGAGACTTTCGTTGCAACATGTGGTATCTGAGCAAGAGAGATCTACAAAACTAAGATACGAGAAGAAAATTATTGGAGAAGACCTGCCAAATTTTATTTGTGAGTATGCTACTTAGAAGTGGAGGCCAAGAAAGAAGTATAATGGATGAGGAATTGAGAGTGGAGCTGAGATCCATCCAAGTGAGAATAGAGGTCATGAGGACAGCCTAGAAAAGACATCATGATGTGGGAGACATCAGTGAGAGCAAGGATATGAATTTATAAGAAGAGATGGAAGGATCTCCAGTAAGAGGAAAAATGGATGAAAAACGAATAAATTTGGTTACCAAAGTAGGGTCCAGGCCAAAAATGAAGTTTCCATTGTGTGATGGAAACATAAATGTGGAAGAGTTACTTGATTGGATTAGCTCATTAGATAATTTTTTTTACTTTGAAATGTGGAGGATGATTAGAAGATAAAATATGTAGTGATAGAGCTAAGGGGACACCCAACATTATGGTGTGATGAGTTCTAGGAAGAAAAAAGAAAGAAGGGAAAGGAAAATATCAATATTTGGGATCGAATGGTATCTAAGTTTAAGAGAAAGTATATGTTGAAGGATGATCAACATAACTTATTCAAGAAAATGAAAAACCTAAGGTATAATTCTATGACACTGAAGGAGTACATTGAAAAATTTTGGAGGATGAACATTAGAGAAAAACACAAAAAGGGAGATGTTGAGAAAGTGGCCATATAAATAAATGGTATTAGGTATGATATCTAGGAAGAAATTTGTCTCTTTCCCCTAAAGGAAGTGAAGGATTTCTATCATGCAATATTAGGAGAAGAGAACATGGCTAGAAAATAAAGCCAAAGGAGTAGAGGAAGGAGTCTAGACACAGGAAAATGATCTTGTGGCAAAGGATAATTCTAGGTTCTAAGAGAAGACATAGGGAACTGTACCAACCAATCTCCTAGATTAGGAGAAATGAGGGGAACAAGTTTTTTTTCAAGAGGCAGAGGTAGAAGAAGAGAAATCATGTGCTATATTTGTGGAAATATAGGGCATATATGATGTGATTGTCCTAAAAATAAGTCAATAAATCAAAGAGAAGCACACATTGTAGAACCTAAATATGAGGTAGTAAAGACAAAGGTAAAAGAAGATATTCTTGAGATTGGTGAGTCACTAATGATAAAGAGAATCTTGGTTAAAGCTGAGAAGGAATCCCATGAACCATCTCAGAGGAGAAGTCTCTTAAGAAAAATGTGCAAATATAAAAGGAAATGATGGAAAATATTCATAGACAGTAGTAGCACTGACAATATGGTCTCTACAAAAATAATGAAGTTAGTATTGAGGAGGATGGCACATCCTACTCCATAACAAGTGTCCTGTTTGTAGAAAAAGGCATTCAAGTTTGGTAAGTGAACAAAAAAGAGTTGAATTCCATATTGGTAGCTACAAATATGAAGCATTATGTGACATTCTACCCATGGGTGTCAATCATATCTTCCTAGGAAGACTATCGAAATATGATAGTGGAGTTATTTATGATGGAAGGAGAAATACCTAGACTTTCAAAAATGACAACAAGCATGTGTTGTTACCTCTGCAAGAGAAGGGAGTCAAAGGTGAAGTCGATCCATGCATGTTAATGATTAGAAAGAAAGAATTGCTAGAAGAAATCTGTTGACACCTAATCCTAAAGGATTGGGAAATTAATGTAAATATTGTAAATAAAAAAAATAAAGAAGATGAAGAGACATTGGAAGATGAATCACAATAGTCTCCCTCTCCTTGTGTATATTCATGATTTCTCTTAATGCAAACAAAATTTTCATTTGGATTACAAACATGTCCTCTCATGGCATCTGTGTTGAAAAGTCAACAAGAAATGTGTGTCTAGTTTAATTTTTCCTTAATTAAATTAGACAACAAATTGTAATCTTATCTCATAATCACTTGTAATAGTTAACTGAGTGTGATAGACTCAGTTAGATCATGAAATTAGAGTTTAGGGTGGTTGGTGAGGCATTTAGAGTGATTCTATTTGTTTTAGAGTCCAAGTTGTAGTTAGTGTATTAGTTTAATGCATGAGAAATAAATTAACTCAATAATTGAGTTAAAGTCAATCTAACTAGTTGTAACTGATTGTTGCACTAGTGAGAGGCCAAGTGAATTAAATAAGATTTAATTCAGATGCAATGATATTTCAAGTGACTGATGATTTACTATTAATAGGTGCATGCATGTCAGTTCTGATGAAGGCCCAGTTGAGACAGAGGTTAAAGGCATGTTAACTATCAATTGTATTACTAACGAATTGCAGAGCACAATAAAAACAACCATTTGGATTCACATGATGTATTGTGCAGTTTTGGATGGATGAAATTCCTAAATAATAGGGATTTAATTCTCTTAGAATTACGCAAGAAAGGTAGGCTGAGCAGAGGCGGGAAATTGGCCAAGTGTTGGTCGATTTTGTCTGGATCAGTGTGAGATAGTTGGTAGAGTGCAACAGACTCTTGTGAGAAGAGTGCATTGTATTGTTTCATGATTCCTTGGTTGATTATACAATAAATATATAGGGGTTTTGAGCAGCAAGCTTTCCCTAGGAAAAATATCTGTGTTGTGTGATTGATTTGCTTCTTTCTCTTACTTGGTGTGATTGTGCGATTATGTTTATTTTCCGCAAATATTGTAGAAGGATTCAATATCTTGTTTTAGTATATTACATGATCGGATTGAATCCATTGGTATACATATTGTTTCTATAATTTCTAGATGGTTATCAGAGTGCCATAAATCACTATAGTGGAGAATAAATTGAGTTTTTGCTAAACAACATTCAAATTTGCAAAAATATTCTTTAGTGCGAGAAGCGGATCAATATGGCTTTCAATGGATTAAGATTGGAATATGCACTCGAGGGAAGTTCTAATTATATTGCATGGAGAGACGGAATGGAGGCAGATGATTTGAAAGAGTTTATCAGCACTGATATTTCAAGGCCCGCAGCAACAGACGTCGCTCTTCTTGATGCTTGGCAAAAGAAGGTTGCAAAGGACAGGAATATCTTATTAGAGGGAGTTCTAGATCACATTGTCTCGAGTCTCCATGGCAAGGAGACTCCATATGAAATTTGGAAGGCCTTGATAGATTTGTTTCAGAATAGCAGTGACCACAGAAAATTGGCACTGAAGGACAAGCTCAGGAAAATAAAAATGGATAAAGGCAACACTATTCCGAAATACTTGACCAAGTTCATCCAATGTCGATATGAGCTTGGAAGTGTCAGGATTACTGTAGTGGATGATGACTTGGTGAGCCTAGCACTTTAAGGCCTTCCCAAGAGCTAGCATATTTATCAGGACTTTGTCAATGGGAGGCATAAGCTACCAGATTGGGAGCAACTTTGGTCAGATTTGGTACAAGAAGAATTCAGGCAGAATACCAGGGATGGATCCTCATCCAGAAATATGATGAGGAAAATTGCGCCTTCGATGGTAAGGCAAGGAAGGGGAAGGGAAATACATTTTATTCCAAATCTGAGACCGAAAAAGAAGGAAAGAAGCGTGACATGTCCAGAGTGAAATGTTCTCACTGTCACGAGCATGGAAATTATGCCACTAATTGTCCACAAAATAAGAAGAACAATAAGAAGGCTTCAATATCTGCAGCGGGTGATGCTTTGGCTTCATAGTTCGAGTTGGAATTCTCACTCATCGCATGCATGGTGTCTAGTACAATGCAATCGGTGTGGTACTTAGATAGTGGCACATATTTCTACATGACGGGAGAAAAATAACTTTTTAGTAGATTGGAGGAGAAGGATATTCAAGTGCACATCGAGATGGGTGATCACGGAAGGTATAACACTATCGGGATTGGTACAGTTACTTTCCATAGACAATTAGGTAAACCTTTCTTATTAAAAGATGTCATGCATGTACCAGTCTTGAAAAATAATTTAGTTACAGTTTCTATGTTGGAGGATAGAGGATATGATGTGGTTTTCAATGAAGAGAAAGCATTCCTTCATCACAAAGCCACAGGACAAGTTAAGAATATTGGGGTTCGTGTGAAGAACCTCAAAAAACTTGATATAGATGGTTGTGAAAAATTGATGAGTAAAGCAGACATAGTGGTGATCCGGGATGAGGGTGAGTTATGACATAGGAGATTGGACCATCTACACCACAGTGCTTTTAAGGTCATGCAGCAGATTTCTGCGGGGCTTCCAAAGGGTACTCTTGCTCAGATAGACACATGCAAGGGATGTACTATGGGGAAGTATACAAAGGCCACTTTTCATGAGAAGGAGAACCAAGCAGCAGAAATCCTTGAGAGAGTTCACTTAGATGTGTGTGAACCATTCTCTACAGATTGTACAACAAAGAATAGGTATTATGTGATTTTTGTTGATGATTTTTCGAGAACGTTTTGGATCTACCTCATGCAAAAGAAATATCAGATGTTCTCAAAATTTTGTGAGTTCAAATAATTGGTCCAAAAAGATACAGAGAAGTAGGTGAAGGCTCTAAGGAGTGACAATGGTGGTGAGTACATCTCCAATTAATTCAAGAACTTTTGTTCCAAAGAAGGAATTCAGAGAGAGTTAATTACACCTCATAACCCACAACAGAATGGGGTTGCAGAAAGAAAGAACAGAAAAATTGTCGGTGCAGCACAAGCTATGTTACATGATCAGGTCCTACCATTGCATATGTGGGAAGAGTCATGCAACACAACGGTATTTATGCAAAACCATAGTATTCATCGGATACTTGGCATGAGTACACTAGAGGAGGATTTTTCTGGTAAGAACCCTGATGTTTCATATTTTAAAATTTTTGGCTCATCTGTCTACTGCCATGTGACCAAAGATTCCAGAAACAAGCTAGAACCAACAACAGATATTGAGATATTTGTGGGGTACACCGATACTCCCCACAACTATTGTGTTTATTTTCCAAACATGAGGATGACAGTTGTCATACGAGATGTAAAATTTGATGAGGAGAAAGCCATGTGATTGTCCCTTGAGAGGCAACTTGATTTGCATGCAGATGAGGAACTCTTAGTTCCAAAGGATGAAATTTAAGATGTGGAGCAACCACATGAGGAGGATCATGGAGTGGCGGAAACCACTCATGCAGAGCCATCCACCAGACATGGTAGAAGGCGCACCACAGAGGTTGACAGACTAAGACTTGATGCGGAATAACATGTAGGATCACCTACATCACAGTGTAGAGAGAGATAGTCACCAGACATGTATAATGGATACATGGCTCTTATGAGCAAGTGTATTGTAACAAAACAATCTTCTTATGAGAAATTGTATTGTGATAGAACGATACTCTTATGAGAAAGTGGATTGTGAGCACCAACCAACTTGGGTTGACGCCATGGCTGAGGAGTATGACTCCATCGTCAGGAACAGTGCACAGGATGTTTTCTCAAGACCAGTCGAGAAGTTAATGGCTGGATCTAGATGGATCTATAAGGTGAAGCAGGCAACGGATGGGAGTGTGGAGAATTATAAGGCTAGATTTGTGGCCCGAGGATTCTCACAGGTTGAGGGGATTGACTATGAGGAAAATTTTGCACCAGTTTCATGGTACTCATCAATTAGATATATCCTTGCACTCTCAACATCCAAAAGGTTTTGAGTAAGAAGTGTACATTGAGCATCCAGAAGGTTTTGAGACCATTGACAGGGAGTCACATGCGTGCAGACTCAAGAGAGCATTGTATGGGTTGAAGTAAGCACCTCATGCTAGGTACACCAGGATTGACAGCTATTTCACCAGGTTGGGCTTCAAAAAGAGTGAAGCAGATGCGAACCTGTACCAGATTTTGGTTGATGGTAAGCTTCTAATTATTGTACTTTATGTATATGATCATATTCTCGGCAGGTGATGAGCAGCTCGTAACTTCTTGCAAAGAGGATCTTGCAAGAGAGTTTGAGATGAAGGACATGGGACTCCTTCACTATTTCCTTGGTTTGGAGATATGGCAGTGGGATGGGGAGTTAATTGTTTATCAAGGAAATTATGCCAAAGAGATTCTGAGGAAGTTCCACATGGAGAGTTGTGAACCCATGGAGACTCCTCTTACAGGAAACTAGAGGAAGGAGGATGCTACTTCAGGTGAGGTAGTGGAAATTATAAGTGTTGGTAAATTTTGTTCGAATCAGTGTGAGACAGTTGGTAGAGTGCAAAAAAATCTTGTGAGAAGAGTGCATTGTATTGTTTCATGATTCCTTAGTTGATTATAAAATAAAGATAGAGGGGTTTTGAGCAGCAAGCTTTCCCGAGGAAAAATATATGTGTTGTGCGATTGATTTGCTTCTTTCTCTTACTTGGTGTGATTGTGCGATTGTGTTTATTTTCTGCAAATATTGTAGAATGATTCAATATCTTGTTTTAGTATATTACATGATCAGATTGAATCCATTGGTATACATATTGTTTGTAGAATTTCTAGAATCTGAACCACAAATCCAAAATTAGCCTCTTTTTCATGTAACTCCTGCTATTTTTGTCCATATTCTTTGTTCCTATACCCTTTGTTTCTTTGCATCGATCCTATTGAACCATTGAAGGGAACAACATCTTGTTCATTATATTGGTTCTCTGCGTTGAGCTATTGAAATTTCATCGATCCATTTGGAAGTGTGCATTTAGGGGAGATGGTGTGATGCCCATTTCATCTTAATCGATGAGAGAGGAATGAACTTTGCGTTCAAGATTTATTTTTGCGATGAGTGTGGATTATTTTATGTGCATTAAACAACTCTATTGAACACTATGATATGTTATTTGTGTTGAATTTATATCTGCGTTGAAAAGCCTATAAATATTTATGAAATCTATGAGTTATGCATTTGTGTGGTTGTTGGTTGCGTTGGTGTGTTTGAAAACTAGGATTTATATGTCACATGTGTGTTTAGTGCATCGAAATGATGTTTGTGTATCAATGTACTTAAATGTTGGGAATAGATAGCCATACCTTGAGTGTTGTGTTATGATACATGGTGTATTATGGTATGTGTTTAAGTTATTATAACATATGGTTACTCATATGTGTTGGGTCATTCATATTCATACCCATAAAGTGTGTGATATGTACATTGGTGAATCCAATTGCAACTGATGTATTTGGTGAAGTTGATATTGTTAATGAGAAAATGCATGCTCGGATATCCCACCATAGGGTGGATGGATATTATGTTGATGATACGTGTGGTTTCCATTTTGAAATAGGGATTGATTGTGGCAATATGGAAAGAGTCATGCTTGATGAAGAATTGAATGTTGAATTTGCCACTGTAGCAGGAAGATATGAAGTAGT
Source organism: Pinus albicaulis (assembly GCA_034641835.2). Lineage (NCBI taxonomy): Eukaryota > Viridiplantae > Streptophyta > Pinopsida > Pinales > Pinaceae > Pinus > Pinus albicaulis. Next base: position 1,073,745,662 of record CM076574.1, read on the forward strand.
TGGAACTTATCATGAAGTGGTATGTGATATAGAAACCATTGATGATGAAGAAGAGGATAAAGTGATTGAAAAGTTTTTATGAGAGTATCCACTAACAACATAACAATGGAAGACAACCTCCATGCATTGGAAAAGAAGGCAGAGAAGGAGGAGGTAGAGAAGGAAGCTCTCACTGAAGAGCATGAAAAGGATGTTTTTAACATTAATTTTGAATATACATGTGAAGTTGAAAACAAAGTTATTAATAAGTTTCATGCACATTTGAAGCTCATTGAAGAATGTATTAAGAAGTGAATTGAGAAAATTGATGAGAGTCTTAAAGAATCAGCTAGAATAAAAGAATTAAATGAAGTGGTGAACGAGAAAAAGGAGCATGACTATGGTTTTACATATAAGACTAATGATGATATTGAGTGTGAAAACTACATAAAAAAAACAACAATGCCTGATAATGAAAGTGAAGAGAAGGACATGGAAGTCTTTGAAAACGAGGCAGAATGCATTAAAACCATTTTTCAACAATGGAGTCAAGAAGAGATAAAATTTTTCTATCAAGAAATATTGCGAAAAGAAATTTAGGAATGTGAAGCACAAGAAGTAGAGGAAAGAAGACAATTTGAAGATGACAATTTGTGGCAGCGGTCCATGAGTTAAAGAATAAATGAAGAAGAAAGTGATTGAAACAGATTCAAGAAGCCTTAGGTAATTTTCATAATGCTAACAAGAAATTTCTAGAAAAAACTGCAACAACAGAAGGTGAACAAGCATGTAGCATTAAGAAATAAAGCAAAGTTCAAAATAAATGTGAAACAAAAGCATTTTAGAGGATATAGATTTTGGAAGAAACGAAAAATAAAATGTAAAATTGTCAAAGTTTTAAGTCATTGTAAGCCTAGCTGAGACTTAGACTAGCGGGTATGTTTGAATGATGATTGAATCAATTTCTATTATAAGCCTAGCATACATATTTGAGTCATGTTTGAGTTGTTTCGAGTCATACGTTCATAATTAAGGGGGAGTGTTGGAAATTATAATTACTCCAACATGCAGAGCAGTCCAAATTTAGAGTTGAGTTAACTAGTGTCTGTGTGAGTTAGTTGAAGTTCACTATTATATTTGGAAAGATTAAATTAAATTGTAATTTCTTGCATGTTGAAGTTAGCATTAGTTGAGTGGTTAATTAAAAATTATAAATTCCCCATGATGTGTTCATTGTAATCAAGTCAAATCAAGTTTGTGTGATCAATAGAAGAGTCACAAATTGTATTATGTTTTGTGTGTCAATTGTGTGTCTTTCCTCCCTTTCCTTTCTATAAAACAATAAATTTCGGATCTCTCAATGCACTACCAATTACCATGGAAACATATGTTTTACTCTTGCACAATTTTCATTTAATATTTTTGTCTCCTTGCTATACTGCAAGTTCCTGTAATTAATTAGGTTAAGTTAAATTTTTCCACACAAATTTCTTTAAACTTGTATGCATATTTGTTGTCTCCCTTCTATACAGACCAAAGTTAGTGTAAACAACCACTTGAAATATTATGTACCTTCCCGTAATTATTTTTTAGTATTTTATTACATCCTTCTCACAATTATTTAAACTATAATAACCATTGTTTAGATTAACACAACAGCATAATTCCCCATTGGTGAAGTCTTGTAATTATTTAGACTATCATAACCACTATTTAGATTAGCAAAGTAGCATAATTACTGACTAGTGAAGTTCTATAAAGTGTCTGCAATAACTCATAATTTTCCACTGATTAATGTCGATAGGTATTGGTAAAAGAGGCAGCTTAACATTTATTCGATTTTAAAAAAAAGAATATGGCGTGATCTATTATTTGTATGAATTTCTACTATTTGTATGATAGTACTTCCAAAATAAAAATATGGCCTTTTCATATTGGTCAAAAGATAACTTACACTCATTCACATTTCTAACGGATTAAAACTAGCAATTGATCCTAAAGGTGCAAAGATACACTGAAGGTATGGAAGATTTTGGAATATCATCTCGCCAAGATTTATTTTTCATTGTTGTGCTTGAAGTAGCAAGTTTTTCTTGTAGTTATGCATAAAATACATTCAATTAACTATCACCAAAATATGTGAATTGTGCATGCAGTTACAACAAGTATCCCAAATTTAAGGATTGAGAGTGTGGTACCCTAAAAATATGTCATTTTAAATTTTAAGTATGACCGCGTAGGGACCTGTAGGCAATCCCGGTAATGCAATATCAACATCTGAGTATAAGGTTGAAAGCCATGCTAATCATGTATCTATTGGAAATCGACTAGAACAACCATGTGATTGTGAGGAAATGAATAGTTCGGTTTACACTGACTTTGATCAAATTTGTGGTGATTCCCCTTAAATGGCCCCTTTATAGAGTGTTGCTAACTTATCACATCATCTGAGTCAACTTAGAATTATCTTCAGTTTGCCATGTAATTAGTAGTAGTCAATTTATCCAAGCTATGGCATGAATTTGAAAATCTTTGATTAAATATTTACAGGCTAAGAAAAGTCCAAAAGTTGACACTTACAATTCCTTCATATAAACATAATAGTGAAATTTTACCATTTATCCATCTTTAAGTAAATATTTACAAGCTAAAAAAATTCCAAAAGTTGACACTTACAATTTTCTTCATATAAACATAATAGTGAAAGTTTACAATTTATCCTTGAACCCATGGTTTGAAGGCTTGCATTCTATGGGGTCTATTTCTACTTATTTTTTGGCTTTCAATTGTGAGGTCTATTTCTACTTATTTTCTTGCTTGTATTTTTTGGGGAAGTAATGCAGTTTTTGGCGCAGTGTCTTGTGCCATTTGGTAATTCCATGTTGCTAGTTTCGATTAGAAATGGTTTTGGCACCCTAGTGTGGTGAATCCATTAACAGAGTTAATCACATCTATGGTTGTGCTAGTGATTATTAAGTCTTTCACACTTTTTTTCTATGTTTCTTTTGATTTTTAGGGACTCCATTAGAACGCTTCTTGCATAGACTAAGAAGAGGAAAATTGTAATAAAATGCAATCTCTATTGTGTATGTTTTTTCATGTATGTTTGAACATCAAAACAACCCATTACAAATCAAGAAGGTTGTTGTCTATATATTCATATGGTTTTCTTGGCTTTGATGTCCAATTGAAAATGTATTCATTCTATGCATGTAGAACATCCTAAAACCACATATAAATATGAAGCTCATGTAAATGTGCACTAATATCTGCATCACATAACTTTATATTGATGGTAATCTATTCACGATATCTAATAAAAAACATAGAGGCAAAGTTTAAAGGCATCCCTCAAGGAGTAATCAGGATTAATTTCAATGTTTTAGACCTAGAGTGGGTGACCTACCAAATATGGATGTCATCATTCTATCCTCTGGCCAATAGTTTCTAAAACCAACTGTCTATATTATGAAATATGAGGTAGTGGGTTGTCACAAGTGTCAAGAAATTAAACCAAAGTAGATGGGCTTCTATTTTTCCATAAGACATGTTATTTGAGATGCACTCAATGGGATCTGTTTATTGTTGGGTTTCAAAGCAATTGCCTTCTTGCAATATTTCATAGTATACCATTTGAAAATGGTCAGTGGGACTCAAGAGGCACATGCAATAGGATAGTGCCCTAAAAAAAGGACGAGGTAAATATTAACGATGTTGATAAAGAGATGCATAAGATAGAGGTGGATGAGTTCAAGTATAAAACAAAGGAAGAGGTTCCCAATGGCCCAATTGCAAAGTTGGTTGATACATACTACAGTATACCTAACCCAGATGTGCGGTCGGGAAAATATAGGGTCTTTTATATACTGCAGTCTACCTATTCCAATTGACTTCCGGCATTAGTGATTCCTTGCCCAATAGATACAAAGAATGAAATTTTATTGCAAATGAGCAAGGAAATTTAATGATTTCATTTCATAAATGTTATCCATACTTTCTTTCCTTTATTCTATCTCAAATAATTTTTATCTTACCATTAGTGCATCATTTTTTTTCCATAAATAGAAATAGGAGCTAAACTCCAAAGAGCCCATTATTTCATTATGTTCATGGAAAGATCCATGTAATATTAGCCTATTCCTATGACACTTGTTAAATTTCCTATTTAGAAGGTTAAAAGAATTTAATAATGCTATATTATCCCTGTAATAGGATATCAAAGTTATGTAGACAAATAAAGAGCAGTGTATGGATGTTTATGGTGGAAAAGAACTAGTGGTAAAATTGTCGGTGATTTATTTTCACAAGGTTTTGCCAGAAACTCAACTTTGTACACTCTCTTTGTATTGCAATGTCAAGTTCTAATTGTGTACCATTCCATATTGTTATTGTTGTATGTGTTGACCTGTCGTTGACTTGCTATTGCAATGTCAATTTCTAATTGTGTAGTGTTCCATATTGTATTTGTCCACTGACTTTTGCATAATGAAATTACTCTACATTGTACTTGAAAAAGTTTCCAAGCAATTAAATATTTAAAAGATGGCAAACATTTCAAGATTGGGAAAATAATTGTGGTAAGGAAAAATTTTAATGAAACCCCTTCATATAACGACTTGTTAATAATGTTTGGTTGATTGGTAAAGCATGGTCATTATTTGTTTTCTTTCCAAGTGAAAAATAATCTTTATATAATATATATTTTCTTTTAAATAATATCAAATATTTTCTCTAGTTTTTTTTTTGTTCTTTATCAATTTGGGATGTGGAGCCACAACTCACTTTTCATAATATTTCTTTTTTTGTTCTCGAGATAATATCAGTAGGCACTTGAATGTTGGTGGAAATGTGCCACCCAATGATTTGGATATTAAGGATTGGGTAGATAAACAAGAGCAACCATATATGTTTTAGAAAGACAGTACAGAAGCAACAAGAATGAGCAACGACCCAACTCATTCTCACAATCAAGATTAATTGGATGTCCCATCAATAAAAAAATTGTCAAGAAGTTTCTAGCAATAAAAAATAAAAAAATAAAAAGGCAAAAGAACTAAAAAGGAAGCACAATTTGCAACTCAATAACAATAAGAACACGGGGTTTGTTTGCTTCAATTCCATGAGCTAATGGTCTCATACATTCTATTATTTTTTGCCTTATTCCTATATTACAGAGAGGTTTGTCATATACAAACAATTATTTCCCTAAATAATTGCAGTATACCCTTTTTGAATGACTTGATTAGCACTAAAAATATTATGTTTCAAAGTTGGGGCATAATACACATCTAATTTTATTTTTGGTTTTGTCAACATATTAACCATTATTTTTCCCATAAGAATTAACATATTTTCTAACACCAAATTATCATTAATCCATAATAATTCATTTACATTTAAATAATTTTATAAAATTTTAAAACACTATAAAACCAAAATATTATTAAATATCTAATCATCTCTAATAATTAATTTGATATTTTACCAAATTAAATTTATAAAATAGATGATCTACCTTCACATAATAATTTAATTTAATTTTTTAAATATTTAAATAGTAATAACTTAATTTAATTATTTAAAAAATTAAAAAGTAAATATAAATATGAAACCCTCAAATAATTTAATTTAATTATTTATATATTTTAATAATAAATATAGATACTAAGCCCTCAAATTGATGTGAATTTTGTGCTCATCCACATTTCAAAATATTCCAATTTTAATTCTTCCTTTAATTCTAACTCCTAAAATGAGAAAGGCATGTTAACCCATATTGTGCTACTGTAGTAATTTTTAGGTGGCAGAAGAGGAAAGGGGTAAAGCTTTAAAGCTTTTATAAATTGGCATTTGTTCGAGAAGTTTTGATATGATGATTAAGAGTGCTAAAGTTTGAGCTCAGTCAGTCTAGCATTGAGCGTTTCTTTTCACATTTCACGCAAATTTATGAGGACCCTTATACTAGGGAAAATCCATTAAAATTTAATCTGCAGATCTATGAACTGTGACCACATTTTAATATGTTATTTTTACATTAAAAAAAACAGTTGACCATGTAGCTAGATTTAGCCATTACAATTTACTGCAGATATTGAACTCTATCCACATATTAATATGTTATTTTTACTTAAAAAAAATAATTCAGGTTGACCATAGCCAGGTTTAAATCCTCGTAATAATATCAAACTAAATAAAATACTTCATGAATCCCTTTCTACTTTGCATAAACAATTGTTAATGAAAAAAATATGGCACAAAGAGTTATTGTTTTTCATCTCATCAAATCCAGAATAAGGCTTTTGGTTACTTTCACACTTCCTATATCTTAGCTTTTAGTTCTATAGCTTCTCTTTTCAGAAACGTGTTACATTTGGAAACACAAAGAATATCTCAACTGTGGTCTAGATGAGGAAAACTACCTCCAACCTTCATGCTTTAATTGAAATTATAAGCCTTCAAACAATATTAATGTACCATCTTATTTATCCAGCAAAAATGATGTACAATATAGAATCTTGGGGAAGCTTTTAGCGTTCCACATACATATGATAGAGAGAGCTGAATAATTGTGTTTAAGCCTTTGACTAGAAAATATGAGGGGTTCTCGAGGTAGTGTAATGACAGAAAACTTCGTGATCATCAAAATAGCTTGCACATGAAGAAACCCACCAAACCCTAATGTCGTGACCAGGCTCCCACTGCAGACGTGCCATCCCACCACAACATCCACATACAACATAATGGATTTAGCAGGCCCTCTATGACATTCTAAAACTGTCAAATAGTATTGTGTGTTTCCTACTCCTCTTTTCCACACTCTGATTGTATTACCCACATATCCACTATATACAAGTTCAGCAACTGTCGTCAAGCATAGAATTGTGCAATTCTGACCTTTCAAGGTGATAAACATAACCATGTGCCACTAGCTTTCCTCCCTTTCCCAAAAAATGAAGGACCGACACAAGCTCCAGAGTGAAGGATGAAACCATTGGCGTTGAGAGCTAGTGCATTGATGGAATATTTGTGTCACTCAATCATCACAACCAAAGAATGTTTTCTCTTGCCTGAGGCCTTTGCCCAGATTTTGATTTTGTAATCTGCAGATCCTATGTAAAAAAAACCATTTGGAGAAACCACAAGCGCATTGATGGCATCGTCATGTGCTCTGAAATATTCAATGCATCTCAAATTCGAAGGTCTCTAGATCTTGACTGTCCTATCCCAAAAATATGAGTACAAAAACCCATTTCTATCAACCGAAAGAGCCGATATCGCATCAATATGTTCAATCCAGAGTACCTTCTTGTGCCTGCGCTCCTGAAAATACTTCTTAGGTGGTGTGGCATTCATCACATAATCCTTCATGGTTGGCATGGTGAATACCGACTTATGTTCAAAGGGATCTATATTCTTAGTGCATTTCCAAACACTTATTTTATGTTCTTGATGCGTGTCGTATATCCTGTTGCTAGAAACCAAAATACACTTGAAAACTCCATCCCCGTGACCTAACTTGCAATGCTCATTGAGCTCAGAATTTCTCCATACACGTATGTCATTGTCGGAGAATCCGCTATAGAGGAATTTTCTCGCCATTGCTAGAGAAACCATGCATCCACCATGACCTTAATGTAGACATTGCGGAGCTGGACCTTTCCATTGGTTCCATAAAAAAAAATCTCTAAAACCCTCGTGATTTCGATCCAAGCCCTAAGTAAAATGGATTCTTATTCAAACACTTCACATCCTCGGCACTTTTTACCTAACAAGTGTTGAGATTCAACAAGATGATGAGCTTAGTGAAAATTAAGCACCTTCACTAAGTGGGGCCTGTAGGCTTTTTTTAGGTGTATGTCCATTTTTAGAATGGTGAGCATATTCTAAATTTAGCAAGATGCTGATTCTAGATGGTTGAGAAAATTCTATCTTTGGATGAATTTCTATTTTTAGAAGATTGGGCGAATTCTATTTATAGATCGCTAATCTAAAAATAGATGCATGTCAATTACTATTAGTCCTTATTAATAATCAGACAATAAATAGTAACGTGTTCTCTTGGAGCACTTTATTTCAGTGATTAGATGTGGCACATCAGTGGGCTAGAGGAATTATGCAATTCCTAGTGTGGTTGGTGAGTCATGCATGGAGGACTTCATTATAACTGATAGTGACAAGTTGTAATAGAGTTCGAAGAGTAGTTATGGAAGTTGTTATTTAGTTTAACTCAGTTAAGTGAGTTAAACTCAGTTGTGCTAGTTGTCACTCATGATACAATAGTGAGAGTTTAGTGAATTAATTCGCAACTAGTGACTCACATGCAACTGAAGAAATACAACATTTAACTACTTACATGTTAGATCCAGTGGAGACCCAATGGATAGATAGGTGAAAGGGTGAGATGGACTATCTGTTGTGACTATAGTGATGCATTCAATGCATCTACACAGACATTGGAGTTTCCAATGAGGATTGCGCAGTGCAAGCAAGGAAAGATTGAATTCATTCAGGGATCTTCTTCAGTAGGGATTGCGTAGTGGAGGCAGGCTGTCAGGAGGCAAGAAATTGGTGCATAGATATGCAAATTTCTTCATGACAGTGTGTGACGATTGTATATTGTAGTGAGAGCTCTATGCTATGAGCTTTGTATGAGATTGTTACATGATTTCATGATATACATAATATATGATAGTTGGGGTTTTTAGATTTAATATTTCTCGTTAAAACATCTTATTTATGTGCACTTGATTTTTCCTCATGTGTTTGCAATTGGTGATTTAATTTCCACAAAGAATTAAGTGGAAGGATTTGGTATTTAAAATAAGATTAATTTTTTAGATCAGGAGAGTTCGGTAATACATATCAGTATTAATAAATTTCTACACGGTGTCAGAGCAATGTTAATTACTGAAGATTGAAATATTGAAGCAGTGCTGAGTTTTGTGTGGTCGAACAATTCGAAATTGTTGCAGAGTTTTCTTGGTGCGACAGTTGAGTATACACTGAAATGGCTTTCAATGGGTTGTGGTTGGAGTATGCACTCGAGGGCAGCACTAACTACATATCTTGGAAGGACAGAACGGAGCCGGTGCTTGAAGATAATGGTCTGAAGGAGTTCATCAATAGCGATGTTCCTAAGCCCACTTCGACGGATGTTGCATTACTTGATGCCTGGCAAAAGAAAGTAGTGAAGACAAGAAGGATTCTGTTGGAAGGTCTGAAATACCATATTGTGTCAAGCCTTCACGGGAAAGCCACTCAATTTGCAATGTGGAAGGCTTTAACAGATCTTTTCCAAAGTAGCAATGACTATAGGAAGTTGGTGTTGAAAGATAAACTCAGAAAAATCAGAATGGAGAAGGGCAAGAATATTCCAAAATATCTCATGAATTTTTTCCAATGAAGGGATGAGCTGGGGAGTGTGGGAATTACAATTGTGGATGATGACTTGGTGAGCTTGGCTCTCCTTGGGCTTTCGAAGATTTGGCACAACTATGAAGACTCTCTCAATGGATGGGAGAAACTACCAGATTGGGAGCGACTTTGGTCGGATCTAGTGCAGGAGGAGATAAGGCAGAATACCAGGGATGGCTCTTCATCAAAGAATGATGAAGAAGAGAATTGCGCTTTGGTTGCCAAAGCAAGGAAAGGGAATGGGAAGAAATCCCATCAAAAATTTGAGGCTAAAGGAAAGAAGCCAGATTTGTCCAAGGTGAAGTGTTTTCACTGTCACGCACATGGGCATCTCGCCACTAACTACCCACAGAAAAAGAAGAAAAAGAAGTTTGCTGGAGCTGTAGCTGGTGAGGCCCTTTCCACACAATTTGAACTTGATTTCTCTTTGACCGCATGCTTGGTTTCAAGTGCAATGGGATCGGTGTGCTATATTGATAGTGGTGCTTCCTTCCACATGACGGGAGACAAGGAGTTGTTCAGCAACTTGGAGGAGAAAGATCTCCAAATGCATATAGAGATGGGTGAAGATAGTAGATACAGTGTGAATGGAATTAGAACCATTACCTTTGAGAGGGATTCAGGAAAACCACTTATGTTGAAAGGTGGTATGCATGTTCCAGGTCTAAAGAAGAACTTGGTCTCAGTTGCGATGTTGGAGGACAGAGGTTATGACGTTGTTTTTAGCGATGGAAAAGAATTCTCGCGACATAAAACAACGATTCAAACCAAGAGGATAGGGATTCAACTTAAGAATCTCTATAAGCTGGAGGTAGATGTATGCGCTACAATGATGGGCAAAGCAGAAGAAGTGGTGAGCCTGGATGAGGGCGAATTATGGCACAGGATATTGGGCCATCTTCAGCATGGCGCCTTGAAGATTTTGCAACAGATTTCTACTGGACTTCCCAAGGGTACTCTTGTGCAATTAGATCAGTGAAAGGGATGTACTATGGGTAAGTTTGTGAAGACCACCTTTCATGAGAAGGAGAACCGTGCTTCGGTGATCCTGGAGAGAATTCACACAGACATGTGTGGACCTTTCTCAGTTGATTCAACAGCAAAACACAGGTATTATGTTATTTTTTTTTATGACTATTCTCGTAAATTCTGGATCTTATTCATGCAGAAGAAGGATAAAACATTCTCAAAGTTCCGTGAGTTTAAAACATTGGTGGAGAAGGAGTCGGGGAAGCAAGTGAAGGCTCTGCGGAGCGATAATGGTGGTGAATATATCTCGAACGAATTCAAAGAATTCAGTAGCAAAGAAGTTATTCGAAGAGAACTCATATCACCTCACAACCCACAGCAGAATGGGGTCGCAGAGAGGAAGAACAGAACAATTGTGGGTGTTGCACGAGCTATGCTGCATGACCAGGGCCTACCGATGCACTTGTAGGCGGAAGCATGCAAAACTGCGGTTTATGTGCAAAATCGTTGTCCTCATAGAGTACTTGGCATGAGTACACCTGAAGAAGCTTTTACTGGTAAGAAGCCGGATGTTTCCCATTTAAATATTTTTGGCTCATCTATTTATGTTCATGTGACCAAGGACACCAGGAAGAAGCTTGAGCCAACTACAAAAGTTGGGATATTTGTGGGGTACACAGAAACACCCCATAATTATCTTGTGTATTTTCCAAACAATCAGATGAATGTGGTGTGACGGGATATAAAATTCAATGAGCAGAAAGCCATGAAGTTGTCACTTGAGAGAGAGCTAAACTTGCATGCAGAGGAGGGGCTACTTGTTCCCAAAGATGAGCCTCTAGATGTGGATCAGCCACAGGAGGAGATTCATGGAGTGGAGGAGTCCACTCATGTAGAACCAAACATTAGAACAGGCACAAAGAGTACCACAGAAGCTGAGAGACTGAAGCTTCATGCGGCAGAGAATGTAGGAGTCCCTACTTCACAGCGCAGATAGAGACGATCACCTAACCAATTCACTGGATACATGGCTCTTATGAGCAAGGGTATCATGACAGATCCATCTTCCTTTGAGGAAGAAGCACAGAAGCCCACATGGGTATATGCCATGGTGGAGGAGTATGACTCCATTGTCAGAAACAGTGCTTGGGAGATTGTTCCAAGGCTGATGGTAAATCAGTGGTAGGTTCGAGATGGATCTACAAGGTAAAGCAAGCTCCTGATGGGAGCGTCGAGAAGCATAAGGCAAGATTTGTTGCCCGAGGCTTCTCACAAATTGAGGGGATTAATTATGAAGAAACCTTTGCACCTGTCGCACAGTATTCTTCCATAAGGACCATCCTTTCTCTCTTAGCGCAGATGGGTTGGCACATTCAACAGATGGATGTAAAGACTACGTTCCATAATGGGATCATTGAGGAAGAAGTGTACATTCAGCAGCCTGAAGGATTTGAGATCTTCAGTAGCGAGTCACATGTGTGCAGACTCAAAAGAGAGTTGTATGGGCTGAAGTAAGCACCTCGTGCTTGGTACACTCGGATCGACATCTATTTCACTAGACTTGGCTTCACCAAGAGTGAAGCAGATGCAAACCTATACCAAATTGTGGTGGAGGGTAAGCTTTTAATCATTGTTCTTTATGTTGATTATTTAATACTAACGGGTGATGAGCAGTTGATACACTCATGCAAGGAGGACCTTGCAAAGGAGTTTGAGATGAAGGATTTGGGCCTCCTTCATTATTTCCTTAGATTGGAAATATGGTAGCGATAAGGTGAACTGTTTGTGTCTCAATGAAAGTATGGTCGGGAGATACTTGGTAAGTTTCACATGGAGGATTGCAAGCCCATGGATACTCCTCTTCCAGGAAATTGAAGGAAAGAGGATGCTACATCAGAAGAGGTAGTGGATGCTACTATCTATCGACAGTTGGTGGGTTTGCTCATGTATTTAATCAATACAAGACCGAACATATGTTATGCAGTGAACTAGCTTAGTCAAGCGATGGTTAAGCCTACCAAGCTCTTTTGGAAGGCAGGCAAGCATGTCATGAGATATCTCATGGGAACATCTGAGTATGGCTTATGGTACAAATAGATGGATGAGGTGAATTTGCATGGCTTCACAGATGAAAATTAGGCGGGTAACCCAACGGACAGAAAGAGCACATCATGAGGGGTTTTCAGTATTGGATCTATAGAAATTTCTTGGTACATCAGGAAAAAAATATCCATGGCACTTAGTTCAGTGGAAGTAGAATACATGGTAGCAAGTCAAGCTACATGTGAGGCTATCTGGATGACGAAGATTCTAGTCGGTTTGTTCGGTTCTCATTTAGATCCTACAGTGAGTCATTGTGATAATCATATTTGCACTAAACTCTCGATTAATCCTATGTTTCATGATAGATCTAAGCATATATATATCCGGTATCATCATATTAGAGATTTTCTACAGCGGAAGATCATGTTGCTTCAGTACATTCCAACAGAAGATCAGGATGCAGATATTCTAATGAAGGCGCTCAGCAGGAGAAAATTCGAATACCATAGAGGCAGGATCGGGGTGAAGGATAACCCCTATCTTTTTGATAGGGAGTGTTGAGATTCAACAAAATGATGAGCTTAGTGAAAATTAAGCACCTTCACTAAATGGGGCCCGCAGGCTATTTTTAGGTGTATGTCTATTTTTAGAATGGTGAGCATATTCTAAAGTTAGCAGGATGTTGATTCTATATGGTTGTGCAAATTCTATCTTTGGATGAATTTCTATTTTTAGAAGATTGGGCAAATTCTATTTATAGATTTCTAATCTAAAAATAGATGCATGTCGATTATTATTAGCCCTTAATGATAATCAGACAATAAATAGTAACTTATTCTCTTTGAGCACTTTATTTCAGTGAACATATGTGGCACATCCGTGGGCTGAAGGAATTACGCTATTCCTAGGGTGGTTGGTGAGTCATGCGAGGACTTCGTTATAAATGACAGTGGCAAGTTGTAACAGAGTTAGAAGAGTAGTTATGGGATTTTTTATTTAGTTTAACTCATTTAAGTGCGTTAAACTCAGTTGTGCTAGTTTTCACTCATGATACACTAGTGAGAGTTCAGTGAATTAATTATTTAATTAATTCACAACTAGTGACTCACATGCAACTAAATAAATACAACAATTAACTACTTGCATGTCAGATCCAGTGGAGACCCAGTGGAGAGATAGGTGAAAGGGTGAGATGGACTATCTGTTGTGACTATAGTGATGCATTCAATGCATCTACACAGACATTGGAGTCGTCAATGAGGATTGTATAGTGCAAGCAAGGAAAGATCAAATTCATTCAGGGATCTTCTTCAGTAGGAATTGTGTAGTGGAGGCAGGCTGTCAGGAGGCAAGCTGTTAGGAGGCAAGAAATTGGTGCATAGATATGCAAATTTCTGCATGACAGTGTGTGACGATTGTATATTGTACTGAGAGCTCTATGCTATGAGCATTGTATGATATTGTTACATGATTCCATGATATACATAATATACGATAGTTGGGGTTTTTAGCTTTAAGCTTTCTTGGTAAAGCATCTTGTTTATGTGCGCTTGATTTTTCTTCATGTGTTTTCAATTGGCGATTTAATTTCCGCAAAGAATTAAGTGGAAGGATTCTGTATTTAACATAAGATTAATTTGTTAGATCAAGAGAGTCCGGTAATACATATCAGTATTAATAAATTTCTATAACAAGGTCACGATTTATGCTACGGAAGGTTAGGACCGAGATGAGTGCATGCACGGAAACGACATCACCTGACAAGAAGTTAGCGAGAACAACGATATCTGTGATTCCACATGTCAATTTTTTATTTGATGTAAGGGTGAAAATGAAGAGCTAGGATTGGTTCGGTTGAACAGTGTTTTCCCACCCGAATCTAGCAAAGAAAACACCTGAGGTGTAATTAGTAGGAGATATCACACTTGCGATTTCACGGTTCAATTAATGAGCACGTCAAACAAAGTCAAAACTTATGTAGTGCTGGTTACAAATGTCCCATGCGAAGCCTTATTTAGCTGTGGTTAAATTTTTAACTTTGATTACGAAATGGTTGCGTGAGAAAACTACGGGTGCAAATTTTGAAGTTTTTACAAGGACAAACATTAATATAAGAGGTATAAAAGGTGTTAGGATGAACCTGTAGGCATGTATGAAGCATACAAAGTTGAATTATACATGGAAGTCTAAAGGCAGAGTGATAAGGACGAATATAGGTCGAGTATAAAGTGATCAAAGGGAATTATCAAAATTTCTCACCATACTAAGGTGATCAGAAAGGGAAGTATGGTATAAATAATGACAATGAGTAGTAATGACTTACAATTAGATAGGAAGTGTTGTTTAACTCAAAAAAATAATAGAAAACCAACATATTTTTTTCTATTGCAGAAACAATTTGATAAAGTTATAGAATATTGACGAGTAACGAATTGAATGAGTATAATTGTGTTGTTTAGTTGAGGAGGATAGAATTATAATGGATTTTTACCCGTTTATATATATATATATTTTTTTTAATTATTACTTTTTTTATAGAAATAGAAATCATGTTTAGTTTTTAAATCTAATTTTGTTATAGTAATATATGAGAAAATGGATGTTAATCTTTATAAAAATGTTATGTTAGTTGAAATGTTTGCATCATGAGACATTTTTAAGTCTAGTTTGATTGAGATACAATTGTTTATTTAAGGAGAATAAGAACTATCAATTGCCCAAGATGTTGTAAAGGAAATGCCATAAGGCATAATTTTGAAAAGAATCGTGACATATAAAAGATCATTGAATATAAAAATTAGTAAAAAAATGTCATTCAAAGCTAGAAGATAAAGAGAAATCACTTACATTATGCCAATTTTACAGATTCTATAACCTTTACAACATAAATTGCCTCTCAATCTTCAAATTTGCTCTTTCAAGTTCCAATAGCAAATACTTGATTAAAAAAGTGCACTTTTTCAATATTGAATAGTCTCGGTTCAAAAGCTTATATTATTTTACCACTTTATAGTAATGTTTTCCATTGCTTGTCCTTGCTTAACATTGGATTTGGACTAGTTTGTGATGCAAGAGGTTCTGATTAAAATTTTTTCCATTGGATGAACAAGTTTAAATCAGAGCTACGAAATAGATATATTAATAAATCTAGTCAATGACATAAAAAATTTACATTTTTTGATATAAAAGAAGTGGATATTTTGTTGAGGATTGATTAAAAAATTCTTTTAGCTAACATAACAACCTTAATTCACTATTCAGAGATACCATGGAACTCTTATGGTAGTAGGAACGATATTTCCTTTATTCAACATGATAGTATACTAGAGTGGGCTATGTATTTGACCAGGAAGGGGCCTATAAATAAACAAAAAAATATATTTTTATGCCTCTTAAAGGAAAATCTATTCTGAAAAAGTGGAAAAAGGAAATTTTAAGTGATGAAATAATTTCAAACTTAGTGGAAAATTTCTAGTCTTCCTTTATCCATTTTCCCTAACATTGCCAAATTTCTATCAACTATAGCTCAAGCTCATTTTCCCTCACAAATTATTCTCGACCCATCAAATGATTCTAAGTTAATTTGGTCACAACCATATTATATGCATTTTTCCTGAGAGCATAATTTCTAACTTAGGTGGTAGGGACTAAGGTACCCTATAGGGGTTGTTTATAGTTGTCAAGACCAAAGAAGTTTTCCATCCTTTATTACTCATTTCTCAATGCTAGAGCTCCATTGAATCTTGTGATGAAGGTCAACTCTAAGATATTTGCATGAATTAACTTTATATACATTGATAATATCATACATAAAGTTAGTGTAAATGGTCTTTTAAAATCTAACTATCATGACCTTTATCTAGTCAATATTTATTGGTATACATCTACAAGAATATGAATCTTGGAGAATTCTTAGTTGCTTCATGAGATAAGAGAGACACTATATCAACCCTTCATGTTATGATATTATTCTTAAAATTAATTGTATTTTTATAAAAAACCCCTCCCCGTCTAGCTCATATCAACAAGGAATTATAAATTAAAAAATTCATTTATATTTTGTGCATGTCAATAAAATCTAACAAAAAAAAGGCTATATAAGAGAAAGTGAAGCTCCTGTTTCACACTCTCAATGCTCTAGTTATCTTATATGGATGTTAATTGTAGGGTTGTATCATATCTATAGAATTATAGAGGAATTGAAAAAATGAGAAGTGTTTATAACTTAGATTCTTATCAAAAGAAGTATGTTATATCTCATCCCCTTCATACAAGTTTTTATTTCCTCCATTGAGAGTATGGTTGTGACTATGAACCTTATGTATAATCAAAATAAAATTAACATGAAAAATTAGAGGTTTCTTAAGATTGCTTCAAAATTTAGTTAACACCAATGTTTGCACAAAATTGTTAGGCCATTGTGAATAAATGAGGTAGAAATTTCACATAATATTGATGTCATTAAGGATACTCATCAAAAGTACAATGATTGAGGAAAACTTCTCTCCAATATTTATGAACATAGAAACAAATAGCTAAAACAAAATAAATAATTTGTTATCATTTCCCATAAGGTTAATAAACCAAAGTTAGTCTTTATAGATGGTGGCAATCATTATCATCAACAAAAACCACATCTTTTATTCTTAGCATAGCAGTTACCTTCACCGCTTGTTCACCATCAACTAGCCCAACCACATAATATATACAAGCAGCTATCACCTTCTATCAACCACCTCTCAATGACTTCATGAATAGCTCAAGCACTAACTAGGAAAGTACTGAAATAAAAGTGAAATCTTATACTGGAGAATCAATTATTTTGAAAACAATGGTGAGAAATTTTCCCTTCAAGGAAATGATTGCATGGAAAAATATAAGACGAAAAAAAATGCCACCCAAGATTTTATCACCTAGCAAATATGGCATATTTTTTTTTAACTTCAATATGGAAACATTGATACAAATGAATTTGTTGAAGAATACTTTAATCTTACCTAGAGCTAAGAACATAATACAATAAAAGCTAAGAATAAAGAGGATGTTTTAATAAGAATTTGTATATATACAATGAAATTAAAATAAAAAAGGTCAATGTAAAGGAAGAAGTTGAAAAAGGAAAAAGAATAGGTTTGGAAATTTACATATAAGTCTTTTTAAAAACAAAGCCTATTTTGTTAAAATAAAAAAAAATAAAAATCTATTTAAAATCAAAGATTTTGGCATCTTATTTAAAATCATTATAAAAAAATATTTTAGAATTGGAAAGGGAAATATATTCCATACAAATGAAAAGAGAAATAAAAATATCATGTATTCCAATTAATATGGGATAAGTTTTTTTAATGAATAAGAAATTTTTTTATTTTCATGAAAATTCCAAAATGTTAGTGAATTTTTCTTACTAGTTCCCACTCTCCAATATAACTTCTCAACTTATAGAAATTGAATTTTTCTTACTAGTTCTCCAATATATTTTAAAATAAATTCCAAGATGTTCGTGAAAATTACTAGTTCGGACTCTCCAATATAATTTCTCAACTAATTGAAATTGAAATTTTCTTACTCTCCAATATAATTTTTAAATTTTTCTTACTAGTTCAAACTCTCCAATATAATTTCTCAACTCATAGAAATTTTTCTTACTAGTCAAGACTCTCCAATATAATTTCTCAACTCATAGAAATTTTTCTTACTAGTTCAGACTCTCCAATAGTTTTCTTATTATTTTTTCTTATTTATAGAAAGTTAACAAAAAGGTAGATAATCATCTAAAGGAGCTCTCTCTTTTTAGGAGAGGAACCCTATTTGAAAGGAGTTAATCAATCTATAAGCTATAGTATATTGTGATTAATATTTTGATCTAATGTGTAATCAATTAATGTATGCTAAGTTTGGAGCTCTACACTTTGGAAAAATGTAATGTTTGTGTTACACTATATTTAGTTACATTAAGTTTTTTAATGTAACTGGCACAACAGCATAACAGACATACATGCTTATAATGCACATCATATAATTTATTATAAATTATTTTCTTTCTTTCTTTATTTAATTTTTTTGCTATGTTCTTCTTTTCTATTAGATAATCTAATATTTCTTCTTTTTCCTATATTTATTAATGTATTCTATATTTCATTTATTCTTCTTATTTTATACTATTAAAACTTATTGGAAAACCTAATATTATTGTTAAACATAATACTAAAATTTAAAACAAAACCTAAAATTAAAATGTAAAAACTTAAAACTTTAAATCAAATTTACAGCAATTATTACTCAAGTATTTGCCTCATAAAAGACATAATTAAAGTCTGATAATTAACATTTAAAACCTAATATTTTTATAAACTAAATTACACTTGAAGAAAGAATTAACAAAAATTAAAACAATACAAGTTACTTAGTAAAATCAATGTGTTTTCTTACTTTGTCAACTCAATGAAACACTGAAAAACCATTGAATTTAAGTTATTATAAAAAAACTTTAAATTAATTATATGTTAATATATTTCACATCTATGTTTTACTTTTGTTTGAGTCATTTTTTTAGAATTTTTTTAATTTAAAATATTATTAAACAAAAAAACCTAAAAAAGCAGAAAAGAAACACCTACAATGGCAATGGCTTGGCATTATTAATATGGTTCACTACTAGGTGGCTTCATTAATAACTTATTCTATAAGAATTACAGGCATACTCAACTTCTCACTTCATGAATGTTTTTCAATTGCTATACCTACTTGCCACTTGGATGAATCGTACACGTTTTGGAATATGAATAGTTATAATTTGAATCAATCCATGTTGTAATCTATGGTTTTAGAACTTTGTTTTTTAAATTCATTTTTAGTTAATTAATAAACGCAGTAAATTTTTAATCATATTTTATAAAAAAATAACTTAACCATGATTTAAACATATAATTTAAATATATGAAAATTATTTCTTTCAATTTTATTAATGGATAGAATATTAACATCTTTCCATTTAAGACATTCTATCCCAAAAAAAAAAAAAATAGCAGATATCACACTCCGACTATTATTTTTCAATTAATGGACCCGTCAAATGCAGTCGTGGCTACAAATGTTACTGTGAAGCCTTATTTAGTTGTGGGTAAATTTTGAACTCTCAGATTATATGATGGCTACGTGACAAAGCTATGGGCGCAAAATTTCCTAGTTTTTACTACGACGACAAGACAAAATATATAAGAGGTATATAAACGACGTTGTAATCGTACAAAGTTGAAATCGTCAATTTGCTACGTGGAAGTCTAAAGGCAGAGTAAATGTAATAATAGTGATGATTAGATTAAGAAATTGGTGAACAAACGTAGTCCACTGAATGGGCCCGGTAAGAGAGGGAATTATAAAATTATCAAAATTGCTCACTGTACCAATGTGATGAGAAAGGGACGTATATACGGAATACCTAATTCCTCACCGTACCAAGGTGATGAGAAAGGGACGTATAAGAGAGGATTGCATTCCGCTGGTAGCAAGCATTCGATTGTTTGGTCGTCGTTGGGAAAATGTAAAATATAGCAAGCACTGCATTGTTAGGTCGTTAATAGAAAAGACTTCGTCTGATGCGCTGACGGTTGCAATCTTGCTCTGCTATTTAGTCAATCATGTCCCCAGTCAAACAACGGCGACGTCACCTGTCAAACGCGTATTGGCAATTTAGCAAGGCCTGACCAAGCAGGAATATGGTTTGCGACCAAATATTTGATAATATTCGCAATTTGGCACTACCGGCCATAAAAACAGGAATCGAAGCAGGGGGATCGAGATGAACGCAGAGGGCTTTGAATGTCTCCAGCGCTTTCACTGACCTGCGAAATAAATTTGCCAAAGCTCCCTCTAAATTTTGAAAAATGCACATCGACCAAGGTAACATTATATATATATATATGATTACGTAAAACTATTTACTTCAATTAATGAGTCCGAAGGCTACGAAAATCAATTAATTCAATCATTGCATACATATAGGGCCGCCCTAGTAGCAAGCAAGAAAATCTCCAGTAATTGCCATCAACAATAACGATGAAATATAAAAGCCCCAATATACGGAATTTATGAGAAATATGTCACTGATAGAATATATCACAGCCTCCAGTCAGCGCAACAATATTCGGGAAGTGTATATCAATTTTAAACAGCAGAAACAATTTGAAGTGGGTGGAAATCCTCGTATCCTTGGTTCAACGATAGGAATACTGCCTAATGTACTGTCAGAGAAATAACCGCTTAAAAGAGGGTGATATTCTCGCATCACGTCGTCTTCGTTGCTTCTGCGTTACTCTTGGATGTGGATGAAACTGGGTTAAAATTGCTGTCCTTCAAATGTCTGGCTGAATTGCCAATTTGAAGGAGCCACGTTATAGGATGTGATGGTTCTCCCATCGCTCGTGGTGACTTGGAAGGACAGAATCTGCCCATTCAAATAGGAGTTACTCTGCCAATTCTGTCCCCAATTGCGGGACATTGGTTGCCAACCAGTGTTGGAACCTTTGATGGAAACCGCCTCCACATCGCCTGCACCTCCTACGTTGGTAATGAGCACCAAATTGAAGTAGGAGTGTCCATTGATCGTGAATCGAACGCCACCTTTCCTCATGCATGGTACTCTGCATACATAAATATTAACCCAATTAATGTCAAGCCGTGAATAAATTTTCAGGATTGAAGAATAGGAATATAGTGTTGACAGACTAATTACTAATTACCTTCTGAAGATGATTGGAACAATGCCACTCCTGTATATGGCGATCTGTTGAAAAGCAGGTTGAGCCATGTCGAAGTGTTGGAGAGGTGGATTGCACCATCCTCCATTGTCGTTGGGAAGAGCAGAGTTAGGGGGACAGAGATTAGTCGCAGTAACTGTCACAGTGGCCGGTAGACACCATTGAGGGTCGGAGTGGTGGTTGCATTTCATTTGGTAGCAGGCTCCACATGTAGCTCCATTGTTGAAAAGCGCCGTGCTCAGAGCTGCAGTGTTCGTTCCATAGCCTTGGCTATACAAATTACCGTATCCGCACGCACCGCCTGTCAATTTAATTTCCCCATCGATTTGCTTAGCTAACATATGGTATTAAATTATTAATCTAATGCTTAAACTGCAAAACGAATAGTGTCCGCGCCCACCCAGACGTCCACAGGACTGGAGTTTTGGGAAGCTATATTGAACTTACCCATTGTGCCCGACGCATCGCTGCCACCATAAAACGTAGCATGTGCAAATTGCCAGCCGCTGTCTAGTGCATAAGCTGCGCCAGCTATCCACAAGAAACTGAACATGGTGGCCAGTGTTACAGGCGCCATTTTAAAACGAAAGAAAGGGTCGCCTAAGATAAGTAGACTTCACGTGAACTGATAACTGGCGTGAGAAGTGATGCCTGAATCGGTGGACTGTATGAGTTCCAAATAAATAGAATGGGGAGGTGGATAGACCATCAAATTTTCTTCCGTGAACGGCGGTACCCATCGCAACGTTCGGAGATATGATTTGTTGTTGAGTTATTTGGTGGACGTAGACCCCACGTTCAAACAGAGGTGGCCGGCGGTCACGTTCATTTCCCGCGATGGGCGTTTCTTAAATTCCAAGGTCTGACCATGCTATAACCGACACGGCCGGTGGGCGACGATTAAGCTTCTACCTTCTCTACGTATACCTAGATTTTGACCGAAAGTTATATCCTTATTCGTGTCCTCGCTGGAATTTAGGAATTATTTTTATAGATTATATATAATTTTTTAAATTGAAAAGAATATATTTATTTCTGATGGTGGAAGAAATGTAATTATTTTTCATGTGTATATTGTACACACAGATTTGTTATTTTTTCAATGAAGTGGGGATCGCAGCAAGAACTTTGCAAAACATGAATGCCAACTGTATCAATGCTGAATGATGTGTCGAAGCAGTCGGAGAAGAAATAAGTGTGGCATTTACACATGAGAACGTGGGTCATGTGACAGAGATACATGAGTTGAATCCAGCGAAATAGAGTACTTCAGAAGATTCCCAAAAGAAAATAATGGCCTTTTCGTATTGGTCAAAAGATTACTTATGTATTCCATTCACATTTCTAACGGATTAAAATTAGAACGGATATGACACCTGGGCGATTTCAGTATTTGTTTCCTTACAATTCCTTTTCCATTAGTGAACCCTTCAAACGCAGTCAAAGCTTATGTAGTGCTGGCTACAATTGTCACCTGCGAAGCCTTCTTTAGTTGTCGGTAAATTTTAAACCTCATTATAAAATGGGTACGTGACAAAACTATGGGCGCCCATTTTGAAGTTTTTAGGAGGTCAAACTTTAATATAAGAGGTATAAAAAGCCTTTGCATATATGAAGCGTACAAAAGTTGAATTTCTAGGTGGAACTCCAAAGGCAGAGTGATAAGGACGAATGTGACATGAGTGTAAAGCGAAGAACTTTTTCTTTAGTAATGATTAGATGAAGAAATTGCTTTCGTGATAATAGTGATGATTGGGTGAGGAAATTGGTTAACATATTGTAAGATTCTAAACAATAAAAATTTTGATAGATCTAAAACATATTAGTGTTCTTATTTAATACAGTCTTTCATCAAGAACCATAACACAAGAAATGCAGCCATTTTATTTATATTATTCACTGAAAGTAAAATATAATACAAATGGCATGCACAACTGCTTGACAATGACAAATATAAGAAATTGAAGCCCACTTGTGAATCCTCGATGGATCCACCACATAAACACAAATATAAGAAATTGAAGCCCACTTGTGAATCCTCGATGGATCCACCACATAAACATCACTGCGGGGTTTTCATCCCGGGATCAATGATAGAACTGGCCAAGCCAAGTTCTCAACCCAAACAAAATAAGATAGATAATCCAGAAGGATTCTAAATCCCTAGCTTCTCTCCCCTTTTATAGGCTTGATGGACTTTCTAGAGACCTTATTTTATTATTTTTCTCGGAAACCAACAACAAATACCATGGGTCAATACCATGAGAAAATACCATGGTAAGTACCATGGATCGATTCTATCCACTTGGACTGGATCAAGAAAGGGAATATTACAAATCCTCCCGCCCAAATATTGCTTGTCCTCAAGCGATCCACTTCTATCCACAACAGAAGCATTTCTACATTGATACCAAGATCCCATACAACCTGATGTATTGTTCCAACCCTCCATGTTGAATGGTCCTAAATGGATCCTTCGATGCCCGAATCCCAAACAATCCTCTGACCAATCCTTCTCTCAATAGATTTGCATGGATCCCAAACAATCCTTTGGCCAATCCTACCCCCAATGGATTCCCCTGGATCCCAATGCCACCTAAATCCTGGGACCTGTGGGTTATGGTACCATTTCAACTCTCCATCGCTGCTCGCACCAAATGGTCCAGGCTGTAATTTTTCCTTAGCTATGGGTATCCTCCAAATAATCAACCCATCAATAGAATACCAACTCATAATCTCTCGCCAATCCATACTAGGGAAAGAATGAATATCTGCAAATATACTATGTTGATGTTGTTTGATGCTCGATTCATGCTGCTCTACTTGGTTACCCAACATGATGTATTTGGATAACTCTGCCCTGCTCTTCTCAATGTATAAAGGTGGGTTATTGGTGTTGCAAGCCTTATCTATGTATTCCTGTAGAGCGCTGCTATGGGACTCCCAATTGTACTCCTCATGCGGCCTTGTGAGGGACTTGAGTTGTTCCTGAATACTAGACAGCTTGGTCGATGATTTGGCACATTTCCCTATGAGTTCCTCAATTTTTCTGTTCTCCTGTAAGACAGTGTCTCGGACTGCCCAGACTCTTTGCTTCAAAAACATAAGATCTATCTTGAAATGCATGATCCTCTCCTCATTTGATTCTCCTTGGGTGTATTCATCCTAGACCTCTTCACATGTGAGGATCAGTTGTCCATCCTCTTTGGTTGTCAAACATGGATGTACTGGTGTAATGTTGTCTATACCCGATTGCCCATACTCTTTATGGATATCCTTCATTGTATTTATAGATTCAAATACCACATCATCAAGAGGAATTGCATCTTTCTTTTCGTCATGTACTTTGTCAAGCTTGTCTTGCAAGTTTCTCTGAAGAGCATGGTGTTTTTGCTCACCATTTGTTCTTGACTGCTCAGATCCTTCATAGGTCCTCTCCTGAAAACCAACGAACCCATCTATGGATGAATCCCCATGATCTGAAGAAGTCTCTAATTTTTCTATCCTTGTCACCTCCTTATTATCTGGACATGAATGGTCAAGTGCCCAAATTTCCTTGCATACAAAGCATAAGCCTTTCCGCCTTAGTTCATTCTTGCTGTCTCCACAAATCTTTGTTAGTTCCTCCTTGGCTAACTTCTTTCTAAGTATTTTGATGCTTTGTTTGATCAATCCCTCAGCTAGTTCATAAGCAGTAGGTGATGAAATTAGCTCCTTCCTCCAAATGGCCAACAATTTGGATCTCAATTGTTCGCAGATGGCCCTGTCTTCTCCTAAGATCGGAGACATGATCTTTTGCATGTATATTTTGATGAAGTTTGGATGAGACATTGTAATTCCAATGCAGAAGTATTGGAGCATCTCAAGGATCAAATCATCACACTCTAGATCCAGCATAAGCATACCAAATCTGAATTTCTCCATGTGTTCCAAAATTGTGCGCTTCTGGAAGAAAGTAAGAACAATGTTGTTGTCCAACCCTTGGAGTGCTTCTACAATTACTTGAAAAGTCGGCCTCATGATGTCATCATTGTAGGGAAATAGCGGTGCTGTTAAGGCTATGATTTTACTGAGACAAGAGGCGACTGTGAGTCTAACCTTTTCACAAGAATGCTCCAAGAACCTAGGTTGTATCAAAGTAAGCATGGATGGCTTCAAGGCCCAACTTGACCCTTCCCATTCTGATTTCTCTATCAAGCTCAAAGCCATATTTAATGTGTCTAGCTATAGGAGAACATCTTTTGACTTTGTACCCTGCAATTTGGATCCAAGATCAAAGAGACACTTACTTTTTACATCTTCCTTCCGGGTATCTTTTGACTGCTGAAGGATAACATGGACCTTTCAAGAGAAGGGTCTGTTGTTCTGCTCTTGCTTCTGATTTGTATGTTGTTGCCATCTTTGATCCACAGAAGTATTGTAACCAAGAGAATCGACTGATATATCATTATGTTGATTTTTGTGGCATTTCCAAAAATAAAATGACGACATTGGCATCAATGGATCTCAATACTTAGCTAATGAGAAACCTGGGAATGATCCTTGTCTAGCAATAACTTTCCAGCCTTTCAGCAATGACCATATTTGCAAGAAAGATATGAATCTTCCATAAACATGAATAAATATCATGTGTACATTTATAATATTCCATACACATGAATACATATCATGGGTACATTTATTCATAAGAGGCTATATACAAGCTATAAATGATTTTGTCAATCATGCCTTCAAATATTTTCAAAAATTTAACCCACAGACTTATAAATGATTTTCCCTTCACGTATGTCTCCTAATAAAATAATTTACTGAAAAATAAAAATCCAACTAGGGTGATAAATATCATTGAAGTGAGAAATTCTGGCTAGGGTGAAAAATAAATTTCACCGAAGTTCCTTGCATAAAACTCTCAGGCTGGCAAGATGCACAACTTTGATACCACTGTAAGATTCCAAACAATAAAAATTTTGATAGATCTAAAACATATTAGTGTTCTCATTTAATATAGTCTTTCATCAAGAACCAGAACACAAGAAATGCAACCATTTTATTTATATTATTCACTGAAAGTAAAATGCATGCCCAGACCATAAAATCCTACAAATGGCATGCACGGCTTCTTGACAATAACAAATATAAGAAACTGAAGTCCACTTGTGAATCCTGGATGGATCCGCCACATAAACATCACTGCAGGGTTTTCGACCTGGGATCAATGATAGAACTGGCCAAGCCAAGTTCTCAACCCAAACACAATAAGATAGATAATCCAAAATGATTCTAAATGCCTAGCTTCTCTCCCCTTTTATAGGCTTGATGGACTTTCTAGAGACCTTATTTTATTATTTTTCTCAGAAACCAACAACAAATACGATGGGTCAATACCATGAGAAAATACCACTGTAAGTACCATGGATTGATTCTATCCCCTTTTACTGGATCAAGAAAGGGAGTATTACACATATGTAGCCCACTGAATTGGCACTCGAAACTGAAGGAATTATAAAATTATCAAAATTGCTTACCATACTAAGGTGACCGGAAAGGGAAATATAATATAAAGAATACCAATGATTCCTAACTATTTGCAGGAAGTGTGGTTTGACTCGAAATTTTTTTTCTATTTCTAAAAAAATGTGATAAAAATAGAATATTGAAAGGAATTGGATGAGTATAATTATGTTGTTTATTTGTGGTGATAGAATTATGTGGATTGTTAAGGAGTTTATAAATTCTTATTTTTTAATACATATATATAGAAATTGTGTTTAGTTTTTAAATATATTTTTGTTATAGTAATATAGGAGAATATGGATGTTAATATTTATAAATATGTTATATTAGTTGAAAAATTTGTTTTATAAGACACTTTTAAATCTAGTATGTTGACGTTACATATGTTTATTTATTTAAGGAGGATAATAATTATGATAATATTTTTTTCTTAATGACTATATTCTTATTATAAAGAGCGTGTTTAGTTTTTATATGTATTTCTGTTATAGAAATTTATAAGAATATGGATGTATTTTTTTATAAACATGTTATCTTAGTTGAAAGTTTTGTATCACTAAACATTCTTAAATCTACTATGATATAGATGTGTAATTGCTTAGATGATAAATATGGAATTGCATTTTTTTAAAAATAAAGAAAAATGTTTAATAAAATGTTTTTAACTGTTTAAAAAAACAAAAATAAATAGACATATTTCATCATTTTTTCTTAAAAGCATTATAAAATATCAATAAATTCACTTTCATTTTGCCCACTCTATTCTTGTTACTACACTCCACTATTCAAAAAATTATTAATAGCAAACAAAGTTCACTTATAAATAGAATATCTTGATATTCATATTACTAAAGATAATTATATATCAATATTTTATAAAGAGATAATGTAATGAAAAGTTTAAAAAATCTTATAATTTCACTCTTGAAATGAGAAAGATATGTAATTCTTTTAGCTTTTAAAAAGCATATAAATGTAGGTCTTAAATAAACTATCCATACATAGATGTTACTAATATAATTACATTTTAACTATATATATATTTATATCTCTCCATGCTCATTAGATATATAATCTAATAGTCTAATAGGGAAAATCCTAATGATTCAAAGATTCCACCCTAGGAAGTGAGTTTGTAAAAGAATTTTTGAATATCAAGAGGGGGCACAATCTTCACATACAAACTTCATTTGTCATGTTTCTTGGACTTCTAAATACACCAATTAAGAATCAATTAAGAATCAGTGGTCATTTCTATCTACTAGATAATTTATTAAATTCTTGTAAAAGTGCAGCCAATTAAATTTTGGTTTGGAGAATGGGAATTATGCCATGTAATTTTACCCATGTCTATGTTCTTTGGCATTTTATATATTATAAAATGTATTGATAATTGGGAAATCATTGAGTGGTATCATTTGACATTCATATTATTACATAATTTTTTACGCTTTGAGAACTCATTGTATGGTCATATTGACATATTGTATAAATTTAAAAATATATTTTTTTATGAATAATTTGAAAGTAATTTTAATGAAATGTATTTAGTTTTTCTTTGTTCAGTTTGTTTCTCTATTATAAAAATAACTGATCACATGAAACATCAAATAAATTAATTTAATTAGAACTTAATAATACTTTATATTTTACTATCATTAACATCTTTTTGTTTGTTAATAATTTTTTCTTGAAAAAAATATGTGCACTTTTTTGAGCCCTTCATATTATTCAATAATTGGTAACAAAAAATTTAAAATCTTATATTTTTATGTTAGAGTTGAGATGGTGCTTTGAAGATGTTTCATTTCATGATGTATGCATTTCAAAAATTTTGCACTTTAGAGAGTAAATTTGTAGAATTATCCATGATCAAAATTCTACATTTTTGAAAGTTTTAGTTAGTTCAATATCAATGAAAAGTTATGAAGGAGAGATATGACAATTTTTGTAATAGAAAATGTATTCTATCAAGTTAGTAGTGATCATGAACTTTATTGGCCTTATTTTTAACCTTTTCCAACTAAAAATGATTATATATTTTATTGCCACATAAATGATAACAATATGTTATCATTGTACACAACAACAACTATATTTATTGGCATTAATGCTTACATTAGTAAATAGGTAGGAATGGATTGTTGGTTGTTGGAGTTTTGTTGAGATATTTTCTCAACAATATTCTCCTTGTTTGTAATTTGTTGGATTTTATGAGCACGATTTATGTGGCTTGCAATTTGGCTTTGAGTTGAATAATAAGAATTGATTTGTGAGTAATTTGTGTCCTATCTGTGCTCCTCTAATTTCTTTTTATTTCAAACTTTTCAAACTAAAAGTGGTTATATGTTGATTGTGAAAAATGAACTATGTCATCATAATAGACAAAAATACCTAATATTATAAAATAACATATAAACCTTTATCTTAATTAATTTTGCATTATTTAATTTAATAATGATAATAACATTAGCAAATTATACAATAATTTTAATTTAAAATTATATATATATATATATATATATATATATATATATATATATATATATATATATATTCAAAATCTTTCATGAATTAATCTAGGGAGGTAGCTTAATTAATGATCTCCACCTGTATGAAATATTATGTAAATTATGTAATTCAAGGTTCAAATTATTGTAGATAGAATCAAACAAATTAAAAAAAAAAAACTCCATAAACTTAATTCTTTTTCATAAAAATTTAAATATTATTCGTAATAATAAATTATTTATCATCAAAATAATTAAAATTTAATATAAATTTAAATGACAAGCTCTAGTAAATTTAATAATTTTTAAATAACAAACCCTGAATGATTTACCATTTAAATACTAATACTCTTATAAATTAGTTAAAACCCACCCAAAATTAAGTAAAACATATTTAAGAATACATTTTCTTCCTTTACCATTTATCCAACATTCACATAAATAGGAACATTAATGTGGAGAATCTCATTATATATGAAATTATTTATCCAAGCTCATGAAATTATTTATCCATAGCTTGTAGGGTTGAATTAGGCGAGAAAAATAACCATAGACTTACTCTAAATACTCATCACATTTACAGTAAGTCTATGGTTATTAATTAAACACTGGAAAATTCATCTCCCTATGGAACCAACAGGCTGACCATCCCTGTCAAACCCCACCATCCTTGTCAAACCACAGGAGTACTGCCTGAAAGACCACTGGGTTAAGAGTTCCTCAATTATATAGAAAGGGGATGTGGACAAGCTACCTTTTTTCATGACCTAAATTCTCGATATTTCTTACGCAAGCTGCCTTACCCACAGAATAACATTGGCCATATCAGTATCCAACAACCTCAACATTGAGGTTGTTGGTAGATGGTATTTTATAAGGATTTGTTTAACGAGACTGAGGAATTGTCTCGACGATCAAAATTCGCTAGAATCCCGCTCAAAAAAAGTTAAGAAATCTCACAGTAACAATGTTTGAATCATGATTTTGATGGTGGAAATAGATTCAACACCATGAAAAGCATCTAGAGCACCCAAAATATTAAGGTTTGATAGTTATAACATAGTTTTACAAAAATCTCTGCCATATTTTCTTAAAATCTTACCAAAATTTCTATAATTTTTAGAGCCAAAAAAACAATCTAATTAGACTAGACATTCTATAATTGCACGACTTCTTTTGCCATGGACTCAGAAGACGTTAATATATGACCCAGAGATTGATTCTATAATTGCATGACTTCTTTTGCCATGGACTCAGAAGACGTTAATATATGACCACGAGATTGACCAGTTTCGGGGAAGGGCGCGATTGAAGGGCGACATTTAAGCCTTGACTATGGCTGCCGGCTATAAGGCTTTTTCAAAATAAGCAAAAATTTGTTTTTTGAATGTTAATATTAATATCAATGTTTACGGGGATTTTAGTGATTTTAATAGTTAGAATTAAATTTAATTTGTTATAAATTTGATTGAAATTATAAGTTTGATGGGTTAGGAATGTGTTTTTCTAATGTATATGGGAATTTTAATAGTTCAAATTTAATTTGTTGTAAGATTTATTAAAATCGCAAATTTGATGGTTGATGTCTTTACAATCTAAATGCCCAAATATTTTTTAGAATGGTGAATTCACATATATATTCAAAAAACTCAGTTTAAACAATACAAATCAATATTTGGCCACAATATTTTCTAATTCCAACCAAATTTTTCTAAGAAACACCAAATAAAATTCAAATACAAACAACTCTGTTCATTTTGTAATTTTAATTTTTGTCTTTTTTTCAAAATTTTAATTTTTTTCCCAAATTTAATTTTATATTTTTCCTTCTAAATTATTATGTCATTAATAAATTCAAAAATTCAAAATAATTTTTTTCAAATTTAAAATAAATCTAAATCCAAAATTTTAAAATTTATCTTATCTTTTTTTTTCAGAACAAAAAAAAACGCTGATTATATTAATATATAAACAGTACATTGACGTAAATAATCTCCACTGAAAGAATACAACGAGAAGTCCACCATAAAAAGGCCAAGTGATTGGTGCTCATTTATAAAGTGAATGAGCAGAAATGTGATAGATTGGCCTCCACATGAAAGGACTATATTCCATCCCATACAAATAGAACCGGCATATGATTTGAAGATTAATATATAAGGAAAGGTGAAAACAAAAATAAATAAATAAACAAACATTACGTATTAACTTTTCGTATGGGCCAAAAGTTTATCGTGTAATTTGTAGTCATCTTTCAATCAATAATCCATTGTTATTTGTTTCAAAATTTGAATTTCAATGCAATCACAAAAGGTATATTTCAAAATTTGAATTTCAAGGTAAGTATTGAATATTTTTAAGGAGGAATATAGTCATAAATTCAAAGAGATTATTATCTATTATTATTTATTTTTTTATATAATATTTAATATTATATTAAAATAAATATGTATTTATATGATGATGAATGTATATTGATGAATTATTAGTTTAAATCTATTTTAATTTTGAATCTATTAAGTATTAAGAGGGTTTAAATTTTTTCACTTTAAAAGAAGTTTGTATATCAAGATATTTGATCCTTGTAGGTGCTTGGTAGATCCAGAGTCAAGATGGATCTAGGCTAGTCCAATTTCCTCTTAAATGAGCTATATTTCACATAAATACCATGTGTTCTCAATATAGTGGGTCAATAGGATTGGTCATTTTTATTTTTGTTATTATTTTATTTTTATATAGTTATTTTTATTTTTATTTTTATTTTGACTGAGTTAAAATGTTTACATTACATTACAATGATTTTTTAACTTAATTTGATTTAATTTATATTTGACTTAGTCAAAGGCTAAAAATTACATTACAACATTTCTACCGTATTAGGATGGAGTTTACTTCCACCGAATTAGTAGTTGTTATAAGAAAAAGAATTGTGGAATTATCAAAATTCCTCACATAATAAGCTAATGGGAAAAATATATAAAGGATGCCAATGATTACTAACTACTTATAACTAAAAAGGATAATGGGAGAAATATATAAAGGATGCTAATGATTACTAACTACTTATAACTAAACAGGATAATGAGAAAAATATATAAAGGATGCAAATGATTACTAACTACTTATAACTAAAGAGAATAAAGTTGAGTGACATAATAGATATTAAACCTAGCAGAATAGATATTAAATGTTGTAGGCTTACTATATTTTAACTAGATAATAGACATAGTATATTTTAATCTAAGATTTATTTATTTTTTTAATGAATGTTAATTTTTTTTCAATTTCATAAATTAAATGTTCTCTCTTCCTCATGAATTGTACGCTTTTTCACCTTATCTCTTTATTTTATGCTTCTTGCCCCCTTTAACAACTTTTTTCCTTCTTTCAGAATTGTTTATTTTATTGCTCTGCAACTGAGAAAATGTTAGGGTTTTGGTAATGGTTCTATCTTAGGATTTTGTTCAGCCTAAACAACGAAGGAAGGGTCGTATTGTTGGCTTTGAGCACAAAGTATGGAGACAACGTCTTTTGGGGGGGGGGGGGGGGATCCCCTCCTATAGAAATGTAATGACAGGAGAAAGTAGCGGACATAATCGATCGGTGGGTGCAGGACCTGTTCTAGGGGCACAATGGCAGGCACAACAAAGACGTCAGTGTTTGCCTAAATCTTCAAAAAAACTCCATTTTATTATTCCTCCAAATAAGTTAGATCACTATAGAGGTTATATGAAATACCATGCTCTTATTTGTAAATTTATAGGAATTTGGCCAACTGAAAAGGATTTACTTAAATGGATTCACGTTAAGTGGCAACCAAAGGGGCATTTAGATATTAAATTTGGAGCAAGATGTTTTTTTATAGTCATTTTTACAAATTTATTAGATAAGGAAAGGGTTTTTGAAGGGG
The DNA here is from genome assembly GCA_034641835.2 of Pinus albicaulis. Lineage (NCBI taxonomy): Eukaryota > Viridiplantae > Streptophyta > Pinopsida > Pinales > Pinaceae > Pinus > Pinus albicaulis. The sequence continues at coordinate 1,073,778,757 of CM076574.1, forward strand.
GGCACTATTTTTATCAGAATGTGAGCTTGTTCTTACGGCATTGGGAAGAATGTTATAACCCAGATAAGGAACAGTTTCTTTTAGCCTTGATGTGGGTTCGATTGTTTTCTTTACCCATGGATTTCTGGGATCCAGAAATTTGGAAGGGATAGGGAACTCGCTGGGTAGGTTTGTGAAGATTGCAGAAACTACCAGAAGAGGTAGATATACTTCCTTTGCAAGGATTTGTGTTTATATGAATATATTTGAACCTCTTCCGGAATCAATTGAGCTAGAATATGTAGGGGAAATCTGGCAACAATTACTAGATTACGAACACATCCCATTCTGTTGTAGAAGATGCCATGAATATGGGCACCTGTATAAAACTTGTCCCATTAATGATGTAGATCATTTTCAAAAGCAGACAGTAGCAGAGACAGAAGAAAACAAGGAAGAAGGGTTTCGTACGGTTACTAATAAAAAAAAGACAAGTTCGAGCTCAAAGTAATCCACAATTGCAGGAAAAGAATTTACGATAGAATAAAAACCGTTATGAAATATTACAAGAACAAGTACAAGAGGACAAATAAATGGATGTGAAAAATGAGGAGATACACCCTCCTATGCCTACAAACGTAATAACTGCTAAAAGGAAAGCTCCCTTAGAAAGCTCAGAACAGGGGGAACATCAAGATAATAGAGAGAAAATAGAGATGGAAATAGATATGTCAAAGGATGACCTTACTAAAGAGGAATTACTCATGAAACAATTATTGCAAGAGTGGAAAAATCTAGATGATAGGTTTATCCCTGAAGATAAAAAAGTATTATACAAGGAGACATTTGAACAATATCTTACAATTTAGGCATGAAGAGACGTAGAAGCAGCAAATCAGTAGTTGTCCCAGTAATCAACAGAAGTAATAAATACGCAGTCGTCTCAGCAATAAAAATGCAAAAAATGAGCCAAGAACATCCCCTGAAGACAAAATTTGGAAATAAAAGAGGTAGAAATACCTTACAAGAATCAATCCAATTGGTTGGGGAAATGTTGGTTAACTCTAGTCACATCGTTGTGATTTCAACGATGTTCAAGAGAATAAATAAACCTTCTTAATGATAATAATCTCCTGGATTATAAGAGGCCTTAATAGTAAAGGCAAACATAAACATTTACAGGAAAGACTGATAAAGGAAAAACCCCAAATAGTTCTCCTTCAGGAAACCAAAGTGTCTGGGGAAAGAATGGATGAAATTGTTAGTAGATTAAAACCTTGCTATGAAGTAATAGCTATAGATGCTACTAGGAGTGTGGGGGGTATTGCAATTTTATGGAACCCAGCAGAGATGGAGGCAAATGGTTGGATTGGACTTCCTAGAATTATAACGGGAAGATTTAGGCTGTTAGGTACTAAGGAACGGTTCTCTGTCTCTTCTGTTTACGGTCCTACTATTCTAGGAGATAAACAAGATTTCTTTAGGAACTTTAGAAATCTTAAACTCATTAATCCTGACAAATATTGGGTGGTTGGTGGAGATTTTAATATGGTGGAAATTTTAGATGAAAGGAAAGGGGGTTCTGGTAGATTTCATCACGAAATGCAGGATTTTACTGATCCTATATCGGATACACATCTGGTGGATGTTTTCACTAATAACGGTAAATTTACGTGGAATAATAGAAGAGGGGGGATACGCCAACTTGCTTCACGTCTTGATCGATTTTTGGTGTCTGAAGATTTTGTGAGTGTGGAACTATTCTATGAAGCAGGTTTAGTGCCTTGCCTAGGTTCGTACCACTGGCCTATTCGCCTGGAGGTGGATATGAAACAACAACAAAAGAAACGGTTGTTTAGATTTGAAGGATTTTAGCTTAGAGATACACCTTTTATACAGAAAGTTCGTGGCTGGTGGGAGGAGATTCGATTGAAATAAACAAATAGAATGCACACATTTCAATTGAAATTAAAGGAATTAAGGCAAAAAATTAAGAAATGGAATAAAGCTGAATTTGGTAACATTCATAAAGTGAAGAATAAACTCCAAGGGCATATGCAACAAATCCAACATCAAATTATTTTAACAGGAAGGACAGAAGATTTAATTAAATAATAAGGAATGATTCTTAGTAAACTAGAGGAGCGAAGAATCCAAAAAGAAATATTATGGAAACAGAAATCTCGGATACAATGGCTTCGTGAAGGGGAAAATAATTCTAGCTTTTTCCATAAAGTTATGATCCAACGCAGGCAACATAATTGAATTTTCTCTCTTAAAGACTCAGAAGGAAACCGAGTGGTTGAGCATCAAGATATGGGAAAGGAATTGGTCAATCATTTTAAAGATATCCTTACAAAGCCAAACCATAATAGATCTGTGACAATTGATCGTATAAAAAAATTTATTCGGAAGATGGTTAGCAAGGAGAAAAACTTAGCACTCCTTAAGGAAATTACTATGACGGAAGTTGAAGAAATTGTAAAGGAAATGCCAAGGAATAAAGTGCCCGGAACTGATGGCTTTACTGCTGAATTCTATCAAGCATCATGGAATTTTTTGGGGAAGGAAATTGTGGAACTAGTTGAGGAATCTCGTTGAACTCGTCAGGTATTCCCTGGTTTAAATCCAACCTTTCTCACTTTGATCCCTAAATATGATAAGTGTGATACTCCCTCTAGGTTTCGACCTATTGCTTTATGTAATGTTATTTATAAAATTATATCTACTGTTATGGTGAATCGCTTGAAACCAATCTTGCCAGCCCTGATTTCACTGGAGAAAACAGGGTTTGTAAAGGGCAAACAAATTTTAGATGGTATTGTGACTGCGCAAGAGGCTATTCATTCTCTTCGCCACCTTAAAGTTAAAGGTATGTTGATTAAGTTAGATTTGGAAAAAGCCTATGACAGCCTTAATTGGAAGTATCTTCAGCAAATTTTACTTTATTTTGGTTTTGATGATCGATGGGTCTAGTGGGTGTTATCAGCCAATACCTCTGCACATTTTTCTATTTTAGTTAATGGGTCTCCATCAAGTTCCTTTACAGCTTCTTGAGGCCTTCGACAGGGTGATCCCATTTCTTTGTTCCTCTTTATCTTTTCAGCTGAGGGGCTGGGTAGATACATTAAGCAGAAAGTTCAGGATGGAGTGTTTAAAGGTCTTAACTTGTGGGGTCTGAATCTAACTTTGTCACATCAGCAGTTTGTGGACGATATTATGCTGTTTTGTCAAGCTACACTCCGTTAATGCAAAACGGTCTTGGAAATCTTAATATTTTTCATGGAGGCTTCAGGTACACAGATTAATAAAGGAAAATAAAATGTTTTCTTCTTTAACATGACACCCCAATCAAAAATATTTCTTACTAGGACCCTTGGATTCAGTATGGGGACACTGCCCTTCAAATATCTTGGGATGCCTTTGTCTAAGAATTCTGTTAAATCCAATGGCTGGAAATATCTTTTAAATAGAGTCCAAAAGTGCATGCTTAATTGGTCCTTTAGGGCTTTAAATCTGCCTAGTCATTTTATTCTTCTAAGGTCCGTTCTTCAAGCTATCCCTATCTATCATTTGTCTGGTATGGCCTGTCCAAAAAAAACCTATGAGGACATGGTTTGTTTGTTCAAGAAATTCTTATGGAAAGGAGCCCAGGAGAAGCAAAAATGGGCTCTTATTTCTTGGGATAAAATTACACTACCTAAGCTTAAAGGGGGGTTAGGTCTTAGAGATCCCTATACTCTTAATCAAGTCATGGGGGCAAAGTTGTGGTGGAGATGGTTACAAGGAGGTGTAACGTTATGGCAGTGTATATGGGAAAGGAAATATCATATGCCTCAAAAAGTGAAGGAGAGGCTCAATTGCCTTAATATTCAAAAAGGTTCAGGGATTTGGAATCTTGCAGCCGCTAATAGACATTTGATAAGGATTCATAGTTTTTGGGAGGTCAGAGATGGAAATTTGGCAGGTTTTTGGGAAGATTCCTGGTAGCAGCAGGAAACGCTGTTTACAAGATTAGATTTGGCAGAAATATTGTTATTTACATGAAATCCCCACAGTAAGGAAGTTCAAAACTATTGGGAAGACCATAATGATCAATTTTGGAAAAAATGGAAACAAAAGCAGCAGTGGCAACAAGCCTTAAAAATGCAGCAATGCGAAAATTTTGCAAAAGAACTTCACACTAGGAAAATTCCAATTCAGGTGGGTAATGATATTTTGCGATGGGGATATAGGCCAAGAGGAATGCTTACAATTCAAGAAGCCTATCAGTTGCAAGCAAATCAAATTCAAATCCCGGAAAATCGACTATGGAAGAAAATTTGGTCTCTAAAGCATTGGCCGAAAATACAACATTTTTTATGGCTTGTTGGGCATGGGAGGATTCTCACCTAGGATCAGTTACAAAAAAGGGGAATGAATGGGCCGTCAAAATGTGTGATGTGTGAGGAAGCAGAAGAAATTGTGGAACATCTACTAAATACTTGTATAGTGGTTGATCAAATGTGGTCAAATATCTATATACTATTCCAACAAACTAATAGAAACAATAACAGTCTTCGGAAAAAAATTTAAAAGTGGCGAAAGGGAGGATACAAAAGTCTTGTGGTGAACAGGGCTTGGATTCTTGTAATGGGATTCTTACTCTGGTCCCACTGGAAAGAAAGGAATAGAAGGATTTTCCAAGAGTGCAAGCTAAGTAATGAGGAAATTTGGAACATCACAAAGAAAGGAATTAGAAAAACAATACTAGATGAAAAATGGGAGCATGAGGTTTGGGTAGTACAAGGGCTGGAAGGGAGAATTCTTTAGCATCTAAACTTGAAGGAAGAAATGTTATCACCATCTTCCTGGAAACAATTACCTTCCTTATATCAAGTGAGAAATAGTTTCAATAGACCGCAATCAAGCTTTGTAAAATTAAATTATGATGGAGCTTCAAAAGGTAACCCTGGCCAGGCGGGTGCTAGTGCGATATTTAGAGATTGTACAGGAAAAAATATAAGAATTTTTGCCATTGATTTAGGTTACAACACGAATAATGAGGTAGAGTTAGTAGTGGTGAAGTTAGGTCTTGAAATTGCTAACCATGAACACTACAATAGGCTAGAAATTGAAGGGGATTCAACAATCTACAAGGAACAAACTGGGAAACAATTACTAAAGGTTGGAGAATGGCAAGATTGGTACAGGAAATTCAGCAAGCTCTAAGTAAAATTGAATATACCATACCTCTGCATGTTAGAAGGCAAGGAAAAAAATCAGCAGATTTTCTTTCGAATTGGGCATGTCAAACTGTCGAAGGATTTCTGGATCGGCCATGGAAACGGGGGGTGTATGAATTGGTTCTTGGACTTCGGAACATTCTAATGGAGGATAAGAACTCTGGAAGAAAGGAATATATTATTCCCTGATCGGGGTGTAGCAGGGGAAGGGTGGAGCCTAACCAACGTGATCGAGACCGTAGCCTGCCGCGTGGGGAGGACGACCAACACGTGGAGACAGCATGCAAGCACCAGGATCATAACGGGCGATGGGACCTCTGGCACCAAATGCCATAAATGTGTAGTACACCCATGCAAATCCAGCTGGGTTAGCCAGCAGGGATGTTAAGAAATTTTAGGAAAAAGCACCGGGGGCGCAGTAATATGAATGGTAAGGTTATTTTGCATGGGAATGTTTGGATTTGTGTTTTGTGGTTTTCTTTGGAAGTTGGTTGAGCCTGCAGGAGTTTTCTCCAGCGAAGGTTAAGGGTGACGAGCCAGGTAGACAATTGGTATGTATAATCATACTTACCCTCGGAGCCAAAGATTTCTATCTTTCGTCGAATGCAGATAATGGTAATGGTCTTCTTAGATTATTTGTTTGAATGGAGATTTGGTCAGTTCTGGTATGAAAAAATGTAGAAGGTTTATGAAGCTGGTCGTACGCTTATTCTTCCTCAACAGGTTTTTGTTCTGTTACCCAAATCTCTGCTTATAACTTCGTCTCAGTTTTCGTTTCCTCATTCTGATCCTTGTATGGTTGATATTATGGTTATCGAATTATGTTATAATTATTGGTTGTTGCAGCTCTTTAATGGGTTGGTTCAGTGGTTTTACGGTAGATTGTTGTATTTAGGTTCTAGTTGGGTTGTTTTCTCTGGTAAAAACTTCTCTATAGCTACGCAGAAAGGGTATGGCTTAGCCTTTATCTCTCCTTTTCCTGTTTATATCGTCTCCTTTGATAGGAGGTTGGGTAAATTATGTTGCCTGTTGACAGCTCAATTAGCTTGCCTTTGTTACGGGGGAAGGACATTCTTGCAGCAGAGTATGTTTTTCTCCTGTCTATTCAACTTTGGCAATTATGTTAATAGGGTCCTGAAGTTGATATGTGGGCAATATTTTTCACCATATTACCTTTTTTTTGGTATATGGACTCTTGTCTTACCTTTTAATTCTCTGTCCATGTCTGTCTTGTGTAATGGCTACAATCTATGGGTTGCACTTCAGTTCTTTCTTGCCTAGTTCGGTTGTATTAGTATCTGGTCTCTCTTTTTATCTCATGTCTTTCTCACGGAGCCTAACTTGGGTGATGGAACCTCTTTGCGATCTTAGTCTCAAATCTTGTCTATGAATCTGACTGGTGTTGTTGTTTGGATGATAGCTTCAACAAATTCCTTGTTAGGTTACTTTAACATGGTTAAAAGAGGAAGGAAGCCCACTGGGGGAAAATGCAAACAACCTACTTCTAAGCAGCATTAGAAAAGAGGAAGAAAGTCTGCGCAACAACATCTGGAACCGATGTTCAAACATTTACATCAGAAATATTAAATTCGGTACGCTCCCGCATTTATTGTTGGGAAACAGAGGTTTTAAACAACTTGGACAGGGAAGATAAAATTGCTTCGAAGGGCATGCAGAATGTGGTCAATGACCTAGGGTACACACGGGGCTGAATTTCTTTGTTTCAACAATCAGTTAGAACTTACTGGTTAATTAAATACCTGTTAGCTAAGGCAGTCATGTCGATAGTAGAAACTAAGTTGGAATCAACTTTGTTAGATATTAACAGGAACATCCAGGAAATAAATCTTCGACAATTGCATCAGTATGCGAGGCTTGGAAGGTTGGAGAAGGAAATAAAGTCTATGCAGTAGGTTATAGTTGAATTACCAGGGTCTAGTGCCAAAGATCCAGCACCAGTGGAATCGGAGGAAGATTAAAGGTTTCGTGATCAAATGTCTTACTTTGTTTTTTAGCGGCTAGTACTTTTTTCTATATATGTTGTTATCTCCAGACTTAGATATTAAGTATTGTTAGATATGGTATAGATTGTTAAGGCATTTTATGTTTTGGTTTACATACTCTGAACTTCGATGGCCGAAATACCTGGTTTCCTGCGGGCAGGTTGAGGTCTATTTTGGTATATTTTTTTTGCCCGGATTTTATTAATAGAAAATGGAAGGAACTACCTAAGATTACAAAAAAAAAAAATTTCCTTCTTTCCAAGTTTATGGTGTTGCATAAGCCCTTCCACCTACCATAAATGTATCAATTATGGTTACATAAATTCTCCCTTTTCATATTTGCTTCGATTTCCTCAGTTGATTCTCTTTCTCTATTGCCAAGTGAGTTGTTTGATTCCTCAATGGACTCACTTAGGTGAGTTGTTGGATACTGGAGCTCTTTGATTCAATGGCTTATTGAGGTGCCTCATTGGTTAATTGAATTTTTTAATATCATAGTTTAATTTAATAGCTTACTAATGTTTAAGTTTAATATCGTTGTGATAAAAACTCAGGAATTAAATTTATTAATGAAACGAGCCAGCTCTCAGATGAGAGACTTCCACTACAAAATGCTCTACCTCAATCACATTACAATCGACAATCTATAGTCTTCACATATATAGGGAAGTTAGAACAACTTACCTAAGGAATAAGAGATAATTCCTAATCTAAAGTTCAGGTGAACCGACTCTCTCCTAAATTACATTCTCCATTATCTTCAAAACTCCCCCTCAATGGAGAAAGGGTTCAGTAATACTCCTAAAATCTCCCTAAATGACTCGAATTTAATTCTTCCAAGAGGCTTAGTAAAAATATCAGCAGCATTATGACAAGTATTACAATATTCAATATGAATTTCCTTTGACTTAACCTTCTCCCTAAAAAAATGAAACTATGTATCAATATGCTTTGTGTTTTTATGAAACACTGGATTATTTGCAAGCATGATGGAGCTTTGATTGTCATGGCTGATAATTGTTGCATCTTTTTGTTCTTCTCTGGCATCCTGGAGAAGTCTCCTCAACCAAAATGCCTCACATGTTTCTGCACACATTGCTTAATACTCAACTTATGATGAAGACAAGGATACAATGTTATGATTCTTGTTGTTCCATGCAATGAACCCAGACCCAGTGTTGAATGTGTAACCTGTTTTGAATTGTCTCTCATCTAGATCTCCGGCCCAATCAGAGTCTGAAAAACCTGTCAATCTAACATCAAACGAATCAGTATATATAATACCAAATTCTAAGGTTCCTTGGAGACACCTTAAGATGCCTTTTGCTACAACCCAATGAACCTCAAGAAGTTTTGACATGAATTGGCTCAATACACTGATTGCATAAGCCAAATCCGACATAGTTGTAGTCAAGTAAATTAGACTCCCAACGAGTTTTCTATACAATGTTGCATCTTCCTCCTTAGAACCATCATCATTTTGAAGTTTGGTATTTTGTTGTAAAGGCATTGTTGTAGCTTTCCACTTATCCATTTCAAAAAATTTCAGTAAACTCCTAACATACTTACCCTGTGATAGAAAATTCTGGCCTGAATCTCTCCAGACTTTAAGACCCAAACAATAGCATAGATATCCAATGTATTTCATCTCAAAAGCCTATGACATCTGCTCTTTGATTCTTTAATGAGTTCATCAACATTTCCTGTAATGATAAGATAATCTACATACAAAGAAATAAAAAAAATTCACCCCTCTTTATCAAACACAGTATATAGATTAGGATCATTCTTCCTTCTTTTATAACTATGCTGCAAGAAAAATGAATCAATTTTATCATACCATGACCTGGGTGCCCATTTTTGTCCATACAATGATTTCTTCAATCTACCGACTAAATGCTCTTTCCCTTGTTTAACAAACCCCTTAGGTTGCTCTAAATACACTTCTTCTTTCAATTCCCTATTTAAAAGTTCATATTTCACATCTAGCTGTTTTATCATCCAATGATGTTTGGTAGCTAAAGAAATTAATATTTTGATTGTGTTTATTTTAGCTACAAGGGCGAAGGTTTCCTCATAGTCTATACCTTCTTTCTGCGAGTACCCCTTTGTAACCAGCCTAGCTTTATATTTAACTATAGTCCCATCTACTTTAAATTGAGGCCTGTATAGTCATTTGCAACCTATGGGTTGTTTGCCTTCATGTAATTCAACTAAATCCCAAGTTTTTATTTTAAGTATTGGTTCATATTATTCTTCCATGGTTGCCCTCCATTCATTATATTGACTGGATTCTTTATAACTAGAGGGTTCAACAACATTTAACATACCGGTTATAAAAGCATTTTCCCTATATCTCGCTGGCAATTCTGTTTTCCCACCTGATCTCCTGGGTGGTGGAGTGGCTTCAAACCTCTTATGATCATCCCTTTGCGGAATTGTCTTGGCTACTACATCTGTACCATCTGATTCTTCCTTTTTCTATTTATGCTTCTCATGATTGTCCCCTGTTTCATCACTCCCTTCTTCCATAAACAAAGGAATGTCCCATTCTTCATTGTTGTTATCATAGTTTCCATCTTGAACCTGCTCATGGAATACTACATTTCTACTTGCAAAGACTTTATGAGTAGAGGGATCAAAAAATTTATAAGCTTTAAACTCAGTACAATACCCAATAAAAGTATGGACAAAAATGAGAAAAATCTTTGGAGCCAAAAACTCTTAAACGTTTAACTATAGGATTAAAACCTAATAAAGATTCAAATGGATTTTTAAACCCAAGAATTTTTGTTGGACTCTTCAAAGATACTGCGGTATTTATTGCTTCCGCCCAAAAACCATTAGACAGATTCTTACCTTTTAACATGCTACGAGCACACTCCACAAGGGTTCTGTTCTTTGTCTCTACAACCCTGCCATGTTGAGGAATGTGAGGTACTGTAAACTGCTGCAGTATCCCATGGTCTTTGCAATGTTTGATGAAAGCAGCCTTCTTGTATTCTCCCCCTTGGTCCGAGCGGAGAATCTTGATGAATTTACATGTCTGCTTCTCAATCATGCTTCTGAACTATTTAAAGTATTCAAAAGTATGACTATTTTTACTGAGAAAATATACCCACGTGAATCTCGTATAGTCATCAACAAATAATAAGAAATAATAAGCACCTCCCAATGACCTTGTTTGCATTGGCCCACATAAATAAGTGTGGAATAACCCTAGTATATCTCTCTTCTTTCTATCTACATTTACAGGAAACTCATCTCTGTGCATCTTCCCAAGAGTCATGTTTCTCAATCAACATGAACATGCTTTAAAAGAGGGAGACCATTGACCATACCTCTTTTTTGAAGTAGCGGTAGGTCATTGAAATTAATATGGCCGAATCCTTGATGCCATAAATCTTCTACAGTCATACCTGATGATGTCAATGCTTGGTGTGGTGCACTTCTCACATTTAGCTTGTACAAACCTCCCACTCGAATCCCTAATGAAATTTTCTTCATGTAATCTAGCAGATATTTAATAACACAATAAGAGCTTAAAAACTCTACCTTAATATTCTGATATGTTATCATAGAAACATAGATAAGATTTAATTCTGGGTCATACATTACATTTTGGATATGCCTAATATTTCCATTAGGAAATATGAAAAGAACATTACCATACCCTTTGATTTGATACCCTTTATCATCACCAAGGTAGATGTTTGCACCACTGTTGGTTTCTTTGAAGTTTTCAAACCAATTTATGTTACCTTTCATGTGAGCGGAAGTTACTAAATCCACAAACTACGTATATGATTCATCATTCTCATCAAAATCATCCATAAAAAGTCTGAGGTCCTGATTATGATAATCATCTGCAAAGTTTCATTCATGCCTCTTATGTCTATGTTGAGTTTCATCAAGCCTCTTTTTATGACAATTCTTTGCAATATGACCAACTTTACCACAATATAAACATTTGGTTCTTGAATTGTTTCTGTTTGAATACATACCTTGAGATGGCATACCTTGAGTTTTCTTTCTCTGTAGTGTACATATGTCTTTCTGTCTTGCATTTTCCTTCCCTTTGAAGGCCTTCTTCTTCACCATTAAATCAAGATCTGAACTCTGGGGTTTCAAAGTAATCCACCTTACTTCCTCTTGCATCAAGATCCCAGTCAATTCTTCAAATTTTGGGGCTTTCTCTCTCACATTCAAGCCTGTGATGAACATCTCATAGTCATCAATCATGGTAATTGTGACTACATCAGTGTTTGACACTGCCTCCCCTATGTCACCAAGCTTGTCTTTAAGGTCCTTAATGCGATAGATGAATGCAACTACTGATTCATTCTCCTCAATTTTAATGGAGAGAATCTTACTTTTTAGAAACAAAAGACAATTTGTGTTTCTGATCTCGTACAGATCCTTGAGGGTTGTCCAAATATCCTTTGTTGATTTACAATTTCTGATATGATGGATAATGCAGTCTTTCAATGACAATTTAAACAACACTTTTTCCTTGTTCTCCCTCTTCTCCCAGTCCTAAATTATCGCAGCTAATCCACCCCCTATAGTTGTTGATTTCAATTCATCACCATTTCAATCGCCCATGCAATTTGCCCCTCCAGCAAAGTTTGCAACTTGAATTTCCAATTGAAATAATTGGAACTGTCGAGCTTATTACTCTCGTTCAAGTATGCTTCAACCATTTGGTTATTCATCTTGAAAAAATAGAATCCAACCTCCAGCAACTTTTAAAACACCAGATCAACCCCAAATCCTCAAATCGATATGTAAAAAATTCCTTTCTTTAAAAAAAAACCTTTAAATATTGAGACCCCATTTAAAAAAAAAATGAATTAACCCCCTTTTGCATCGAATTATAATACAACTCCCTCAAATGAAGAAAAAATAACTTCACACATGATCTCTTGAGTCGACCCAAAAAATCGAATAAAAATAAAAAATTATTAGTTTTCCAACAAGGGGGCACACATGTTAGGAAGGGGCTAGCAGATCAGCCTCTGATCTGAATACGCAGCATGCTTAGGAAGGGGCATAGATCTGGCATGATCCAGGTAGTTGCATCAAATAAGAAACACACTTCCTCCAACGCCTTCTCTTAAGATTCCCAAATTTGTCCCCAACGCCTGCAAAAAGGATACCACGGTGCTCCTACCATGATGCTCCTGCCACGACACTCCATAGCCTATAGCTTCATCTACCATGGGCTTCTCTGTTGATGCAACAAGCAGGTACCTCCTCCAATGAGTAATTAAAAAATGAGATTTCTCCCTGCAGTGTTCCTCCACGACGTCCACGCAGGCTCGACCTCCAGTTTACGGCCTTCCTACAGTAGTTTATGGCCTTCCACCCTCATAATGGCCTTCCACGCTCACAATGACCTTCCACGCTCACTGCACTAGCAATCGTCACTCCTTGGCCACACCAATGATCTACACAACACTTTCACTCCAATCCACACTTCCTTATGCAACGATTAATCCATCGAGCGATGAGTCCTTCTTACCATGCGCTCAGCACCAGAAAAATGGGAAAATCCACATTGATATGGGTTAAAAACGAATTTTTGAAGGCTGGGAAAATCAATGCTTTTATGTCTCACATATCAATGTTGATCGACACCCTATTTTCTCCAAAATAAGCCTTGATATGGGAGCTTTCACCTAGAAAACGACTCTTCCTCCTTGCAACTAGGGGCTTCTCTTCTGACACTTAGACTCTCACAGAGGGACCAAATCACTCTGGCTTTGACAGACTAGCCCTGGAGACACTCACACATGCATCAAATCACTCTAGCTTTGACTCAGTAGCCTTGGAGCTCTGATACCATGATAAAAACTCAAGAATTAACTTTATTAATGAAACTGGGCAGCTCTTAGATGAGAGACTCCACTTGGAGACTGCCACTGCAGAACACTCTACCTCAATCAAATTAAAATTGACAATATATATTCTTCACACATATATGGAATTTAGAACAGCTTACCTAAGGAATAGGAACTAATTCCTAATCTAAGGTTCGGGTGAACCGACTCTCTCCTAAATTACATTCTCCATCATCTTCAACACGTTGTTTAATGTTATGATAACTTTTTGATTTTTCTATAAATTTGTAACATTTAAGGTTTCACGTCTTTATGGCCTTATGTTTTCACATAATTTTCATTATATTTTTCATGAGCATCAAAGTTTTATTGTATAAGATAGTTTACAATTTTTTTATTTTTATTTTTTATATAGTGATGGTGGAGCATCCTACCAAATGTTGTTGTTTTCCCATATGGATTAACTCCTTGTATATATTTACTACCAAATATCTGTTATTTTTATGTTGATGGGAGAGTTACAACTACTTTTTTTTGTTGTGTATGTGTCACTTATAGGATAATTACACTAGTTAGTTAGTAGAGGGATTTTAGAGAGAGCCCCGATGTAACTTCAGGAGAGTCATTGCTGGGAATAAACTTCCCCATTTTGTTTTAGATATATTATTCTCTTTTATAAATAAAAATATGAAACCTACAGGCCCCACAGGTGCATAAGAGAGAGCATGGAATGGTATTTTGAGTGCATCGATTAAGCTATAGAATGTTCTTTGAAAAAAACATTAGCATTTTGATTTCTTTTGAGAGCCTTGTGTATTAATCATTTTTGTTCCTAAATCTTTGTGTTATGGATTGCTTGAATTCAAGGACCTAAACTTTAATCAATGCACTCTTTTCCCTTAATCAATCATTGATTAACTCAAAGGGCCCATGCAATAATTTTTACATTTATTTCATGTAAGGATAATGTTGTAAGTTGCACAATAGGAAATTATTTAAGTTTTGTAGCAAAATCCATCCATAAACAGAGTAACAAAGGTTCCTTCATGGAGTCGGTCAACTAGAAAAATATGACATGCAGTCGATATTAGAATGCAGATAAGGAATTAGTATCTAGACCCCCGAATTGGTGTGGTACCCAATAAGGCAGGGTCTGACATCCACCTCTTTTTTAAACTAATACTCACAAATTTTTCCTATACCATCAAATCGAGCATATATCCAAGTTAGAGGAGGTTCGGCTTGCGACAAGAAGTATCATTGTTAGAATCGTCTAACATTAGAGAAATTTTTATGTCTAAAACAGGCCTCATAACTTTGAATATTATAAAATAATAATGGAAATAATAAAATAAGCGTAGATATCCTCATCAATTTTTAGAGGGAAAACAAAAAACTATTTTTTCAACTTGTATTTTCAACTTATCCCCCTACAATTTTACTCAAATTTCGATCGGAATCACTCATTGGATGCATAATTTAATTTTGCATCCAAGGGACACTCATGTTGTGTACTTGTGATCGACCCTACTACATGAAAAATGTAAAATACATGAAAAAACATGATTTCAATCATGTTTTTTGATGTATTTCACATTTTTCATGTAGTAGAATCCACCAAAATTATGCAACATGGGTACTCCTTGGATGAAAAAATAAAATTTTCATCCAACAAATGCTCTTGATTGAAATTTGAGTACAATTGTGGGGAGCTAAGTTGAAAAAGTATTTTTTTTTAATCTTTTTACCTTTTTAAACCAGAAATGATGAATCATCCCCCATGGTTGACATCATCATATTGAAGCTTATTGGTTCTTATAAAGTTTATTTTTGTTGTACATTTTTTTTTTTGGCCGAGTTTTTACCTCAAAATTTCTCTAATGAGTTTTTTGATCTCAGTTCCCAAAATTTGGGTGGTGTGGCATTCATCCCTATTGTATCGTGCCCATATTCAGACATAAAAATTTGTGGATGCTAACATATCGATCAAGTAATATCCAAACCTCACGGGGAAGTAGAGATGTATCCTACCTTATGACCCCAAACTACATATAAGACATTTTTTTGGGAATTTCATTTATAATGGAAAAAATTGGAAATACAAAGGTATAGGCTTAAGCACCTTTGGCGTTACACCTTCGATATTGAATAGAGTCACATGATTTATTTTGATTAAGAACTGAGGTGTTAAGGTGTTAAATAGGGTATATGAGTCATGTGGTAGAATATTATAAGAAAAGGGAGACTTTCGTTGAATCATGTGGTATATGAGTGAGAGAGATATTCAAAACTAAGACACGATAAGAGAAAATTTGGAGAACACCTCCCAAATATTTTTTGTGAGTGTACTACGTAAAATAGGAGGCCAAGAAATAAGTAGAATGGATGAGGACTTCAAAGTGGATTTGAGATACATTCAAGTGAGAATATAAGCCACGAGGACAACTTAGAGAAGACAAACTGATGTGGGAAACATCAGCGAGAGTGAGGATATGAATTTAGAAGAGGAGATGGAAGGATCTCTTGTAAGAGAACAAATGGATGAAAAAATGATAAATTTGGTTACCAAAGTATGGTCCAGGCCAAAAATTAAGCTTCCATTGTGTGATGGAAAGCTAAATGTGGAGGAGTTACTCAATTGGATCAACTCATTAAATAAATGTTTCGATTGTGAAGATGTGGAGGACGATTAGAAGATAAAATATGCAATGATCGAATTAAGGGGACACAAAACATTATGGTGGCACGAGTTGTAGGAATAAAAAAGAAATAAGGGAAAGGAAAATATCAAGAGTTGGGATTGAATGGTAGCTAAGTTAAGAGAAAGTTTATGTTCAAGGATGATCAACATACTGTATTCAAGAAAATGAAAAACCTAAGGTATAAGTTCCTCACACTAAAGGAGTACATTGAATAATTTTACAAGATGATCATTAGAGATATGTTGAGAAACTGGCCATATAAATAAATGGTCTTAGGATCACAAACTCGATCCCCTCAAAATTTTTCCAAAACCTAACCTAGTCGACACTCAAATGGTTCCAACAGAACCTTGTCGGTCTAGGCATATTTTGGACATCTCCCCATTACCAGGAGGGGCTCCAGGTCTTTTGCCATTTAGGCGTCAAAGATGGAACATTGCCACAGTAGTTGGTTCCTCCTTTCTCAGAGAAACCTTAGTTGGGAACCCAATTCGGTCTCCCAACACCACACTACACACCACTCCCCACATACACATCGATCATGGACCACATTTCCAGAAGAAATAGTACCATGACAAGGGGAGAAACATGAAGCAGTAAGAAGCAACTTGATAGGGGGATACTTGGGCACCCCATTTGCCATTGATGTCAACGGGGGAGAGAATATTGGAAGGTAAATAATATTACCATCAATGAAAAAGGGGGAGATTGTTGGTCAAGGTTGTCATTGATGTCAATATGGCATTGTTTGTGATGAAAATTTCCTGTGATGTGTGTTTCCCTAGATGCCCATTGATCATAATACCTTATTAATGAAAGTCCTTGAACTAACCTTGTTGTCAAAATATGATGATGTCATAACTTAATGTATATTATGACATCCTTACTCTTGATGAAGAAGACTTAAAACCATGATGATGTCCTTACTCTTAATGAATAAGTCTAAGATGCCAAGTGCCAATAATGTGCCTAAGATACAAGCCCTCATGTGGAAACACCCTAAATTCTATCCTAGACATTTAAATTGACGATGGCATTAATGATGACACATTTTATGATGACTTGAATTGATGAACACAATTGAAGCCCTAATACAATACCCTAAGCATTGACCTTATACATGAAAAATTCTAAATCCCCAAGGTCTGCACTAAAAATTCCGAAGAGTAACAAAGAAAAATATTTTTTGTCACCTTGGAGGCATCATATCACAATGGCTCCTTTACCATATTGAAGATGACACTTTCCTCTTTCCAACGAGCCCTCAGTCAGCTCCTAACTCCAAATACTCTAAGAGAAATCGAATTTGAAAGTTGGCATATCCTATTTTGTATCCTAACCGACCTATTATTAGTTGCCTATGTCGGATTTACTCCAAAAGGACATGTTTATTCGTTATAAATCAAATACTATATAAATATGATGTCCACGATCTAGTTGTAGTGCGCTTCCCAAATCATCCTTGCACGCTCACATGAAGGAACATAAAGGTGTCGTAGGTGGCATAACAGTGCATCCTGGAGGTGATAATTTGGAACTTCCTTGCCTTCGAGGATCATCTATCATGTGTTACCTAATTCTGGATCACTCTTGTAATGAGTTGGTGATCTGTATGAGATGTTAATGTAAATATTCTTACAGATGCATTATCTGATTATGAATGTTAGTTTTTCTGTGCTAATTTCATCTTCATATTTTAAAATTTACTTGCTGATCTTATGCTTGATGTAGAGGTTTCCTTGTTGCTTATGTGTGTCAAACATGGAATTTAACTGAGTTTTATGAGTGAATTCAAGAGCATAAAGTATGAAATTCAAATTCTGAATATAAGCAACATAAATAACAACAAACCATCATAATTGATCCATCAATGCAGAGATTTGATGAAGGAGTTCACCCCTCCCGGGCTACATCTCCTTGGTCCATCTTACATGGCTTAGGCCTCTGTATCAGATCAATAGTGAAAAAATTATTGTTTACATGCATCAAATGCTCCTGAAACATACTCCAATGAGTCCACAATGTCAAAATTGATCAGAAATGACTATTCATTTAATTAATTGGGCTTTCAGCTGATCTAGGCATGGCCTTCCTTCCCGGTGGCCTTGGGCTTCAAAATTCTTCAAAGTGAAAAAAACACATGTATAATTACTCCTCTACGTATGAAACATGTTCCAATGTGTTCAAAGCATGCCAATATCCTAGGAATGACTCTTCCTGAGCCAAAATTGGTCGAAAATTGCTCGAGATATGACCAATTAAAATTTTCCCTAGATTCCTCCTCCAAATCTGGAGAAGACTCCAGTTAATTTCGACAGTTTGGTGATTCTCGCCGAACTTGGTGGCACCCACTAAATCCATCGCTAATTAGGAACTGGATTAATTAATTTTAAAAAATGGTTTAAAGGTGGATAATGACTAATTAATTGCGCACTAATTGTATTTTGTTTGGGCGCTTGGTGGGAGGTCATGTAGAAAGGTCTTATGGGAGGAGGGTTGGCCCGTGGGCTGCCCCCCCTCCATTCCTCCACCATCGAATCTGTTTGAACATAAATATAACTTGGACACATGTTTTTTTAAGAACCATAGTGATAGCCCTTCGGCAAGGGTGGATAATGGTATGGGGTAGGTCATGGGGTCGAGCCTTGACCTCACCCCACTATACATATTTTGCCAACAATAGTAATATTTCCCCAAAACATATATAACAAACCTTTGACTTTGCATTTGGATTAAACTTCGGCACAATTAAATACGCGCTTCAATAATGTTTAACTTAAACTATGGTTTAAATTGAATATGAAGACCATTAATTAAAATTTGGAATAATGAGATGTACGCGCCATATAACCCAAGGTTTAATTAAAAACACCACCATTGCGATATAAATGCCCACTAAGGTTTAGACCTTAGGTTTAATACATATATATATGCCACAACATAAATATAAAACTTGAACCTTAGCATTAAATTTAATCCAACCACCATAATACAAAATGCAATTCGAACCTGACCTTGGAGAGGGGGTCCACTAGAGGGGACACATGGAAGTCCCTGGTTGGGCTATCCTCCCACATAAAAAAACAAATAGAATTCAACCTTAGGAGCAAATCCTTAAAAATAATTCAATTTCAAACCAAACTGGCGAATCCAATTTTGACACTTGTCACAGTTCCACTCGGGATAAACTGAAGAATATTCCCTACATGCTGATTGGGCTGCCATGTCATCAACCTATCACTGTTCAGAAATTTGTTTTTAAAAAAATTCCTGTTCTAAATGGCGGTTAGCATGCTATAACTTTTTCATCTGGACTCGGTTTTCAATGAAATGAGTTTCATTGGATTCTTGGCAACTGGACGATCACGTTTGTTTAGTTTCCAATCAATTCTGAGCACTATAATTTTTAAGCTAAAAACTGAGCCTCTAATCATTCCTCCCCACTAGAAGAATTTTGGACCCAAAAATATCTCTAATTATTGATCATGTGGATGAGGGTATTGTTCCCTCACCCTTTCATTCTTGATCCACTGAAATTTTCCCAATTTCATCAATTGGAGCTTTTCACAAAAAGTTAACTTTTTCCTTTATTCTTGCAACCTTCTCTTGCTATCATTGACACCGCCATGCTGCAATTTTTTTGAATTTTTAGAACAACAAGCTATTCTCACAAAAACCATCTTGTTCCTACCTTTTTCATTAATCAAAGGAAACTTAAAAACTGTCTCACCTTGCACACTGTCACCATGGTGATTCTTAGCTGCTTTTTCTTTGTACTTGTGTCGACTCTTGACTAAGTATCTTCGCCATTGCCATGTACCTTTTGGAAACCAAAAACAAGCATTTGTGGAACCCATGCCTTATTTTCTAGCTTCTTTATCGCTTTCTCTTTGACCTTTGCACTCTCTTGCACCGACATCTTGTTTCCAACAATTCTCAACACTGATGTTGACTCTTGCAAATTTTTTACATCTTGTTCACCTCCTTTCAAAAGCAACCTGTTAGAATCCTAAAAGATCTCGTTACAACTATAAGAATCTTTTTGAAAAGTTTGATTCAAAACATCTATTTGTTTGATCATAAACAATGTCAAATTATGACTTGCATTCACTATCCTCTTCATTTCTCATGCATGTATAAGAGACAAACATGTCTTATTCTTATGCGCTCTAATTATGTACTCAATACCATATTTAAACCTGTGATACTTATTCTCATAGTGATGACATACTTCTTTCCTATCATACAGATAACGACTTCCCAATACAATACCTGATATCTCAAGCAGCACCACATCAAGTTCAACTTCATCAAGAAAGTTTGAATTGATGGTGAATCTTAGTAAGCACTTCCTTGTAACCTACAAGTTTGCATTCTTGCATATCCAATCCAAAGGATACGGTCTTGGATTTCTAATAGTTTCAAGGCCTAGCTTCTTAACCAAGTCTTCAAAAATCAAGTTAGCTTGTGACCCACTATCAAAAAGTGTATCAATCTTGGTATGTTTAGAGACAAATCTAATATGGAAAATTTTTATTCTTGTACCTTCATCATGAGTAACATTTGAAAATTTTGAAGAACTAGTGCTTGCAATATGTTTACCTTTCAAACCCATGGTTGTAATCTTTGTCTCAACTCCTAAATTTGACCCTAAGTCATGTTCAACTATAGGAAAAATTTTCCCTTTTTCTTTGGCTTTCAATTTTTTTGGCTTCAACTCTGGATTAATTTGCCAACAATGGTCTTCATCAAGGCCAGTCTTTGAACATTTATTTCCTGTGAGTTTTTACTTCTCTGTTTTTACAAAGCTATTTCTTTTTCCTCTTCCATAAAGCTTTCCCTTTCCTTTACCCTCACTTTCACTTTTCTCATCTATGTTTTGTTTCCCTGTTACCGCTAAGTGTGTGGCTTGAACACAAAATTCATCTATGTTTGTGGGATTAAACATGAGAATGGTGTGCCTAAAGTAACTATGCAAACCCCCAACATAATTTAATAAAGTTTCTTGAGAATATAAATTAATAACCAAAATAAGAGCTCTTCTCCTAAATTCATTAGTATAATCTTGCACACTTTTCCTTTTCAATTGTCTAAAATTTTTCCAATCCATAATATCCTTTTGAATGTAAGCTAAGGGATAGAATTTCATTTTAATAACAACAATAAAACTTGACCAAGACATAGATATCATACCTTGAGTCCTTGATTCCCATCATACAGGTGCAGATCCTTCCATCCTCAAAGAAGCCAATTGAATCTTTATGTCATCTTCATGAAGGTTTTGAATCCTAAAATACACCTCCAATTGATGTATCCAATTGTCCAATATTTCTACATTTATCTTGCCATTTTACATTGGAAGCTCAAATTTGACATCAAGTTTGAGTAAGGATGTTTTTCCTTTTGTGGCTTTTGAGTGAGTGTGAGTGGTTTTTGTGGTGGAAGTGGAAGATGATGTTGGTGGAGATGATGAGAATGATGAAGATAGTGGAGATGGAGGTGGATTTCCTCCACTACCCTTTGAACTCTTCTCTTCATCCTTCTTACCATCTGAAGTTCCTTCTCGATGTGGAGGCTTAGAACCTTTTCCTGCCATCCCAACAGTAAACACATAAAACATAATTTTAACCATCCTCTTTATGTCATTGAAGTCTCTCTTGACATCATCCTCTTCTAAATGACCTTGAGTCTCTCCAACACCTAACATGATGATCTGAATGTGAACGTTATTAAGTGTTGAAGTAGTATTGATTAGTTTCCATTAGTGAATTGATTGTTAACTGAATGCTTAATGTGGAAGACTAAAGGAAATATAAATTGTTAAAGACGTAAACCAACAACATATTAAGAGTGAAATTATAGAAAATAATAGGGAGAAGAGACAACAAACATTGATTACGAAGTTCGTCCCTGGTGGAATATGTCTCTGGGTCCGCTTTAATAGGATTGATCCGAAGAAGTCTTTACACAGAAAAACTACTAGACTGACTGTGCTCGTAGGGACTTCTGGTCACTAACAAAATAAATCTATCTCTCCCAGCTTTCTAATGCCTCTCTCTACACTCAAATATGTCTCCAGACGACCAAGAAACACTGAAAAAAAAAATACCTCTCTCGCTCCTCATATGAATACAAAATCACTCATGTTTGTTTATGGAGAAAATGTCATGGTTTTTATAAGCCTACTCTCGAACTCCCTCATGCCAAATTAGGAAGGTGGTTGAGAAATAAAATGGGTTGATGGTCTCGGTCTTCTCATGTAGTGACACCTAGTGTATAGAATAAGGTGTTTTAATTACAACGTTAGCACAATTTTAATTGAAAACCAATAAACAAACCTTATGATATACATAACCCTTGGTGGTAAACATAACAACGTAGAACTCTGACAGTTAACATGTGATATCTCTTCAGGTAGCTAATTCTGTGGTCAGCTCTGATGGTGGCAGTGAGCTGGCAGATAACGTTTCCAATGTGATAACCCTAACACTGACGGTTGCATCTTAGTTCCTCAGTTACGGTCTGCTTTGACATTTTACGCTGTAGTTTCTACTTGCTTGTTCACAAGCTGACAACTCCGACACTGTTACAGGTTGACGGTTAACTAACATTTCTGTCATGGTTTTCCTACACATGCTCACATGGTAATGGTTAGGCTTTTGATGCGGTTTATTTGCTGCAGTTAGGTCTATGGGTTTAAAAATTTATTATAAAGTTTTATTACAAAGTTTTTAATATATGTTCCGAAACCTTATGGTTAACATATCTCTTAGCGCTATGTTTCATACATGTTGTAGGATTAGCCTTTAGGACTTAGCCTTGTATAGTTTAGGTTTCTAAACTTAGGTTTTTAGACCTTAGCTTAGGATTGAAACCTTTTTACATTTACTTTTCCACCATTACCACACACATCACCACACATGCCATGACATCACTGAAGTACACCATGAACCGAATCCGAACCATGAAAAAATGACTCTCATCTGAACATTGGAGGATGAAGTAAATGATCTGGAGACTGAACTGGACATCGCACAACTGGATCTGACTTGAAATCACTATCGATCTATATTGAAACAAGATCCTCCTAGGTCGATTCTCTCCACTTCAAATCTTTTGGAACACAAAATTTTGGTTTAAGAAGACATCAGGTGAGGGTACAACTCCCCCACTTTTTCGATCTCTATCCATCTCACCTTGCTCGGATTCATGCGCTTGAGTCCCACTTGAATATATTCAACATATCCTCACCTGGAAGTGTGAACTCTCCCATCCAAGATGGTATATTCCTGCAACTCATTCATATACTCAAGTGCTAAATCATCAACAATAGGAATTTGTGTATCTTCCTCGAGATCAATGATCATCAAAGGTTCATACAACTTCATATTTTCTACATTTACAGCTAAATAAATACGTATGTAAGGTGGTAAATCTAATCAGAATGCATTATTTCCAACCTTTTTAGTAATGTTGGAAGGACCAGACCTGATGGGTTTCAGTTTCTTACCTTCTCCTTTCAATCTGTCTTTAATAATATACAACCATACTTGATCACTGACCTGAAAATGATGATCAACTCGATGCTTGTCGTGGGCAAGTTGTACTTGGTTTGACACTTCTCTAAATGATCTTGCACTGCTTCATGTATCTGTTGTATCCATTGAATGAACTTAACTGCTTTTTTTGAATCGTCATGTCCATCCAATTTCTCTTTTTCACCAAACATGAAGTTCATCAGTGACTTTGGTAGATACCCCAAACATCTTTCAAATGATGATCGATTAGTTAAAGAATGTAAGGCTTGATTGTAAGCATGTTGCAAATAAGGTAAAGATTCATCCCACAACTTAGGATGTTTTACTGTCATAACCTCGAATAATATGTATAATCGTCATGTTCACCATTTATGTCTGTCCTTCAACAAAATCCATGGAAATTTTGTCCCATGGTCACAAAGGAACTGGAAGTAGCATGCGCAAACCAATCTTTCGATTCCTTGGCTTTCTTATCGAACACACCACACATCCTTTAATGTACTTCACAATTGTTTCATACATGCGAGGCCAATAAAAATACCTTTGAATTTGTGTCATAGTCATTCTTACACCAAAATGTCTTGCAATTCGAGAAGAATGAGCTTCCCGAATAACCTGTGCCCTTTCTATCTATGGTATGCACAACTTACCCAGATGATAGAATAACATGTCATGAATATGAAAACTAACTTCTTCTATCTAAGTACCATGAGTTAGTGATCCATAAACATCTATGATATCAACATCAGTACTATATTTTTCTACATAACTTTCAAGTTTCAATGAATTATTATGTAGTACTATTGAAGTATTCAAAGACGGTCTAGACATCATATCAGCTACTT
This sequence comes from Pinus albicaulis, assembly GCA_034641835.2. NCBI lineage: Eukaryota > Viridiplantae > Streptophyta > Pinopsida > Pinales > Pinaceae > Pinus > Pinus albicaulis. The sequence continues at coordinate 1,073,802,892 of CM076574.1, forward strand.
TGTTTGTTACACATTTCTTGTACTTAATATTTTAGTGAAATTGTTGAAGAAATCCCCTCCATCTGTAGTGGCGAGATTGTTGAAACTGGCTCTGTGACTGAAGGTATTGAAGCAGTTGATGACCTGTGTGAATCGTTGTTTCCTTACCCATTGCATAACTACTAGCACCTGTTTCAATTTTAAATGGCTGTTGAAAATCTATTAAAGCTAAGATTGGTGCTGCGAAAATTTTATGCTTAAGTGAATCAAAAAATTTAAAGTCTACACACATTCCCCATGACACGTTTTTCTTAGGAACCAAAATTATGGGTGAACCACATGGAGATGAACTGGGTCGAATGAAGTTTTTTCCAACAATCTATTGGATTTGTTTCTTTATTTCTTCATTCTCTATTACTGACATGTGATAAATTCTGACATTAGGAAGAGGGGCATCACACATCAATTGTATCTCATGTTGTATTTCTCGTTTAGGAGTCAAATGTTTTGGTTTTTCAAATAGACTTTGAAATGAATCTACCACATTAACCAAACTATTTTTAAACTGAGATTCACACCTTGAAAAAGCATCATGAATATCCTCATGTTGTTATTTTACAGCCATGAGTATATATCTCTTACTTGAATTTATTAAGCGCTTCATTTGATTAGCATTAACTAAATCCAAGTGAGCTTATATTTATGTGCTTGAACGATGTATTCAATTCCATCATTCTTAAGATGATATTTATGCTCTTTCCTATGAAACACTACATCACGGTCATAGAGATAAGGACTCCCTAGCATAATTCTTCATATGTCTAATGGTATCACATCTAAATCCACTTCATCAATGCAATTAGCTGTGATGGAAAATTTTAAACGACACTGCATTGTGACATTAATCTCAGTATATTCCTTTAGCCAACCTAATGGTTATGGTCTTAGATCATTATGTGTTTCCAAACCAAATTTCTTAACCAATGATTCAGATATTAAATTTTCTTGTGACTCACTCTCAAACAATGTATCTATTTTTGTGTGCTTAGAAGTTACCCTTATGTGGAATAACTCAACTCTTTTATCTTCATCCAGATGATTAATGTTTGAAGAAGTAGAAGTAACTGAACTTGAACTAGCGTCAGAATTTCTACCTGTCGTAACCATTGCGGTTATTTTCATTTCATCACCTAAATCAGAGCCCAAGTCTTGCTAGATTTATGTCGAAGCCTTATTTTCACCTTTCCTCTTTTGGAACTTATTTGGTCTGAGTTCCAGGTGAATTTTCCAACATCTGGCTTCATCATGCCCGATCCTCTGGTAGTGAGTACAGGTAGGTCTTTCACCTTCCTTCTGAGCTGTAACTGTCTTCTTTCCCTTCAAACTGCCCTTCTTCTTGTTGTATTTGGAATCCAATTACTTGGATGTCTTCGATGAAAAATTGAATGGTCTACCACCTGATTCGATATGTATGGCTTGAACATATACTTCATAAAAATCATTAGGATTAAACATCAATAACATATGATGTAAATATGAATGTAAAATGCCAATGCACGTTAATAAAGTTTCACATGTATCCAAAGGAATACCAAGCGTCAACGCTTTCTCCTTGAACTCCTCAGTAAACTCTTGAAGCTTATGTCCCTTACCTTGCCACAAATGCTGCCAATCAATAACAGCTTGTTGCATGTATCTCAACAGATAGAATTGTTTCCTTAGAGTGCTTAAAAACTTAGACCATGAGGAGATGATTTTACCTTTATGATTTAAATCTATCTGTGTTTTAATCTCCACCAGATTAAAGTAGTTCCCCCATCCTAAGAGTAGCTAACTGGATTTTTGTCTTTTCATTAGAAATGTTCTAAATCCAACAATACACTTGTAACTACTTAATCCAGTTATCTAGTTTCTCTGGGTTTGTTTCACCATCATAAATAGGTAATTAAAACTTTAGATCAAGTTTCAAAAGAGGTTTATGAGGTTTATTTTCTATTTCAGAATCCAAACTAGAAGAAGAAGAAGAAGAAGATGATGATGATGGTGATGATGGAGATGACGGAGTAGAAGGAGGTTTATCTGATTTTCATTCCCCTTGTCCTTCTTCAATGCCTTTGAAAAATAAGCTTCATCTCTCGCCTTATTATATTCATAGAGTTATCCCAACATCTGTTGCATGTTCAAAAACATTTTCTGAAATTGATTCTCGTCCATGTGCTTCACTTTAGGAGTTTCACTTGCTTCAATTCATGTCATCATCGATTGATGAACGACTTTCTTCTTTCCAATTTCTAGATCAAACCCCTCAAGCGTTCCTTCTCCATGTTGAAATCCTAACCTTGTTAACATTCACTCACAAAATGACTACAAAACACAACCCACTCTGATACCAAAATATATGATATGAATGTGATCATTATTACGTGTTGAAGTAGTATTGATTAGTTTCCATTAGTGAATTGATTGTTAACTGAACTGCTTAACGTGGAAGACAAAAGGAAATATAGAGTGTTAACAACTTAATCAAAACAACATATTAAGAATTAAATTACAAAAAATAATAGGGAGAAGTGACATCAAACATTGATTACGGAGTTCTTCCCTAGTGGAATACATCTCCAGGTCCACTTTCAAGTTGGGCGTCCTTTTTATTAGGATTTATCTGAGGAAGTATTTACAGAACAAAAACACCAGACTGACTATGCTCGTAGGAAATTCTGGTCACTGACAACATATATCTCTCTCTTTCAACTTTCCAACGCTTGTATCTATGCTCAAATCCATCTACGGATGACCAAGAAACACTGAAAAAAAATTGCCTCTCTCGCTCCTGATCTGAATACAAAATCACTCATGTTTGTTTATGGAGAAAATGTCATGGTTTTTACAATATTTGCCTAGAACTCCCTGATGCTAAATTAGGAATGTGGTTGAGAAATAAAATGGGTTGATGGTCTTGGTCTTCTCATGTAGTGACACCTAGTGTATAGTATAAGGTGTTTTAATTACAACCTTAGCACCATTTAATTGAAAAGAAAAAAATAAATATTATGATATACATAACCCCTCGCGGTGAGCATAAAAGTGTGGAACTCTGATAGTTAACATGTGACAGCTCTTTAGGTGGCTAATTTTGTGGTCAGCTCCAACAGTTGCGGTTAGCTGGCGGATAATGTTTCCAATGTGATAACCCTAACGCAGGCAGTTGTGGCTTAGTTTTGTAGTTACGGTCAGCTTTGAAATTTTCCGCTGCGGTTTGTACTAGCCTATTCACAATATGACGACTCCGACATGGTTACAGGTTGATGATTAACTGCCATTTCCATCATGGTTCTCCTACACCTACTCACATGGTAACGATTAGGCTTCTGACACGGTTTATTTGCTGCAGTTAGGTATGTGGGTTTAAAACTTTATTATAAAGTTTTATTACAAAGGTTTTAATATATGGTCTGAAACCTCATGGTTAACATATGTGTTAACGCTACGTTTAATACATGTTGTAGGTATTAGCCTTTAGGACTTCGGCTTGTATATTTTAGGTTTCTAAACTTAGGTTTTTAGAACTTAGGTTAGGATTGAAACCCTTTTACATTTATTTTTCCACCATTACCACACACATCATCACACATGCCATGAAATCAATGAAGTACACCATGAACTCGAACTGAACCATGAAAAAATGACTCTCATTTGAATAATGGAGGACGAACTGAATGATCTGAAGATTGAACCGGACATCAGACAACTAGAGCTGACTAGACCTCATTGTCGATCTGTATTGAAACAAGATCCTCCTAGATCACATGCTGACTATGGATACAATCTCAACTTCTGATGCTTGTACCTCTTCAATCAACTCAACTTCTTATACAACTTGTACCTCTTCAATCTTAGCTTCTTGAGACAAAAATTGAGGTTCTTCAAGTGCATCTATGAATGGAATTTTGGGTGAAGATGGTGCTCTTGTAGCTCTTCTTCTGGTCCTAATCTCAGCACTTATAACCAACAATTTCCCTTCACCTTTCAACTTTAAGTTTTTTAGCATCACAAATTTGCAACCATTAAACTTGCACAAAGCTTAAGCAACTATTAAGAAAATAACCTTGCCTTTCAACCAAGCTCTGATACCAACTTGATCTGAAGTATGAATGTTAGTTTTTTTGTGTCAAATAGGTAATTTAACTGAGTTTTATGAGTGAATTCGAGAACATAAAGTATGAAAATAAATTTTTGAATAACAACAACATAAATAACAACAAGCCATCACAATTGATCTATCAACACAGAGTTTTGATGAAGGATTTCACCCCTCCTGGGCTACATCTCCTTGGTCCAGCTTCCATGGCTTGGGCCTCTCTATTAGTTCAATAGTGAAAAAATTGTTATTTACATGCATCAAATGCTTGTGAAACATACTCCAATGACTCCAGAATGTCAAAATCTATTAGAAATGACTATTAATTTACTCAATTTGGCTTTCAACAGATCTAGGCATGGTCTTCCTTCCTGGTGGCCTTGGGCTTCAAAATTATTCAAAGTGACAAACACATGTATAATTTCTCCTATGCCTCTGCAACCTATTCCAACGTGTTCAGAGCATGCCAATATCTTAGGATTGACTCTTCTTGAGCCAAAATTGGTCGAAAAATGCTCAAGATATGGCCAATTAACTTTTTCCCTAGATTCCTTCTCCAAATCTGGAGAAGACTCTAGTTAAGTCCAAAATTTGGTGATTCTCACCAAATTTGGTGGTTCCTGCTAAATTAACCACTAATTAGGAACTGGTTTAATTAATTTTAAACAATAGATTAAAGGTAGATAATGACGAATTAATTGCGCACTAAGCGCGTTTTGTTTTAGCGCTTGGTGGGAGGTCATATGGGAGGAGGGTTGGCCCCCTTCATTCCTCCATGATCGGATCTGTTTGAACATAAATATAACTTGGAAACATGGTTTATTAAGAACCATAGTGATATCTCGTTGGCAAGGGTAGAGAGTGGTATGGGGGAGGTCGTCGCGTCAAGCCCTGACCTCGCCACTTTATACATTTTTTTCCAATAGTTGTAATATGCACCCAAACCATATATAACAAACCTTTGAATTTGCATATGGATTACTATTATGTAGATAAATCCCTCTTGCGGACAAGAGAGATCTCCCTAGTATTCTATGAATATCCAGAAACAAACATCCATTTGTAAATCGTTTTCTCTAGATCATTTGCAATTCATAATTATTATAAACAAAGAAAGAGGACATGCCCCTACCTTGAAATCCAGTGTTCGATGTAGTGTTTTATCCAGTTGCTCCAAAGAGGCTTCTTCTGTCAGTAGAACCTGCAATCAAAGACAGATAAAAGAATTAAAATCACCTGTAACATATAATAATTAAGAACAACTAATATAGCTTAGTGTTCAAGGAGTCTAAGTATTGAATTATTCAACAAGCATAAGAACAACTCAATGAGAAAAGGATATCCATATGTATTATCTTTGAATGAAAAGAGTAACTTTACAACCTGATGCCTTGATGTCGTACAAGTTTCTCCCATGATCCTGAACAATCGTTCCACCTTTAGTTTGACAAGCTTTCCTCTCTTTGAACCATCATGTAGTTATGGACATAAGGGTGTGATCATTCTCATGCCAACAACAACTAGTATAGAGAGTATGCTCACTTGAGAATTCCTTCAGCAATTAACATGTATGTCTACCCAAGCTACTGAAACATGAGCTCAATTTATAGGGAAATGGAGGTATTTTAAGATCCATGAAGAGGGGGATGGATTCCTCTCATGAAGGTATTTGAGCTCCATGGACCAAGGGATAAGATCCATGAGTGGAGGGATAAAGATCCATGAGTGGAGGGATAAAGCTCGAACTGATCATGCCTCTAGAAGCTTCCAGTTGGGAGAATATTCGACCAGCTGGGCTTCTAGAACTTACTTTTTCATTTATTTGACTTTTTACGGAAGTCTATAGGTTTTATAAGCAAAATGTGCAGAAGCTTCCGTAGGCTATAAAACAAGTATCCACGATGTCATGAAGATGAGCATAAACCTTACGAAATTTTGAGGTCTAAATGGGCCTCCTAAAGAAATTATAAAATAATAGTGGAAAGAATCAAATAAGATTTGATAGCATCATATTCAAATTTTAGAGGGAAAAATGAAAAAACTAACTTTTTCAACTCATATTTTCAACTTATCTCCCAAAGTTTTTACTCAGAATTCGGAAAGTAGACACTAATTTGGATACAAAATTTAATTCTCATCCAAGGAGTACCCATGTTCTGTATCCCAGATGGAAGTTCTGCAAAGAAAAATAAGAAATACATGAAAAAACGTGATTGTAATCACGTTTTTTTATGTATTTCTCATTTTTCATGTAGCAAGTTCATCAGTATACCTTTATGCTTCTCCTTGGATGAGAATTAAATTTCGCATCCAACAGTACTCCCCACTTGTTTGGTAAAAAATTTTGGGAGATAAGTTGAAAATACGAGTTGAAAAAGTAGTTTTATTATTTTATTATTTTTTAATATTTTTAACTTTTTATTTAAAAAATGGTGAATCATCCCCCATGGTTGACATCATCATCTTGAATCCTATTGGTTGTTATAAAGTTTATTTTTTTGTACATTTTTCTTAGGAGGCCCATTTTAGACCTCAAAATTCCCCTAATGGAAAAGTGCAGAATTAGACTTTCAAGGTTTTTAATAAGCTTTTCTCCAATTCCAATACTTGGTTTAGGAACATTAGGGTTTTTTACTTCTAAGGGAGCATGATATAGGTAATAATGAACCTATATAGACAGTCAAATTTCATGGTGACAATATAATGTGTAATAGACAATATAATGTAATGACTAAATGTTCTGATACAAAAATGATTTTAATATTACATCAATAGTAGACAGTATGGGCGCAACCATCTGTCATAAGTAGTCTACTGTATTAGGAATAATAAAACTCCTCGCAGCCTGGATGGTGGAAACTAGATCCAGGGTCTTGATTTCTGCTTCCCGAACTAGTACGATTCTATCCATGAGATTGATTGTTTTGAAGTCAAACATGGTAGAAACCACTTGATTACCAATAAATGATGTGAATTGTTAACAAGTGTGAGAGAAACCACCAATAATTACAATGGCTCTCAAAGTACTCAGTACAATATACGAAGTGTGAATGAATTATTTGTAGTCGAACACTTCATAGAATCATTCGATCGAAGGTCAATGATGCAACTTTTCGTTGAAGGCGAGAAACCTGCCATTAGGGCATGCAGATTCCAAGGTACTGATAGGATTCTGTATCAACTTTCTAGATGATGAGTTGTCATCGATAGAAAGTAACCCGTCGTAGGAAAGCCCATGACACGAAACCATTAGATCGAGTTTTGAAGAAATATTTGCAAGGACTGACTCAGGGATGGTCAACGCGAATGGAGACAAATGTTTGAAATGAATGGTTTATTTGAACTGTCTCTTGAACACATAATGACATTGCAGATGGTTTGGTGACAATTGAGCTAAAGCTAATACCTAGAAACCAGCTGAATAATTTCAATGTGGTTTGATTAACTGTTAGACAAAATATTTTCCCAACCCAGGTACAAGTGTGACAAAGTGTCGTGCTCAAGAGTGGTATTCTACTTTTAAAACAAAGGTGACAACTGGATTCCTTTTCTCTCTTTTTCCCCCACCATTACTGGTAAGTATATCTTTATTTTTGACAAGCTTGAGGAGGATAGCATTTGCTTGTTTGTGTAAGCTCATCCTTTGGATGAGTCCATCTTAGTATTAAAATAGGATCCTAAGAAGGAGTGGTTCGGTCCTATTTGTAATCGATAGGTCCTTTACTGTTAAGTTTTAACAAGTCTAGTATAGGAGAAACTTGATGTTTTTTCAGTTTTAGGGAGTCATAAGAAAAGCGTAAGAAAACTCTGTGGTTGTAATTTTCGTAAATTTAGTCTCTCAAGCTTGAAAAAGGATAAAATAATACAGGAGAAAACTCTATTGACCATGATTAGTCAACTTATACCTTTTTCGTAAATATCCATTTCAGTCCGGTAAAGGGGTAAACTTATACTTAAAGGATGACTGATCATTTCCTTTAACGACTTCTAATAGTCAAGTACTCGGCGATCTTTTCATATTTAGAGAGTCTGAAAAGGGCTTAAAAGATAACTCCAGGGTTTCAATTTTTCATAATTTTCAAGAGCCTGAAAAAGTGATAAAAGTGTACTCAGCATCAAAACAATTCTTTTCACCAAAAAACCTGTATTCTACACAAAACTCAAAATATTAAACATAGTTGTTTCCAAGATTAAAAACATTGAAAAATAACTTTTTAAAGTGAATATATATATATATATATATATATATATATATATATATATATATATATATATATAATATTTTATTCATTCAAAAACTATATAAAGGAGTTTAACAAATTCATTTTCACCTTTTGAATTCAGAGTAGTAAATTTCAGAGCTTTTGGCAAAAACTTTTCGGAGTCGGTATCGAGAGAACTGACTACTCAAGTCGTGATTTGTCAGAATTAGGTAATCCACAACATCTTACTCTTCATTTCTATCTGTTTCAATTCTCTTTTTTGGCTTTAAATTCATTTTTTGGGGAGAAATTATGTTCAAAAATGCGCTCTCAGGGGTCTACAGGTCATGTGTGTGCTACTTGTGGACCCCGATAATTTTCTAAAAGATAATTATCGGGCTACTGTAGTTTTTGTGTAGAGCTCATGTGGATGTCCGTACTGTCTCTGCACAAAAACTACGGAGACGCCATGACCATTTAAAATTTATAAATTTTCTCAAAAAATGGTTAAAGTTTTTCACTCCAATGGTTTTTAACTTTTAAATATGTTCATTTGCAGGCTATTTCACCATGCTAGAGTGGAGAGAACGTGAGCATGAGGATATAGATAATGAAGCAATGATTGATCCTCAAACAATGCAAGTGTTAAGAAATTGTGGTTTATATAAGTTATGGGCGATTCAAGGTATGAGGGCACATGTAGAGTTGATGACATGGTTAGTAAACACATGGGATGTTCACGATCATTGCTTTATCAATGACGACCATTGGCTCGAAATTGAGCTCGATGATATTTATTTTCTCACTGGATTGTCCAAAAGAGGAGAAAACATATCCTTTTTTGGAGCTAGACAGGGTGGCCTACCCATTACTAGTTACAAACAACCGTTTTACAGTGATGCAGTAGATCCAAAGGATAATCGCATAGACATAAAACCTATCTTGTGACTAGATCTCAAATTAATTGCATTCATAGTAACCAGGTTGTGTGGAAATGCGGCTGCACATGTAGCCACTAAATGTCAAATACAGGCCACATTAGAGTGTTTCAGAGGCACCATTTTCAACTGGTGTGAAGGGGTATTGGCCAACATGAAAGGCCAACTAACCAGAGCAAAGAAAGAAAAGTCAAAAATCTTTGGTTATGACGCCATATTGATTTTTTTTTCTTTGGAGAGAATCCCACTTTTCGCCCCTCAGTTTATTCTAGTAGATCATGGGGAGCCTAGCAAACCTCGAATGGTACGTTGCGTTGCATTAATTTTCGCCATGGTGGTGACGGCAGTCTAGTGGTTCGGTTCACTCCGACGTACTTTATGTGGCTGCAGAACCAAGTCTTCACAATTGAAGACTTCCCTTATGCGGGTTTAGATTTCAGAGATGATCCTTAGATGTCCTTGCCTCCAAGGGCACAGTGGGACGAATCAGGTAAGTGAACTATTTTCATGTTATATATATATATATATATATATATATATATATATATAGATATTATCGTCCAATATTGATAACACAATTTAAATACAGATGTTGGTCCAGGACGACGAGCTACACTTCGCCGCTTTGAAAGGCGACAAGCAGAGCCTATAGCATCACCACAAGATCAGGTAGTAGAGATCCTAACTAATATGGAACACAATCTGTAAAGGTTGACCATAAATATTCTTGAGACAGGGACATATGATATTCCTCTCCAACTTCAGAGACATGTTACGGGTGTACCAGGATAGTTTAGGAGATTCCTAAGAAATGTGGTGTGTGCCATAGTCTACTACCATGATCATCATCACAGATAGTGGATGATCATTGTGGATTGACATTTTTTTATTTTTGTATTAGTATATATTATATCATACGGTGTTTAAACCTATGATCATAGACGATGTAATATTTTTTGAAAAAAAAAACTATTTATGATATTACTACTTTCTCTACGTATCTTGTTCAATATGTATCGAATGTTGTTTTGGTTTACTGTTTTAATGTTGCAAATGTCTATTTAGAACATAATTAGCTAATGCATCAGCCAATGTGTTTAAATTTCTTGAAATGTGTTGATATTCGATGTAATCAAACTGTCTTTCCAAGAGACGAACCTTCAAAAGTAATCTCATTAACCCTAGATTTTTAATTGCATATACCCTGTTTAAATGTAATACAATGAGTTCTGAATCCAACCTAATGATCAAAATTCGAATACCGAATGAAATGGAATCAAATAATAACTCAATAATTGCGCTATATTTTGTAATATTGTTCGTTGTTTGATAAAGGCTTACCCCATGCATAGAAACTAACTCATCAGTGGATGAATAGATAACCCAGGCTGCGGAAGAAATATTTCGCGTACTACAAAAGGCACCATCAACAAAACCAATGTACGTTTGAAGGGATGTCGACATCTGAAATATCAAGAGTAATCAAGATAAGCAGTGATAGTAGTAAAAACAAACTTAAACTAGGCATACTTATCTAATCTAAGGCACACTATCTAAAAAGTAACTAATGTACAAATGAGATCTTCACATGAGAGTCAAACATAATATCTCTTAAGATAAAGACCATTTCTGTGCTTATCTAAAGAGACCCCATCATAATCAGTCAATTCATAGGCCCCTTTTGCAAGCACTCACTTGAAAATGTAAGGACCATGCCACATCGGTTCAAATTTCCCAGCACGTTATCTTGATCATATATTAAGACTAGGTCACATTCTGAAAAAACACGAGGAGTAACACTTCGATCATACTGAGCTTTCACATGTTTTTTATGAGCTTTGGTAGCTAATGTAGTGGTGCGTCGAGTCTCATCTAATTTTTCTAAGTACAAAAAGTGTTTTACCTCTTCGGAGGTAGCTGGTAGTAACTCAATGGCTAATTGGATTGACGATATTTCGCATTCAATGGGTAACACAACTTCCAAACTGTTTACCAGTTGAAAAGGTGTGAAACCTATAGTAGTTTTTGCTGAGGTTCAGTATGCCCATAGTGTTGAAAAAAGCATGGTATGCCAATTTGATTTGTGAGTTCCGATAATCTGTTTAGTCATAGTCGTTAAAACCTTGTTGATGACTTCAACCTAACCATTAGCCTACGGGTAATATGGAGTAGGATTATCATGGCGTAGGCCAAGCTGATCGAAAGTTCGGTCATCATTATATTTCGAAAATGATTCCCATGGTCTATGATAATAGCTTGGGGTACACCGAAACGATCAATCACATGATTGAATACGAATGTAGCTGCAATTTTTCCATCTGTTGTGAATGTAGTCATTGACTCGGCCCATTTGGTAAAGTAATCTACTGCGAGAATAATATACCCAGGCCCCCCAGCCGAAAGAGGGTTACGTGTAATGAAATCAATGCCCCATTTTGGAAAAGGACCAACAACAATGATTTGGTGAAGAGGAGTTGGGGGCACATGCATATTTCGATAAGAAATTTGATAGTTATGGCATTTTCAGACCGTAATAATACAATCTCTGAACAACGACGACCAAAAATAACCAGCGCACAATATCTTTTGGGTTGTGCAAACCCAGACATATGACCACCACACGCTTCAGAGTGGCAGTCATTCAAAACCCTTTCAGCGTCTTCGTGAGTTATATAACGTCGAAAAACAAAATCTGCACCACGACGTTAAAGAGTGTCCCCAACAATATTGTATAGCTGGGATTGACACCGTATTTTTCATCGATTTGAATGTGAGAGTTGGGGGCAAAAGGATTGGGTTTACAGATATATGATGATATCTCCATACCATGGATCTAACTTACTGATAAGAAACAAAGATTCATCTGCAATGGGATTCTCTACCACAGTTTCCGTCTCAGTATTGGGAAAGTCACACATAAGTTATGCAAAAATAAGTGATTTCTTTGATTTGGATTTCTTGAATTATAGATCAAAATCTTGGAGGATAACAATCCATTTAGAGTATTGGCCCCCAAGTAATTTTTTTTTCAAAATATACATCATTGGGTTGCAATTAGAGATCACAGTTGTCTTACGTAATAATATGTAGTGACAAAATCTTTGGACAACTTGAATTGTTGCCAAAGCCAATTTCTCCACATGCGAGTATTTAATTTCGGTCGGGTTAAGATCCCAAATTAGATAATAAATCACATGTTCAATGTGATATTCATCTTCTTGAACTAGAACCATTCCAATGGTGGAATCAGAGACTGCTAAGTATAAAAATTAGTCTTGGTCGTAATTGGGAGGATGTAATAATGGTGCATGGGTAAACGGGTGTTTTAGAGCATAAAAGGATCGATCAACAATCTCATCCCAAATAAAAGGAACATTCTGTTTCAACAACTGGGGATAACCTTTTGTTAACTCAGCATAGTTCGGGATAAACCTAAGTAGAAAGTTTGCTTTCCCCTGCAAAATTTGGAGTTGGCGAAGTGTGGAAGGAGGAGGTAAACTAATGATGGCCTCAACCTTCAAGGGGTCGCCTTTTGAAATGATGAATACCAGTAATCGTCCTAATTGTACACAAAAAAACACACTTGTGCAGGTTCAAACGCATCTTGTAATGCCTACATCACATGAAAATAGCTCTGAAGTGAATAGGATGATCGTCCCTGTGTAATGAATGAGAAGGTAAATCATCCAGATAAGGTTGTACAATATGTTTGATATCATGAAAAGTGTAAGACATGGCCCTTTGAAAATTTGCACCAACATTTTTTAATCGGAAAGGTAATTTGCAATAAGAAAATGTCCCCCAAGGACATATAAATGTTGTTTTTGGTTGATCAGCAGGGAGTATGTTGATTTGATTATATCTAGAAAATCCATCCATAAATGAGAATATTTTATTTCCCGCACAATCATCAATGATTTGGTCGATACAAGGGGTAGGATAATTGTATTTTGGACATTCTTTATTAATATCCCTATAATCGACACATACTCGTATCATCCCTTGATTCTTTGTAACGGGAACTATATTAGATACCCAAACTGTTAATGGAATTGGATAAATAAATCTTGCTCGCAATAATTTTTCAATTTCAGCTTTAATAGGGCAACTTTTCCTGGATGTATTGGACGTAATCTTTGTCTAATAGGTTTAGCATCTGTGTATGTTTGAATTTCATGAATGATAATGCTTGGATTGATTCCTGGCATCTCGTCGTAAGACCAGGAAAATATGTATCAGAATTCTTGAAATAAGGCTTTATATGTATTAATCTCATCAATGGTACAAGAAGCGTCTCTATGAATGTTTTCAAAAATTCCAGGTTTAACTAATATGTCGATAGGAACAATTGTAGAAATGTTTCCCAAATTAATCTCAGAATCCAAATTCGTAATCGATATGGGATTCTGTGGTCCCTTGACATAGTCAATTGTAAAAATAGATGAAAAAACACTTTCAAACATATCAAGTTCGGGTAAAAATGAAGATCTACGATGTAGATCATCCCAAGGTAATTCATCCATTGATAAAAATTCTTGAATACTTTCATTAGTGTGAGATACTTGTTGAAAGAGATCAGAAAGTGATGTCATGGATAAGCTTGATAGTGAAGAAGATTCTTCAGCAATTACACTCATTGGATCAGGAGTTGTTGATAGAGTTTCAGAAAATGACTGTACTACTACTTATGAGATCTCAAACGGACTCAAAGGCATCTCGCCATTGAAAGAATCTAGTTCTGACGCTGAAGGCACTATCCATGTGTCATCGAATGGTATAGTACTTGATTAAATCATATTGATGTTGGCAATGGTACGCGGTACGTTGGGTGGAGGCATACAAAAAGTTCCCATCAGAGCAGAGTCCTTTACTAAACCTACACCAACATCTTCATATGGGATAGTCGATTTTCCAACATGTTGGATACTATCATTAGAAGAAGGGTCAGATGAATATGACAACTGATCAATCTTCACAATCTTTCCTTTATGAGGAAACATGATTAACCGAAAAACGGATGAAACGAAAACAATCATGACATAAGACCAACTTTGACCCAAATTAAGGTTATAATCTAGAGAGGCATCAACAACTTCCACATCTAGATTAATATTTTTTCCTTCTACTTCTATAGGTAGATCCTAGAGTATTCCGTATGGATGGAATCCTCTTCCATCAAAGGCTTTAAGGATCGTCGGAGATTGGTTTAGTGTTGGAGAACCAAGAGATTTCCAACATTTTAACGACATTATGAACGTGGATGCCCCCTAATCAATTACAGTATGAAAGCAACGTATGTTTTTTACTATTACTGGAATCTGAAAAGACTATGAGGTTAGAATCCTGAGGATCAATAGCTCCAATAGCTGATAGTAGCAATTTCCTTTGTGCTGGACATGATTTTAGCACTTCTAAGGCCGACATTGCGGAGGGGGAAATCGCCAAGTCCTCAACAATGTTGCAGTTCTGAGCAGCTCTCGTGTGTGGATTAAAGAAGATTTTCGAAGTAAACCCTTTGCAGGAAGTTTAATTACTAGATCCGGATTAGGTTTCTCGATATGAAGTGGATCAGAAACCGAAGTAGATACAGTTGGTGTTTGAGTAGAATTTTCTATCTCTTTACCTTTTATAGGTTTTTTACTTCCATAGTCTTGTGATCGAGTCGCAACCATCACCTCAGACATCACCAAAATATCTGTCTATGAATTCGAAGAAGATCCTATCATTTTGCTATCTTGAGTAGGAAAAGGATCCTTCAAGACAACGGGTGTGGATGAACCTTTGAAAAATTTAGAGACCTTGGACCGAAGTGGGCACTCTTTGGTAAAGTGGTCCTCATCACATATAAGACAAGGATATCAAGGTTTTTTTTTATCATCATTGGGTTCATTCTTTTCGTTTTTCTCTTTTGGAGACATTGTTTGTTTGTTTTACTCTTACCTTTCTTCTTATTACATGCTTTAGTTTTAGTTGTAGATGAATCTACAACATGAAAGTCGGCAGAAGTTTCAAGGGAAGAATCTCCTTTTGGTGAATCTGGTAAAGTTATGATAGGAGAAGTAGTTTTGGAGTACTTCTTCTTATTCTTATTAGTGCTAATTAAACCTATTACACCGTCTGCTGCAAGAGAATCTGAAGGAGTTGTAGTTATCTGACCAGGACGTCGTAAGTCAGGAATTTTCTCGTATAAATTACCAGACTATGTATATACAAGGTCTAAGTACTGAGCTTGAGAAATGACATGTTATTACGTAACTACACGTCCCTTAGCCACATCTTCAGTGATCTTTGGAAGCAATGATTTAATAAACCATTCTTCCAAAATATGATCCGGAATAAATTTTTTTACTAAACGTCTTCTACGTCTCCATTAATGTATGTGATCTGATATGTATGTATACGTAGATTGTTTTAGTGAAGTAAAAAGTTTCGTTCCATCGTCTTATCAGACTGAAAAATGAAAATGTGTTAAGAAAGTTGTGGCAAAGGCATTGAAATTGTTGAATGAGCCACGTGGTAATTCAATATACCATTTTGCAGCTAAACCGATCAATGTTCTCTGAAATATTCTTAATTGAATGGAATCATCGATTAATGAGTTGGATGTGCACCAGAGGTGGTAAGTCATGACATGGTTCGAGGGGTCCTCTCTTGATTTACCTTCGAACTTAGGGATATCACTAGGAAAATTATTTGGCATCGTCAGCCAAAACAGAAGATAATAGATTGGATCATTTGTTAGGTGCGATAAATCAGGTAAATCCAAAGTTTCTATGAATGGAAAACGACGATTAGGGTCCTGCTGAGCAAATTTATAACCTTGCTGAACTATACCAGTACCAGGAGGAGGATATCGAGGATATCCTGGAATAGCCTGTGAATTTGGGATTGGAATGCCTCCCGGATAACCAGTATTAGCCGGACCATACTGGGGTTGAGTTGGTATCTGATACGTGTACCTAGGGTACGGTTGATGCTGGTATACTGGATTCTGTGCTACAGTTCCATATTGATACTGCCCTTGTTGTGGTTGATAAACAAACTATGGTTGGCTTGTAACATTTTTACTCATACCAGGTTGTCCCGTAGACATCTAAACAGTAGTATGAACTGTGGGTCCAGGTTAAGGAGCAGAGACTTGAGGGATTTGTTGTGATACTTGAGGGGTTGTAGGAATAGGGGCTGCAAAAATTCCAAGGACAGGTGTGGTAGGTTGAACAGAAGTTCATGCAAAAATTTGAGGTAGAGTTCTAGGTGTACTCAGACCAGGCTGCTGAACAGTACTAGGTGTAGATACCTGTGGTATAACTTGAAGTGTAGGTTGGACAAGTTGCTAGATTTGACTGTAACCAATTGGTTGACTAGGTTGATTATAAGGTATTTTCACGTTAGGTTAAAAATTATGTTGATTCAGTGATGGATTCCGCACCATGTTTACTCAGGATATGGAGCTCTCATTGAAGGTTGTGCTGCGTAAGATGGACCATAACCAGGTTGATAATTTGGAACGTAAGTTTGATAGTTGACTGGATAATTTCTAGTAATAGGTTGACCTCCTTGAAACAATTGCTATTCCGGATAGAACTGCAGCCCTAAAGGAGACTCTTGTCCTTGGAAAGATGGTTGTCCTGGCATAGGGTACTGTCCTTGAAGAGGTTGTTGACCCTGAATTGAGTACTTCCCTTGAGGTGAGGTAAAATTTTAAGGATGGAAAATTATTTTGAAGTTTAAAAAATTGGCGAACCTCACTAGTCCCTAATATGAAAAATATAATTTTTTTATTTATTTATTTGTAAAATTATTCAAATTTATAATGATATTATATATTTTTTCTATATAATGTTGGCTATTTTTAAGGTAAAATAGTTTTATATTGTAAAATTTGGGCGAATCACTTTTATAAAAAAATGGAAATTGGCGAATCTTTTTTTTGGAAAAACCATGGAAAATTAGCCCACCTCCGAATATTAGCCCCTAAAACTTTCCATGCTTGAGGTTGATATTGTCCTTGAGGTTTTTACCACGTCATGGTAACTATGCCAACTCTTAGGAAGGCCTGGAAGTGCTAGGCTCACCAGTTCATCATCTGCTATGGTCACACCAACACTTCCAACCTCATCTCTGCATTGACATAACATGGCCAAGTATGTTGGTACTGTCTCGCCATCCTCCTTCTTGATTTTCCCGAGCTTTCCGTTCAGCGCCAACTTCCTTTGGTCATTTTTGTTCTGAAATAGATATGTCAAGGGCTTCCAAATTGCATATGGAGTCATGTTTCCATGGAGGCTCAAGAAAATGTGATCTATAACACCCTCTAATAAGATCCTCCTCGCCCTTGCTACCTTCTTTTGCCAAAAATCAAGAAGAGCGACGTTTGCTGTTGCGGGCTTGGGAATATCATTATCAATGAATTATTTCAACTTTTCGTCCTCTATAAATTCATCCATTATTCCTTTCCATGTGATATAATTAGAACTACCCTCAAGTGCATATTATAATCCTAATCCATTGAAAGTCGTCTTGATCTTCTTGTCTCTCCAAAGAAAGTATCTGCAAGTTTGAATACTGTTCAACACAAACTCAATTTCTTCTCCACTATTGTGATTCCTAGTGCTCTGATACCATGTAGAAATTATACAAACAATATGTATACCAATGGTTTCAGTCTGATCATGCAATATATTAGAGAAATATACTCAATCCTTCTACAATTAATTTGCGGAAATTAAACGTGATCGCACAATCCCGCCAAGTAAGAGAAAACAAATCAATCCACAACACAAGATATTTTTCTAGGGAAAGCTTGCTGCTCAAAACCCCTCTATCTCTATTGTATAATGAACCAAGGAATCATGAAACAATTCAAGTCATGTGTGCTCACCATAACCTCATACACTCTACCAATTGTCTCACACTGATCCGAACAAAAACGACCAACACTTTGCCAATTTCCTGCCTCTTCTCATCCTGCCTTGCCAACGCAATCCCTAGGCAATTAATCCCTATTAAATAGGATAATTAGCCTTCCTTGACTGTGCAATACATCATGGGAATCCCATGGTGTATATAATTGCGCCTAGGCAATTTGTTATAAATACAACTTATAGATAACTTCCCTTTAACCTTTGTCTCAAATGGGTCTTCATCAGAACTGACATGCATGCAAATATTAATAGTAAATCATCAGTCACTTGACAGATCACTACATGTGAATTAAATATGATTTAATTCACTTCACATATCACTAGTGCAACAATCAGTTACAACTAGTTAGACCGAATTTAACTCACTTAATTGAGTTAATTTATTTCTCACGCATTAAAATAATACACTAACTACAACTTGGACTCTAAAACAAATAGAATCACTCTACATGCCTCACCAAGCACCCTTAACTCAAATTTCATGATCTAACTGAGTCTATCACACTCAGTTAACTATTACAAGTGATTATTAGATAAGATTACAATTTATTGTCTAATTTATTGAAGGGATAAATAAATTTGACACACATTTCTTCAAATTTAATTAAGAAATAATTAAATCAAAAGCCTCCATGGTAGCCATTTCTAGATGCCATTTTCTGGATGTTGTTTCTGGATGCCAATTTCACTGTTTCAACATAAAATAACAAATCGTGAGAAGTTTTTGAAATTAACAATTACGAAGAAAGAAATATGGTTAACATTGTTGAAACAACAATAGGTTTCTAGGTTAATTTACAATGATAATTAGAAGTACATGGATATGAATGAGAGAATAAATTGTTTTGCGAACCACGACTAGGATAAATTCCTCAAATAAAACCTGCACACTTCATTTAAGCTAACCTCTCTATCAAATCTAATGGAAAACCTGCATATCAAATCTAATGGAAAACTTGCATATCAAGTCAAATCTATTAAACCCTTATAAAATAAAACCCTATTAAAAATTATGAAGATAAAAAACTTAATGATGAACCTTGAACCTGTGTGTTCAATAGATGGAGAGAACCAGAGAACCACCGAAGCAGAATTTCTTTATCATAAGGAAATTTGAGAAACACCGATATGTGGAAATGTGTTGAATTTCTTTTGAGCATTGTCCTCATTTCCTTTTGTATGAAGTTAACAGTTGTTTCATTTTAACATTGTGAAATAAAACTCAAAAATATCCATGATTGCATATTGTGAAATAAAACACAAAATATCCATAATTCCATAGTTCAAACCTTCAACATAAATGTTATTGTTCATATAAAAAATCTAAATTATTTATTTACTAAATGTAAGAAAAATATCCATAATTCCATAGTTCAAACCTTAAACATAAATTTTATTGTTCATATCAAAATTCTAAATTCATTATTTCCTAAATATAAGAATATTAAGATACAAGACAAATTGTCCTTTTCTCTATTTAAACATTTAGATCATAACATAATTGAGCATGATTGTTACACAACAACTATTCCAATGTATTAAACACAATAAAAAGAGACGAGATAATCTAGATAAGTGAACCCTAATTTTAGCACTAGAAAATAAATTAACAAATCACGAGAAGGTTGTTGAAATTAACAATTACGAAAAAAAATATGGAGAACATTGTTGAAACAACAATAGGTTTCTAGGTTAATTTACGATGATAATTAAAAGTACTTGGAAATGAAATAAGGGAATGAATTGTTTTGAGAACCATCGGTAGGATAAATTCGTCAAATCAAATTTAACGTCAAATCCAACCTATGCACTTCATCTAAGCTAAACTCTCTATCAAATCAAATGGAGAACCTGCATATCAAATCAAATCTATTAAACCCTCATAAAATAAAACCCTATTAAAATTTATGAAGATAAAAAGCATTGAATGATGAACTAGAGAACCACCGATGCGGTCGAACTTCTTTAACGAAATGAAATTTGAGGAACACCCATATGTGGAAATGTGTTGAATTTCTTTTGGGCACCTCCCTCATTTCCTTTTGTATGAAGTTTCTCTTGTGGAATCTAAAGATTTGTTAAACTTTAACATCGTGAAATAAAACACAAAAATATCCATGATTGCATATTGTGAAATAAAACACAAAAATATCCATAATTCCATAGTTCAAACCTTAAACATAAAGCTCATATGAAAATTTTAAATTCATTATTTCCAAAATATAAGAATATTAAAATTACATTTATCAATTATTTAATGATATGATTTATATAAATATAATGTGATTTACTATATAAATATTAAGTTTACAAATTATTTAATCTTATCATTTATATGATTATATTATATAAAGAAAGGGTGATTTTTTTATTAATAAGGTAGGTTACAATCATAGTGCCACTTTATTATTAATACCCTT
The DNA here is from genome assembly GCA_034641835.2 of Pinus albicaulis. Lineage (NCBI taxonomy): Eukaryota > Viridiplantae > Streptophyta > Pinopsida > Pinales > Pinaceae > Pinus > Pinus albicaulis. The sequence goes on from CM076574.1 coordinate 1,073,823,493, forward strand.
TACAAGAATGACCAACAAATACCATCATGATGTGGATTTATTATTAATGCGGATTACATGCAAACCACATCCGATGGCACCATTTGAATTGCAAGTTATATAAATTTTTCTAATGTAACTCACACATCGTAATAGAGAAACATACTTATAACACACATCATATAATTTATTTTAATTTTTTTTTTTTTTTAAATTTATTTAATTTGTTTGCTATGTTTTTTTTGAATTCTTGGTAATCTAATCTTTCTTCTTTTTCCCTATATTTATTAATTTATTCTATTTTTCTTTTCTTATTCTTAGTTTTTATTATTAAAATTTATTGGAAAACCTAATATTATTGTTAAACATAATACAAAAATTTAAAACATAAAACCTAAAATTAAAATGTAAAAACTTAAAACTTTAAGCCAAATTTAACAACAATCATTACCCAAGTATTTGCATCATAAAATAAGTATTTGCATCATAAAATGTCTTAAGTAAAATTAGAAATTTAGAATTTAAAACTTAATATTTTTATAAACACGTGGAGAAAAACTTAAAGAAAATTAAAACAATACAAGTTACCTAGTAAACTCATTGTGTTTAATTACATTGTCAACTTAGTGAAACAATGAAGAACCATTGAATTTAAGCTATTAATTTCACATTTATTTACTTTCGTATTGAGTTGTTTTTTAGAAAATTTTCAATTAAAAATATTATAAAACAAAAAACCTAAAAACACACAAAATAAAAACCAACAATGGCTATGAATGGGCAATGTCGTGGCATTATTAATAGAGTTCACTACCAGATATCTTCATTAATAAAATAATAAGCATACTCAAGCACTCACTTCATGAACATTTTCAATTGGTAAATAGAGTTCAATACAGATGGCTTCATTAATAGTTTTTTTCTATGAGAATGACAGGCACACTCAACTACTCACTTTATGAACATTTTCCAATTAGTATGCCCACTTGCCACTTAATGAACTAGAATATGAACATTTTCCAATTAGTATGCCCACTTGCTACTTAATAAACTAGAATATGTTTTAGGGTATGAAGAGTTATAATTTGAATCAATCCACAATCCATGTTGCAATGGATGGTTTTACAATTTTTTTTTTTAATTCATTTCTACTTCATTAACATAAATGGCTATCAAGAATAGGCATAGTGAAATTTTAATAAGTGGCTATCAAGAATAGAAATAGTATATTTTTAATCATAACATAAGTGACTATCAAGAATACGCATAGTAAAATTTTAATAAGGGGCTATTAACCATAGACATAGTATATTTTTAATCATATTTTTGGTTGATAGAGTGATGACGAAGAGAATATAATTTACGCCATCCCAAAAGAAATTAATTAATAAAAATATTTAAGTAGCCGATTCAATTCCAAAGGTGACGCCTATGGGCGTTAGTAGAGCAGATATGACACTTGCGACGATTATTATTCAATTAATGGAAACGTCAAATGCAGTCTAATCATATGTAGTGCTGGCTACACATGTTACCTGTGAAGTCTTATTTAGTTGTGGGTAAATTTTTATAAGATGGCTACGTCACAAAACTATGAGCTCAAATTTTGTAGTTTTTACGAGGACAAAATATACAAGAGGTATAAACAACGTTGTGATGACCCTCTATGTAACAAGAGTACAAAGTTGAAATCGTCAATTTTCTACGTGGAAGTCTAAAGGAAGAGTGATAACGACGAATGTAAGTTGAGTTTTCGTGATAATAGTGATGATTAGATGAGAAATTGGTGAACAAACATAGCCCACTGAATGGGCCCGGTAAGAGAGGGAATTATAAAATTATCAAAATTGCGCACCGTACGAAGGTGATGAGAAAGGAACGTATATACGGAATACCTAATAAATCACGGTACCAAGGTGATGAGAAAAGGACGTATAAGAGAGGATTTCATTCCGCTGGTAGCAAGCATTCGATCGTTTGGTCGTCGTTGGGAAAATGTAAAATATAGCAAGCAGTGCATGGTTCGGTCAGAAAAGAGTTCGTCTGCTGCGCTGACGGTTGCGATATTGCTCTGCTGTTTAGCCAATCATATCTTCAAACGATAGAAACGTCCAAACAACGGCGAAGTCACCAATCAAACGCGTATTGGCAATTTAGTGACCAAGCAGGAATATGGGTTGCGATCAAATCTTTGATAATATTCGCAATTTGGCACTACCGGCCATAAAAACAGGAATCGTAGCAGGGGGATCGAAATGAACGCAGAGGGCTTTGAATGTCTCCAGCACTTTCACCGACCTGTGAAGTAAACCTACCAAAGTTCTGTCTAAATTTTGAAAAATGCACACCGACCAAGGTAACATTATATATATATATATATATATATATATATAAGTAAGTCCATTTACTTCAATTAATTAGTCCGAATGCTACGAAAATCAATTAATTCAATCACTGCATACATATAGAGAACGCCCTAGTAGAAGCCATCAAAATCTCCAGTAATTGCTATCGACAATAACCATGAAATATAAAAGCGCCAATTTACTGAATTTATGAGAAATATGTCACTGATACAATATATCACCGCCTCCAGTTAGCGCAGCAATATTCGGGGAGTGTATATCAATTATATACAGCAGAAACATTACAATTGGGTGGCAATCCTCGTATCCTGGTTCAACACTAGGAATACCGCCTAATGTACTGTCGCAGAAATAACCGCTTAAAAGAGGGTGATATTTTCGCATCACGTCGTCTTAGTTACTTCTGCCTTACTCTTGGATGTGGATGAAACTGCGTTAAAATTGATGTCCTTCAAATGTCTGGCTGAATTGCCAATTTGCAGGAGCCACGTTATAGGAGGTGATGGTTCTGCCATCGCTGGTGCTGACTTGGAAGGACAAAGTCTGCCCATTCAAATACGAGTTGCTCTGCCAATTCTGTCCCCAATTGCGGGACATTGGTTGCCAACCAGTGTTGGAACCTTTGATGGAAACCGCCTCCACATCGCCTGCACCTCCTACGTTGGTAATGAGCACCAAATTGAAGTAGGAATGTCCATTGATGGTGAATCGAACGCCACCTTTCCTCATGCATGGTACTCTGCATACATAAATATTGACCCAATTAATGTCAAATTGTGAATAAATTTTCAGGATTGAAGAATAGGAATATAGTGTTGACAGACTAAATAGAGTAGTAAGTAATTACCTTCTGAAAATGATTGGAACGATGCCACTTCTGTATATGGCGATCTGTTGAAAAGCAGGTTGAGCCATGTCGAAGTGTTGGAGAGGTGGATTGCACCATCCTCCATTGTCGTTGGGAAGAGCAGAGTTAGGGGGACAGAGATTAGTCGCAGTAACTGTCACAGTGCCCGGTAGACACCATTGAGGGTCGGAGTGGTGGTTGCATTTCATTTGGTAGCAGGCTCCACATGTAGCTCCATTGTTGAAAAGCGCCGTGCTCAGAGCTGCAGTGTTGGTCCCATAGCCCTGGCTATACAAATCACCGTATCCGCACGCACCGCCTGCCAATTTAATTTGCCGATCGATTTGGTTAGCGAACATATGGTATTAAATTATTAATCTAAAGCTGAAACTGCAAAGCGAATAGTGTCTGCGCCCACCCAGATGTCCACAGGACTGGAGTTTTGTCGAAGTGTGAACTTACCCATTGTGCCCGACGCATCGCTGCCACCATAAAACGTAGCGTGTGCAGATTGCCAGCCACTGTCTAGAGCATAAGCTGCACCAGCTATCCACAAGAAACTGAACATGGTGGCCAGTGTTACAGGCGCCATTTTATAACCAAAGCAAGGGTCGCTTCAGGTAAGTAGACTTGACCTGAACTGATATCTGGCGTGAGAAGTGATGCCTGAATCGATAACTGATTGATTGGTGGACTCTTTGATTTCCAAATAAATAGAATGGGGAGGTGGAGAGACGATCCAATTTTCTTCCGTGAACAGCGGCGATACCCATCGCAACGTGCGGAGATATGATTTTCTGTTGAGCTATTGGGTGGCCGGTGCCACGTTCATTTCCCGCGATGGGCGTTTCTTATATTCAAAGGTCTGACCATGCTATGACCGTCACGGCCGGTGGGCGAAGATTACGCTTATACTTTCTCGCTGGAATTTAGAAATTAGATATAAACTTTTAAATTGAAAATAATATATTTATTTTTTATGGTCGGAGAAATGTAATTATTTTTCATGTCTATATCGTACATACATAGATATGTTATTTTTTCAATGAAGTGGCTTGCGAATGCATGCAAAACACGGATGTCTACTGTATCGACGGTCCTTGTTTGCAAAACATGGATGCCAGCTGTATCAATATATTCAACGCTGAATGATGTGTCCAAACAGTCGGAGAAGAAATAAGTGTTGCATTTACACATGAGAACGTGGGCCATGTGACACAGATACATGAGTTGAATCCGGTGAAATAGAGTGCTTCAGAAGATTCCCAAAAGAAAATTATCGCCTTCTCGTATTGGTCAAAACATTACTTGTATTCCATTAACACTTGGCGATTTCACTGTTTGTTTCCTTTCGATTCCTTTTCAATTAGTGAACCCGTCAAACGCAGTCAAAGCTTTTGTAGTGCTGGCCACAATTGTCACCTCCCGCGGAGACTTCTGATTATAAAATGGGTACGTGACAAAACTATGGGCGCAAACTTTGAAGTTTTTAGGAGGTCAAACTTTAATATAAGAGGTATAAAATGCCTTGTGATGAACCTGTATCTATCAATCGTACAGAGTTGAATTTCTATGTGGAAGTAAGGAAGAGTGATAAGGACGAATGTGATTTGAGTATAAAGTGAAGAACCGTTTCTGTAGTGATAATTAGATGAAGAAATTGGTTTCGTGATAATACTTGGTTAACATATGTAACCCACTGAATTGACACCCGTAACAGAAGGAATTATAAAACTAGCATTTGCACCAAAAGGGTGCAAAGACACGCTGATAGAAATGCATATGAATTGAATGCGATGTAGAGGTAGTGTTGTAGGAAACAAGGATGTGGAGATGGAAGGCACGAGGAAGTAGGAGGCAAGGGAAGGGGGGTGATTTTTGTTTTTGCTTCGTGAAATACATTAAGAAACTTAAAACTGAGATCAAAGATTAGTAAACGATTGTTTACATGTGTAAAACATAATGTGTGGACAATTGAATTTGTCTTAAATAGAAGTTGAATTTTTGTTTGAATTGAAAACGAAGACAAAGAAATGGGCTCAAAGATGTGATGTACGTCTCATAGGCACGTCAAGATGGCACTGAATAATAAGAACAATAAACATGATTGATTGTTAAAGTTTTGGTAGAAATATCAAAGAATATTTATTTTGATAAAATTTTCAATTTATTGTTAGTTACAGAAGAGAAAAAAAAAGAAAAAAAGAAAACGAAATGTTAAATAGTGTGTCAAGTGAATCCATGTACATGCTTTGTTTAATAATAAATATAAAAATGAATTTGGACTAAATAGAAAATCGAGAAATAAAATATGAAGAAATAAAGAAAATGAATAAATAGAAATGGAATAAAATAAAGATAAAATTAGAAATAAAAATAAAATAGATAAATTAAATTTGTAATTTGAAAGCAAAAATAAAATAAATAAATAATTTAAAATAAAATAAAATACCAAATGCTTTGAGCTAATTTTATTCCTTATTACAAGTTAAATAAAATTGAGATTTTTTTTCTTTAAAAAACATATATATTATTATTTTTTTAATTGATCATTTTGATTTTAATAATTTTTGTGGATAAAATTAATAAAAATTAATTATATTGTATTCTAAAAAATATAAAATTGATATTTTTATTTTTCATTTATTTCTAATTCTATTAATATTAATTTATTCTTAAAGAATTAAAGAATTAGAATATGATTTAAATATAAAAATATATTAAATCTTTATTTATTGAAAGACCAATTTTCAAAATGTATTTATTTTATCATTTAATTTATATAATTTATTAATTTCTTTTGACTAATTTATTTAAAAAATATACCTTCAAAAATACATTTTTTAAAAGTATTTAAAGAAATTATTTTTTTCATGTTTTATAATAAAAAATATATATATATATATAATTAATTATTTTTATTGAACTTTATTTCATCACTTTTACACCACTTTTTTGCTATAAAAAGAATGGACAGATCTGCCATTTGTTAAAGGGAGACTTTGCAATGTATTTGTGAACCGGAATATAAAATGAAAAAATAAGGAACCCAAATATGAAATGAGCCTAAATGTCCATCGGCATACTTTTATTGATAAATAATAATTCAACGATCGGCATGTCCAATTGGAAGAATTCGATAAATAATATAACAATGATCTTTTTATTTTATAATTCCGCCCTATGTTATACCAGATAATAAGGCTTCCACACATATTAAACGTCGGTCTTTTAACTACGCGGCTTGATCATAATTCGTATGGTCCCACTTGCATATTCAACTATTATACTCCATCGAACCTTATATTGAGATCACAATATGTCGGAACCAGTAATAAACCAACTCATTATATATGATTCCGGCGGACCCCGCAACACAATCGAAAGACCAATCACCAAGCGCGTCGTACCTTACTTAACCTCTGGGTTCTTTTATTAAACTTCGCACATCTTCGTGAAGCGTCCGCCGTCCGATGGTGACACTCCAGATAGACGGTCTGTACACATTTCGTGCGGCATCTTCAACCGATGTATAACGCGCGAAGGTGCATTTTACCCGGCGGTTTTGAAACAGTGGTCTAGCCACGTGTCATTTAATCTATGGAATCGCTGTGATTTCTTCAATACCGACTGCTCCGGAAAAGCAGTACGGAATGGCAGGGTGGTTTTCGGCAATCCACTTTCACTGTTCCTCGGTCAAGGTTCCATTTTCCAGGTTCTGGTTCAACGCACCGTTCCGTTGTATACACCTTTTCACCTTAATTTTGCCGCTTATATTTCTTCAATGCTTCGGTTATACAATCTTCGTCCTTCCTTCGATTGCTTTGCCCATACCCCGCAGGAGCTCATCAACTCAGTCGTACAATTACTGGCTGGCCAGATCTTCAAGCTGATGGCCTTTTTCTCTTCCTATGCAGGTTTCTGCAAATACAGGTGCAGGCCTGTATAGCCCTTTTGTTGCAGGTCTCTGCCTCCTCTCTATTGGCCGCCATTTCTTCTCAGGGTATTCCTGATAATACCCTTTATAACGAGGTTGCTGCAGAGGTCTTCCATGGGTCTCTATGGGATGACGATATTTGGCAGCTGACTGATATCAATGAAATTCAACAGGGGAGCTAGGTAGCGGCAGTGGGTTTATACTTGTGCAAAGCATGGGCGTGTAATATAAGTGTATGGAAGTTTTGATGAAAGCGCCTGTGTACAATGTAGAGGAAGGAAAACGGTGTATTGCTTTTTGGTCTTAAGATTATTCATGTTGCAATAGCCTGGTTTTGGATATTCTCGAAATCAAATCAGATAGTCAATGTAGCACTCCTCTTCTGTTCCTTTACCTGAGAACAGGGGATTGCCTTTTAATGTTACACTTTAAAACGGTTTCAACATAGATTGTTTTACAAATATAATATTTTATTGGAAACTTTTTTTTCATAACTCACTGGAAACATCTAAAATCTGTCATAACTTCATGGCTTTCCATGCATGACTTACTCGTCAATGATAAATTCATGGCTTTCAATGCACAACTCACTTTTCAATGCAATTTATCAAAGTTCAATGCAATTTGTCATACCTAAGGTCTCAGTGGGGTTGTTAAACCAGCAGGTTTTAGGGGTTGGTTTCAGTGGGGTTGTTAAAGCAGCAGGTTTTAAGGGGTTGGTTCAGTAAGGATAGTCATCACTAGTGCGCAATGGATGTCTTAAATTATTTAGATATTCTAACTGGATAATCCAATTTTCAGGTTGCAGTGTGGTGCACAAATTAGCATAACTCAGTTTTCAGTGGGGTTAGGATAAATTCAGTTTTCACTGCTACTTCTCATTCATTCAATGCAAGTTAGCATAACTCTGTTTTCCTGGGGTTGTTGAACTAATTCCTACTAATGCCTATTATTAATTGATTGATAATCATCACTACAGGATGGATAATTACTAATTCCTACTAATGCCTATTATTAATTGATTCATAATCATCACTAATGCCTACTAATGCCTATTATTAATTATTTTTGAGATGCTATGGATGGATAATCATCACTAATGCCTACTATTAATTGATTGAGAATCATCACTTACGCCTATTATTAATTATTTTTGAGGCGCTATGGATATCGTTAAGATATCTTAACCTAACTGGATAAATTCAGTTTTCAATGTAACTTGTCATAACTCAGTTCAATTGAGTTGCTAAACCATATGTGATGGATAGCCATCGCTATGATATGAATTCATGCATTCTTAGTTGCATATGCCAGAATGCAGACTTATTCATCACTTTTCTCATTACACCCTATTAAAAAAAATAAATATATTTTGATAAAATTTGTTTTGATATTATAAATACTTTGATATAGTTTGTTTTGATATCATATTACAGAGGATAATGAAAATAAAAAATAGGCTGTAAAATGAAAATAAAAAATTGTCTGTAACATTTTTCCTTCTCCCAAATCAAAAAAAATCTCAAGTGCTTCTGATATCAATATTTGCATTAAGTATAAAAACTTCTTGAATGTTCGAACGAGTGGATTTCTCATTGAATGTTATTAAAGGATTCACATTAACATGGTTCGTCAGTGCAAATGTTCTGCTTCTTATTTCAACTGTTAGTGCTTCTTATTTGAATTGACTTGAGTTGTAAAAGTTTTGTCTTCTCCAGGTGTTGCAGAACTTATAATAAATTCTTTTTAAATATGATTGAGATTTGCATTCTCTCTCTGGTTTTCCTTCTTTGTGTCAGAACATGCTTGAACTTGAGCTCGAGATTAGGCGTCACAGGGTTTACTAAACAGACCGAGAAATTTTTGAGAAATATGCTTATAGATCAGCAATGATTCCTCCTTCCACAGTGAACAAGTTATCTCAGTCTTCTAACAACAGAAATAATCAAAATGCATATTACATTCAAGACTTTTGCTCATATGTCAGCTTAGTGTTTATACTTGGCAAGTTGTAGGCTAGGATCATCTGTAAGAGTACATCAATCCCTTGTAAGTAACATTAATCTTTTTAGACCGAATGAGTTTTCCAAGGAATGAGTGAAATGCGAAGCTCAAAAATGCAATAATATGAAACCCCTACGAATTGCCTTTAAAATTAATAAAAATCACCAGCAAAATAACAAACGATAATGCTCCTATGAAAGATTAATGTATCAGTAAGTTCAACTTCAAATGATCCTTTAGAATAGGCTTAGCAAAATTTAGATATATTTCAGAAGTTAGAACTCGAATGTGACAGAGTTCAGTCCACACAGCAGTTAAAGAATGGATATAATAGTTCTTATCAGAATTCTAAATTACCTTAATAATTGGACCGAACTCTCCCAAGAAAAGCTATGAGAAAAGTTATTGAATATATTTGCATATATGCACAGTAGTGCGTTGAGGGCGTGGGCATAACATACAGTGATTTGTGAATAACCCGAAATATGTTTCAGAGAGTGGAAATCTTGTTACTCTGTCTGCACTGAATAATGTGAAGCCAACTGAACATCAATGTTTGTGTCCTGTGGATATTCTCCCCTCTGGATTGATCTGAAGTTGGTACTGCAAGGATTGAACAATAGCACAACAAAACTATTAACATCAGTCTTTTATGCAATGTTGAAGAAATTTGGGAATGCCAAAAGCATGGATATTTGCAGTTCTGCCTTTAGAAATTTGTGTATGTCATTTTGGTTAGTTTTGTTGATGTTCATTGTGAATATTTGCTTTATTGGTATACTTTCATTGTTCTGCGTTCTAAATGTCTACTGGGCTTGTTTGGCCTCATGAGAGTTGGAGGAAGGGCCAAGTATATTGTCATTATCATTTGTGCGATTTCCAGAGATCTTAGCACAGAGCCCTGGATTTTGTGAAAAGTATTGTTTGTTTACCTTATTAATGAGTGAATGTGGAACAGGCAGACTTAACTCGTTATTCAAAATATCAAGAAAACTAAGCTTCAGTGCAGCAAAACTGCTTGGAATTGAACCAGATAGTTTGATGTTTGAAAGATTTAAGGAGTTTACATGAGCAATAGATCCAATAACTAAAATTTATTTTCTGTAGTGTATATTATAAATACAATATACTACTAAATTGAAATGAATAAAAAACATTTATAGAGGAAGAAAGCTAGCATTTCTAACTTTGAAGACATGATGGATGGTTGTCTTTACATTGAACAAATTTTTTTGAAATCCTATAATATAAAGATAGTAAAGAAGATCTTTCAAAGTGTTTGAAAATGAAGCATTATGTATGTTATAAGATTTAGCAGCCTATAAAAATGGTTGCTTTAATTTCTAATATATGTAATCAACATGTTTCGAAACAGAGGAAGTATTGCAAAGTATATTGCATACAGGATGGTGACTGAAAATGTTGAAACAAAATAGCATAACATTGCATTCAGTGCAATCTAGTGTTTTGAGTGAAGGACATTTTGAACATAAATTCAATAACAAATTAGCATAACATTGGATGCACTGCAATAAAAAAAGTGGTATTGAGCTGGTAGCTAATCATATATGCAGAGGGTGGAATGACAACGGCAACACCAGTTTGTGTCTATGATAACACCAAGATGGGAATTCCGAGACTGGAAATCGAAGCGAAGCTTTCTTATTGTATCCCTTTCATGCAGATGTATTAGTCGTTGCAACAAGGCCCTGAGCTTTTTCAGAAGGTCAATAGTTGGTTGGAGACGATGAAGAAGGAAGACCGGGCGCGGAAGGTGTCTTTCCTTAATGTGAAGAAGAGCAGCTTGTTGTCCATATATTTCATCACAGTATTGATAAAGTCGAGTGAAGTAAATGCTATCCATCCTGGTAGTCTGAAGGAGGGGGCAAACAGAAGTTGAATTAGTAGGATGTGATATATGGGAATTAGTCTTCTGAAGTAAAAGGAAAGCATAAAAATAGATGAAATGAAAAGCAAAAATACAAGTATAGGCAGTTGTATAGAAAGGCGCATGGGGTAGTTCAGTTAAAAGAGAACTTACTAGAAGGAGATTGGAAGGGAGTAGATGTTGTGTTAAAATTGTAGGTGGTTGTGTAGACTTTGAAGTCAACATGGCTTCCTCTTGTTGCTTGCATGCCACGTAAACATTACCTTCGATGCGGGAGTAGCGACTAAAGGGGAACAACGGAGAGATGCGGAGGTTATTCAAGCTTCTAACTCTAGAAATGGCAGTGAATGTTAGACCTTGACGGTCTATGTTTCCAATGTCTACTGTTGCCATTTGTAATGTCATGCCTTGTGATTTATGTATTGTCAATCCCCATGCCATTCGAAGGGAAATTTGCCTGCGAGAACCTCGTGTTATTGGGGGGAGTGGTACATAGCTTGGGTTGAAGGCATCCCATGGTGGGCCTTTATATTGGAAGAAGTCAACAATAACAAATGATGGCAACTCAGGGGGTTTTGTGCCTGGTAGATAGAGAATGGAAACAACTTTACCAAGGGCTCCATTGACAAGGCCTGTTTCAACCCATAAGTTGCATGTGAGGAGCACTTGTTGTTCATTGCAAATAAGAACTTCTACATCTAGCTGTTCATCTTCTTCGTTTGTAGTAGTACGATGATGTTTTTTTCTCTCTGCATAGGAGCGTGCTATTGGGTTGTTTAGTTGTTTGAGCATTTTTTTGTTATGCAATGTAACAGCTTGGTTGGTTGGATATAGGTGCATTGCTTTGTCGAATGCCTGGTTGTCAGATGTTGATAAACAATAGCTACCCCTTGACATGAGAAGGTTCCAGTCCTCAGTAGTAGGTGTTGCATTTCTGAGGTTTGTAAGGAGTTGGCAAAAAGCAACTTGAGAAGGGGTGGTGCCTTGTTGACGGAAGATTGTAGTAAGTGTGACGACACTGTTGAAGCTGTGCCACAGGGCATTGCCACGTGAGGTCCCAACATACATGGGGATGTATTTCACAGGAGGTAGCTGCCCAAGGTCGCCAATGAAGATGATAGACCGATTGCCGAAAGGTAGATTCCGATGTGAAGGGAATGCCTCCCGTAAGCGGTCATCAATGCGTGAAAGTAGTTTAGGCCCAATGAAGCTCATTTCATCAATTAGAATGTATTTAACATGACGTAGTTGTTCTTGTAGCTGTAGAAGTGGTTGCCCCTCAAGGGGATGCATTGGGCCTATTGGAATGCGGAGGGCTGAATGGATTGTAAGTGCACTGATGTTAAATGCTGCAACACCAGTTGGAGCAAGTAGGAGTAATGGGTTTGAAGTGGGAGTAAACTCAACGAGGAAGGAAGCTTTTAGTATATCAATCAAGAAAGATTTGCCTGTGCCAGCGGTACCTTGGACAATCATTCTAAGTGGAGGAATGGAGTAAGTGGTCCTAAAATGGGCAAGGATAATGTTTAGAGAAAGTTGTTGTGTGGGCGATAGTGAGTGAGGGGAGTGTGGAACTTGAGAGGGGGTGGACTGGATCTTAGTGAAAGAACGATTGAAATCTATGAAATTAATCGCTGTCTCCTGCAAATTGGAGGGTATAGTAGTATGGTTCCAATTATGGTTTGAGTCAAAGTCACGATGTCCAAGCATGTCAAGGTCATCAACCTCAAGGTTATTGCCTGGGTGTAGTTGAGAAAGGAATTTCCATTCTTGCATGTCTGCAGAGTCAGAGTGGGTGGGCATTGAAGAAGTGGAGGTATCATTAGAGGAAGGGCATTGAGGGTCATTAGAGGCATGGTGAACATGCCATGCAATATATGTGTCCTTTTTAAGTTCCCAATGTGAGATGATTTCTTGATCAGTTGAGCCAACATCTGTTGGGAGTGTGCGAAAAGGGAAGTATAGAAGTAGTTCACTCCAACAGAAAGAAGCATAGCAGGCATCAGTAGAAGAAGGTATGGCATTGTAGCGGGGAATGACAAGAACAATATTTGGAGTGTTTATGTGTTTCCATTGGGAATTCTTTCGGCGAGCGGAGAAGGACCAAGAGCGTGCAGCTTCAAGAAGAGGTAGTGCTTCAAGTGAAGTAGGTCTATTCATGTATGCCAAAATGAAGCGTGGTGTTGGGGAGGAGGCACCTTGAGCATGAGAAACACGTCTAAAAATGGTGCGACTGACATTGAGGGAAACAAATGAGCAGCTACAAAGTGAGAGTGGGAGTTTTTGGAGCATGTGGCATGTCTCTTGTGCGCCGATGTCTCTATCGGCAACTGTTTCTGTCAAGAGTTTTCGGATGACATTGAGGATGGGCGCTGCAGGGTGTGAGGATTGTGAGAGATGTGATAGCATTTGGCGATAGCTTTCCGATTTTGTCTCTGCTTTTGCTGCATATTTTGAGATGTAGTTGAGAACAACATGTTGAGAAAGAATTGGTTGGCAATCGATGTTTTCTCTCCAAATTTGTAGCATGTGAGAGTTATGAACATTCAACCTGTCATAATTTCGGGATGGGATGAATACCTTTCATCCATCCCTATCAATAGCCAATGAAGTTGTGGGTTGTAGTTTCCATGGTGCTCCGTACCGACAGGTAAGAGCAGGGCCTTTCTTGCGAAGGCAGGATGAGGGATGGCATTTTGTATGCCTTTGAACACAATTTACAATTTCTTCTTAGTCCTGAATGTGAGAGGATGCAAATATTGCTAGTGTTGCTAGGATGCATGGATCATGATCTGCAGAATGGTGCAAGTAAGGTTCACGTTGTTGAGCAGGGCGAGGGTTCCAAGCAGAGATGTGTTGATCGAAATAGAGCTTTGCTTTCTCAACTTTGGCCTGGTCATTCCAGTTGAGGTTGTCGATATCAGGTGCATTTTCCAACCAGAGGAAACCGTGTATATGTGCGGAGCCCCTATGTTGCCATTCATATCTGGAAACAGGAGAAAGGGAAATTTGTAAGGCGAGGGTATGTGTAGAATTGAGAACAAAGAAAACAAGGATGGATAGGTGAATACCTGCACCAGTAGTCTTTTGTGTGGAAACCTTTTTGCAAGACCTCTTCGAGGAAGATTGTGAAACGACAATGAATGTATTGTGCGGCAAGATGCGGGTTCTTCATTATATTGTGGAATTTCCATCGTGATAGTTCAACAGTAGTAGAGGGGGGGTTTCCAGGCATGATCATATGCAAGTCGTGCCATTTGGTGTCTGCTGCACTAAGGGTGAAGAAGAAGGTAGGACTACCTATTTGTGTGATCATATGAGTGAGTTCATTTCTTCGTTTGTTCCAGAATGAACGTGTCCCCCTGAGGGCTGAGCCGAAGCGCATGACCTGTTCAGGGAGCATGGAATCAGGGGTGTCATGGAGGCGTGTTCAGAGGTCTTCAACGGTTACTGGCAAGTTGTCCTCGATGTTTCTTTTAACAAAGACAACAGCTGTTGATTGGCTACGGTGTCGCAACATAAGATTGTATAGGTAATAGCGGAATCTTGGGTGTTGGCCAAAGCAATTATCATGGTAGCGAATGAGGTGCAGAGAAAATTCTGGCATTTCAACTTTCAGAAGGCGTGGTTGAGCAAGCATGGGAAATCCTGTGGGGAAGAGTGTGGGGAAGGCCATAGCAAAGAGGCCTTCTGTGGTGTATTCATTGATAGTTGAGAGTGAAATAGAAGGCCAAGGAATCGAAGTGGTGGAAGCGGGATGGGAAGAGTGTAAGTAGTCACATATTTCTTCAATTTCAGTATGTGAATCTGGCAGTGTAGATACAAAAGAGGAAGGTTGGAGTTCTGAGGGAGTTGGTGGTGCAGGAAGGTCGTGATTGACAATGGGAAGGTCAAATATAGGGTCAGGAGAGGATGAGGCGATGTGGCGGAGGAGCGAAGAGACATCCATAGGGTCAGAAGGCAAGGCATTAACCGCAGATTGGTCGATATGGACATTGCTATAGTAGGGATCATGGGCTAGTTTATAGTCTAGAGCTGCAACAAAACGAGCCCTACTTACGAAGAAGTCATATGTTTTTTGGTCAGAGCCATGTCTAGTAACGACAAGTATGTCTAAGTCAGAGATTAGGCGAGGGAGGGTTTTGGAAATAGAAGATATGTCTTGCGGGAACCAAATAGTATGGCCGGTGTATTTGAATTGGCCACCACGCGCATGGGTTACCTGTAAGATTGGGTTAACACGTGCAATGAGCATTTCCTCTATTTGGGTTAAAGAGGCAAGGAAAAATGGTTGGTTTCCGGGGTCCATGTTGTTTGCAATGGAGAAGCGGTGGGTTGAATTTGTATGTGCGCATTGGTAGCAACATATGTTACCATGGTACAAGTTTGTTTTCATACCTGGGTAATATTCTTTGCATATGGAGCAAACATGCAAGGGAGAAAGGTCATCTATCCTTGTGCGAAATTGGTTGTGTGCATGGTTAAGGGTGGGGTTGAGGAGATTTTGAGGATTGGAGGATGGAGTTTCATGTCTTGATGGCAAGGTGTGTGAGGTAGATGAGGGGGACGCAGATGAGGGGGACGCAGAAGTGAAGGTATGAAGGTTAAGCGAAGAAAGATTAGTAGAAGGATTTGTTGAAAGACATGGGGTTGGAAGTGAAGTGTGAGGATGTTGGAGTGGAGCAAGATGATTGTGGGGTATATTTTCGCGCATTTGGGGAACAAGCCTAGCACTATACTTGAGACGTCTACGTTTGTTGGAGGTGTCTTTATTTTGTGCATAGAGGAGCCTCCTTTGAAGATTTTTTGAGGGGACTTCAGAAGCGTCTGGCATGTCCATCCTGATACAAATATTAGGTGTGAACATTAGTGTATACAATATTTAGTTGAGCAGGAATAGTATTGATTGTAGAGAAAGAGTGCATGGAGTGTATATATAAGGAAGAATGTTTAATGAAGGAGTAGGAAGAAGTACATATTTAAAGGGAAAGGAAATAGGAACAAGTTTGTTTTATATTTTTAATTTGTTTTGTAAATTGTGAGAAAGTGTGTACATCCCCATATTAGGTCTACAAGATAAACTACTGAAGAGGATCTGTACAAATTAAGAAGTATAAATATGCAAGATACAACATAAGTAAAGATGAAATAGATTTAAGGTAAAGAAGTAGCAACCTTGTATATTTAGTTTTTTGTCTAAGTAATGATGAATTAGATATAAGCTAAAGAAGCAACAACCTTGCCTATTTTTTTTATATTTAAAGGTAAATGAGTGAACATGCAATAGAAATGTAGAATTGTAAAAGAGCATGGAGGCAAAGATAGTATGTTGATTAGAACGAACAACATAAGAGCATATATATTATATTTAAAGTTAAAAGATACAACATGTAGCGAAGTTGTAGATAGGTAGAGGAGAGAAGAAAAATGATGAATTGCACATATATGATGATGTATATTATATTTAAAGGTAAGAGTTCCAACATGTAATAGGAAAGTAGATACATAGACGAGAGAAGAGCAACGATGAAGTCCACATATAAGAGTATCTGTGAATGGAAGAAGAGGATGGTAGGGGGAAGATATGAAAACGAATGGAGGAATACATAGGAGGTGTTGTGTAGATGTTAAGTTGGTAATGCGGAGAAGAGGGAGGTCTAAAGACGTCGAGCAATTGGTGGGCCACAAAGTTTCTTTATATCTTCGGCGAGAACATGAGATGAAGCACCATAGTTCATCTCTTCTGAATTGAAGAGGACAACCTTCAAGCGGTCAACACCATTGAAGCAGTCTGTTTTGACAGATAATGTGAAAATGAAATGGAGGCATGAAACCTTTGAACATATCTCATGGATAGCAGTAGGTTCAGTAGAGAGTAGGAACAAGTCTTTGGCTATGATGCCAAGGAGCTCAATTGCGGCATCATTGAAATCTGTGACATTTTGAGGTAGGCCTGTGTGGTCATGCATTTCAAGCCTGAGCACATAGCGGTAATCACATTCTGGGAAGTCGCCATCACATTTATTACAGTGCCACATTCCATCTAAGTGGTCGACAACTTTTTTCATGCATTGGGTGCCATCAACTGAGAGAGGGCATGCAAGGAAGTAGAAATCTTGCATGTCAATAGATGTTATGGTTGCACGAGTGGAGAACCATCCTGATTTTTCAAGGGGCTGTAAGGAAAGCAGCTCAAAAATTGTACGTTGTGGGTGTTTTCGTGTGGAGGGGCCAGATAAATTTCTACTCAATGATGGTGAAGAGCTCAAGCGGCCTCATTCATGGAACCATGTTTGGAGTTGGTGGGTCTTTGGAATGTCTGGATTCAGAAGGAGGTTGCTAGTGGAGATGGTCCCTATGGTTCTTCCATTAAATTCTGCTATGCGACCCCCTTTGATTGCAAGAACAGTTGGTGAATCTGAAGAGTGAAGCGTTGCAAGGTCATTGGCTATAGAGTGGCAATGTTCACCCTAGAGGGTGATGTCAATGCTATACCCAGACATGTCTTCCAAGTTAAGAGTCTTTCTGGGTGTTTCAGCCCCATCTCTTCGACGAATGGTGGAGGTTGGAGAGTTGGATCTTACTAGACCAATGGTGTCAACAAGTGAGCCGAGGTCTGCAGATGAAATTTCACTGATACGTTTGAACCGGAAGCGGTGGAAAGGAATATTTGGAGCATCATCTAAGGAAACTTGGGCGGTAGAAGCTGAAAAGAGGAAGACCTCCCATTTTCTATTTAAATGATTGTACAGTGGGTTTACTGGTTTGACCGTGCCATTTGAGACCATGTAAACTTGCCCAATTTGGACATGGCCATGCAATGAATCTGCCAAGTCATTAAAGGCGGAAAGATGGATCTCATCACCATTAGAGTCGACAAGGTCAAAGCCGAAGACCTTTCCGGAGCCGCGAGCATTGTTGTATGGGCGGAGCGCTGTTTTTGCAAGAACTCGGCCTTGGATTGACCAATATTTACGATAGGGGCTGAGTGCCATGAATGGAATGGTAGCAGGTGTAGGAGAGGACAACTGAGTTGATGTTGAAGAGGAATCTTGCATTTGAGTCGGTGTATGAATGGAGGGGTTTTGAGATGTTGAAGAACAAGCTTGGATTTTTGACAGTTGAATAAATTGAAGAAGCTTTGGGTCCCCAATCGAAGATGCATGATGATGGGAAACTTCGAGTTCAAGCAATTGTATAGTCCTGGAGGAAAGAAAAGGAAACAAGAAAGCAATGTGTTAATATTTGTAGTGTAAGCGGGGTAGAGATGGAAAACCGGAAAGAATGCATAAAGGATGGGGTCAAGAGTGTGAATGTACGCATAGTTTTTCAAGAAAGTGCAAGCAGCTTTCGAAGAATGATAATTGATCCAAGTTGGAGGTCACCGGAGGCGACATGGCCATTGTATGCAGCTGGAAGCAAACTTCTGTGTTGGGAAGCACCATCAGAAAGTGATACACGGTAGCGTGGCGATGATGTCTTTGTCGAAGGAATAAGGCTAAGTTCGACTATTTGAAGGGATGGCTGGAGTGATGTAGAGCCAGCTAGTAGCAAAGCGATCGCATTCTCTGTTAGAACAGGCTCCATGGTCAGATGCTGGAAATATGGCTTCAAATGTGAGAACCTGCAAAATGTAGGCATAGGGGAAGGATGAATGTAATATTTTGAAGAAGCTATTGAGCAATAATTGTAGAAGTGCTTAGGAGGTGTTTGGTTGTACACAAGTTGATATTGCATGAGCAGTTTGGAAATAGTATTTGGCAATATTTAAGATTGCACTGTTGTACGATGACTCGTTATTTATGTATTATACTATTTTTCTAAGTAAGGGAAAGTAGAGCTGTTTTTTTTTGCGTAATGTAGTTATATGCCATACATTAATAGATGGATTTTGCAAGGTTGGCCTTTTAGAGAGAACTCAATGGATCTTCATTGACATGCCAGAGTAGACTCTGAAATCTGATATTTTTTCCTTACGAAATGTTGATAGTTGGACACGATGTAAGGAAAGCATGGCTGAAGAGAGGATGAAAAATGTTCTCTGAGATAAAGGGAATAAAAAGTTTTGATGTCAGTGTTGTCATATATTCAACATTAAACAATCACTTCTACAAAGTAGAACAGTGGGAGGAGCCAGAAATGTAATTATGAAGTTGTCAAAGAAATGTTTGCAAGTGGTTACAAGCCATCGAAATCACATTCTCTGTTTTCATGGACACTTTCTCTAGTGACAATGATTTGTTCTTTCTATTGTGAGCTGCTTTATCTCATTTTGGAAAAGTGCAGAGGACTAATGAAATTAGATTGAGGATGTTGAACATCTGCATGGATGGACTGTGCAAACAATGATGTTGAAAATCCTGTGGATGGACTGTGCAAAGAAGGTAAGCTACCAAATTCTCAAAGAAATGTTTGCAAGGGGTTACAACCCATTGAAATCACATTCTCTGTTTTCATTTCTAGTGACAGTGATTTGTTCTTACTATTGTGAGCTCCTTTATCTCATTTTGGAAAAGCGTAGAGGACTAATGAAATCAGATTGAGGATGTTGAACATTGCTATGGATGGAGTGTGCAAAGAAGGTAAGTTTGAAGATTGTAAGCAAGTAGTACATGGGTTAAATCCTAATGTCATTGCAGAAAGTACTTTGATTGACGGTCTTTGCAACGAAGGCATGATCGATGAGGCTAAGCAGCTGTTGTATGAGATACGTAAGAAGAATACATGTTCTAATGTTGTCAGATACAAAGCCAAAATTCATACAGTTTGATTGATGGTCTTTGGAAGAAAGGCATGATGGATGAGGCTAAGGAGGGTTTGTATGAGATGGCTAACAGAAATATATGTTCTAATGTTGTTAGATACATTGCAAAAAGTCATACAACCAGACAATGAAAAGGCACAGAGAAGATGTTGGTGTAGATTGTCTTATTTTTAAGATTACTTTGGAAGGCATGCCAGGTTAATGTATTGCACTCTGAGCTTTTGGATTGCGTACTATTCATGTTCCCTATGATAGGAATTAGAACATGAAGCAATCAATGCACAGCCCAAATAGATTTTATATTTAAAAAATTGGATCTTGTTAAACATGCCATTGCATCCACTCTAAAATTCTACATAACTGAGCAATGAGTTCATACAGAGGCATGAAAATTTGAATATGATAAAGGCAGCGAGTTTGTGTTAGCGAAGGGAACATATAAAATGGATATAAATAACTATCAATGAAGTGGTAGCCTGAAATGTGGAGAAGAAAACTACATTCAATTTCAACGCAAGAAGTTTCTTCTAGGGAAGCAAACATATATCAAAACTACATTCAATTTCAAGGCAGCAAGTTTCTGGTAGGGAAGCAAACATATATAATGGATGTAAATGATTGCCAACGGAGTTGCAGCGTTAAATCTGTTGAAATTTCGACAATAGAACTACATATATTTGTTGAGTTGAGTTGACAAATGAATACTATTTTTCTAATTCAACAGGTAGTTCCCAGAATAGGAGAGAAAAGCTTGAAGAAGAATATTTACTTCCAATAGCAAAATTACATCATGAGCTTAATGAAAGGAATTTTCATTTTGCAACTTAATATATGTTTTCAATATTTGGTTGTAAACAATGATCTACATATCTCAAGAACTGAGGATAATGTTGATGTAATAACAAACATACTATCTACATTCAAATTTGAAATAACAGTTTTGTGAAACTAAATTCATAATAAGGATGTCATTTTCAAGGAAACCTGAGCTCAATACGAGAAATTAGATAAAGGGAGAACCCTTCATATTGGCAGTTTGCAAGGAAAGGTGGATCAGGACAGAACTATGAGTAATTCCTTGATAATATGAACAGAGAATTTGGAAGAAATAGTGCAAGAAGCAGTATTTCCTGTTAATAGGTCTTGTGTGAATATGGATCAATGTTTAGTATCCTTCCAGTTGTGGTATACATCATAGGTGCTAAAGAATTTTGTTACTGAATTGTTTGAATGAAACATATGGATTAGATGATTACAAACTAGGCCACTTGATGTTCTGTCGATTTGCTTGACAAGTCAAGCAGGAGGCTATAGAAGCAGTAAAAAGATGACTATAAGGCAGAAGGGTACAGAAGCAGTGAAAATATGACTATAAGACATTGGTTACAATAAAACAAGATATATTGTTTGTAAATCAAATGCCTGAATAGCTACATAGATAAATAGCATGAGTGGAATCATATGCGAAGGATATCCATGCTAACTTATGATTTATTTTGTGGTGTGATTGTTCTTCTATTAAGGAGAGACAGTGATCTCTCTCAAACCCCAAGATATATACATGTTGAAAAAGCCACAGAAAGGTACAACAATAAAATTAAGTTTCTTTTCAAATGACCCTACATGAAGTTACGTGATTACATTCACTGCAAGCATGTTGACAGCCAAACTTGCTTACGTGATTACATAGCTTCTTTGTATTTGACACAAAATTGCAGCAAATCAGTCATTCTGCTAACCAGGAAAAACCACTGTGGATATTTTCTTCATCATACTGAATGCCTAAATTTTAAAGGGCTAAAAAAAACTCTTAAGACGTGGCACAATCCCAGCACATGAATGGGTTATGTCAAGTTGTGTAGTCACTATATCTGCACAGGTACTAAATTTTAAAGGGCTAAAAAACAACTCTTAAGACGTGGCAAAAGGCGACTACATGAATGGGTTATGTCAAGCTGTGTAGTTATTATATCTGCACAGGTACTAAATTTTAAAGGGCTAAAAAAAGCTCTTAAGACCTGGCACAAGCCGACCACATGAATGGATTATGTCAAGCTGTGTAGTCACTATATCTGCACAGGTACTAAATTTTAGAGGGCTAAAAAAAACTCTTAAGACGTGGCACAAGCCGGCCACATGAATGGGTTATGTCAAGTTGTGTAGTTAGTATATGTGCACAGGTACGGTTTAATAATGAGGCATCAAAAGCACAAAAAATAAATTAGACAACCAAATCACAATTTGTTGAGCATCAAAACCTTTTGTGTATCTGTGGAGTGCCTATATCTGCACAGGTACGCTTTAATAATGAGCCACCAAAAGCACAAGAAATAAATTAAACAACCAAATCAAAATTTGCTGAGTATCAAACTGTTTCTGTATCTGTGGAGTGTCGACCGATACTGGCATCCTTGACCTTGGTTAATAAATTCTAAGCTAGTCAAAGAACACATAAAAACACCAATTCTTGTTTGATCTTATTGCCAGCAATGGAAAATGTGTGATCAAGCTTTGGTCATGTAATATATGAGTTCAGAGTTCCCTATTTCTTTATCCACAGATATAAAATTGTAATAACTTCAAATTTCTAACCATATTTTGATTCAAATTTGATTAAATTCAACTCTCAATTCTAATTCTATTATATGGCTGTTTCTTGAGCCTGATATGTTTTTGGCATATTACGAATGTCTGTACAAGCTTCACAGCTATTATTCGAGAATTTGACCCTGGTACACTGATCTCTTGCTAACCTGCTGATTTCATTGGTTATTTAGTGGGATACTGCAGGACAGGAGTGGTTCAGGACAATGACAAGCAGCTATTACCGTGGAGCTGACGGAATTATTGTAAGCAACAGTGAACTGTATTTGGTATTAGATCTTTCAGAAACTGTAATTGTGTATAAAGTTATAAACTAAAAATATGGCTTTGCATCCAGTCTAAAAAGCTAAAGCTACAAACGTGTTCCATGGAGTGAGAGTCATTATGCTTAACTGAAATTGTAGCGAAGTTATATATGTACCAAAGATACAGAAGTTGATTTATAAATGCAGGATGATAACATTAGTGCAATACTTACTTGTCCTGCAAGCAGGGATCTTCCGATGGAAATCTGGAGCAGGGATCTTGCGGAAGCAGCCACAACCAACAGGTAATTGCAGCTAACAGGAAAGGCCAGCAGGAAAGTCGAGTGACAAGCAACAACAAATTTCAGAGGTAGGTAACAGCAAACGCATAAGGTCTAGCAACAACAAATTTCAAAAAGCATAGCAACAACGGATATAAATTTCAATTCCACGGGAAGAATAAAGATGTAGATCAACAGGCTAAATAGAAGAGTACTGACAGATTACAGAGACAGCGCATAAAAATCCCAATCAGATCTGATTTTGGAAGAACATCGAACATGATGGAGTATCGTTGATGAGTCACGCAGTGCTGTTAATGACAGGGTTGATGTCATTATATTTCTGATTTCATCTGGCGTTTGATTTCGATTTCGATTTCAGTAGCTCTGATATTGACCAGAGATTAATGTGTTAGCAACAGATTTGATGGCATTACAGATGTGTATTTCATTTCATGGTTGATTTCATAGCAGTAAGAATATGGAGAATATCAGAGACATCGGGTTTCTCTGGATTGAGTAGACACATTGAATTGAGTAGACGAACATTGATTTTAGTAGGCGGAGGGATTAATTCTGGATTGAGCGGAGAGTATCGATCAGTCAGTTCGTTAATGCTAGGAAGTCGGTTCGTTAATGGTAGGACGACGTGGATAGGCAGGTGGATAGGCGAATAGGCAGGTGGATAGGCAGGTGACATAGGGAAATCTGGCGAGGGACAGCTGTAGAGAATGACGAATCTCTACAGTGTCGCTACCAAAAACCCCACAATAGAACGCCTATCGGCATAATTATCAAAATTAAGTGATCGCAAAGGGAAATACAATATAAAGAATACCAACGAGTCCACCTAACTATTTACAGGAACTGTTGTTTCACTCAAAAAAAATAATAGAAAATCAACATAAATTTTTCTTTTTTTTCTTTTATAACGAATCGCCTCTGCTATTAAAGCTAGAATACTGATTATTACATTCCTTTCTGATCAGAGTCTTAATCACTAAACTTTCAATGTCAAAATAGTTGTGCATGTAAGCATAATACCCAATATTTCTGGTGAAATATACATAAGAGATAATAACATTAAAATTAGTACCCACTGTTACTGTAATTGAAAATCAACATAAAATTTTCTATCGCTGAAACAATGTGATAAAAAGTAGAATATTGAAAGTACAAATGTTTTGTTTATTCCATTCCAGGCTGATAGAATTACGTGGATTGTTCAGGGTTTATAAATTATTATTTTTAATAGAAATTGTGTTTCGTTTTTAAATATATATTTGTTATAGTAATATAAGAATAAGAATGTTAATCTTTATAAATATGTTATGCTTGTTGAAATGTTTGTATTACTAAACACTTTTCAATTCAGTATGATGAAGTTACCTATGTTTATTTAATAAGGATAAAAATAAAGGTGAATTTTGAACTAGTTTATAATTTTATTTTATTTTAAATGATTATATTTTTATTATAAAGAGGGTGTTTAGTTTTTATATGTATTTTTGTTATATCAATTTATAAAAATATAAACATGTTATGTTGTTGAAATTTTTGTATCACTAAACATTAGTAAGTCTATTATGATATAGATGTGTTATTGCTTAGATAATCAATATAGAATTTATACTTTTTTTTAATAAAAATAAAATATTTATTAAAATGTTTTCAACTGTTTAAAAAAACAAAAATAAATAGACATATTTCATCATTTTTTCTTAAAAGCATTATAAAATATCAATAAATTCAGTCTCTTTGTGCCCACTCTATTCTTGGTACTACAATCCACTATTCAAAAAATTATTAATAGTAAAAAAAATTCAATTATAAATAGAATATATTGATATTCATATTACTAAATGTAATTATATATCAAATTTTTATAAAGAGATAGTGTAATTAAAGGTTTAAAAAATCTTATAATATCACTTTTGAAACTAAAAAAATATGTAATTCTTTTACTTTTTAAAAATATATAAATGTAAATATAAATGTAGGCCTTAAATAAACTATCCTTATATAGATGTTCTTAATATAATTATATTTTAACTTTATATATATTTATATCTTTCCATATTCAACATATATTAATCTAAGAGAGAAAATCCTAATGATTCAAAGCTTCCACTTTAGGAGGTGAGGTTGTAAAAGAAATCTTGATAATGGGGCACAATCTTCACATACAAACTTCATTTCCGGCGTTTCCTGGACTTCTAAATATGCCTATTCTATTCTCTTTGGTAACCATCTCAATCACAGTCTTTCAAAAGTTGAATTTTTTTGGAACCAAAACTATAAATATTTGGCATTGTGTCAATTACATAAAAAAAAATATTGAAATGTTCAAAGTCCTACTAAACTCAAGATAATTTTGAATCAATTTAGAAGCATGCCTATTTCTATCTATTGGATAATTTATTAAATTCCTGTAAAACTGCAACCAATTAATCTTTGGTTTGGAGAATGACAATGATAGATATGTTATTTTACCCATGTCTATGCTCTTTGGTATTTCATATATTATATAATGTATTGATTATTGAGAAATCATTGAGTGGTATCATTTCATATTATTACATAATGTGTTACTCTTTGAGAACTCATTGTATGGTCAAATTGACATATTGTATGAATTCAAAATTTGTTTTTATGGATGATTTGAAAGTAATTTTAGTGAAATATATTTAGTTTTTTTTTTATTCAATTTGTTCCTCTATTAGGAAAGGAATTGGCATATGTAACATTAACTAAATTAATTTAAGTATAAATTAATAATACTTGGTATTTTACTACCAGTGACATCTTTTTGTTTGTTAATAATTTTTTCTTGAAAAACCATTGTGCACTTTTTTGAGCCCTTCATATTAGTCAACAATTGGTAGCAAAAAATTCAAAATATTATATTTTTTTGTTAGAGTAGAGATGGTGCTTTGAAGATGGAGCATTTCATGATGTATGTATTTCAAACTTTTTACACTTTTGGTAATAAATTTGTAGCAATATCCATGATCAAAATTCTACAATTTTGAACGTTTTAATTAGTAGTGACCATGAACTTTATTGACCTTATTTTTAATCTTTGCAAACTAAAAATGGTTATATTGTTATTGTCACATAAATTATAACAATATATTATCAGTGTACACAAGGAAAATCAAATTTTTTAGCTTTATCAGAAATGAAGTATGTCATCCTAATAGACAAAAATACTTAATATTATAAAATAACATATAACCTTTAACTTAATTAATTTTACATTATTTAATTTGATAATGGCGATAGCATTAGAAAATTAATTAATTATATATATATATATATATATATATATATATATATATATATATATTCAGTGAAATAGCTTAATTAATGATCTTAACATGTATGAAATATTATATAAATTATGTGATTCGAGGCTCAAATCATTTTAGAGTGAAACAAACCAAAAAAACTCTATACATTTATTTATTTTTCAATAAAATTTAAATGTTATCTATAACAATAAAATATTGATCATTAAAATAATTAAAATTTAATATAAAATTAAAAAACACACAAATCTAAATCTCTAATAAATTTAATATTTTTTAAATAACAAACGCTCAATAATTTATCATGTAAATGCTAATACTCTTATAAAACCAAACCCTCGACGACTTATTTTCTTCCTTTACCATTTATCCAACATTCACATAAATGAGAGCATTAATGTGGAGAATTTCATGATCTTGTAGAGTCGAATTAGGCGTAGAAAATAACCTAGTTGGAACCGTAGACTTACTGTAAATACTCATACTCCAAAGATCATATTTTAGCCATTAATTAAATATTGGAAAAATTCATCTCCCTGTTGAACCAACAGCCTGACCATCCCTGTCAAACCCCAGGAGTACTGCCTGAAAGACCACTGGGTTATAGAAAGGGGAGGTGGACAAGCTACCTTTCTTCACGGCGTAAACTCTCCATATGCTCTACCCACAGAATAACATGCCCTACCCACAGAATAACAATGGCCACATCAGTATCCCACATTGAGGTTGTGGGCACATGGTATTCTATAATTGCATGGCTTCTTTTGCCATGGACTCAGGAGACGCTTAATATTTAACCACGACATTGACCAGTCTTCGGGAAGGGTGCGATTGATGGGCGACATTAAAGCCTTGACAATCGCTGCCGGCTATAAATGAAAATGAAAGACCGTAGGCTTGTTCTCATCTTTTCCTTGATCAAATAATTATTTTTACATATGAGGTAAAAGGTCAATCGTTCGTGAGCCTGACTCAATAGTTCATGACCACGTAGTAACAAAATAAGTTAAGACTTTGTTTTTCTATATATCTAAAAAAAAATCAGTGTAAACAATATAAATCAAGATTTTTGGTAATGTTTTTTAATTTTAATTAAATATTTATGAAAAAATTAAAAAAAAACTCAATACAAATAACTTTATAAATTATGTTTTTTGAAAATTTTAATTTTAATTTTTTTAATTTAATTTAATTTTTTTCCCTCCAAATTATTATGTCATTAATAAATTAAAAAATTCAAAATATTTTTTTCAAATTTCAAAATAAATCTAAATCCAAAATTTTAAAATTTGTTATCTACCTATACGTTAGTTGCATCACCCAAAACAAAAAATTACATATAAACAAAAAATTACATATAAACTTTTAGTATTGGTCAAAAGGTTATCTTGTAATTTTAAGTCATTTTTCAATCTATAATTTACTGTTATTTCTTTCAAATTTTGAATTTCAATGCAAAAGTATATGATATGGGAATTTAAATCTTGGTATGTTTGGAAGTCATCATTATTTATTGATATATTTTTATATAATATTTAATATTATATTAAAATAAATATGTATTTATATAATGATGAAAGTATGTCGTTGAATTATTATTCTAAATTTATTTTAATTTTGAATCTATTTTAATAATATCAAGAGGATCAATTTTTTGCACTTTAAAAGAGATTTGTATATTAAGAGATTTGATCCTTGTAGGTGTTTGCTAGATCCAGAGTTAAGATAGATCTAGGCTAGTTTAATTTAAATCTTTTACACTTTAAAAGAGGTTTGCATATCAATAAATTTGATCCTTGTAGGTGTTTGGTAGATCCAGAGTTAAGATGGATCTAGGCTAGTTTAATTTCTCTTTAAATAAGCTATATGTGTTCTCAACATAGTGGGTCAATACCATTGGCCATTTTAATTTTTGTTATTATTTTTATTTTGACTTAAAATGTCTACATTACATTACATTCATTTTTTAACTTAATTTAATTTAATTTATATTTTTATGTAATTTGGCTTAATCAAATGTTAAAAATTACTTTACAACATCTCTACCATACTAAGATGGAGAAACACAATCATGCAACATTAATTGTATTGTAAATATTTTTATTAATATGAATAAAGTTTAGAAAGATAATGATGATTATTTTACTTTTAGTGAATTAATAATTGTAAGAGAAAGAAATGTGGAAATATCAAAATTACACACATAATAAGGCAATGGGAAAAATATATAAAAATACCAATAATTACTAACTACTTATAACTAAAGATGATAACTTAGTTGTAAGAGAAAGAATTGTAGAATTATCAAAATTTTTGACATAAAAGAGAATGAGAAAAATATATAAAAATTACCAATGATTACTAACTAATTATAACTAAAAAGGATAATGTTAAGTGACATAATAGACATTAAACTTACCAGAGTAAATATTAAATGTTGTAGACTTAGTATATTTCTACTAAATAATAGACATAGTATATTTTAATGAGAGATTTAATTTTTTTTTATGAATTTTAATCTTGTGTCTTTTTCATTTTGCTCAATTTCATAAATTAAATGTTCTCTCTTCCTCATGGATTGTATGTTTTTTCATGATATGTCATTTATCTCTTTATTTTATGCTTCTTGTTCCCTTTTAAAACTTTCTTCCTTCTTTCCAAGTGTCTCGTCTTACATAAGCTCTTTTATCTACCTTATATGTTTCAACTATGGTTACATAAATTCTCCCTTTTCATATTGGCTTCAATTTCCTCAATTGATTCTTTTGCTTTATTGCCAAGTGAGTTGTTTGATTCCTAAGTGGATCTACTCAGGTGAGTTGCTGGATACTGGAGCTCTTTGATTCCATGTCTTATTGAGGTGCCTCATTTGTTAATATAATTTTTTAATATCATAGTTTAATTCAATATCCTTCAAATGTTTAAGTTTAATATTATTGTTTATTATGGTTTAGTGTTAAGATAATTTTCTCATTTTTTCATAAATGTGTATTATTTAAGATTTCATGTCCTTATAGCTTTATGTTTTCAAATAATTTTCTTTATTTCTTTTATATTGTTCATGAACCTGAGAGTTTTATTGTATAAGATAGTTTACATTTTATTTTTTATAGTTTGATATAGTGATGGTGGATCATCCTACAAATTTTTTTTTTTTTCCCATATGGGAAAATTCCTTGTATATATTTATTACCAAATATCTGTCATTGTCATTTTGATGGGAGAATTGTAGCTATTTTGTTTTTGGCTATGTGTATGTGTCCCTTATGGGACGGTTACAATAGTTAGTTAGTAGAGGGATTTTAGAGAGAGCCCGGATGTAACTTTGGTAGAGGCACTGCTGAGAAGCAGCTTCCCCATTTTGTTTGAGATATATTCTTTTTTTTTTTAAAATAAAAATATGAAACCTACAAGCCCCATAGGTGCATGAGAGAGAGCAGGGAATGGTATTTGAGTGCATCGATTAAGATATAGAATATTCTTCGAAAAAAATATTAGCATTTTGATTTCTTTTGAGAGCCTTGTGTACTAATAATTTGTGTTCCTAAATCTTTTTGTTATGGATTGTTTGAATTCAAAGACTTAAAATTTAATTGAAGCACTATTTTCCTTTAATCAATCATTGATTAACTAAGGGGGTCACACAATAATTTTTTTTGTTTTTTTCATGTAAGGATAATGTTGTAAGTTGAAAAATAGGAAATGATTTAAGTTTTGTAGAAAAATCCATCCATAAACAGAGTAATGAACATTCCTTCATGGAGTCGGTCAACTGGAAAAATATGACATATAGTCCATATCAAAATGCATATAAGGAATTAGTACCTGGCCCCCCAACTGGTGTGGCACCCAATAACGTGGGGATATAACATCTGACTCTCTGTTAAACTGATACTCACAAAGTTTTCCTAGACCATCAAATCGAGTAGATATCCAAGCTAGAGGAGTTCTAGCTTGCGACAAGAAGTATCATTTCTAGAATCATCTAACATTAGAGAAATTTTGAGGTCTAAATGGGCCTCCTAACCTGGAATATTATAAAATAATAATGGAAATAATAAAATAACCTTAGATTACCTCATCAATTTTTATAGGGAAAGCAAAAAAACTTCTTTTTCATCTCGTATTTTCAACTTATCTGCATACGATTTTACTCAAATTTTAATCAGAATCACTCGTTCGATGCATAATTTAATTTTTCATCCAAGGGGAGCTCATGTTGTGTACTTTTGATCGACCATACTTCACGAAAATTGTAAAATACATGAAAAAACATGATTGCAATCACGTTTTTTCATGTATTTCACATTTTTCATGTAGTATAATTCATCAAAAGTATGCAACATGGGTACTCATTTGATGAAAAAATAGTTTTTTCATCCAAAGGGTGCTCTTGATCTAAATTTGAGTACAATTGTAGGGAGCTAAGTTGAAAAAGAGTTTTTTTTTTTAAACAAATATTTTTATCTTTTTCACTCCATAAATGATCAATCACCCCATGGTTAGCATCATTGTATTGAATCCTATTGGTTCTTATAAAGTTTACCTTTTTTGTACATTTTTTTAGGCCTAGTTTTTATCTCAAATTTTCTCTAATGCGTTTGTTGATCCCGATTACCGAAATGTAGGTGGTGTGGAATTCATCTCTATTGTATCATGCCCATATGCAGAAATAAAAAATAGTGGATGATAACATATGGATCAAGTTATATCCAAACCTCACGGGGGAGTAGAGACGTATCCTGCCTTGTGACCCCAAACTACATATAAGATAATTTTTTGGAATTTCACTTATAATGGAAAAAATTTGAAATACAAGTTATAGACTTAAGAACCTTCAGCGTTAAACCTTGGATATTGACTACAGTCACATGATTAATTTTGATTAAGAACTGAGGTGCTAAGGTGTTAAATAGGGTCTGTGAGTCGTGCGGTATACTATAATAAGAAAAGGGAGACTTTTTTTGCATCATGTGGTATCTAAGTGAGAGAGATCTACAAAACTAAGACACGATAAGAGAAATTTTGGAGAAGACATCTCAATTATTTTTTGTGAGTGTGCTACTTAGAATAGGAGGCCAAGAAATAAGTAGAATGGACAAGGACTTGAGATTGGGGTTGAGATGCATCCAGACGAGAATAGAAGCCATGAGGACAACTTAGAGAATACAACCTAATGTGGGAGACATTAGTGAGAGTGAGGATATGAATTTAGAAGAAGAGATGGAAGGATCTCTCGTACGAGAACATATGGATGAAAAGCTGATAAATTTGGTTACCAAAGTATGGTCCAGGCCACAAATTAAACTAGCAACGTGTGATGGAAACCTAAATGTGGAAGATTTACTCGATTGGATCAACTCATTAAATAATTTTTTTGAATGTGAAGATGTGGAGGACGATTAGAAGATAAAATATGCAATGAATGAGTTAAGGGGACACACAACATTATGGTGGCACGAGTTGTAGGAATAATAAATAAAGAAGGGAAAGGAAAATATGAAGAGTTGAGATTGAATGGTAGCTATGTTTAAGAGAAATTTTATGTTGAAGGATGATCAACATAACTTATTCAAGGAAATGAAAAACCTAAGGTATAAGTTCCTGAAACTGAAGGAGTACATTAAATAATTTTACAAGATGAACATTAGAGAAGACCACATAAAGGGATATGCTGAGAAACTGGCCATATAAATAAATGGTCTTAGGTATGAGGTCTAGGAAGAAATTGGTCTCTTTCCCCTAAAGGCAGTGAAGGATGCCTATTGAGAAATATTAGGAGAAGAGAACATGGCTAGAAAATATATCCAAAGGAGTAGAGGAAGGAGTCTAGACATAGGAAAAGGATCTTATACTAGAGGATAATTCCAGGCTCTAAGAGAAGACATAAGGAGATCTACCAACCAATCTCCTAGATAAGGAGAAACAAAGGGAAAAATATATATTTCAAGAGGTAGTGGTAGAATAAGAGAAATCAAGTGCTATATATGTGGAAAGATAGGGCATTTGTGATGGGATTGTGCTAAGAATAAGTCAAAAAATCAAAGAGAAGCACATATTGTCGAACCTAAAGATGAGGTAGTAAAGACAAGGATAAAATAAGATACTCCTGAGATTGGTGAGTCACTAATGATAAAGAGAATCTTGGTTAAAGCTAAGAAGGAATCCCATGAACCATCTCAGAGGAGAGTTCTCTTCAGAACAATGTGCAAATATAAAAGGAAATGTTGGAAAATGGTCATAGACAATGGTAACACTGCCAATCCGCTCTCTACAGAAATGGTGAAGTTATTATTGCAAAGGATGGAACATCCTGCTCCATACCAAGTGTCCTAGTTGTAGAAAGGACATTTAACTTTGGTAAGTGAACAAAATAGAGTTGAATTCCAAATTGGTAGGTATACCGATGAAGTATTGTGTGACATTCTATGCATGGATTTCTATCATTGATCTGAACTTATGAAGGAACATAATAGAATACATATATAAACATAAGCACAAAAGTGCAGTAGAAATAAAACTTCATTTCATTAATATCAAATAACTGAAATATGCTTACATACAGAATGTAAATAAACTAGCTCGGGCAATGGTAGCTTATATATGAGAATATATGTGGAAGATACATGCCTCTAAAATGTGTTACAATGAGGCTTAGTGGCCTTTTTATCACTGAGAAACAATGAGGAACCCTAAATGTCCAAAAACCTAACCCTAGGAGATGAACGCGAGAAATTTGTGGGCCCCGTTGGGGTAAGTTGGAACGTCAACTTCCTGGGGTTGTAATTTTGGCATATAATCTTCGTTTGGCTATCATAATACCTCGTTTCGAAGATGTCAAAGAGGAGGCCGAAAAAATTTGGAAATTTTTTTTAGGACTTTCCCAATCTCTTCGTTTTTCATAAACATGTTTTTTAGTCCTCAAAATGACTTCGGAAGTTTAGGACCCGAAAAACTACCAAAAATAGTAAATTGTGCTACAATTAAGGAAACTGAAGTACTAAAGGAAATAATGGTGAGGGTTCATGTGGAATAGGAAGGTGGCCACCAATATCCACCTGGATCATTCCTCACCCCCCCCCCCCTATGAAGCAATGGTCCCCATTGCATTGAGTGCCTCCATGAGATGGGGAAACTTCTGTTGAACTTGGTCCCTAGTGAGCCACTTGTCTTGGTGTAGGAGTTGTAGTTGGATCTTCTGCTAACGAGTGTTTTTGATCTGTGTGTCCATGATTCGGTCAGTTGTGGCATATTCCACGTGGTTGTGCTTTAGCATTGTTGGTGTGAGTTATTATTTAATGTTAGATGTGTCTAGTAATGGTGGAAAGTATGGCCAAAGGTGGTCCACATTGAACATTAGGTGCAGGACAAGGAATGGTGGAATTTTGAGCTTGGAGAAATTATCTCCTAAAAATTTGGTGATGGTGTGTGACCCATATCAGAGTGGGTGAAGCTTGCGGTGGGCTCTAGCGGGGCGCTCATTTTTCAAATGTAGCCAAGACTTATTGCCCACCTAGAACCTATGTGGCCCACGACGTTAATCATTTCACTGCTTATATGTAGCATTGGCTCTATTGAATATGTCATGGATCTGCTGGTGGACGTGCTGTATGCACTCATTGAAGTTTTTTTCCCTGTCAACTTCGGATTATAAATAATTTGAATCTTAGTTAGTAGTTGAAAATGGTATGGACACATCAACGGGGCATAATAGTTGGAATCCCAGTCCCACCTGAAAGGGGTCGTGGCTAGTTGTGTTATGGAGAGCTTGGTTATAGTTGTGTTGGACATAAGAAAGGCTATCATCCCATGTATGAGGATGCTTCGAGTTGTACATGCGCAAAATGTGCATGATCAACATGTTGATGACCTATCTTTGGCCATCAATTTGGGGGTGGAAATTTGTGGACTTAGTGAGCTTGGTATCCAACATCGACCCGAGACTTGACAAAAATGTACTTAGGAACATGTTATCCCAATCTGAGATAATGGACTGTAGGATCCCAAAGTGCACCCACACTCGTTCAAATAAGCGTTTAGCAGTGGATTATATTGTGATATTCTTATTGCAGGCTGCCAGAATGGTCATCCTAGATAATTTTTCGATGACCATGAAAACATATTCGTTGCGATGCATAGTAGAAGGAATGCCTGAATTGTAATCCATGGGGATGGATTCCTAAGGTCGACTAGGAGCAGGAATAGGAGTATATAGGCCTTGATTCTTCATGGTCGATTTGGAAATGGCGTAGGAAGTACATGATCTGACGTAGTTCCTAAAATCTTGTCGAAGGTTCGACCAATAACAATAATTTCGCAGTACTACCATTATTTTCTCTACCCCGAAATGCCCAGCGATCTGGATGTAGTGCGCTTCCCAAATCCTCCTTGCATGCTCACATGAAGGAACACAAAGGTGTCGTAGGTGGCATAACAGTGCATCCTGGAGGTGATAATTTGGAACTTCCTTGCCTTTGAGGATCATATAGTATGTGTTGTCGAATTCTAGATCACTCTTGTAAAGAGTCGGTGATCTATATGAGATGTTAATGTAAATGTGCTTGCGGATTCATGATGTGATTATGAATGTTATTTTTGCTGTTCTAATTTCACTTTCATATTTTAAAATTTACTTGTTGATTTTATGCTTGATGTACAGGTTTCCTTGATGCTTATGTGTCTCAAACATGGAATTTAATTGAGTTTTATGAGTGAATTCAAGAGCATAAAGTATGAAATTCAAATTCCAAATAGAAGCAACATAAATAAAAACAAACCATCACAATTTATCCATCAATGTAGAATTTTGATGAAGGATTTCACCGCTCCCGGGCTACATCTCCTTGGTCTAGTTTCCATGGCTTATACCTTTGTATTAGCTAAATAGTGAAAAAATTATTATTTACGTGCATCAAATGCTCCTGAAACATACTCCAATGAGTCCAAAATGTGAAAATTTATCAGAAATGACTATTCATTTACTCAATTGGGCTTTCAACTACTCTAGGCATGGCCTTCCTTCCTGGTGGCCTTGGGCTTAAAAATTATTCAAAGTGGAAAAAACACATGTAGAATTGATCCTCTACCTATGAAACCTTTTCCAATGTGTTCAAAGCATGCCAATATTCTAGGAATGACTATTCCTTAGCCAAAATTGGTCAGAAATTTCTCAAGATATGGCCAATTAAAATTTTCCCTAGATTCCTCCTCCAAATCTAGAGAAGACTCCAGTTAAGTTTGACAATTTGGTGATTCCTACCAGGGAAAATTTTAGGGGCTAATATTCACAAGCGGGCTAATTTTACATGTTTTTTCCAAAACAAATATTCGCCAATTTCCATTTTTTTTCTAAAATGATTCACCCAAATTTTATTGTACACCATTATTTTACCTTAAAAATTGCCGAAATATAATATCAACTAATATAAAATCATTGGAAATCTAATTATTTATCCAAAAATATCACCAAAAATTTTACACTTTGCATATTATGGACTAGTAAGATTCGCTAAGGTTTATAAATTTTAAGATAAACTTCCATCCTTAAAATTTTCCTTGATTCCTACCGAATTTGGTGGCACTCGATAAATCCACCGCTAATTAGGAACTGGATTAATTAATTTTAAAAAATGGATTAAAGGTGTATAATGACTAATTAATTGTGCACTAAGTGCGTTTTGTTTGGGCGCTTGGTGGGAGGTCATGTGGAAAGGTCCTATGGGAGGAGGGTTGGCCCGTGGGATGGCCCCCTTCATTCCTCCACCATCGGATACGTTTGAACATAAATATAACTCAAATACATGGTTTATTAAGAACCATAGTGATAGCCCTTTGGCAAGGAAGGATAGCGGTATGGGGTAGGTCATGGGGTTGAGCCCCAACCTTGCGCCACTATACATATTTTTCCAATCGTAGTAATATTTTCCCAAACCATATATAAAAAACCTTTGGCTTTGCATATAGCTTAACCTTCGGCACAATTAAATACGTGCTCTAATAATGTTTAACTTGGACTATGATTTAAATTGAATATGCAGACCATTAATCAAAATTTGGAATAATGAGATGTACGCACCATATAACCCAACGTTTAATTAAAATATACCACCATTGCGATATAAATACCCACTAGGGTTCAGACCTTAGGTTTAATACATATACATACATATACATACATACATACATGTATATCTATATCTATATCTATATATATATATATATATATATATATATATATATATATATGCCACCACATAAATATTAAACCTGAACCTTAGCATTAAATTTAATCCAACCACCATAATACAAAATGAAATTCTAACCTGACCTTGGAGAGGGGGTCCATCAGAGGGTACATGTGGCGGTCCCTGGTTGGGCTATTGTCCCACATAAAAAAAAAATCGAATTCAACCTTAGGAGCAGATCCTTAAAAAAAATTCACTTTCAAACCAAACTAGCGAATCCAATTCTGACACTTGTCACAATGCCACTTGGGATAAACTGAAGAATATTCTCTGCGTGCTACTTGGGTTTCCATGTCATCAATCTGTCACTGTTCTACAATTTAAAAAAAAAAAATGCTTATTCTAAAAGGCAGTCAGCAGGCTATATCTTTTTCATCTAGACGCGGTTTTCGATGAAACAAGTTGCGTTGGATTCTAGGAAATGGGATGGTCACGGTCATTCAGTTTCAAAAAAAATTTGATCACTTTCATTTTGAGCTAAATACTGAGCCTCTGATCATTCCTCCCCACTAGAAGCATTTTGGACCCAAAAATCTCTCTAATTATTGATCATGTGGATGAGGGTATTGTTCCCTCACACTTTCAATCTCTATCCACTGAAATTTTCCCAATTTCATCAATTGGAGCTTTTCACAAAACTTAACTTTTTCCTTTATTCTTGCAACCTTCTCTTGCTGTCATTGACACCGCCATGCTGCAATTTTTCTAAATTTTTAGAACAACAAGATATTCTTGCAGAAACCATCTTATTCCTACCTTTTTCATTAATCAAAGGAAGCTTAACAATGGTCTCACCTTGCACACTGTCACCATGGCAATTCTTAGCTGCTTTTAGTTTGTACTTGCATCGACTCTTGACCAAGTATCTTCGCCATTTCCATGTACCTTTTGGAAATGAAAAAAAAATCATTTGTGGAAACCATGCCTTCTTTTCCAAGCTTCTTTGTCGGTTTCTCTTTGACCGTTGCACTCTCTTACATTGGCATCTTGTTTCCAACAATTTTCAACACTGATGTTTATGTTGAATATGTTTTACATCATGTTCACCTCCTTTCAAATGAACCCTATTAGAATCTTGAAAGATATCATTACAAGTATAAGCATATTTTTGAAAAGTTTGATTCAAAACATCTCTTTGTTTGATCATAAACAATGTCAAATTCTAACTTGCATTCACTATCCTCTTCATTTCTCATGCATGTATAAGAGACAAAAATGTATTATTATTGTGCGCTCTAATTATGTACTAAATACCATATTTAAACATGTGATACTTATTCTCATATCAATGAAATAATTCTTTCCTATCATACAGATAAGGACTTCCCAATACGATAATTGATATCTCAAGCAGCACGACATCAAGCTCAACTTCATCAAGAAAGTTTGGATTGATAGCGAATCCTAGAAAGCACTTCCTTGTAACCTGCAAGTTTGAATTCTTGCATATCCAACCCAAAGGATATGGTCTTGGATGTATAATAGTTTTAAGGCCTAGCTTCTTAACCAAGTCTTTGAAAATCAAGTTAGCTTGTGACCCACTATCAAAAAGTGTATCAATATTCATATGTTTAGAGACAATTCTAAAATGGAAAAGTTCTATTCTTGTATCTACATCATGAGTAACATTTGAACATGATGAGGATGATGAATATAGTGGAGATGGAGATGGCTTTCCTCCACTACCATTTGAACTCTTCTCTTCATCCTTCTTACCATCTGAAGTTCCTTCTCCATGTGGAGGCTTAGAACCTTCTCCTGCAATCCCAGCAGTAAACACATCAAAAATAATTTAAACCATCATCTTTATGTCATTGAAGTATCTCTTGAGATCATCCTCTTTTGAATGACCTCGAGTATCTCCAACGTCTGACATGATGACCTGAATGTGATTGTTATTAAGTGCTGAAGTAGTATTGATTAGTTGCCATTAGTGAATTGATTGTTAACTGAACTACTTAATGTGGAAGACTGAAGGAAATATAAAGCATTAAAGACTTAAACCAGCAGCATATTAAGAATAAAATTACAGAAAATATTAGATATAAGACAACAAACATTGATTACGGATTTTTTTCGTAGTGGACTACGTCTCTTGGTCCTCTTTATTAGGATTGATCCAAGGATGCATTTACACTGAAAAAACACTAGAATGAATGTGCTTGTAGGCACTTTTGGTCACTAAAAAAGGAAATATCTCTCTCTTAGCTTTCCAGTGCATGTCTCTATACTCAAATCCGTCTTCGGACGACCAAGAAACACTGAAAACAAAACTGCATCTCTCACTCCTCATCTGAATACAAAATTAGACATGTCTATTTATGGAGAAAATGTCATGGTTTTTATAAGCCTGGTCTCGAACTCCCTGATTCAAAATTAGGAAGGTGGTTGAGCAATAAAATGGGTTGATGGTCTTGGTCTTCTCATGTAGTGACACCTAGTGTGTTTGATAAGGTGTTTTAATTAAAACCATAGCGCAATTTTAATTGAAAACCCAAAAATAAACATTATCATATACATAACCCCTGGTGGTCAGCGTAACAAAGCGAAACTCCGATAGTTAACATGTGATAGCTCTTCAAGAAAATACTTCTGCGGTCAACTCCGACGGTTGCGGTCACCTGGTGGATAACATTTCCAATGTGATAACCCTAACACTGGGGGTTGCGACTTAGGTCCGTAGTTACAGTCTGCTTTGAAATTTTACACTGCAGTTTCTACTGGCATGTTCATAATTTGACGACTCTGACACGGTTATAGGTTGATGGTTAACTGACATTTTTGTCGTAGTTCTCCTACATTTTCTCACATGGTAACAGTTAGGCTTCCAACGTTGTTTATTTGTTGCAGTTAGGTCTATGGGTTTAAAAATTTATTATACAGTTTTATTACAAAGGTTTTAATATATGGTCCAAAACCTTATGGTTAACATATGTGTTCACGCCATGTTTAACACATGTCATAGGTATTAGCCTTTAGGACTTAGGCTTGTATATTTTAGGTTTCTAAACTTAGGTTTTTAGACTTTAACTTAGGATTGAAACCTTTTTACATTTATTTTTCCACCATTAGCACACACATCGCCACACATGCCATGAAATCACTGAATTACACCATGAACCCAAACTGAACCATGAAAAAATGACTCTCATTCGAACACTAGAGGACGAATTGAACGATCTGAAGACTGAATCAGACATCGCACAACTGGAGCTGACTTGACCTCAATGTCGATCTGTATTGAAACAAGATCCTCTTGGATCAATCCTCTCCACTTGAAATCTTTTGGATCACAAAATTTTGGTTTAAGCAAACATCAGGTGATGGTACAACTCCCTCACTTTTCCAATCTCTATCCACCTCTCCTTGCTGGGATTCATGCCCTTGAGTCCCACTCGAAGATATTCAACATATCCTCTCCTGGAAGTGTAAAATCTCCCGTCAAAGATGGTATATTCCGACAACTCATTCATATACTCAAGTGATAAATCATCAACAGTAGGAATTTGTGTATCTTCCTCGGGATCAATGATCATCATAGGTTCATACAACTTCATATTTTCTACATTTACAACTGAATAAATATGCATGTAAGATGGTAAATCTAATCGGAATTCATTATTTCCAACCTTTTTAATAATGTTGAAAGGAACATACCTGATGGGTTTCAGTTTCTTGCCTTATCCTTTCAATCTGTCTTTACTAATATACAACCATACCTGATCGCCGACCTGAAAATGATGATTGACCCGATGCTTGTCATGGCACAATTTGTACTTGGCTTGAATCTTCTCCAATTGATCCTTCACTGCTTCATGTATCTATTGTATCTGTTGAATTAACTTAACTGCTTTTTTTGAATCATCGTGTCCATCCACTTTCTCTTCTTCATCGAACATGAAGTTCATCGGTGACTTTGGTAGATACCCCAAACATGTGTTAAATGACGATCGATTAGTCGAAGAATGAAAGGCTTGATTGTAAGCATGTTGCACATAAGGTAAAGATTCATCCCAAAACTTAGGATGTTTACTGCCGTAACCTCGAATAATATGTATAATCATCATGTTCACCATTTATGTTTTTCCTTCAACAAAATCCATGGAAATGTTGTCCCATGGTCGCAAAGGAACTCGAAGTGGCATGTGCAAACCAATATTTCGATTGCTTGGCTTACTTTTCAAACACATTACACACCCTTGAACACATCACACATCATTTAATGTACTTCACAATTGTTTCATACATGCAAGGCCAGTAACAATACCTTTGAATTTGTGCCATAGTCTTGCTTACGCCAAAACTTCCTGCAATTCGAGAAGAATGAGCTTCCCGAATAACCTGTGCCCTTTCTATCTGTGGTATGAAAAATTTACCTAGATGATATAATAACCTATCATGAATATGAAAATTGACTTCTTCTATCTGAGTACAATGAGTTAGTGATCCATAAATATCTATGATATCAACATCGCTACTATATTTTTCTACATAACTTTCAAGTTTGAATGAATTATTTTCCAGTACTACTGAAGTATTCAAACATGGTATAGACATAATATAAGCTACTTTGTTTGTTACACATTTATTATACTTAATTACTAAGTGAAATTGCTGAAGAAATCCCCTCCATTTGTAGTGGCGC
This sequence comes from Pinus albicaulis, assembly GCA_034641835.2. Classification (NCBI taxonomy): domain Eukaryota; kingdom Viridiplantae; phylum Streptophyta; class Pinopsida; order Pinales; family Pinaceae; genus Pinus; species Pinus albicaulis. The sequence goes on from CM076574.1 coordinate 1,073,864,608, forward strand.
GATTGTTGCAACTCAGTCTGTGACTAAAGGTATTGAAGTGGCTGATGATCTATGTGGATCACTATTTCCTTACCCATTTCATAACTACTAGCACATGTTTCAATTTTAAATGGCTACTGAAAATTTCATAAAAATAAGATTTGTGTTGTGAAAATTTGATGCTTAAGTGAATCAAAAACTTTAAAGTCGACACACATCCCCCATGTCCCATTTTTCTTAGGAACCAAAATTATGGGTGAACCACATGGAGATGAACTGGGTTGAATGAAGTTTTTTCCAACCATCCCTTATATTTGTTTATTTATTTCTTCATTCTCTATTACTGACATGTGATACATTCTGACATTAGGAAGAGGGGAATCAAAAATCAATTGTATCTCATGTTGTATTTCTCGTTTAGGAGGCAGATGTTTTGGTTCTTTAAATAGACTTTGAAATGAATCTACCACTTTAACAAAACTATCTTTAAAATGAGATTCACAACCTGAAAAAGCATCATGAAGATCCTCATCTATTTATTTTACAACCATGAGTATATATCTCTTACTTGAACTTATTAAGCACTTCATCTGATTAGCATTAACTAAATCCAAGTGAGTTTTGATTTTATGTGTCTGAATGATGTATTCAATCCCATCTTTATTAAGATAATATTTATGCTTTTTCCTATGAAACACTGCATCACGATCATAGAGATAAGGACTCCCTATCACTATTCCACTTATGTCTAACGGTATCACATCTAAATCCACTTCATCAATATAATTAGCTATGATGGAAAATTTTAAACGACACTTTTTTGTGACATTAATCTGAGTATGTTCCTTTATCCAACCTAATGGGTATGGTCTTGGATGATTATATGTTTCCAAACCCAATTTCTTAACCAATGATTCAGATATTAAATTTTCCGGTGACCCACTGTCAAACAACTCATCTATTTTCATGTGCTTAGAAGTTACCCTTATGTGGAATAACTCAACTCTTTTATCTTCATAAAGATGATTAATGTTTGAAGAATCATAAATAATTGAACTTGAAATAACGTAAAATTTTTTACCTGTCTTAACCATTGCATTTATTTTCATTTCATCACCTGAATCAGAGCCCAAGTCTTGTTGGATTGATGTCAAAGTCTTCTTTTCACCTTTCTTATTTTGAAACTTTTTTGGTCTAAGTTGCGGGTGAAGTTTCCAACATCTGGCTTCATCATGCCCGATCCTCTGGTACTGAGTATACATAGGTCTTTAACCTTCCTTCTAAGATGTAACTATCTTCTTTCCCTTGGAACTTCCCTTCTTGTTGTTGTCTTTGGAATCCAACTGTTTGGATGTCTTCAGTGAAAACTTGAATGGTTTGTCACCTGATTCGATATGTATGACTTTAACACATACTTCATCAAAGTCATTAGGATTAAACATCAATAACATATGCTAAAAATATGAATGTAAACTGCCAATGTACTTTAATAAAGTTTCACGTGTATCCAAAGGAATACTAAGTGCCAATGCTTTCTTCCTGAACTCCTGAGTAAACTCTTGAACATTATGTCCCTTACCTTCCCGCAAATGATGCCAATCAATAACATCTTGTTGCATGTATCCCAATGGATAGAATTGTTTCCTTAGAGCTTTTAAAAACTTATACCATGAGGAGATGATTATACCTTTATGCTTTAAATCTATCTGTGTTTTACTCTCCCACTAGATTAAAGCACTTCCCCCATCCTAAGAGTAGCTAACTGGATTTTTGTCTTTTCATTAGAAATGTTCTGAATCCTACAATACACTTCTAACTAATTAATCCAGTTGTTGGTGTTTAGGTAGGGATAATCGATCCACCCTAATTCGACATTAATCTTATCAATCCGGGAGCATATCCTTTCAAGGCTACGTGCAAGGTATATGCAGGAACAAATGCTCAACCATTCAACTGAGGGTTTACAATCAAAACTCAAAACATTGCCATGAAGTACTTAATACAGGACATTCAACAATCTGAATTGGCAACAAATAAAATACAACCATAGCACAAGAGAAATAAATCCACACATATACACGGATGCAACACCTGATCAGAAGAGCGGGCCCAACTCTCTGATCAGGGTTGTGTTAGTTACGAAACGATTTGGAATAGTAAAAATAGATGTATTTTATTAATATGTGAAATGTGATTACAACCTTCTCTTCGGAACCCCGAATTACAGTAACAATGTCCATTTTATACACAATACAAGGGAATAACAGATTTCACTGAAACATGAGAATCATGTGTTCAAAAATGGACTTTGGTTGAAACGACATGAACAATAGCTACTCTGAATGGAGCAAAGGGCCTAGAATAGGCCCCGCGAGTCGCAATCTAGCTGAACGTTCCCCTTTTGGCTGGCCGTTACTGATTCTTGCTGTGATCTGCTGGAGCAAGGGTTCCTGTTTTCAATCTGCAGCCAAACACAAACCTTAGTGTCGCAATTAGGTAAAACCACACAATTTTACTTCATTAATCAAAATATCCCAATTGGACAAGTCAGGGTAATTACTTCAGAATTTTATCATAAAAAATTTGGGTAAATTAAGCAAAAATGGTAAAAAAGGATGACAAAAGTGGGCAAAGAAATAGCCGAATTCGGTGCCCAACATCTCCCCCCAGCTAGCCTTCTGCATACCCTCATGTACCCTGTCAACCCCACAGATCTAGGTTCTGCAACCTGTGAGCTTCATGAAGCCTGGAAAGATCATACTCTAGAGTCATTTCTGTCCCTAGGACCTTAAACCCACCTGAAAGAAGAACCTCCTTCCACTAGTTTGATGGAATGTTATAAGCTGGATTATAGAATTCTGAAGGTAGCCAAATAATAGGATACTGAAATCGAAGCCCCATCCACCTTGTACCACACGTTTGGATACATGCCATGTACCTTGGTACTCGAGTGAGTACTCATGCAGAATTGGGTGCCCCAAAAGGCTCCCTGCTTCTGACAGCTGTTGGTGACATCATCCATCTCCTCTGACAAGCATCCAGAGCTTCCTTCTGGAAAACAATTATCTGATTGACACAAAGATCAAGACACCACCTTTGTGTCCTCAACATTCTGGCTTTGTTTTCCTCAAACTTCAAAAAGGCATAATGCCTATTGAATACAGTATCTGACCTTTCATGCTCTACCCTTATTATAAATGGCTTAGTGACTTGGTTAGATTCAAAAGTGTCACAAGCCTTCCGCCAACGAATTTGATTGAAAATATAAGAGGTGAGGGCCCTCAGATGAATGTCCCTGGGTTAAAATTCCTATCCAACCGTAGCAAATACCCATGCAAATAAAGCTCACACATCAAATTCTGAGTTGGAACATCGTGATTCCTCATAATCTGGAGGAATTGTACACCATCCTCAATCTCATAACTGACCTCATTCTTAATGCTTTCCATGCAAAATAAAAGAAAACGTTCATGCAAAAACAAATAATAGCAAGAAGCAGGGGGGCGACATGCCATCACCTCTTGCACCAGACTAAACATTTGTTCTTTATCATTTTTCAGCTCGGCCTCCTACTTTTCCAGCTGCTCCATCTTGAGCTATTGCTTGGCATGCCTCAACTTCATAATATCCATATGCTCCACATATCCAAAGATGGTTGCAGAGGCTTTCTCTTCAGTTCTTTTGATTTCATTCTTATACTGCGCTGCAGTGGATTTCCATGTCTATATCTCGGCCATTAGGGCATATTCTTGGGCTTCAAAGAGTTGTTCGAGTGGTTCTGTATTGGTTCCTGCTTCGACCCTGTCAACCCTGGGTCTCTTGGCTCTCCGTCTATACCTGTTTATCTGCTTCTACATCTTATGCACTATGCTCCTCAAATTCCTCACTTCCATTTTCAACCTCATTATTTCTCTAAATTGATGCTGATATATTTGCTTAATAGGTGGTCTTCACGACCTACCCAACTCTTCTTCCTCTTGTTTCACCTGTGCTTCCTCGGCTGCGACTGTTGGAGGTGAGTTCCTCGGAGCTGCCTCTGCCAGGTTGACAGACGGTCCAATTTCTGCTGCCTGCCCTTCTTCTATCCTTTCTTTCTTTACCCTTTTGATACCTTCATGTGCCACTGGTGGATTCATCGAGACAGCTTCGCTCGGTCCCTCCTCTCCACCAATGGCCATTCCTTCTTCAAGTACATTTTCCTCACTCACCAGTGACCCAATAGGATCCCCTTTTGCTGATGTGCCTGCTGGGGTTTCTTCCAGCCGCAATCTTCATTTCAAACTTGGAGGCGATGGAATGGTCACGTTTTCTGCTTCTCTCTACTGTGGGGAATAGGTTACCCGCGCCCCATTTGGTAAAAATACAGGAAAATGGAACATATTTTCTTCATCCACTTCTGGGGTCGGTGTTGTTTCTTGTGGAGCAGCGTCGGCCCCACTCCTCGCTTCATCAGAAATTTCCCTTACAGCTTCCCTAGTCGGGCTAGTCACGACTATTTCCTCCACAGGTTCCACATTAACAAGAGATCCCTATGGAGTGGCCTCTGTGCCAACTACTCTGTCTGTCTGCTGAATTGGCTCCGCGGACTGGGCTGGTTCTTGTGGAGCAGCCTCAGCTGAAGTGCCAGTAAGAATCTCTGCAACTTCAATTTGTTTGGCTTGCATTTTTAAAGCTGACTCCTCTTCACATTCCTCGGCTTCCATCTCCATTTCTTCAAGCTCTTCCTGATCAACATAATAATCCTCCTCATCTCCCTATGCAAACTCATCCTCTTGCATCATTTCAGGTTCCTCTGCCCTAGCAGCTATAGCAGCTTCAATTTCTTCTTCAGTGGAGTTTCAAAACCACTCCCACGGAATCAAAATCCTGTCGATAGTGTTCAATACTAATAACCACACCAGTCCATGGTGAGAAATGACTGCTAGCATCTGTCGTGCATCTTGAGCCGAGTTCGCCATCAGATTCAAGCTTTTCAAAAGAAAATAAGGTACATTCATAAAAAAGGCTTCCGCTTGGGGAAACCGCAGGTGTGCTAGTATACGCAGGTGGTATTTAAAGACAGTAGAATACCCCCCTTCGCAGGTTATGTATTTGATTACAGCTTTTGCAACATCACTCCATGGCCGCGACAATGACATTCTATCATACCCCCAGCCTTTCGGTGCAATACTCTCCCCGGCTTGAAGAAAAGCTTCTGGGAATTCCGGAAGAGGAGTTATTCTAGAAAACCATCATTCGCCTCTCTGTGGCAGTCCGCTAACTTCTGCAATTGTTTCCTCTGTAATTGGGATTTCGAGTCCGCGGACCCGAGAAGCTATTTATTCCAAGTTTAGTGCAAATTCCAGCATAATTTCCTCATCCCAGCCACTTAATCTATCCAAGTAGACGTCCCAACCTGCATTCACAAATATCTTCCATACTTGCTAATTGCGCCGGATCCTGGATGAATCATCGGGCTCATGGCGCACAGATTGCCTACCCATTGTTGCGGAGGTGGAAGCGGCATGATGGCTGCAGTCGGCTGGCGGGGAAAGAGTGGCAGGATCTGAACTATTTGTAACAACGTCATGGCCATTTCCAAATATAATGGATATAACAGTACTGGTACGTTTGAAACAGATTGCAGTGGTACTATTAGATACATTTTGGTTTTAATAAGGAATGTTTACAAGGTGATTGATGTGACTTTATGTGTGTGAGTACGCATCCCAACTTAATGGCATCATTACAAGGTACTTAAAGTCATTAAATTTAATTTAGCAATGGTCATGTGTCATAAGTACCTTTATTAAGTATGCCGTTAGTTATTATGAAAGTACCTCCCCCCAACTTAAAGTGACGGCCATCCTCGGCGCGCTCTGACTGTCCTTTTTGGAATATTTAATTAAATCCGTAAAAATCAGCGGAGACGTACCTGTGGACTTACCTTAAGGTGGAGTAACGGAAAAAATGTTTGTCATGAATAGTGAGTAGCAACAAGAGTAAATGATGGTAGTAACGAAGTAACGACAGTTGCAGAGTAACCGCAATTACAGAGTAACAGCAGCTATGAAATCAGAGCAACTATGGAGTAATAGCATCGATGGTGTAACAGAAGTTTCGGAGTAGCAGTAATCTTCAGAGTAACAACATCGATGGTGTAATAGCAACTTCGGAGAGTATTCGGAGTAACAAAAATGGCGGTGTAGTAGCAGCTTCGGAGTAACAGAAACAGCAGCAGCAGCACTTCAGAGTAACTTTCGGAGTAACAGCAACAACGGTGTAACAACAAATTCGGAGTAACAGCAACTGCGGTGTAACAGTAACTTCGGAGTAACAGAGACAATAGTGTAGCAGCAACCCCGGAGTATCAGCAACTTCAGAGTAACAACAACAACCGTGTAGAAGTAACTCCGGAGTAACAGCAATAGTGATGTAATAGCAACTTCGAAGTAACAACAACGGTAGTGTAGCAACACTCCAAAGTAACAACGCCAACAATATAGCTTCCCTCCTGGCCAAAATTCTTTAATTCCTGCAAAACACAGACAAGTGAGAAATAACCACATATTTTTTTTTTTTTTTAAATGGATTTTTTTTAAATGGGGGGTGAGAGTGTCTTCTGTTGCAATAATCATTAAATCAGCTGAATGTGAAAGGGTTTTGACAAAGGCATCTTTAGAGGCTGGGCGATGATATGATTTTAGACGGTGCCCATTTACTACAAATGAAGTCTTATTCTCATCAATTGTAATTAATATGATTGTCCCATTATCAAACACCGCATCCACTTGATATGGTCCCATCCAGGGAGTATGAAGTTTTCCCTTGAAGTCCTTAAATATGGAGTCATACAGTAACGTCCAATCCCCTTCATGAAACACCTTAGTTTTAATAAATTTATCATGCCATTTCATTCTCTGCTGTTGAACAGTAGTGGTCCTCTGGACAGCTGCTGATCGAATCTCTTCTAACTCATTCAGTTGTTCCAATCGGTGCTTCTGTGCTTATGATAAATCCAAGCCTACTTCCAAGGTTGTTCTGAGTGTGCTAATTTCAAATTCCACTAGAAATGGGGGATATTTCCCGTAGACTAATTCGAAGGGGGAAAATCCTGTTGTATTGCACCAAGTTGTCCTATAGGCCCACAAAGCTTCTGGAAGTTTCTGTGTCTAGTCCCGGTGATGGCTTTCTACTGTCTTTGTCAAGATATTTTCCAATACCTTGTTTGTACTCTCTACTTGTCCATTCTCCTATGGATGATAGGGGGTTGTTGTTCTGTGTTTGAACCCATACTTCTGCATCAATTTCTCTATCATATGAGATGTGAAATGTGATCCTCCATTTGATACAATTTCTGTGGGAGTCCCATACCTAGCAAAGATTTATTCAAAAATAAAATCTGACACTACTTGCTCTGTTGCCCTTGTGACTACTCTAGCTTCCACCCATTTGGTTACATAATCAATGAAAATTAGGATGTAAGCTTTTTGATGAGAAGGTGGGATAAAGGGGCCAACAAAATAAATGGCCCATCTCTCAAATGGTTCAAGGACTATCTGGGGTTGAAGAGGCATTTCATCTACTTTCCCAGGTTGTCCCATCCTTTGAAAACTATCACACCTTCGAATATAATCCCAAGCATCACGAAAAATGGAGGGCCAATAGTATCCCATCTACAACACTTTATGGCTTGTCCGTTTATCTGCAAAGTGCCCTCCATAGGGTCCATCATGTGCGACTTTTAGGATCTCATAGATTTCATCTCTTGCCACACAGTGCCGAATCTGTTGATCAATCCCTGTATGGAAAAGTTATCCTGCCATCCATGAATAACGAGAACTCTTATGAATGATCTTCCTCTGCTCCTTATATGATAAATGACGGGGCATTTCACCTGTAGCAAGATAATTAGCAATATCTGCATACCACAGAGTATTAGTAGATACTGCAAAAAGATGCTCATCTGGAAAATTATCATCAACTGGTGTATTCTTACCATCATGTTCTAATCTAGATAAGAAATCTTGAACAACATTGTCCTTCCCTGGTTTATCTACTATAGTAATATCAAATTCTTGTAGTAGCAACAACCATCTTGTAACACGACCAGGGTAATAGGTTTATTCATTAAATACCTAATGGAAGCGTGATCAGTGTGCACAAAGGTAGAATACCCAGTAATATAATGCTAGAACTTGTTGATGGCATAGACAACAACAAGGAACTCCTTCTCAGTCACCGTGTAATTTAATTCAACTGGAGCCAAATTTTTACTAACATAGTAGACTGCATAAGGGACTTTATCTTCTTGCTGTCCTAATATTGCACCAATTACTGTTTGAGAAGCATCTATATGAATATGGAAAGGTAATGCCCAGTCTGGTCCCCTAAGAACCGGAGCACAATAGAATAATTCCTTAATCTTTGCAAAGGATACCTCACAGTCCTCTGTCCACACAAATTTTGAATCTTTTGTCAGTAATTGAAATAAGGGGTGGGCTAATTTTACAAAATTTTCCATAAAGCGCCTATAATAACCAACATACCCAATAAAACTACGTACCTGTGTGGCCGTTTTAGGTGTTGGAAAGTTTAGAATTACCTTTGCTTTTGCTGGGTCCATCTTGATTCCTTTAGCTGAAAGCAAATGTCCCAGAACAATTCCTTGTTCCATCATCATGTGACACTTTACTGTGCTCAGGGAAACACATGCTTGTATGCACCTTTCAAGGAATTTTTCTAAATTTTTCAGCCCCTCTAGGAATGAGTCCCCATAGGGAGTGAAATCATCCATATAGATTTTGACACCATCATCTATTAAATCAGAGAATATTCCCAAGATTACCCTCTGAAATGTTGCAGGGGCATTACATAGGCCAAAAGGAAGGACCCGGTATGAAAATGTTCCCCATGGGCATGTGAAAGTGGTCTTGTCCTGATTTTCAGGAGAAATTTGAATTTAGTTGTACCTGCTAAACCCATCTAGAAATGAAAAAAAATTCTTACCAGCGAATGTGTCTGAGACTTGATCGATAAATGGTAGAGGGAAATGATCCTTCTGCATTGCCTTGTTTAACTCTCGGTATTCCACACAGATTCGCCACTTACCATTTTTCTTAGGAACCATTACCAGTGGTGAAATCCATTGGCTGTCTGAGATAGGGTAGATAAACCCGGCATCTAGTAATTTTTGGAGTTCTTCTTTCACAATATTTTTTAATGCCAGGTTCATCCTTCTCTGAGGCTGTCTTATAGGGCGACAATATTCTTTGATGTATATATGATGGGTGCAAAAATCATCAGGATCCCCTTCATGTCTAAGTAATCCCAGGCGAAAGCTTCCTTATACTTCTGAAGAACATCTATTAGTTGCCTCCTCTGGGATTCCGACAGACCTGGATTGATATTCAAGGTTTTTCGTGGTTCTATCTCCACTTGGATGCTTTCATGAGGTGCATTAACATCTTCTTCTAATTCTTCTGCTATCTCAATATCTTCCTGAGTCTCACAACTTAAAATAGATTCTAATGCTTGCTGATTTAGTTCTGAAACAGAACAATGATCGTTCAAAAAGGAAGTGATCACATCATATTCTGATTCCATTTTCAATTGAAGGGCCTCAACGATAGTAAGGAGTGGTCTCACCTCTTCCTCTTGTTCTTAGACTTCCAACATAGATACAACCTCCTTGCTGGCTGCTGATTTCTTGGATGCATCTGGTTCTGTCGGTGGGTACAACACCAAATTCTTGGTGTTATGACCATTGGAAATGATCATATTTCCTAATCAGCATCCAATATAAGCATCTGCAGTAGCCATCCATGGCCTCCCTAAAATCAAAGTGTGGCCTCCCACTGAAGACTGTGTATGCAACACTAGGAAATCGACCGGGTAATTCCATGCATCTACTGAAATTGTCACATCCTCCAGCTTTCCCATAGGCTTGACTTTAGACCTATCTGCCAATTCCAGCACTGTGGGTGTATATTTCAAATTCTAAAGGCCTAATGTATGCATGGTTTCAGTGGTGATGAAATTTATGGAAGTACCCAGGTCTACCAGTACATTTGGAATCTCTACCTCATTAATCTGTACTGTCAGCACTGGGTTTCCCAGGTCTCCATACTTTACTAGTGTTGATTTCCCCATCATGAAGTATGATAGCTTTCCCATAACATGTATAGTGAGGGGGTACTTAGTTTTCTTTACAGGTTTCTTCGAACAATACTCCCTAAGAGTCTTTGCATATATTGGCACATCTTTCATGGCTTGTAACAAGGGGATTTTAACAAATAAATTCTATAATTCTCCTAACAGGTCAAATTCACCTTGTGGACTGGATTTACTCACAAGTAGTCTTTCTGGGTAGGGTGGTTCAGGTTGAGATTGTTTTACAGGAGGTGCTTTAGCAGTTTGTTTTGGTTCTTTATCAGTTGGCTGTGCCTCTCTGTCCTCATTATCAAGCTGTTCAATGATAATCGGAGGGGGTTGATTATTAACTGTCCAGCCAGATTTCAAATTCATTTCATACAGATCTACCGTATAAATACTATACGAAGGCAGGTTAAGGACATCAGCTTGATGAGCTCCTTTTTTATTGGGGTTAGGGTTAGGCTGCATTAGAAGCTAAGAATGGACAGGTTGGTTACCATGAGGCAAAGTGGAGGGTATTTGGAGCTACTGTGGTATCTTTTGTTGTGGCAGCTGCTGAGGGAACTGTCCCATAGATGGTCCTCGCCAAGTTGGAGCCCATGATGAGCTCATACTAGCCTGAGGGTTCCATTGTTGCCATAGTGGATGCTGGTACTGTGGCCACATAGGGGGGGTAAGGTATGGGTTGGGGATTCATATTATAATTATTGAAATACTGAGATGGATCTAGATACATACCTTGATTTCCCATTGGTGGTCAAAATTTCCATGGATTCCTGGCACCCATAAGATACAGCTGCTCCGTGTCCTCCCCTGCTCCTTGAAATACCGCTTTCAGACCTGGCAAGGAAGGGCATGAGCTAGTAACATGATTTAACTCACATATGTCACACTTCTCTATAGAATTTAATGGAAATTCCCTTTCTAAATGATTCTTCTTGCATTTCAGGTAGAAAATTGCCATAGCCCTTTCTTGCTCTAACTGCTTCTGCCTCACTTGAAGAGTATCCATCTGTGTTGACAGGGTACTATCTATATTTGTCTTCAGGTTGTCTAACAGGTTCCCAATTTCTACTTTCGTAATACCCCTGCTAGATCCTTTTGCTGAACGAACCCCTGATCTGTTTCTTGCAAGCCCTCTTGAGCACTGGATACAGAAGTCAGAGATATTTTTCAAAAGATTCCTTGGAGATGTCTTCTTTCCCCACAATATTCAACATTTCTATTGAATCCTCCTGAAAAGCCCGAAGGAGGATAACCTTCAGAATTTCTTTGTCCAAATCAGAATGTCCTGACCTCTGTAAGAGGTACTTGAACCTTTCCACACAGTCTTCCAGATTTTCATCTTCTTTTTGTGTAAACTTAAAAAGCTCCTCCTTGATATTCCGGCATTTACAATAGTCCTGATACTTCTCCAAGAAAGTTGTTCACATGCCATCCCATGTGGTAATGGATTTCCCTCCAAGGCCCATAAACCATCGTAGAGCCATCCCCTTAAGTGTGGAAGGAAAAATCTTCAATTTCTGGGCATCTGTCATGTAATCATACCCCCGGCACACTATATCAAACTCAAACAGAAATGTGTCGGGGTCCTTTGACACGCGCCGATGAAAATTTGGTAAATATGTGAATGGGATAGGTTTTGTAGGTGCACCTCTTCCCGTATTCTCAATGGGAAACTCGATAGTAGAGGCTGTGGGAACCATGAAAATCTTCCAATATTCACTGGGGATTTCAACAGGTTTTGTAGGAGATGACTGGGGACTCTTTACTACTAGAACTCGAGTAGCTTTGGTAATGCTCCCCTTATCTCTTGGTGATACAAATATTTCTTCGTTCCTACTACCTGCGTCTTGATAGTTCAATCCCTCAACGACAACTTCCTCTCTTCTGTTGAAATAATTTGATTCTGTCAATACTTTGCTTGCGATTTCTTCTCCTTGTATCCCCAATACAAGATCCTCTTGATCAGGTCCAATGCTACTTGAGCCTTCCGCTAATGAAGGACCCTGCTGTACTAAATCGCCAATGGATACCGGAGTATGCACTGGTTGATCTACTGATTGTCCTTCAGATCGTACTCTCCTAGCTGCTGGCCTTACGACTACACGAGAAGATGCTTCAGAATCTGCCTTCTCGATGATCTGCTGTATGTAAGTCTTTCTTCCCAAATATAGTCTTCCCCTCTTTGGGGCTCTCGCTCCACCCCTCTTATTTGATTCTCTATTCATACAAAAATTAATGTGATAGAAAATCTCTGCATGAGCCTACAACACTTCGATCCTGAAGTAAGGTGTCAAAGGACCATTCCTTCCTCAAGACAAAAGGATTTAAAAAGAGAAAAACAGTAAGACGGAGACTAGAGTTCCAAAACCAGAGCAGGGCGTCCAAAGACTCCTCCCTCCCTGGGGCAAGAACAAAAAGCACACAACCCAAAAAAATACCTAATACCTTCAGATCTGAAGTAGGGTGTCAAAAGAATCCTCCCTCCCCAGGACAAGAAAGTGGCCCAAAACTCAAAACAAAAACAAAAACAAACAACCCAAATTAAAACCTATGCTCAGGACCTGAAGCAGAGTGAGAAAACTCATTCTCTCCCCAGGAGGAGAGGTCAATCATCTGGTTGCCTCGATCGTTGCTTGCACCTTGTAGCCTCCCCGGCAACAACGCCAAAATGTTGGTGTTCAGGTAGGGATAATCGATCCACCCTAATCCGAAATTAATCTTATCAATCCGAGAGCGTATCCTTTCAAGGCTACGTGCAAGGTATCTGTACGAACAAACGCTCAACCGTTCAACCAAGGGTTTACAATCAAAACTCAAAACATTGTCGTGAAGTCCTTAATACAGAACATTCAACAATCTGAATTGGCATCAAATAAAATACAACCATAGCACAACAGAATTAAATCCACACATATACACAGACCCAACACCTGATCAGAAGAGTGGGCCCAACTCTCTGATCAGGGTTGCGTTAGCTACAAAATTCTTCGGAACAGTAAAACCAGATGTATTTTATTAATATATGAAATGTGATTACAACCTTCTCTTCGAAACCCCGAATTACAGGAACAATGTCCATTTTATACACAATACAAGGGAATAACAAATTTCCTTGAAACATGAGAATCGTGTGTTCAAAAATGGACTCTGGTTGAAACGTCATGAATAGCAGCTACTCTGAATGGAGCAAAGGGCCGAGAATAGGCCTAGGGAGTCGCGGTCCAGTTGCACGTTCCCCTTTTGGCTGGCTGTTACCGATTCTTACTGCTATCTGCTAGAGCAAGGGTACCTGTGTTCAATCTGCAGCCAAACAAAAACCTTAGTGTCGCAATTAGGTAAAACGCCGCGATTTTACTTCATTAATCAAAATATCCCAATCAGACAAGTCAGGGTAATTACCTTAGAAGTTTATCATAACAAATGTGGGTAAATTAAGTAAAAAGGGTGAAAAAGGATGACAAAAGTGGGCAAAGAAATAGCTGAATTCGGTGCCCAACACCAGTTATCTAGTTTCTATGGGTTCATTTCACCATCATAAATAAGTAATTCAAAATTTACATCAAGTTTCAAAAGAGATTTTTGAGGTTTCTTTTCTGTTTCAGAACCCAAATAGTAAAATAAGAAGAAGAAGATGATGATGATGATGGAGATGATGAAGGATAAGGAGGTTTATCTGCTTTTCCTTTCCCTTTGTTCTTCTTCGATGCCTTTGATGAAGAAGTTTCATGTATCACCTTCTTATATTCGTAGAGTTCTCCCAACATCTGCTGCATAATAAAAAAAATCCTGAAATTGATTCTTGTCCATGTGCTTCACTTCAGGAGTTTCACCTGCTTCAGTTCGTGTCATTGTCAAATGATGAATGACTTTCCGCTTTCCAATTTATAGATCAAACTCCTCAAGCATTCCTTCTCCACATTGCAATCCTAACTTGGCTAAAATTCACTAACAAAAATACTACAAAGCACAACCCGCTCTGATACCAAAATATGTGATTTGAATGTGATTGTTATTAAGTGTTGAAGTAGTATTGATTAGTTGCCATTAGTGAATTGATTGGTAACTTAACTGCTTAATGTGGAATAATAAAGGAAATCTAAAGCATTAACAACTTAATCCAGCAGCACATTAAGAATGAAATTACAAAAAATAATAGAGAGAAGAGACATCAAAAATTGATTACGGATTTCATCCCTAGTGGACTACGTCTCCAGGTCTGCTTTCAAGTTGGGCGTCCTCTTTATTAGGATTGATCCGAGGAATTATTTACACAACAAAAACACCAGATTGACTGTGCTCGCAAGCACTTCTAGTCAATGAAAACATAAATCTCTCTCTTAGCTTTCCAACACTTGTCTTTGCGCTCAAATGCATCTTTGGACGACCTAGAAACACTGAAAACAAAATTTCCTCTCTCACTCTTGATTTGAATACAAAATCACTCATGTTTGTTTATGGAGAAAATTTCATGGTTTTTATAAGCCTCGTCTCGAACTCCCTGATGCTAAATTAGGAAGGCGTTGAGTAATAAAATGGGTTGATGGTCTTGGTATACTCATGTAGTGACACATAGTGTTTAGGATAAGGTGCTTTAATTACAACCTTAGCACAATTTTAATTGAAAACCCAAAAATAAACCTTGTGATATACATAACCCTTGGTGGTCAGCGTAACAATGCAAAACTCTGACGGTTAACATGTGACATCTCTTCAGGTAGCTACTTTTGCGGTTAGCTCCAACGGTTGCGGTCAGCTGGTAGATAATGCTTCCAATGTGATAACCCTAATGCAGGTGGTTGCGGCTTAGTTTCGCAGTTACGGTCTGCTTTGACATTTTCGTTGTGGTTTCTACTAGCCTGTTCACAAGATGATGGCTCCGACACGGTTACATTTTGACAATTAACTGACATTTCCGCCCCGATTCTCCTACACCTTCTCATATGGTAACGATTAGGCTTCCGTGCGGTTTATTTGCTACGGTTAGGTATGGTGGTTTAAAATTTTATTATAAATTTTTATTACAAAGGTTTTAATATATGGTTCGAAACCTTATGGTTGACATATGTGCTAGCTCTAGGTTTAATACATGTTGTAGGTATTAGCCTTTAAGACTTAGGCTTGTATACTTTAGGTTTCTAAACTTAGGTTTTTAGACCTTAGCTTAGGATTCAAACCCTTTTACATTTATTTTTCCAGCATTACCACACACATTAGTTAACATGCCATGACATCACTGAAGTACGCCATGAACCCAAACTGAACCATGAAAAAATGACTCTCATTTGAACAATGGAGGATGAACTGAACGATCTGAAGACTGAACCAGACATCAAACAACTAGAGCTGACTGGACCTCATTTTCGATTTATATTGAAACAAAATCCTCCTAGATCACATGTTGGCTATGGATTCAATCTCAAATTCTGATTCTTGAACCTCTTCAATCAACTCATCTTCTTATACAACTTGTACTTCTTAAATCTCAACTTCTTGAGAAAAAAATTGAGGTTCATCAAGTGCATCTATGAGTGTAATTTTGGGTGAATATGGTGCTCTTGTAGCTCTCCTTCTAGTCCTAATATCAGGATTTGTAACCAACAATTTCCCTTCACATTTCAACTTTAACTTTGTTAGCATTATAAAATTGCAACCATTAAACTTGCACAAAACTTAAGCAACTATCAAGAAAATAACCTCGCCTTTCAACCAAGCTCTCATACAAACTTTATCTAAAGTATGAATGTTATTTTTTCTGTGCTAATTTCATTTTCAGATTTTAAAATTTATTTGTTGATCTTATGCTTGATGTACAGGTTTCCTTGTTACTTATGTGTGTCAAACAGGTAGTTTAACTGAGTTTTATGAGTGAATTCAAGAGAATAAAGTATGAAATTCAAATGTTGAATAACATAAACATAAATAAAAACAAACCATCACAATTGATCCATCAACACAAAGTTTTGATGAAGGAGTTCACCCCTCTTAGGCTACATCTCCTTGGTCCAGCTTCCATAGATTAGGCCTCTGCATTAGATAAATAGTGAAAAAATTGTTGTTTACATGCATCAAATGCTCATGAAACATACTCCAATGAGTCCAAAATGTCAAAATATATCAAAAATGACTATTCATTTACTCAATTTGGCTTTTAGCTGATCTAGGCATGACCTTCCTTCCTGTGGCCCTGGGCTCAAAATTATTCAAAGTGACAAAAACAAATGTATAATTGATCCTATGCCTCTGTAACCTATTCCACTATGTTCAGATCATGCCAATATCCTAGGAATTACTATTCCCAAGACAAAATTGGTCGAAAATTGCTCAAGATATGGCCAATTAACTTTTTCCCTAGGTTCCTCCTCCAATTCTGGAGAAGACTCCAGTTAAGTCCGAAAATTTGCTGATTCTCGCCAATTTGGTGGCACCCGATAAATCCACCACTAATTAGGAACTGTATTAATTAATTTTAAACAACATATTAAAGGCGGATAATGACGAATTAATTGTGCACTAAGCACATTTTGTTTGGGCACTTGGTGGGAGGTCATATGGGAGGAGGGTTTGCCCCCTCCATTACTCCACCATCGGATCCGTTTGAACATAAATATAACTTTGATACATGGTTTATTAAGAACCATAGTGATAGCTCACTGGCAAGGGTAGAGAGTGGTATGGGGGAGGTCATCAAGTCGAGCCCCGACCTCGCCCCTATATACGTATTTTTCCAACCGTTGTAATATGTGCCCAAACCATATATAAAAAACCTTTGACTTTGCATATGGATTAACCTTTTCCACAATTAGGTACACACTCCAATAATGTTTAACCCAGACTATGGTTTAAATTGAATATGCAGACCATTAATCAGACTTTGGAATAATGAGATGTACGTGCCATATAACCCAAGGTTTAATGAAAATACACCACCATTGTGATATAAATGCCCAGTAAGGTTTGGACCTTAGGTTTAATAATATATATATATATATATATATATATATATATAGATATATATATGCCACCACATAAATATTAAATCTGAACCTTAGCATAAAATTTAATCCAACCACCATAATACAAAATTAAATTCGAACCTCACGTTGGAGAGGGGGTCCACCAAAGGGGACACGTGGCAGTCCTTGGTTGGGTTGTCCTCCCACATAAAATAAATTGAATTAAACCTTAGGAGCAGATCATTAAAAAAATTTCACTTTCAAACCAAAATGGTGAATCCAATTTTGACACTTGTCACAGTGCCATTAGGCATAAACTGAAGAATATTACCTGCATGCTAATTGTCCTGCCATGTCATTAACCTGTCACTGTTTTGCAATTTTATTAAAAAATTATGCTTGTTCTAAATGGAAGTCAGCAGGTTCTAACTTCTTCATCCAGACTCATTTTTTAACGAAACGAGTTGTGTTGGATTCCTGGCGATGGGACGGTCGCATTCATTCAGTTTGCAATCAATTCTAAGAACGTTTTGGAGCTAAATACTGAGTCTCTTATCAATTTATATATGCAAGTGTTAAATTAGAGTTTTATGAGCCTTTATGTTAAATTATTAAGCACATAAAGCATGAATTTAAAATCTGAAATAGCAGAAATAGTAGACAAATACACCATAAAAATAATCACAACACAACAAGTGATGAAGGAGTTCACCCCTCCTTGGCTACGTCTCCTTGGTCCAGCTGCCAATGACTTGGCCCTATATCATTATGCTCATGAAATGGTGATTACATACATCTATAGTGATCAAATGGCTTCAATACCTACTCCATTAGCTTCAGAGCTATCAAAAATTTTTGTCTAGCCTATTTTTGTTCCCAAATTGGTCAAACCTAAAGAATTTATGAGCCTCCCTCTCTTTGTTGCTAGTCGCTCTACAAATTCCCAAAATTCTGGAACCGTCCTACAAGTTCACCCTGATTTTAGCTAACCGAGAAACAAATTTTTGGAATTCCGACTGAAATTTTTGGACATTTAAAATGTGCGCCAAGGCTGAAAGGAAGAGTTTTTAATTATAATAAATGTGGTTGAATTAAAAAAATTTAATTAAAAATTTTGTGGTCCATCTGCGCCCACAGTCCTGTGCCTTTGGGTTATGTGGTGTAAATATGGGGGGGTGGGGTGGGGGAAGGGCGCTGCTAAGCCCTGGCCCCTTACCCCAACCTCCGCCCAACATAACATTTATATAGGTTTTCGTTCGTATCGTTAAACAAGAACCACCTTGCCCCGACAGTTAGAGCGTTGTGTTGTTTGTGGTGAGGTCTTAGTGTCGACTCCTGTGGAGTGTTAACTCAGACCTTAACCAATTTTTGGTTTCCCCCATGTTGCCATGTGGCGGCCTTTGGTTGGGCTACATAGCAGCATGTGGTTGGCCATCTCCCATCCAATGAAAACTCACCCACACAACACCATTTAGGGCCTGACACATGTCACGTTGTGGTAGGCCCAAAAATAATTGAATTTCGACCATCATAAGAGGCCTGCCACTGGCCCAAAATTGTTCCCTGTCGGTTGTCATTTTTCAAAACTTTTCTTGTTTGGTAAAAAGAATCAAACTTGTGTCGGTTTTCCACGAAATGAGTTTCGCAAGATTCAAAACAATGAGAACTATGCAGTTGTTTAGGTTCCACACCATTCCGAAAAACTTCATTTTTTATCATATTTTGGAGCACCTTATCACTCCTCCCCACTAGAATCTTTTGGATCCCAAAATATCATTTATTAATAAACATTTGGATGAGGGTACAACCCCCTTCACCCTTCTAGTCTCAATCCACTGGAATTTTCCTGAATCCAAAAATTTGAGCTTTTCATGAAAACTTATCTTTTCCCTTGATTCTAGAGATGATGTCTTGTTGTTGTAAATACCATCTTGGTGCAATTTCCCAGAATTTTCAGAACAAAAAAATATCCTTAAACAAACTAACATGTTCCCTCCTCGGACTTCAATGAAAGGAAACTTAAACAACTTGAAATTCTTCTCACCTCGAACATTGTCGACATGACGATGTTTAGCATATGTTTCCTTCTACTTGGCTTGACCCTTGACTAAGTGTGTTTTCCATTGCCATGTACCATTTTTAAACCCCCAAGAAGAACTTGTGGAACCTATGTCTTCTTTATAAATTTTCTTTGGTGCTTTTTCTTTGATATTTTCACCCTTTATCACTGACACCTTGTTCCCATCACTGTTCAACAATTTTTTCTCATCTTGTTTACCTCTTTTGAGAGGCAACATTTTAGACTCCTAAAAAAAATTATTACAACCATTAATAACGTCAATGAAATCAGAATTTTCATTCGATGAATATCCTTGAAAGGCCTATTCTCAACATCTTGAACATGCTTGAACATAACAAAGAAAATTTTTGACTAGCATTCACAATTCTCTTCGTTTTTCCATTACAGATAAGAGATGAATTAAAATTCTTACTATGCGCTCTAACAATGTACTCAATCCCATTATTAAAAAGTTATAATTATTCTCATTTCGATGAAAGATTTCTCTCCTGTCATAAATATATTGGATAGCCTAAACAATACTAGAAATATCAAGCGAACCAACATAAAGTTCAACTTCATTAAGAAATTTTGCAGTGATTGCAAATCTAAGTATGCACTTTCTCATCACCTTCAAATTTTCATTCTTACATATGCAACCTAAGTTATAAGTTCTTGGATGAGGAATGGTTTCTAAATTCAACTTGTTGACAAAGTATTTAGAAATAAGTTTTTCTTGTGAACCACTATCAAATAGGGTGTCAATCTTGGTATGCTTTGAAATAAATCTAACATCGAAAATATAAATTCTTGTTTCATCATCTTTATTACTATTTTGACAACTTGAATAAATAGTCCTTTCAATGTCCTTACCTTTCAAACCCATTGCGGTGATCTTTGTTTCATCTCTGGAATCAGAACCTTAATCACAAGTTATTGTTGCAGTTGTCTTCTCCTTCTCCTTGTTTTGAAGCTTGTTTGATCTCATTTCTTGATGACGTTTCCAGCAATGATCTTCATCATGCCCATATTTGGAAAAATGTTTGCATGTGATTTTTTCTTTCACCAACTTGTTCAAAGCATTCTTCTTACCTTTACCCTTTAACTTAACATTTCCTTTCTATTCAAGCTCAAAGGTATCTCTGAAACATGATTACCTCTTGCCTTTAGATGTGTGGCCTGTACACTTAGTTCATCTAAATTTTAAGGATTAAACATGATAATAGTATGTCTTAGGTAACTATGCAAACCTCCAATGTACTTTAACAAATTTTATTGAGATGTAAAATATAAACCAAAATTAGTGCTCTTCTCCTAAACTCTTGAGTATAGCTTTACACATTTTTTCCTTTACCTTGCCTAATTTTTTTCCAGCCCAGTATAGCCTTTTGCATGTATGCTAATAGATAAAATTTATCCTTAAGTGATCAACAAAATCGTTCCAAGGGGTTAAGACCTTACCATGTTTCTTCATGTCCTCTTGAGTTTTGGCTTCCCACCAAATCAATGTTGCACTTTCCAATCTCAATGAAGAAATATGAATCTTGGTGTCATCATCCTTGATTCTTTGTATCTTGCAATACACTTCAAGCTAACATACCCAATTTTATAATCTTTCAGCATCTACCTCTCCATCATATATAGGCAAATCAAACTTAATTTCAAGCTTTAAAAATGGAGTTTTACCATGACATTTTGGAGAATGTGGAGGTGTTTGTGAAGGGCTTGTTGTGGAAGATGATGATGGTGAATATGGTGGTGAGGATAGTGGTGAGGATAATGGTGGTGTCAAAGGTGGTTTGTCGCCATTCCCATTACATTTTTTAGGCTTGTCTCCATCTCATTCTTCTCCTTTTCAAGACTTATCTCCCGTTGGAATATTGGAGCTCTCACCTGGCATCCTTGTGCTTCTCTCCTCATAGAGAACTTTCATCATTCTTGTCATATCAAATAATGATTTCCTGAAGGATTTTTCATCCTCTAACATATTTTCAGACTCTCCTTCATGTGTAATACTTGTTGAAGCTTAAACTGTAATTTGAGGAAGAATTTTAACCATATAATCAACATTGGAATGATTGAGGGTGTTTAGTAACTCTAATAATTTATTGATTCTAGTCATTTTGTCAACAACTCAACTTCAATAAATGAAAGGTGTTAGCAATGTCTAAACTGTCATCCACAAAAGAAAACTTTTAATTTTCAACTTTCTACCTTATAAGCTAAAAAGAAAATAAAATGCTAGCAAATATCCCTTCCACTCAGATGTTGAAGAAACCTAGCAATAAAGGTGAGAATTTTTTTTATGAGAATGGAGTCCACATCGTGAGGCGAGATGGAGGAGCGCAGTGGACAAGGGCTGAGTTATGGTTGTTCTTAAACAACGCTCTTTGTTCTTGGGCAGCAACACTACATTGAATGTCGAGAATGTCAATTCGGCTCCTATTATTCAAAGTAGCTCAAATACATCATACTATTATCTTTATTTAGCAGGAATGATCGTTAATGGTGATTAATTAGAAATTCATGCTGGCACTTTTGATATTCAATATGATTTCTCTGTCGGTCTTATCATAGACTTTGGAATGACTATCACTTATCTGAAACATAATGATTATGATCTTGTGAGGGAAGCCTTGAATTGATT
This sequence comes from Pinus albicaulis, assembly GCA_034641835.2. Taxonomy (NCBI): domain Eukaryota; kingdom Viridiplantae; phylum Streptophyta; class Pinopsida; order Pinales; family Pinaceae; genus Pinus; species Pinus albicaulis. The sequence goes on from CM076574.1 coordinate 1,073,886,386, forward strand.
AATCTCCCACAAGATGATGGTCCTAGCTCTGGCTTGGACCTCCATTTCCAATAGGGATCCTCAAATTCAAGCTTTCCCACTATGAAATTACATTTCGAGGGGGCAGACTTTGTTCTTTTCCAAGAGAACTACATATTTTATTTTTGAAATGGCCTGTTGTGCCCTACAATTTTATATAGAAAATGGAGGAGACTATGATATTAGATGAGATGGGACTTTCAGAAAGTTGGAGTAGTGCGAAGAGGCAGGAGACAGAGTGTTGGTGGGAGGGGAGCCATGGGAGGCAGAGGGTAGAGTAGTGTTGAGGGAGAAGTGTATGGGAAGATGTGGAGTGATGATAGAATTCCTGTGCTATGGAGTGATATGAGAATGATGCTGGCTATGGAGGAGATAATGCTGCTAGCTATGGAACGTCGAAGCTCCTGTGAGTAGGGAACGAAAAGGAGGTGTCAAATGCTAGAGCAGAACAATCTTGCAAATGCTGGAGCAAAAGGTTACAAACAATAGAGAAGAGGTGCCTGATCGACTATGTAGGAGGAGGCAGCGTACAAGGCCGAAGGGAGCCATACAAGTTTTGAAACAGAGAGGGAAAGCATCGAGTTGGAAAGGAAAAATGTGGAAGGTGAACTGTTATAGAGGAGAGAGCGAGGAAGGAATTGTAGTGTGAAAATTTTAAGTGTTACTGGTAGGAGATAAGAATCGAATAACACTGTCACTGAGAATATTATTTAGATATGTATAGTGGAAGTGTCAAGAAATATGGAAAAATGGTTGAAGGCAGCAAAAGGGAAATACACTATAGCCTATGTGCCTGAATTCCAATTTGGCACAACATATATGTTTCTGCCCATCCAAGGAATCAACATAGGAGAAGAAAAAAATTTATGAGAGTCAGTAAATTAATGCAGGGTTATGGACTGTGAGAAGAAACGACATAACTGACATGTATAGAGAGGCCACTGAATGAATGGCTTTCATACCATATTAAACTCAGCCATGGAATAAAAAAGAATATTCAACATAAGAAAGATAGGTGAGAGATATCTATTACTCACATAGATGTACATTTAAACTACATTCAGTGTGACTCTTGGATTCCACATTCCAAGGTGTCTTGGACTTCTTTGATTGTCCATTTTCCACACCTTAACCCATAGTAGACTAGGTGTCCAACAATATCTTGCTAGGGAGACTATTGAAATATCATAGTGGAGTTATTTATTATGGAAGGATAAATACTTAGAATTTCGAAAATGACTACAAACATGTGTTATTTCCTCTAGAAGAGAAGGAAATTAAAGGTGAAGTCGGTCCCATAATGCTAATTATGAGAAGGAAAAAATTGATAGGAGAAATCTTCTGACACCTAATCATAAAGGATTGAGAAAATAGTGTAAATATTGTAAATAAAAAAATAAATAAGATGAAGATACATTTCAATATGAATCCCAATAGTCTCCCTCTCCTTTTGTGTATTCATGATTTCTCTTAATGAAAATAAAATTTTCATTTTAAACTACAAACCTATCTCGACATGGTATTTGAGCCACAAATCCCAAATTAGCCTCAATTTTCGTGTAACTTATTCTATTTTTTTCCATATTCTTTGTTCCTATACCCTCTATTTCTAGGCATCCATCCTATTGAACCATTAAAGGGAGAAATATCTTGTTCATTGTATTTCTTCTCTATGTTGAGCTATTGAAACTGAATTGAACCATTTGGAAGTGTGCGTTGAGGGGAGATGGTGCAATGGTTATTTAATTTTAATCAATGTGATAGGCATGAACTTTGGGTTCAATATTGAGTTGTGTGGTGAGCGCGGATTCTGGTATGTGCATTAAATAAATTTGTTGAACAATGTAATATGTTCTCTATGTTGAATTTATATCTACGTTGAAAAGACAATAAATATTTATGAAATCTGTGAGTTATGAATTTGTGTGGTTTTTGGCTGCATTGGCGTGTTTGCAAACTAGGATTTGTATGTCATATGCGTGTTGAGTGTGTCGAAATGATGTATGTGTATCGATGTCTTTAAATGTTGGTTATAGATGGGCATACCTTGAGTTTTGTGTTACGATACATGGTGTATTATGGTATGTGTTTAAGTTCCTATGGCACATGGATACTCATATGCATTGGTTCATTAATATTCATATCCATAAAGTGTGTGATATTTGCAATGGTGAATCCAATTGCCACTGATGAATTTGGTGAAGTTGATATTCTTAATGATAACATCCATGCTCAGATATCCCACCATAGGGTGGATGAAAATTATGTTGATGATATGTGTGGTTTCCATTTTTAAATAGGGATTTATTGTGAAAATATGATAACCACCATGTTTGATGAATAATTGAAGGTTTAAGTTTCCACTGTAGCAGGAATATATGGAGTAGTTGGAACTTATCATGAATCAGTATGTGATATATCAGCCATTGATAATCAAGAAGATGATAAAGTGGTTGAATATTTTTTTATGAGAATATACACTAAAAACATAAAAATGGAATAGAACCTCCATGTAGTGGAAAAGAACGAAGAGAAGGAGGAGGTAGAGAAGGAATCTCTCACTGAAGAGCATAACAAATATTTTTTTAACATTAAATTTGAATATACAGGTGAAGTTGAAAAAATGTTATTAATCAGTTTGATGCATATTTAAGCTATTTGAAGAATGGATTGAGAATCCAATTGAACAAGTTTATGAGAGTCTTAAACCATGAGATAGAATAAAAAAATTAAATGAAGTGGTGAATGAGAAAAAGGAGCATGATTATGATTTTACATGTAAGTCTAATGATGATCTTGAGTGTGAAGACTAAAGGTAAAAAACAACAATACTTGATAATGAAAGTGAAGAGAAGGACATGGAAGATTTTGAAAATGAGAAAGAATACATTAAAACCATTTTTCGGCAATGGAATCAAGAAGAGATAAGATTCTTCTATCAAGAAATATGGAAAAAGAAAGTAAAAAATATGAAGCATAAGAGGTAGAGAAAATAATACTACTTGAATATGACGAGTTGTAGTAGCAGGCCATGCATTAGGGGAATTTTGAGGTCTAAAATGGGCCTCCTAAGAAAAATGTGCTACAAAAATAAACTTTATAAAAGCCAATAGGATTCAAGATGATGATGTCAACCATGGGGGATGATTCACCATTTTTTAAGTAAAAGGGTAAAAAGATATAAAAATAATAAAATAATAAAACTACCTTTTCAACTTATCTCCCAATTTTTTTACTCAAATTTCCTACGGGAGTACTCATTGGATGCAAAATTTAATTCTTCATCTAAGGAGTACCCATGTTACATAATTTTGATGGACCCTGGCAATCGAAAAATGAAAAATACATGAAAAAACGCGATTGAAATCACGTTTTTCATGTATTTCTCATTTTTTCGTGTAGTAGGATCCATCAAAATTATACAACATGGGTACTCCTTTAATGAGAAATTAAATTTTTCATTCAATGAGTAGTCCTGCTCGAAATTTTAGTAAAAACTTTGGGAGATAAGTTGAAAATACGAGTTAAAAAAGTAGTTTTTTTCCTTTTTCCCTCCAAAATTTGATGATGTAATAAAATCTTATTTCATTATTTCCACTATTATTTTATAATTTCCTTAGGAGGCCCATTTTAGACCTCAAAATTCCCCTAATGGAGTGAAAGAATCATTGAAGAATAAAATGATAAAAAGAGGTTCAAGAAGCCTTAGGTAATTTTCAGAATGCTAACAAGCAAGTTCAAGAAAAAATTGCAGCAATAGAAGGTGAACAAGCATGGAGTGATAAGAAATCAAGAAAATTTGAAAATAAAGGTGAAACAAAAGCGATTTGGAGGACATAAAATTTGGAATAAATGAAAAAAAATGTAAAATTGTCAAAGTTTCAAGTTATTGCAGGCCTAACTCAGACTTAGACCAGTGGACATGTTTGAGCGATCATTGAATCAATTTCTATTGTAAGCCTGGCATACATATTTGAGTCATGTTGAGTCATGTTTGAGCTATGTGGAGTCATGCGGTTAAAATTAAGGGGGAGTGTTGGAAATTGTAATTAATCCCACATGAAGAGAAATCCAAATTTAGGGTTGAGTTAACTAGTGTTAGTGTGAGTTAGTTCAAGTTCAATATTATATTTGGAAAGGTTAAATTTACTAATTGTTTGCATGTTGAAGTTTTCATTAGTTGAGTGGTCATTTAAAACTATAAATATCCCATGATGGGTTCATTGTAATCAAGTAAAATCGTGTTTGTATGATCAATAGAAGAGTCACAACTCATATTATGTTTTGTGTGTCAATTGTGTGCCTTTCCTCCTTTATCTTTCTAGAAATCCATTTCCAACAAATTCAACATGAGTTTTCCATCCCTCGATGCACTGCAAATTACCATGGAAAATTGTGTTCTACCCTTGCATAATTATCTCATTTAATATTTGTCTCACTACTACACAACAAGTTTCTGTAATTAACTAGTTGATGTTTATGTTCCTGATACAATTTTTTTAAAAACTTGGATGCATATTCGTTGTCTCCCTTATATAGAGATAATGTACTTTCCATTAATTATTTACTTTAATGTTTCTGCTCCGGATATACTTCAAGTTCCTATAATTAATTTGTTGAAGTTTATTTTGTCCACACAATTTTCTTTAAACTTGTATGGCATCTTTGTTGTCTCCCTTCTATACAAACCACAAGTTAGTGTAAACAACCACTTGAAATTTATGTCAGTATTTTAGTGTACCTTCCTATAACGATTTGTTATTATTTTATTACATAACTCTCACAATTATTTAAACTATAAAAACCACCGTTTAGATTAACAAAACAACATAATTCCATGTTGGTGAAGTCTCGTAATTATTTATACTATCACAACTGCTAATTAGATAAGCACATTAGCAAAATTACCCGTTAGTGAAGTTCTATAAGGTGTCCAGAATAACACATAATTAGTCATTTACAAATATCTATAGGTATCTCTAAAAGGGCCATTTTAACATTTATTTGAGTTTTTTTAAAATGAATATGGTGTGATCTCTAAAAGGGCCAATTTAACATTTATTTGATTTTTTTTAATAAGAATACGTCTCTATGTTATTTTTACGAATTAAGAAATGAAAAATAGAATATAAAATAAACCATAAAATAAAATAATGCTTTAGATTTAAAAAATATTATTTTTTATTACATCTTTGTTTTCTCTCTCATATACAGAATAATTGCAAGTTAATGTAAATGGTTCATTTAATTTTATTTCTCACTATTTTAATGCACCTTCAAGCAAGTATTTGTTAATATTTTATTTCACATTCTCCCAATTATTTAGACTAGTACAGTAGCCGGAACATACCCCAGTAACCTCGTAGGAAAATGCATGGAGTTAGAATTTTTTTTCAACATTTACCAATGTGTAAATTTCTAAATTACTTTCTATATTCCCTCATTAACCATTGGAATAACCATCATCATCACCTAGAGAAATTTTTAGTAAAAAACATAGTGAATTACACAATCATTAGCACATTAACTTAAATTTACTGCTATAACTATGCATTGATCCCATAATCATTTTAAATCAATTACTAAATCACATAATTGATAATATAAACATTACATCATGAAAGAAATTAACATCATGAAAATGACACAGTGAACAATCACATCATTAGACAATGATATACCCTAGAAACCTCGGAGGGTGAAAACCATAAAATGTTTACTTTTCTTATTAAACTCTCTTGAGGGTTTTCACCCCTCACTCAATGGCTATAAGGGAGTCCATCCCTTGACCATTTTCATAAAATATTACATATAAAAATAATATTAAAGGAAACATAACTAGCTATAAGTTAGTACAATCATCATGATAGCATTTACCCATGGATCCTCAATCTCAGTATTTGTGGTCAGACTGTTTCCTTCAGTGGGTCATGTTAGCCTCCTATATCAATAGGTTTCATCTTTCATGATTGTCTTGATGGAAGTATGGAATATGTTCAAACCTTCTTACTTGAGCAAAGGTGTTCCATATTCTTGAAAAACCAAAAAATCAAAAAATTTAAAAAATGTAAAGAGGGTATACCCTAAAAGAAAGATCAAAGGGTAAAAAGAATAAAATGGTCAAAAAAGAGAAAGAAATGAACCCCAAGCAAAATAGACCAAGGAAAGTGTGCAAATCTAAATTCCACTACTATTTCATTTTTGTAAATAAGTGATTGTGTGCAGCTTGTCAAATTTTGCCACAATTCATGAATAAGTCAAAATGTTTAAACTTGACTTAGTCATATTTCAATTTCATGTTATAGATTAGAGAATAAATATCTAACCAAACAGTTTAATCTTGGCAGATAAGTAGATAGGTAGAGTTAATAAAAGGTGCTCAATAGTTTAATCTGAGCTCTTGGATGTAATAAGGGTAGAAATAGATAGATTTATCATGTAAAAAAGAAAAGATTGAAAAGAGTTTGCAAGTCTAAATGCACCCTAATAAAGAAGAGAAAATGGTAGTGTTAAGTAGATAGGGTAGGTAGATGGTGCTGCAAAGTGTTATCTGATGAATGATGCTGCTACATGTTTTTGATCATTTACTTTCATCACAAGTACTAAAGCAGGAAATACACTGGAAAATCACAGCAAGCAAAGTCAAATTCATTAACCTCCCTCATCATTTTTTCCCCTCAAGAGTTTTACTAATTTCCCCAAAGGTACTAAGGTAATTTGAGATCAAAGGGGCTCAAGGCATTTCCTTGACTTCTGGAGGGACCGGACCCTCGGCCTAATGATCAAAAAGACCTAAGCACTTGAAATAATTCATCATTGTTATCTTCCACCTTCAATTTGTTCCTAAGTAAAATCCTATTTTACTTAGGAAACTGATGCAATATTCCATAAAAATTCCTCAAAATAACTTGTTATTCTAAGTTTAAGTGTTGAAGATAAAATGTTGCAATTTACTTCACAAGTTATCACTTTCTTAGATGTACAAAGATGTTTTGATTTTCCTTGTCCTTTGCCATATTAACATTTAATTCTACTATATTAAATCCCTAGTGAAGTCCCTTTTCCTAAGTATATAACTCCCTTTTCTATAAATATCCCCAAAACCCATTTATTATAATGTTTACCAAAGTATATATTCCCGCACATTAAAAATAAACACCCCGCTTTATAAGCCCTTTGGTTAAAACTATAGCATTATACATAAATCCCGCCCCTATGATGAATAAATTGTATTAATTCATTCACCATATAATAAAAATATATATATAAAAACTTTAAACATGCGTTGTGTGTGTTTAAACGCAAAAATACGAATAAAACTTCGACAGAGTCTTGTGCCACCGTGGTCCGTCCACGTGGCATTCCGCTTAAGCCAACTCCGCCGCGACCCTTTACTTTTGCGTATGGGATTAATTAGTTATTTGAACTGATTAATAGCCTTTCACTTACCAATCAAAATCCTCCCGGGGCGATTAAATAAAAGTTAAACGCATTTAAGTCCCACCGGGCCCGCGCAATAACCATCCCGTTACCTTTCCATCTCCTCCGCCGTTGGATCAGCCTCCCGCAGATCAACGGCCTGCATTGATCCCGCTGCCCATCCCTTGCCAGCATGTTAACCAGCGGGGGATGGGCGGTTTTTGAAAAGTCAGCATTCCACGTGGCAAGCGTCCTGTGGAATCGCTGCCCTCGTAACTTTTACCGCCTTCGTCCATAAGCGGTGCGGGCTCACCGCTTACCACTTACCACATACCGCCGGCCCCACTTCCCTACGTCATCCCGTACCACCATGACGTCACACCTCGAAAAAAGCAAAAAACCCCTTTTAACTTGTAAATAAGCCATTTTTCGTGTTTTTTCGGTTGTTTTTAGTTTCTGAAAGCGACAGAGCTCCCGCTGCAATTTTCAAATTTCACTACAAATACACCAATCTACTCCGAAATTCCGCTGCGCCCGTGTTGAAGAACGTCCCCGCCATTGCTCATTACCTGTTAAAGAACCAGTTCCCATCTAAAAACAGGTATTTATCATTTCGCGCCCCGACTGTAAGTCAAGCTTAGTTTCCTTTGATTTTTCTCTGAAAAAGTGGTTAAAAATCATCGCTGAGTCCTCCATGAAGACTTTAAACCTGTGAAATTTCCCCCAAAACCTGCAAATTGTTCCAATTTCCTCTTTTGTCAGATATCCCGTCCGGTCTGTAAGAAAAAAACGAAAACCTCCATTTTGAATCCACAAGAACCAAAATGGAGGTCCCCACAGCTCTAAATATCACCCCCTTGAATGCTCCTCACCGTGAATTAGACTATTTACCCCTGGTAGATGAAGATTTCCAAATTAAAGACCTGGGTTTCGATGAAAGTCCCCGATTGAGCTTTTGTCGCTGCAGAGACGAATTCTCAAAAGGGCAAGACCTTATAGGGTTATGGTAATCCAATCTCCCAAGGTATCTTATTCCTTCAGTCCACATTTTCCCTGAAATCATTCATTACTGTCATGCAAACTATGATCCTGCACAGAGAGCTGTCTTAGCTCCTGATCAAAGCATTTTGTTCCCTATCACACCGCAGGCTATCAACACTATGTTATGCTTTGAGCCAAATGAAGAACTAGCACCATTATCCATGGAAGGATTGATTGAAAAAACCAGGCAATTAACCCAAGAAAGGTTAAAATCCATGTGCCAGTATTTTATGTTACCTAATCATCAGCCAAAAGGGTCTCCCCCCTATGGTTTCTACTTTTTCAATACATTGGGAAGGCTAATTGTTAACATAATATCCTTTGTCTTGGGGTTTAATACCAGCGAATATGTAGATGAGATAACTCTGGCTTTACTTTCTATCTTTACCCCTAGGCAGCCACCTGAGATTAAGTATGATTATGCTTCCTTCATTGCCAACAAAATCCATGATCAATTCTTAAAGCTAGATACTGAAAAAGTTTTCAAGTACTCCTCAGTTATCTATCATCTCATGATCTATTATCAGTCAGAAAGGTTCCCCTTCCCTGTTCAGAAACTTGATGCTAAGGGTAATCCCAGGTCTGTCATTTTTTGGTCCCCCATCATTCATTTTTCCTCTGATTCTCCCTACTCCTATTCAGAATTCATTGATCAGTTTGTACAACCTGCCACAACTCTGTTAACAGGAATTTCTCCCCCCAGACTCAGTACTGAAATTAGAAAAACCTTGCAATTATCAAAGAGTTATAAAGTTGGGGATTGGTACTTGTACCAAAACCATACAATCATCAGGATTTATGGATGTGAATTACGTCCATTCAAGTTACCCAGATATGTACCAATGAGAATTTTTGCTTTGGAATACTTTAGACAGATGAATAATTCAGATGTGATCCATTTCTGCAATGTAAAGAAGAAAGCACAGTTAAGGATCAAAAGCCAGTTAGGTCCTTTCATTTGAAATTCTAGGGAAGCTGAGAGAGAAGCAGAACTTTTATTAGAGAGAAAGTTCCAGACATCTTTCCGTTGGGTCCCTTATGACCCCTTTGGTTTCATTTGTGAAAAAATATTAAAGAATAAGTCATCTCCCTATATACACCACAAAATTCCTGGTTTAGAACAATATGCAAATCAAGATGAATGGGTTGAAGGAACTCTTGTTGAAGAGGAAAGTGGAGCTGACAAATTGAATAAACTTATGAAAGATGTTGAGAAGAATTTTGACCTAGAAACATATGATCAAATGCAGGTACCCTACATTGGCACATATTCAGAAACCACTCTACAGCAAGCGTTACAGGAAAACAGTCCATCAGTAGCAGCAGAACCCAAGGGTAAAGGAAAAGAACCTGTAGTTCAGGTTATTGAAACCTTGGTCATGGCAGAAAAACCACAGAGTTCCAAAACACCACAACCATCTCAGGTTTCTCCCACACCAACAAAGCAAATCCAAGTTCCAGAGATGCAAACTCCACTGAATGTGGAAATAGGGAAAAAGAGGCTAGCTCCAGATACCACACCTTCAAAAGGAGCCCCACAAGTTTATCAAGCTAAAAAACACAAGTCTGATCCACCTCCAGATGTAGAAATTATAGATGAAGTATTTGATGATGGTAGGGAAGATAGTCAACAAACAGGTACAGCAAGTGAAACAAACATAAGCCAGAAAGGGATACAAAAGCAATTAAGCACTGAAGTATCTTCTTTCAGACCGCCAAAGACAGATACTGGAGACATTAGGAAAACCTTCATTAATATCAAAACAAAGAATGATCCATTGAAAATGAAGGTATACGATCAGTATATGAAGATGGCTCCTCATAATCAAGAAAGGCTGATGTCTGCATTTGATCTTTCACAAGGTAAAATGCTAATGAGCCACTTCAAAGCAAAGGTGCCAAAGCCAACTTCAGCAGCAGATTACATCAGATCAAATTTTGAAGTTTTAGCAAAAGATATCCATCCCCTGGATCAGATAAAGCTTCATAGACAAACAGGGGAAATGGTTTATTCTACTCTCACCAACAAAGCCATGGCAGCTTTAACGCTGCAAGATTCCTTGAATAATACTACTGCACAATTGAAGATTGAGAGGGCCTCCTCACAGGCCAAGGACAATAGAATAAAGTCTCTAGAAGAGATCATCATTGGTTTGGGTCACAATCCCAAAGACATTAAAGGTATTGAGGCATTGGTAAAAAGAAAGAGGATGATATAGCTGCACTCAGAAAACAGCTGAAACTACCAGCCTCGAGGCACCCTCAGACACAGGAAGTTATAAAAGGAAATTCCCAGGAAGAAATGATGGAGTTGCTCTTGAATATGACAGAGCGACTAAATGAAACAGAGAAAGAGTTGGAAAAAGCATTGCAAGAACAGGAAATTATCAAGCAGACTTCAACAACAGGTACTACAACTACAGGACAGCAGGAACAACCATCTCAGGTGAACATTTCTAATTTGAATTCTGAGGATTTAATTAAACAGATGGAGAGTTTGCAGCTAAGGGTCACAAAGCTCCAAGAAACAAAATTGCAATTAACAAAATTAGAGGAAAAATATGACACATCCAAAAAGACATCTGCTGACAACCTCAGGGAAATAAAAAGATTGGAAAAATTGGTTGAGGCTTTGCAAAAAGATCTTTCACTGGAAAAGCCTCTGAATGAAATAAATGATATTCTTTGGTGCAACATCATTGAATTAATAAGAGATATTTGGCCCTCCATTCAAGCTATTTTTGAGCAAAATGAGTTAGTCAAGATAGGACAAGAAGAAATAAATAAAACCAGACATGAATTAAGAGGCAGGCCGGAGCAGGCCCAGCAGCTCATTCAATTTTTGAATTCCAGAACAAAACAACAACTTGCATTATTAGGAATTGATGACAGGACAGGTGCAGTTTTGGAAGCAAAGAGAGTTTTCACCAAGAGGACTTTCATGCAAAATCTAGAAAGAAAGTGTACAGACATTTTGGTTGATATCAACGTTTTCATAGAGAAGTTTCAAGCTTTGCTGGACAGTGGATTTCCAAGTCCCATGCTCACAGAGGATCAAATAGTAGACTTGGAAACCTATGAGAAAAGAATAAAAGCTCATGCTAAAAATACAGCTGTAGGTTCTACTAGCTCATCAGAACCTGCATTACCAACTGGGAAAAGTATTTATGATCAAGTGAGGAATCTATTTCATCTGGAGCATGAAATAAAGTATCTATTTCCGAACGAGCCCACTTTTTATAAACTTACTGAAGCAGATGAAACTTTAAGGAAACTCAGAAGAACAATGATACCAGATGATCAGTGGTGGAAGGAAATGCTGGAAATTTTGTAAAAAATGTTTTCAGGATAAAAGTTTATCTTTACTATTGAGTAAATGGTAAAAAACAGAAATGCAGATGAAAGAGTATCAGATGAAAGGTCAAAGAGTATCCGTGAGAAGAAAGAGTATTCAAAAAGTCAAAGGAATACGCAAAGGACAGCACAGAGCCCTATTTTGAGCACTTATCCTTAGCACGTCCATGAAGAAAGGAACAACACATCAGCCGTTATTCATTATTCTATTTACGAGACCATGTGTCTCTTGTTTGTTGAAAATATGCTTTAAATCAGCCTGAATTATTGGCTATGATAGAGTAAGATTGTTAGGATTATGTTTGTATAAATAAGCCTTCAAAGAGAGTTTTGAAGGGTGGATTCTATTACTCTGCTGTAACATTGAGAGTTTCGGAATAAAAGCTTTTGGAGAAATTTACTTGTGGCTTGCTGGATGACGATTTGAAAGCACTGGACTTGTTGCAGGATTCATGTGTTGGACTACAGTTCAATAAGTGTTTCTACCTTTGTCTGAAATTTTATATTAGTTTTTAATACCATCATATCCATTTATGAATAATTTACATAAAAGATTGAAACAGAATTTGCTTAATTGTACTCTGTTTTCAAATGTGATTGTTCTTAATGTTTTCTTCTAAATTAGCTATAAGCATGAATTCTTAAATGCTTCTGCTTTGCTAATTTAAACATTGTTTATTACTATAATAAAGAATCCTTCATTGCTCTTTGTTTGTAGTCATTTCACTTCCTTCTTCTGAACATGGTGAAATATTCTTAGTTACCTTTCATCCCTTCAGGATCATCCCATCCACTTTAAATTTTAAGGATTGTTCTCTGTCTAGCTATCTTGCCCTGTAATACCATCTTGTGTTTAGAATAGAAATCCAGTAAAGCCATCCTTTGACTCCATAGCCCAATGGACTGAAAGCTCTCAACCTTGCCCTTAGTCTGTGGATTCCACCATTTTCCCAAAGCAAACTTTGAATCTATAACTAGCCTAAAACCTTCCAAGAACAAAGATAAATTATAAAGAGAGAGCCCTCTCTGGATGCAGATTGGCTAGATTCTGCATCTAAAAGGTTGGTTTGTGGTTACCTCGGGTATACTTTCCTCTTGCACAACTTCTAGGAAAACCTGAGTGATAACATAGTGGCGACCATACTGGGGACCTGAATCATTTTATTGATATTATTGTTTGATTTATAAGCTATAGACAGAGTCTGAAGATCAGCCAGGTAGCCTTTGAAATTGCTTTTGCTCTGCAATTGCAAAAGTAAATAAATGCTGCTTCAGTCTATCTCTGATTTAGCTTATATACTGAACCTTAGTTTCAAAATATTCAATCAGACTCTCTAGTTCAATAAATCTTTGAGAAAATTTTAATTAAAAAATCTTAAATTTCTTAAAGAAATCATAGAAGTTGTTTTGAAAATTCATAAAAAATAAAATAATCATAAAATATTCAAAAATTTGGTTTCCTGAAGAACTAACTTTTTCTTCAGAATTGTTTTACAGGTTTAGATCTGATCTATGATGGTGGACAGGGATCAGACACACAAAGGTTAAAATCATCCACCTGGCGACTCCAAATCCATTTCACAATCAAGACTCCACTAGAGGAATGAACCTGGAAGAACAATATGGAAAGATCAGGCTTTCAACTTGGATCTTAATCCAAGACATTATGTTCTTTCTCGTTAAGATTCAATATGTATTGTATTTTATATAAAGATCTAACTTGGTTGTGCAGATAAAGTGGCTTTTCATTATGGCTGATTTTCAAGATGATCCAAGAATAAAACGAAGATATGCTCCCATGAGCAGAGATCACATACCTGGATTTCCACACAAACTACCGAAGGTAAATTGGGGTGAAAATATGCCCATGTTTCAAGACGAGAATATTGATGATCCTTTACTACATCTCATTAAATTTCATATACACTCATCAATATTGAAGGGTGATTGGCATGAGGATTGCCTCATGAAGATATTCATGGGAACCTTAGAAGGAAAAGCAAGGGAATGGTATGAAGCTCTCAAACCTGCAATTTTGTTTCTCTAAAAGATTTTCATAAGGTATTTTATGAGCATTACAAAGAAGATTTTTCATCTTTATCATTAGCTGAAAATTGTTGTGATCAAGCTGAAGATCTTATACATTACCTTAAAAATATTGATGAAGATTTTGCAAATTGGTCTCCTGAAGATTTATTAGAAGAAGTCCAAAACTTTCATTCTCAAGTTAAATATCATAATAATCAAGAGGAGTTAAACAAAGATGAAATAAGTCAGGAGATAAATCAAGATCCACAAAACCCCTCTGTATTAATAAATGATGTTTCATTTAATGTTTTGAATGGAGTTAAAGACAATAATCAACCTCATGATCAACTTTTAGATAAGGGAAAAAACAATTGTCATTTCAATCTAAGAATTCAGAGATTCCCACCCCCCCTCACCGAAGAAGAAATCAATTTTCTTCTAAACATGCAACCATCCTCAGAATATTTACATAATGAAGAAATTGTTTCTACTTCTTCTAATGTTGATGAATGTACAAAGATTTTTATCCATGAAGGGACAGAAGAACAAGTTGATGCTTATGTCATTCTACTTTCCCAAAAAGGCCCATTGCTTGATAGCACTCCTATTGAACAAAAAAATGATTTTCAAACAGAATGCAACCAATCTAATCAAGATATATTGGGATTGTTGGAAGAGAAATATGCTGATCCAATGTTTATAATTAATGACATTCCTTATTCTGGATATTTGCCTAAATATGATCAGTATGATGATAATTATGATAATTTCACAAAACAATCACTAGCTATTTTGAGGGATGAGATATTAGAACTTCAGCTTGATGAGGATTTTCTAAGAGCTTTCTTTCTTCTCTTAAAATCAAGAAAATGTTCTCCTCAAGTTAAAAAATGGCTTCTTGATATAATTTCTGAAAATTATGAAAATGAAATCAAACTTTTGCATTCTCAAATTCAGTCATACAATTTCCGAAATCCTAAAGAATTCTTTGTAAATATTCCTTCTCCAAAGCAAGAGGAAATTGTACTATCTTTTGACTTGCATATTGAAGATGATTATTCTTTCAAACACAATACTGAAGAAATAAGTTCATGGTCTAATATTCATAATTCAATTGAACAATTAGTCATTGAAGGTCTAGAAGTAAATAACATACATCATGTTTTTATTGATCCTATATTAGATTATATGGAGAATCTTTTGAGCCCAAATTTGCAAACATGTTTTCTCTATAAGGATCAAATACATCAAAAGTGGCCTTTACACATTATATAATTTATTATAAAGGAACATGATCATAACATACTTCCAATTTTGATCACAAGCAATCAAGTTATCCATTTATTTTTACAGCTACTTGATTGGCTTCATTGGCATTTTTGTATTACCTGATTCAATAAGATTTTTAGTAGATTAGAGTAGGTAAATGAGTGCTAATAAGCTTAGAATTTTGAGCATTTTTTTAGTTTTCAATTTTCAGCTAGTTTTTCATTAAGTTGGTTTGAAATTTTTTGTGTGTTGTTTTAGTTTCAGATCAGATTTCAGGTTGGAGAAAAAGGACTATATTCAATTCAAGATTTCCAACTAGGAAACACAGTTTTGATTGGATGGTGACTTCTTGGAATTGAAGCCCGAAGTGAAGGCCCTAAGTTCCAAAAATTTCACTATCATATGTAAAATAAAGCTACCAGAAGGAGGAAGATTTCATACTTTCAGTTTGAAGACATTTTGAGGCATCTGACCTGCTATTCTTGACTTTCCACAAGGAAAAGCCATCCCCAAGTGGAGCCAGTGTTAGCCTCCTATATCAATAGGTTTCATCTTTCATGATTGTCTTGATGGAAGTATGGAATATGTTTAAACCTTCTTACTTGAGCAAAGGTGTTCCATATTCTTAAAAAACCAAAAAATCAAAAAATTTAAAAAATGTAAAGAGGGTATACCCTAAAAGAAAGATCAAAGGGTAAAAAGAATAAAAATGGTCAAAAAGAGAAAAAATGAACCCCAAGAAAAAAATAGACCAAGGAAAGTGTGCAAATCCAAATGCCACTAATTTTTACTCTGTTGTAATAAATCAATTGTGTGCAGCTTGTGAAACTTTTGCCGCAATTCATGAATAAGTCAAACTGTTTAAACTTGGCTTAGTCATATTTCAATTTCATGTTATAGATTAGAGAATAAATATCTAGCCAAACAGTTTAATCTTGGCAGATAAGTAGCTAGGTAGAGTGAATAAAAGGTGCTCGACAGTTTAATCTGAGCCCTTGGATGTAATAAGGGTAGAAATAGATAGATTCATCATGTAAAAAGAAAAGATTGATCAGGGTTTGCAAGTCTAAATGCACCCTAATAAAGAAAAGAAAATGGTAGTGTTAAGTAGATAGGGTAGGTAGATGGTGCTGCAAAGTGTTATCTGATGAATGGTGCTGCTACATGTTGGTTAATCATTTACTTTCATCACAAGTACTAAAGCAGGAAATACACTGGAAAATCACAGCAACCAAAGTCAAATTCATTAACCTCCCTCATCATTTTTTCCCCTCAAGAGTTTTACTAATTTCCCCAAAGGTACTAAGGTAATTTGAGATCAAAGGGGCTCAAGGCATTTCCTTGACTTCTGGAGGGACCGGACCCTCGGCCTAATGATCAAAAAGACCTAAGCACTTGAAATAATTCATCATTGTTATCTTCCACCTTCAATTTGTTCCTAAGTAAAATCCTATTTTACTTAGGAAACTGATGCAATATTCCATAAAAATTCCTCAAAATAACTTGTTATTCTAAGTTTAAGTGTTGAAGATAAAATGTTGCAATTTACTTCACAAGTTATCACTTTCTTAGATATACAAAGATGTTTTGATTTTCCTTGTCCTTTGCCATATTAACATTTAATTCTACTATATTAAATCCCTAGTGAAATCCCTTTTCCTAAGTATATAACTCCCTTTTCCATAAATATCCCCAAAACCCCTTTATTATAATGTTTTACCAAAGTATTATATCCCCTCACATTGAAAATAAAACCCCGCCTTATAAACCCTTTGGTGAAATATATCTTTATAACATTAATCCCGCCCTTATGGTGAAATAATTGTATTAATTAATTCATCATATAATAAAAAATATATATAAAAACTTTAGACATACAATATGTGTGTTTAATACCAAAAACATCAATAAAACTTTGCGAAAGTTTTGCGCCACCATGGTCCGTCCACGTGGCATTCCGCTTAAGCCAACTCCGCCGCGACCCTTTACTTTTGCATATGGGATTAATTAGTTATTTGAACTAATTAATAGCCTTTCACTTACCAATCAAAATCCTCCCGGGGCGATTAAATAAAAGTTAAACGCATTTAAATCCCGCCGGGCCCGCGCAGTAACCATCCCGTTACCTTTCCATCTCCTCCGCCGTTGGATCAGCCTCCCGCAGATCAACGGCCTGCATTGATCCCGCTGCCCATCCCTTGCCAGCATGTTAACCAGCGGGGGATGGGCGGTTTTTGAAAAGTCAAACTTCCACGTGGCAACTTCTCTGTGGAATCGCTCCCCCCGCGATTAATACCGCCCTCGACCAAAAGCGGTGCGGGCACTTCCCGCTTACCACTTACCGCCTAACGATGCACACGTCATCCCGTACTACCCTGACGTCACACCTCGAAAAAAACAAAAAACCTTTTAACTTGTAAATAAGCCATTTTTTCGTGTTTTTTAGCTATTTTCATTATTCAGAGAAGAACGTTGCTCCCGCTGCGATTTTCAAAATTCTACTGTAATTAACCATTTCGCCCCAAAATTCTGCTACGCCCGTGTTGAAGACGTCCCCGCCATTGCTCATTACCTGTTAAAGAACAAGTTTCCGTCTAAAATACAGGTATTTATCATTTCACGCCCCGACTGCGAATCAAACTTAATTTCCTTTGTTTTTTCTCTGAAAAAGTGGTTAAAAAAGCATCGCTGAGTCCTCCCTGAAGATTTCAAACCTGTGAATTTGCTTCCCAAATTTGCAAATTGTTTCAACTTCCTCCATTTCAGATATCCCGGTCAGTCTGTAAGGAAAAAACGAAAACCTCCATTTTGAATCCACAAGAACCAAAATGGAGGTCCCGACAGCCCTAAATATCACTCCATTGAATGCTCCTCACCGTGATTTGGACTATCTACCTCTGATAGATGAAGATTTCCAAATAAAAGACCTGGGTTTTGATGAAAGTCCCCGATTGAGCTTCTGTCGCTGCAGAGACGAATTCTCAAAAGGGCAAGACCTTATAGGGTTATGGGAATCCAATCTCCCAAGGTATCTTATTCCTTCAGTCCACATTTTCCCTGAAGTCATTCATTACTGTCATGCAAACTATGACCCTGCACAGAGAGTTGTCTTAACTCCTGATCAAAGTGTTCTATTTCCTATCACACCTCGGGCTATCAATGCTATGTTACACTTTGAGCCAGAGCAAGAATTAGCACCATTATCCATGGAGGGACTGATTGAGAAAACCACACAGTTAACCCCAGAGAAATTAAAATCCATGTGTCAGTATTTCATGCTACCTGAGCATCAGCCAAAAGGGGCTCCCCCCTATGGTTTTTACTATTTCAATACATTGGGAAGGCTAGTTGTTAACATAATATCCTTTGTCCTAGGATTCAATACCAGTGAGTATGTAGACCAGATAACTTTGGCTTTGCTATCCATCTTTACCCCTGGGCAGCCTCCCGAGATTAAGTATGATTATGCTTCCTTCATTGCCAACAAAATCCATGATCAATTCTTAAAGCTAGATACTGAAAAAGTTTTCAAGTACTCTTCAGTTATCTATCATCTCATGATCTATTATCAGTCAGACAGGTTCCCCTTCCCTGTTCAGAAACTTGATGCTAAGGGTAATCCCAGGTCTGTCAATTTTTGGTCCCCCATCATTCATTTTTCCTCTGATTCTCCCTACTCCTATTCAGAATTCATTGATCAGTTTGTACAACCTGCCACAACTCTGTTAACAGGAATTTCTCCCCCCAGACTCAGTACTGAAATTAGAAAGACCTTGCAATTATCAAAGAGTTATAAAGTTGCGGATTGGTACTTGTACCAAAACCATACAGTCATCAGGATTTATGGATGTGAATTACGTCCATTCAAGTTACCCAGATATGTACAAATGAGAATTTTTGCTTTGGAATACTTTAGACAGATGAATAATTCAGATGTGATCCATTTCTGCAATGTAAAGAAGAAAGCACAGTTATGGATCAAAAGCCAGTTAGGTCCTTTCATTTGCAATTCTAGGGAAGCTGAGAGAGAAGCAGAACTTTTATTAGAGAGAAAGTTCCAGACATCTTTCTGTTGGGTCCCTTATGACCCCTTTGGTTTCATTTGTGAAAAAAGATTAAAGAATAAGTCATCTCCCTATATACACCACAAAATTCCTGGTTTAGAACAATATGCAAATCAAGATGAATGGGTTGAAGGAACTCTTGTTGAAGAGGAAAGTGGAGCTGACAAATTGAATAAACTTATGAAAGATGTTGAGAAGAATTTTGACCTAGAAACATATGATCAAATGCGGGTACCCTACATTGGCACATCTTCAGCAACCACTCTACAGCAAGCGTTACAGGAAAACAGTCCATCAGTAGCAGCAGAACCCAAGGGTAAAGGAAAAGAACCTGTAGTTCAGGTTATTGAAACCTTGGTCATGGCAGAAAAACCACAGAGTTCCAAAACACCAGAACCATCTCAGGCTTCTCCCACGCCAGCAAAGCAAATCCAAGTTCCAGAGATGCAAACTCCACTGAATGTGGAAATAGGGAAAAAGAGGCTAGCTCCAGATACCACACCTTCAAAAGGAGCCCCACAAGTTTATCAAGCTAAAAAGCACAAGTCTGATCCACCTCCAGATGTAGAAATTATAGATGAAGTATTTGATGATGGTAGGGAAGATAGTCAACAAACAGATACAGCAAGTGAAACAAACATAAGCCAGAAAGGGATACAAAAGCAATTAAGCACTGAAGTATCTTCTTTCAGACCGCCAAAGACAGATACTGGAGACATTAAGAAAACCTTCATTAATATCAAAACAAAGAATGATCCATTGAAAATGAAGGTATACGATCAGTATATGAAGATGTCTCCTCATAATCAGCAAAGGCTGATGTCTGCATTTGATCTTTCACAAGGTAAAATGCTAATGAGCCACTTTAAAGCAAAGGTGCCAAAGCCAACTTCAGCAACAGATTACATCAGAACAAATTTTGAAGTTTTAGCAAAAGATATCCATCCCTTGGATCAGATAGAGCTTCATAGACAAACAGGGGAAATGGTTTATTCTACTCTCACCAACAAAGCCATGGCAGCTTTAACGCTGCAAGATTCCTTGAATAATACTACTGCAAAATTAAAGATTGAGAGGGCCTCCTCACAGGCCAAGGACAATAGAATAAAATCTCTAGAAGAGATCATCATTGGTTTGGGTCACAATCCCAAAGACATTAAAGGTATTGAGGCATTGGTAAAAAAGAAAGAGGATGATATAGCTGCACTCAGAAAACAACTGAAACTACCAGCCTCAAGGCACCCTCAGACACAGGAAGTTATAAAAGGAAATTCCCAGGAAGAAATGATGGAGTTGCTCTTGAATATGACAGAGCGACTAAATGAAACAGAGAAAGAGTTGGAAAAAGCATTGCAGGAACAGGAAATTATCAAGCAGACTTCAACAACAGGTACTACAACTACAGGACAGCAGGAACAACCATCTCAGGTGAACATTTCTAATTTGAATTCTAAGGATTTAATTAAACAGATGGAGAGTTTGCAGCTAAGGGTCACAGAGCTCCAAGAAACAAAATTGCAATTAACAAAATTGGAGGAAAAATATGACACATCCAAAAAGACAGCTGCTGACAACCTCAGGGAAATAAAAAGATTGGAAAAATTGGTTGAGGCTTTGCAAAAATATCTTTCACTGGAAAAGCCTCTGAACGAAATAAATGATATTCTTTGGTGCAACATCATTTAATTAATAAGAGATATTTGGCCCTCCATTCAAGCTATTTTTGAGCAAAATGAGTTAGTCAAGATAGCACAAGAAGAAATAAATAAAACCAGACATGAATTAAGAGGCAGGCCTGAGCAGGCCCAGCAGCTCATTCAATTTTTGAATTCCAGAACAAAGCAACAGCTTGCATTGTTAGGAATTGATGACAGGACAGGTGCAGTTTTGGAAGCTAAGAGAGTTTTCACCAAGAGGACTTTCATGCAAAATCTAGAACGAAAGTGTACAGACATTTTGGTTGATATTAACGTTTTCAGAGAGAAGTTTCAAGCTTTGCTGGACAGTGGATTGCCAAGTCCCATGCTCACAGAGGATCAAATAGTAGACTTGGAAACCTATGAGAAAAGAATAAAAGCTCATGCTAAAAATACAGCTGTAGGTTCTACTAGCTCATCAGAACCGGCATTACCAACTGGGAAAAGTATTTATGATAAAGTGAGGAATCTATTTCATCTGGAGCATGAAATAAAGTATCTATTTCCGAACGAGCCCACTTTTTATAAACTTACTGAAGAAGATGAAACTTTAAGGAAACTCAGAAGAACTATGATACCAGATGATCAATGGTGGAAGGAAATGCTGGAAGTTCTGTAAAAGTTGTTTTCAGGATGATATTTTATCTTTACTATCAAGTAAATGGTAAAAACACAAAGACAGATGAAAGAGTATCAGATGAAAGGTTAAAGAGTATCCGTGAGAAGAAAGAGTATTCAACAAGTCAAAGAAATACGCAAGGGACAACACAGAGTCCTATTTTAAGCACGTATCTCTAGCACGTCCATGAAGAAAGGAACAACACATCAGCCGTTACCCATTATTCTATTTACGAGACCATGTGTCTCTTGTTTGTTTGTAAATATGCTTTAAGTCAGCCTGGATTATTGGCTAAGATAGTGTAAGATTGTTAGGATTATTTTTTGTGTATAAATAAACCCTCAAAGAGAGTGTTGAGTGTGGACTCTATTACTCTGCTGTAACATTGAGATTTTCGGAATAAAAGCTTTTGGAGAAATTTACTTGTGGCTTACTGGATGACGATTTGAAGCACTGGACTTGTTGCAGGATTCATGTGTTGGACTACAGTTCAATAAGTGTTTCTACCCTTTGTCTGAAATTTTATATTAGTTTTTAATACCATCATATCCATTTCTGAATAATTTACATAAAAGATTGAAACATAATTTTCTTAATTGTACTCTGTTTTCAAATGTGATTGTTCTTAATGTTTTCTTCTAAATTAGTTATAAGCATGAATTCTTAAATGCTCCTGCTTCACTAATTTAAACATTGTTGACTACTATAATAAAGAATCCTTCATTGCTCTTTGTTTGTAGTCATTTCACTTCTTTCTTTTGAACATGGTGAAAGATTCTTAGCTGCCTTTCATCCCTTCAAGATCATTCCATCCACTTTAAATTTTAAGGATTGTTCTCTGTCTAGCTATCTTGCCCTGTAATACCATCTTGTGCTTAGAATAGAAATCCAGCAAAGCCATCCTTTGACTCCATAGCCCAATGGACTGAAAGCTCTCAACCTTGCCCTTAGTTTGTGGATTCCACCATTTTCCCAAAACAAACTCTTGAATCTATAACTAGCCTAAAACCTTCTAAGAACAAAGATAAATCATAAAGAGAGAGCCCTCTCTGGATGCAGATTGGCTAGATTCTGCATCTAAAAGGTTGGTTTGTGGTTACCTCGGGTATACTTTCCTCTTACACAACTTCTAGGAAAACCTGAGTGATAACAGGTCATCTTGTAGTTGTAACTCTGTTGTAGCCTCTACAACACCCTCCAAAAATACAAAAAAAATAATAACACACACTTCAAAATTTTTGGAGCCCCCTTTGAAACTAGAAAGAAAAAGCTAAGTAAAGTTTTCAAGGGAAAATCGCTAAGTCGCGAATCCATACTTTAAAACAATTGCGACCCCTGCGACCTATGCGACCCCGCGAACTTAGGGTCGCCGGGTCGCCAGGTCGCAGGTTTCGGAATTAAAAAAATTTGCGACTCATGCGACTTGTGCGACCCAGCGACCTTAAGGTCGCGGGGTCGCATAGGTCGCAAGCTCGCAAGGAGAAGTAATTAAAGAAATTTGCGACTCAGCGACCTTACGACCCAGCGACCTTAGGGTCGCGAGGTCGCAAGGTCGCATATCTCCTAACTCTATCAATTTGCAACCTCATTAAGTGCTCGCACGTGCGACCCCTTTTTAAAAGGGTAGGTCGCTAGGTCGCATTTGTCACTGGCAGCGAAAATTTAGAAATTGCTCTGACAGGTCGACTGGCACGTTTTCTTCCGGGTAAGTTGCTATTTCCTCTCTGGTTTTTCCTTCATGAGTTTTTCTTGCCCAAATCTGGCCTCCCCATCGTCTTAATTATCATCTGGTGAGGCTGTGGGTTTTTCGGTTGAGTTTTTTACGTTGTTTTGTTTACCTGTCATCACCATAAACCCCAGGGTCACCTTTTTCTTGTCTAGCCCCTCATGGCTTCGTCCTATCCTCAGCCTGGACCCCTTCCAGCCTTGTATGCTTCCCTTTAGAAAAGAGATAGACCCCAAACCTCGCGCGCTCGAAAACCCCGGGCAGGCCCTAGTGCGACCTGCGACCCGGCGACCCAGTCGCAAGGTCGCAAAGTCGCGCGGTCTTCTGTTTTTAGAAGTTAGCGACCTTGCGACCCAGCGACCTAGTCGCGAGGTTGCGAGGTCGCATATGAGTTCTTCTTTTTAAATCAGCGACCCTGCGACCCCAAGAAAAAAATAGTTAATTAAATTCTGCATGTGTAGACTGTATTTAGCTCATTATCATCATGTCCTTCTCATCCTGGGATTCTTTCCCGAATGCAACAGGTGAATTTGGAGCAGACACGATACCGGTCCTCTCTGACTCTAGCGACATGGCACCCTCAGTGTCCCGGAAGAAAGGCAAGCAGGTGGTGGAAGAAGAGTCAGACATAGACGCGCAAACGTCCCCTCCGCCAATATACAGAGACACCCTTTGCACCTTCGCAAAAGGGGACAGCCTGAGATGGTATGAAGTATACCACGAGTTCGCTATAACAGAAGCTGAGTTTCCAGAAGATCTCCCGGACCGGGAAATATACCTAAAGGTCAAGAAATCCAAATTACATCTAGCAGGGGCACATCTAGCCATCTTCCCATGCCCAGAAATATTAGGCTGGATCATACAGAAAACGGATCCCAAGAGGTTCGTGATTCGAGATAGCGAAGGTAAAGCTCTCGCGACGTTGGAGGGCTCAGACGCCCAGGTCTACTACTCGCTGCCCCAACCAGAGGAAAACTTTACCCCGAGATGGGCTTCTGCCCATGAAGTACGTATGGTTGATACAATCAGGAAATGGTGGGCAGAACCGGACAAATTTAAAGTCAAGAAAGACCAGGAGTACCCGGTGGCCGGTCTGAGGAAAGTGTATAAATTAGTGGCCGCCATGCTTTGCAGATTGTACGAACGTCCGGACGCCACCACCTTCAACGGTGCATGGGCAACTATAATGGAATATGTAACGGTGCACGGCACTCATTTCAACTGGGCTGGTATGTTAATGGTCTCAATGCAAACAAATTTGGCTTCGGCTTTAGCCCCAGATGAAGGAACGTCGTCAGAGTTTTATATGGCTTCGTATCTATTAGATGCTGTCTGTGCCCGGGTGCATTTTGAGGGATGGCCACATAACTGGGACTCCGCACAGACTCGAGCAATCCATTTGCAGACCAAGGTGTTCTGGGAATCCAGGTACAAGCCAGATATTGAGCAAATCTCTCAGATATTCATTCCCGCCCTTTACTAGAAGCTATTTGGTCAAGACACCCCCTGCATGTCCTGGCGAGCGATGGAGACACTAGGCCAGGTGGCGCACTGGTTTCCATTCGCTGAATATACAATCATCCGAGTATTTGGCACATTCAAAGCACCACATGCTCTGCCTAGGTTTGTTACCGATAAGGTGCTTATGCAGGAGGTATGTTTCCAGATGACCTCGGGTTTCTCCGGTGTCCTTTCCAAAGGAAAGAAGAAACCTTGGCCCGCTCTACCCCTCACCATCGGTGCTTATACAGTCAAGGAATTCAGAGAAGTAGGGGCTGAAGGGGAAGAGATAAAAGGTTATCACTTTAGAAATCTGGATTACCGAACATATGACCCGGTCAAGATAGTTCCTGAGCAATGTAAGAGGGCCAAGTTTAAATGGAGCTATCAACATGTGGAACGCCCGGCAGAGGACGAGAAAAGAAACTGGTACAACGCAGACAGGCGACTAGCTCCGGGGATTGACTCTGACCGAGAAGAAGAGGATCACCAAAATTTAGAAGATAGGAGCCATAAACTAGGAGGCTCGTCTTCCTCTCGGGATAAGAAAACTCGGACCAGTACAGGGCCTGACACCTCGGATCAGCTAAGAGGAGCAGATGCCCAAGCCAAGAAGGAAGAGGAAAAGAAAATGAAGGAGGATGAAGAGAAACGTAGAAAAGATGCAAAGATAGAGCGGAAAAGGAAACAGGCCGAGGAAAAGGAAAGACAGGAAAAGGAAGCATAGGCGGCGACAGAACAAGCACTTAAGGAAGAACTTGACAAAGCCGAACGTCAAAAGAAGGCAGACCAAGCTGCCGCAGCAGAGCGAAAAAGAAAAGCTGAAAGAGAAGCAGAGGCAGAGACAGAACGCAGGAAGAAGGAGGAACATGACAAGGCGGAAGCCGAGCGCCGGCAAAAGGAGGAAGGAAAAGGACAAAGGCAGGATGAAGAGGATGAACTAATAGAGGACATCAACATATCTCCCTTGGAGATCCCTCCAAGTGGCACGAAAAGTATCCTCTCTGATGACGATTTTCCCGGGGAACAAGAAGAAGAGGTCTTCGACTTGACTAGATTGACATTTGACCAATTCTCCTTCAAAATACGGCAAGAGAAAAGAAAATCCTTGGCGCAAAGCCATCCCGCCATATCTACGGTCGCCACTGGAAAGGACATAGTCCTGGATACAAGGACTAACCCTGTAATGATAGCATCAGCAGGCACTGCTTTTTCCGTGGCCACGGAGGAGAATGTCACTAGAATGAGCAGGGAGATTATTTCCCTACAAAACAGGCTAAAAGCAGCGGAACAGGAGAAATCAGTACTGGAGGGTGAAGTGCGACAGCTCCAAAGTAAGCCTTCCCAAGTCAATGAGGTCCCACTGGCGGCCATGAAAGAATGTGATGTATTGGAAATGACCATGAGGCAAGTATATAGAGAAATGCTCACCCTAAAACAAACAGTGGCCCCATTGGCGGAGGCACGAGCGGAAACCAAACAGAAGCATGAGCAGCTCAAGGAGGCATCGGTTGCTTTGGACAGAATGATAAGCTGGACAGCGCAGTACCATCAAGCTCCCGAAAATTTGCCTAGGAAGGATTGGAGTCACACCCAAGATGCCAAAGTAAAAATCCGAATGAAGATGCAGTCTAAAGACAAGCTGGCCAAAGATTTGGACAAAGTAATGTCTGCATATAATCATCTGATCAGTGGTATAGACTCCATGAATGCTCTTCATCACATTCCTTCGTTAGGGGCACTGGACGAAAATAAAGACTGGGAGCAAGTAGATCAGGAAATCCAGTCGTTTCTGCAACCCGTGAGACAAGCTGCTGCCGCACCAGAAGTTGAGGCATCATAAGAGAACCTAAGTCGATTGCTTGTCACTCGAGTACAAATCTATACCAAGCTTGCCTCCCTCTCAATCCAGATCTCCCAGAAGAAGGAAACTCTGATACCGAATGCCCTGGAATGTATGCATCGATTAAAAGAGGAAATCCCTCTAGTCTCCCCTATAGCAGCGGATTACCAGACCTGGCGAGACTTCCTCAAGGGGAAGAAGATTGACGCTCCAGATCTCTCAATCACACGACCACCTCCATAGCTAAGTTCCTTCGGTCGCAGGTCGCGACCGTCCCCAGGTCGCAGGTCGCGCATACGCTTGAGTTGCAAGTTGCACCTGCACCTGAGTCGCAAGTCACAATCACTTCCGCAGGTCGCAGGTCGCATGTTCTTCCAAGGTCGCAGGGAAGCTGAACCATCGGGAAGTCGAAGCGTCGGAAAGCCCAAAGGGTGTTTCTTGAATCTATAAATACCCCTGCGGGGTACATAGTTAGGGCTTCTCTTTTGGGGATTGAAGAGCGATATAGCATTGAAATTGAAGTGTTATACTCTTATGCATATGTAATACAGATACTTGTTAAAACCCCTTTGTTGGATGATGTGTTTAGCTGTGACAATACTGTGTGTATTCTATGTATATCTTCAGAATATCGTATGATTAATGAATGCTGTGTTTTTAATAGTATCATTCATGCTCCATAGTTATCTGTGTTTGTGTTTGATGATGCTCAATTTTACCATTTTGTTCTTACAATGAATGTTGATGAACTATTTTATTAGCACTTGGTTGCATTTTCCGGAAAGTTAAGGGATACTCTCGCCATAAAGAACTGTTTCTTTGGTGGTCAGATTATCTTGCATGCATTACCCCATAGATGTGTTGCTAACGACACTTCCTGGGCGTATGCATTTTTGTTCACTACCTTGCTACACACAGTGTTATATATCAGTTTGATACATCAATCATGTATTCTGTATCATGTGAATAAGTGTATGTCTGCAGATTCGATCAGGTTCTTCGAGACCGAAGAGAAAGTCATTTAAGCGGTAGCCGGACCCACACCCCGGACGGGATCCCTATTCCAAATGGTTCAAAGTCTAATTGGGACTTTCTACCGGGGAGATCCCCTACTGTTGGTCGGACATATTTTCCCGTCAACAGATTTGGCGCTAGAAGGAGGGCCATGGCATCCCCCCAGCATACAATCGACATTCCATCACAAACTCCCCACCGGGAGGTCATAAATAACGAACCTACTCTTCCCCCCTTGGAGGATATTCCAAGGGAGGAGGCTCGATACTTTGAAATCACTAACGAACAGTTGAGATCCTTACGCCCAGTTGCCCGTAATCTCGTCAGGGATTTACGATATGCCCCAATCATGGATTTTCTAGCCCACACTAGGACCCCTGCTGAGAACATCACTCATAATGGCGTGCTGGTCAACACCATACCTGAACTTGTGAACACCATGATTGAAGACCTCGGGCGGGCTGTCCAGGAAAATGACCCCGTTATCCAAGATAGTGAAGGCTTCCCTAATACAGAACCTTTCCCCGAACCTTAGCCTGAATTACATCAGTGGAACAAAAACCAAGTGTATTCCCCGCGAGAAGAAGGAGAGGGGGGTCGAAGAAACGAAAGAGAAGGTAACACAACCCAAAGAAATGCAGGAGAAGGAAATAGGCCTCGAAGAAATGAGGGTGGGGTCAACAGGGGTCACGGACGTGGAGGTAGAGGAGATATGGTTCGCGGCTAGAGACACCATGCTAACCATCATCACCACCAAAACCAAAATAGGCCCCCTCCCCGCAACTGGGAGTATCTTATAAACGTGAATAACCGTGAAAGACACTGAGATGAACACTCTCGCCATCATGAAGGAGCATCAGTGTCGGGGACGGGAAGTGAGTCCGAGGCAGAAACTCGATATCATCAGCACCCCAGGAGGGTGCAACCACTAGCCTGGATGGCTCAATCCCCATTGGCCCTTTTAGGTCCTCTCCATGATATGCCTAGACACCCGGAGAAGCATCTTCCTAAGTTCGATCCTGAGAAAGGCACCTCAGCGGAAGATCATATTAGTAGTTTCTATCTGTCTCTACAAATCATGAGAGTTCAGTCCGATGATGTCGCATGTCGACTGTTCCCACACACTCTTGAAAATCATGCAGCCACCTGGTATCATTCCCTACCCAATGCTTCTATTACATCATGGGACCAGTTCCGTCGCGTGTTCCTGCAAAAGTTTGCAGAAGATAAAACACCCTCTATGCTCCTCACAGAGTTAAGCACCATCAAGTGTCATAGAAAAGAGAAGGTTAAAGACTTTAACCAACACTTCACTACAATATTACAAAAATTTCCCCCAAACTTAGCATTGGACGACTCTATCACCATCGACTACTATACTAAAGCTCTCCCTAGGGATATCGCCGTTTTCGTCAAACGTGAAGCCCACGCTACCCTTACAGCAAATTACGCTGCTGCTCTCGCGGTAGAGAAGGACATGTTGTCGATAGGAGTCATGGACCACGAAGGAAAGGATGATCACAAACCAATTGCTAAAAGGGGGCACTCTTCCACCCCTAATAGAGAGAAAGAAATTTTTGATTTCGAGAGTATGGCCAAGACCCTCAAACTACTAACGAATGAGGTCTCTGACTTAAAGAGAAAGGGCGTTGAAACCTCAACTACTACTAAACCCCCAAAACCCTTTTTCAGAAAAAGTAATCCCAACACCAGCAGACCTCCATCAAACTCCAGCGCCGCTCTCAACGTGGAAGAGATAGGGAAAGATAATTTTTGCTCTTTTCACCAAGCTGCCCACTCTGAAAAAACGTGTCCGCAATGGATTGGCAGCATGACCGCGGTGGTTAACCAACTTTTGGATGACCAAACCCCAAGAAATCAGACAGAGGATGATGTTTCTGATCAAGATGAAGGTTCGCTCCTAGATGGGGAACCAGGGGCCTCTGTCCTAACTTTTGATATAATCCGCGGGGGGGGAAGTCTTTTTCCCATTGATATCAACATGGCAGGCAGTCCCAAGGCTCAACCCATTCGAAATTATAGTCTTAGAAGCAAAGGATCTGTCCCCGAACAATCATATGAAGACAAGAAAAGGGCTTTTCTGAGGAAAATTCTTCCCCCTGGAAACGAAGGACAAGCTACACCGGAGAAGCCCACAAATAGTAATAGCAAAGCAAGTCAAAAGAGCAAGCTCCTGGTAGAATCCCCGAAAACCATTACCGAACCTAGTCCCCAAACTGATACTAGCTACAACATCGTGGAGGACATGAAAAAGACCAGAGCTAATATCTCACTCTACGAGCTGGCCCGCATCACGAATCAAAAGGAGCTTATTCTAAAAGCTTTTGCCCACAGCCCAAATACGAAAACTGTCAGCAACACATCTGCACAAACTAGTCCAGATATCCAGTCTATAGTGAACGCTATCAACACGAATTCGAGAGGATCCACCCCTCCCTTCCTCTTGTCTTTTGAAATTTTTAACTTCAACGTTCACAATTTTCTTGTTGATTCTGGCGCATCCACGAACGTCATGCCTCTATCTGTCTGTAAGAAACTCAACATCCGCCCAGAGAAAACTGACGCAAAAATCATTCAACTTGACAGATCGCAAGTACCAGCCATTGGAGAATTAAACAATGTCATCATCTGCCTTTCATCTGACTCTAGAGTCCATCAGTGCATTGATATTGTGGTTTTTGACATCCCTGAAGCCTATGGTCTACTACTTAGCAGAGACTGGTCTAGCAAGTTGCAAGGATACTTTGCCACAGATCGGTCCCACTTATGGCTTCCTTACAAGGGGAGGAATAACCAAATCAGGGTCGAAAGTGAACCATACATGAAACACACTGTAACTGATCTGGATTCCACAAATGAACCCATCAGCTTTGCCCAGGAGGAACTTGGTATGTGTTTCCTGGAGGCTATTTTTTGATGTTACCGACCTCCTCAGTCTGCAGTAGGCCCCGAGGTCCAATTTGAATTGGCACTCGTCGCAGAAGAGCAAGCCCAAACTGTCTTACACCAAGCCGAAATTCCTCCGCAATCCACTACCCCCAAGGGCCCGGAAAGTGACATATGGACCTTGTATTACGACGGTTCCAAAAATCTCGACGGTTCTGGCACAGGCTGCGTCTTGCTTGACCCTCGCAAGAAAAAATTCTTAATCTCCTATCGGCTGGAGTTCCAATGCACCAACAACACTGCTGAGTATGAGGCTTTGATCCTTGGGCTTAAAAAGGCGCTGGATTTGAAGGTAAAATGCTTACAGGTCATTGGAGACTCCGAGATTATCACTCGGCAGGTACACAATACTATTCACTGTTTGTCTCCACATTTAAAGGCGTATCAACAAGAGGTATGACGATTAATTTCTGCTTTTGACGCTTTTGGAATTAAATCTGTTCTTAGAATGCATAATGCAGCGGCAGATACTCTGGCTAATGCTGCTACCAGATTTGCCCCTTTGAGGGATGGTTTTTCTATTGAAGTTATATATAAACCCTCCGTGCCAGACAATATCACTAACTTGCACGTCTTCGATGATGATCAACAGGTGCTGGATTTTATGTGTAACTCAGAGATATTCAAAGACGCTGCTATAGATGAAGATGAGCACGACCAAGCTATGCAAAAGGAGTACGAGCAAGTCAAAGGAAACCCCATGCCTAAAGGGGTAGTATCACTTGAGAAGCTTTTTGATCTGCAAAATCGTTTCCGAGGGCCCCCAAATGCCAAAGTACAAAGCTCTATCTTATCCCATCGACAAGTTAACTTGGGATCAGGGGATAATCCTAAATTCGTCAACCTAGGGAAGGACTGCACCCCCCAAGAGGCTCAGGATTTCACTCAGCTATTTCTGAAGTATCGTGACGTATTCGCTTGGACATATGAGGACTTATGCACATACGATACTCGAATTATACAACATGTGATACCCATCAAAGAAAATATAAAACCTTTCCAACAAAAGCTCAGGAAAGTACATCCTACGATGGAACCATTGATTCTGAAGGAACTCAAAAAAATTTTAGATGCACGCATTATCTTTAAAGTTCACCATTCCACCTGGGTGTCCAATTTGGTTCCGGTACGGAAAAAGTCAGGAGAAATCCGCTTGTGTGTGGATTTCCGAAACTTAAACCGGGCCTCGAATAAAGATAATTACCCGGTGCCCCCTATAGAGCAAATATTACAAGCAGTGTCCGGGTCAGAAATGTTCTCTTTGTTGGACGGATTCTCCGGCTACAATCAAGTACTGGTTGCTGAGCCAGATAGGTTAAAGACTACCTTTCGGACTAAGTGGGGAACCTTCGCATTCAGACGTATGCCCTTTGGATTAATCAACGCAGGAGCAACTTTCCAAAGAGCTATGGATATAGCATTCAGGGGTCTGATAGGCCAGAGTGTGGTGGTCTACTTGGATGACGTTACTGTGTTTTCTAAACATCGGGGGGATCATTTGCGTCACCTCAGACCGATCTTCGAAAGGTGCAGAAAATACGGTATCTCGCTCAACCCAAAGAAGAGCGTTTTCACCGTAGCGGAAGGAAATCTGCCGGGTCATATCATAACTAAGCAAGGCATTGTCGTTGATCCAGAACGTGCGAAAGCCATCGCTCAGATTCCTCCCCCCAGTAGTAAGAAAGCAATGCAATCCTTTTTGGGTAAGATCAATTTTGTACGTAAGTTTATATCAGATTTCACCCAGATAGTTAAGCCACTACAGGGAATGATAAAGAAAAATGCTACCTTCAATTGGAATCAGCCCGAAAAGGAAGATTTCGACCAGATCAAGAAAGATATAGCCGAAGCACCTTCCCTCCAGAGCCCAGATTTCGGCAGAGATTTTAGCTTGTATACTTTCGCTTCGGATTCGTCCCTAGCAGCCGTACTCACACAAAAGGACAGAAATAATGACGAGCGTCCCATTTCATTCATGAGCACTAGTTTGCAGGGAGCTCAATTAAATTATCCTGAAATCGAGAAACAGGCCTATGCAGTATATAAAGCGTCAAATATTTCGGACCGTACATCTTAAAAAACCATGTCACGGTTTACGTTCCCCACCCAGCTGTTCGCTCACTGTTCATGCAACAGGAGCTGGGCGAGAGACGAGGGAACTGGGTTGCGTGTATGCAAGAGTATGACTTAGAGTTTAAGCCAGCATGCATGGTTAAAGGGCAAGGTCTATGCCAAATGGCTGCAGAGGCCGCAAGTTCCCACCAGATTGAAGAAGATGATTGGGAGCAAGAAATTGATATGTACCAAACTGACGTCATACCTCAGATAAGGAACCCTTCTTAGTACTTGGATATTTCAGGATATTTAGCACACGGTGTGTTGGACCCAGCTCTAAATGCCCGGCAGAAACACGCAATCAGACTCAAAGCTGCATCTTACCAGATAATCCAAGGGAATATTTTCAAGAAACATTCCAATGGGGTCATGTGACGCTGCCTGGAACATGATGAAGCTCAGAAAATATTAACCGAGCTGCACGATGGACCAGCAGGAGGTCATTTTACCGGGGATACCACTGCCCATAAAATAATGCGAGCAGGTTATTATTGGCCAACCCTTTTCAGAGATGCCCACGCATATGTTCGGAAATGCATTCAATGCCAGAAATTCGCAAACCGAGAAGCGCGTCCCGCCGCCCCTTTGTTGTCAGTAGCAGTAGAGGAACCGTTCCAACAATGGGGTCTGGACGTCATTGGTGAGATCTTACCCCACTCTTCTAAGCAACACCGGTACATCCTAACGGCTACTGATTATTTCACCAGGTGGGTTGAAGCAGTACCGTTACGCCAAATCAACGATCAGGAGGTAATGCAATTTGTCACTCATTCCATCATTACCAGGTTTGGCGTTCCAACTTCCTTGGTTTTTGATAATGCAACGTATTTTTCATCTTTTAAATTATATGATTTTTCTTTGGAAAATGGCATTGTTCTTAAACACTCTGCAAAGTACTATCCCCAAGGAAATGGTCTAGCGGAATCAACAAATAAAAAATCTGATTCGCATCATTAAAAAGACCCTTCTGTCTCACCAACGCAACTGGCACAATGCCCTCCAAAATGCACTCTGGGCTGATCGCGTCACCCCTAAGTCCTCAATAGGCACCTCACCATATTTTCTCGTGTATGGGAAAGAAGTTGTCCTCCCACCCAATTTATCTCTTCCCGCTCTGCAGTTATCTCAAGAGTGTCATGGTACCCCTTGCCCCGCCTTGCAAACCCGCATTGACACCCTGCTGAAATTAGAAGAGGAAAGGCAGAAAACCCGGGAGAAATTCGCCATCCACCAGAGTCGAATCAAGAAATGGTTCGATAAAAAGTCTGCAGGAGATAAAAAATTTGAAGTAGGAGACCTTGTCCTAAAGTGGGATAAAGCTCACGAAGAAAAGGGAAAACATGCCAAATTTCAAGCACTATGGATAGGTCCCTTTCAGGTTAAAGAAAAGGTGGGTCCCCATACATTCCGATTGCAAACTCTGGAAGGAAAAGTCGAGGTCCTCCCGGTAAACGAGCATGACCTCAAACACTATTTTACTTGAGTAGCCCTCAAAGGGCTGTTTCTGCCCATGTATTATAAAAGTCGTGTTTTTGTTCTACTTGTCAAAAAAAAAAAAAAAAAATCTCTCTAAATCTACAAGGAAGACCTTGTCTAAGCTACCCGCAACTGGCTCACTCCTTGATAGGTTCTATGCTGATGAAAGGCCCTTCCCGCAAAACACGGAGCAGTCAAAACTCGCTTGTAATGGGCACCAAGGGATAGTGCACGGCCTTACTGGAGTCTTCAAGCATAAGGAACCACCTAGCGGCTTTGAAAGGTGCAGGCAGAAAAGGTCTTACATAGCAGCAACCGGATCGTGAGGGAACAGGGCTAACTCAAGGGAATTTCAGATCATCCGGGAAAAACCCAAGTCCTCATATAAGACCAGGAGCAACCTCTCTGCAAGCAAAATAAGTCTGGATCCCTCATCCGCCCAGGAAAAAAATGCCCATCTAAATAAGTGCCACAGGCACATTCTTAAATAAGTGCAATCGCACACAAATAAAGGGTAAAGGATTGAGAAAGGCTTCCTGCGCAGAGAGGTGATGTAACGACTCCGCCGGGGTACTGACCAGGCTCGCTGGCAGCGGAGCAACGTTCATGACTCCTTAGGCAGTGACTCCGCCGGAGCCGAGAGGTTCGCTAGCAGCGGAGCAACACCATGAGGACGAAATAATTGTACCGGACACTGCAAGTTGTCCAAATTTTTCCCCGACCCTCCCTGTCCTGGAGAGCGAAGAATTAAAATTTGGTTGATCTGCAACCAATAAGCCAAAAGGCCAGGCAACTATGCGAGGTGGCAAAGGAAGGAAGGTGTAAACTCCGAGGTTAAAGAACAAGCTAGTATTAGGCCCCTCCCTCCTCCCTCATCGACCATTCATTGGCAGAGACTCTGAATTCATCCAGTGAATCGCCATTTGTTGTAGCCCCTACAACACCCTCCAAAAATACAAAAAATAATAATACTCACTTCAAAATTTTTGGAGCCCCTTTGAAACTAAAAGGGAAAAAGCTAAGTGAAGTTTTGAAGGGCAAGTCACTAAGTCGCGAATCCATACTTTAAAACAATTGCGACCCCTGCGACTTATGCGACCCCGCGACCCTAAGGTCGCCAGGTCGCAAGGTCGCATGGTTCAGAATTAAAGAAGTTGCGACTCATGCGACCTGTGTGACCCCGCGACCTTAGGGTCGCCAGGTCGCAAGGTCACATGGTTAAGTAAATAAAGAAATTTGCGACTCAGTGACCTTGCGACCCAGTGACCTTAGGGTCGCTAGGTCGCAAGGTCGCACTCTACCAGCTTGCGACCCCATTAAGTGCTCGCACATGCGACCCTTTTTTAAAAGGGCATGTCGCTAGGTCGCATTTGTCACTTGCAGCGAAAATTTAGAAATTGCTCTGACAGGTCGGCTGGCACGTTTTCTTTCGGGTAAGTTGCTATTTCCTCTCTGTGTTTCCTCCATGAGCATTTCTTGCCCGAATCTGGCCTCCCCATTGTCTTAAATACTTGCTGGAGAGGCTGTGGGGTTTTTCTGTTGAATTTTTATGTTGTTTCGTTCTCCTGTTATCACCATAAACCCCCAGGGTCACATTTTCTTGTCCAGCCCCTCATGGCGTCATCCTATCCTCAGCCTGGACCCCTTCCAGCCTTGTATGCTTCTCGTTAGGAAAGAAATCAACCCCAAGCCTCGCACGTTCGAAAACCCCGGCAGGCCCTTGCGCGACCTGCGACCCAGCGACCTAGTCGCAAGGTCGCGAAGTCGCGCGATCTTCTGTTTTGGAAGTTTGCGACCCTACGACCCTACGACCTGGTCGCGAGGTCGCGAGGTCGCATATGAGTCCTTTTAAATCAGCGACCCTGCGACCCCGAGAGAACAGTTAATTAAATTCTACATGTATAGATTGTATTTAGCTCATTTTCATCATGTCCTTCTCATCCTGGGATTCTTTCCTGAATGCAACAGGTGAATTTGGAATAGGCACGATACCGGTCCTCTCTGACTCTAGCGACATGGCACCCCCAGTGTCCTGAAAGAAAGGCAAGTAGGTGGTGGAAGAAGAATCAGACACAGACGCGCAAACATCTCCTCCACCAATATACAGAGATACCCTTTGCACCTTCGCAAAAGGGGACAACCTGAGATGGTATGAAGTATACCACGAGTTCGCTATACCAGAAGATGAGTTTCCAGAAGATCTCCCGGACCGGGAAGTATACCTAAAGGTCAAGAGATCCAAATTACATCTAGCAGGGGCACATCCAGCCATCTTCCCGTGCCCAGAAATATTATACTGGATCATACAGAAAAAGGATCCCAAGAGGTTCGTAATCCGAGATAGCGAAGGTAAAGCTTTCGCAACGTTGGAGGGCTCAGAAGCCTAGGTCTACTACTCGCTGCCCCAAGCAGAGGAAAACTTCACCCCGAGATGGGCTTCTGCCAATGAAGTGCCTGTGGTTGATACAATCAGGAAATGGTGGGCGGAACCGGACAAATTTAAAGTCAAGAAAGACCAGGAGTACCCGGTGGCCGGTCTGAGGAAAGTGTATAAACTAGTGGCCGCCATGCTTTGCAGATTGTACGGACGTCCGGACGCCACCACCTTCAACAGCGCATGGGCAACTATAATGGAATATGTAACAGTGCACGACACTCATTTCAACTGGGCTGGTATATTAATGGGCTCAATGCAAACGAATTTGGCTTCGGCTTTAGCCCCAGATGAAGGAACGTCGTCAGAGTTTTATATGGCTTCGTACCTGTTAGATGCTGTCTGTGCCCAGCTGCATTTCGAGGGATGGCCACATAACTGGGACTCCGCACAGACGCGAGCAATTCATTTGCAGACCAAGGTTTTCTGGGAATCCAGGTACAAGCCAGATATTGAGCAAATCTCTCAGATATTCATTCCCTCCCTTTACCGGAAGCTATTTGGCCAAGACACCCCCTGCATGTCTTGGCGAGCGATGGAGACACTAGGCCAGGTGGCGCACTGGTTTCCATTCGCTGAATATACAATCATCCGAGTATTTGGTACATTCAAAGCACCACATGCTCCGCCTAGGTTTATTACCGACAAGGTGCTTATGCAGGAGGTATGCTTCCAGATGACCTCGGGTTTCTCCAGTGTCCTTTCCAAAGGAAAGAAGAAACCTTGGCCTACTCTGCCCCTCACCATCGGTGCTTATACAGTCAAGGACTTCAAATAAGTAGGGGTTGAAGGGGAAGAGATAAAAGGTTATCACTTTAGAAATCTGGATTACCGAACATATGACCCGGTCAAGATAGTTCCTGAGCACTGTAAGAGGGCCAAGTTTAAATGGAGCTATCAGCATGTCGAACGCCCGGTGGAGGACAGAAAAGAAATTGGTACAATGCAGACAGGCAGCTAGCTCCGGGGATTGACTCTGACCGAGAAGAAGAGGATCACCAAAATTTAGAAGACAGGAGCCATAAACTAGGAGGCTCTTCTTCCTCCAGGGATAAGAAAACCCAGACCAGTATAGGGCCTGACACCTCGGATCAGCTAAGAGGAGCAGAGGCCCAAGCCAAGAAGGAAGAGGAAAAGAAAATGAAGGAGGATGAAGAGAAACGTAGAAGAGATGCAAAGACGGAGCGGAAAAGGAAACAGGCCGAGGAAAAGGAAAGACAGGAAAAGGAAGCACAGGCGGCGGCAGAACAAGCACTTAAGGAAGAACTTGACAAAGCCGAACGGCAGAAGAAAGCAGACCAAGCTGCCGCAGCAGAGAGAAAAAGAAAAGCTGAGAGAGAAGCAGAGGCAGAGTCAGAACGCAGGAAGAAGGAGGAACATGACAAGGCAGAAGCCGAGCGCCGGCAAAAGGAGGAAGGAAAAGGACAAAGGCAGGATAAAGAGGATGAACTAATAGATGACATCGACATATCTCCCCTGGAGATTCCTCCGAGTGGCACGAAAAGTATCCTCCCTGATGACGATTTTCCCGGGGATCAAGAGGAAGAGGTCTTCGACCTGACTAGATTGACATTTGACCAATTCTCTTTCAAAATACGGCAAGAGAGAAGAAAATCCTTGGCGCAAAGCCCTTCCGCCATATCTACGGTCGCCACTGGAAAGGACATAGTCCCAGATACAAGGACTAACCCTGTAATGATAGCATCAGCAGGTACCGCCTTTGCCGCAGCTACGGAGGAAAATGTCACTAGAATGAGCAGGGAGATTATTTCCCTACAGAACAGGCTAAAAGCAGCGGAGCAGGAGAAATCAAGACTAGAAAGTGAGATGCTACAGCTCCAAAGTAAGCCCGCCCAAGTGAATGAGGTCCCACTGGCGGTCAGGAAAGAGCGTGATGTGTTGGAAATGACCATGAGGCAAGTATATAAGGAAATGCTCACCCTAAAACAAACAGTGGCCCCGTTGGCAGAGGCACGAGAGGAAACCAAACAGAAGCATGAGCAGCTCAGGGAAGCCTTGGTATCTTTGGACAAAATGATAAACTGGACAGCGCAGTATCAGCAAGCTCCCGAACATGTGCCTAGGAAGGATTGGAGTCACACACAAGATGCCAAAGTACAAATTCGGATGAATATGCAGTCCAAAGAAAAGCTGGCCAAAGATTTGGACAAAGTGATGTCTGCATATAATCACCTGATCAGTGGTATTGACTCCATGAAAGCTCTTCATCACATTCCATCGTTGGGGGCACTGGATGAAACTAAAGAATGGGAGCAGGTAGAGCAGGAAATTCAGTCTTTTCTGCAACCCGTGAGACAAGCTGCTGCCGCACCAGAATTTGAGGCATCACAAGAGAACCTAAATCGGTTGCTTGTCACTCCAGTACAAATCTATACCAAGCTTGCCTCCCTCTCAATCCAGATCTCCCAGAAGAAGGAAACTCTGATACCGAATGCCCTGGAATGTATGCATCGATTAAAAGAGGAAATCCCTCTAGTCTCCCCTATAGCAGTGGATTACCAGACCTGGCGAGATTTCCTCAAGGGGAAGAAGATTGACGCTCCAGATCTCTCAATCACACGACCACCTCCATAGCTAAGTTCCTTCGGTCGCAGGTCGCGCATACGCCTGAGTCGCAAGTCGCACCTGCACCTGAGTCGCAAGTCGCAATCACTTCCGCAGGTCGCAGGTCGCATGTTCTTCCAAGGTCGCAGGGAAGCTGAACCGTCGGGAAGTCGAAGCGTCGAAAAGCCCAAAGGGCGTTTCTTGAATCTATAAATACCCCTGCGGGGCACATAGTTAAGGGCTTCTCTTTTGTGGACTGAAGAGCAATATTGCATTGTAATTGAAGGGTCATACTCTTGCACATATGTAATACAGATACTTGTTAAAACCCCTTTGTTGGATGATGTGTTTAGCTGTGACAATACTGTGTGTATTCTGCGTATATCTTCAGAATATCGTATGATTAGCTGATCTTGTGCACTTAATAGTATCTTCATGCTCCATAAGATTTAACTGCTGTCTTTTGTGCCAGTGATGCTCAATTTACCATTTTGTTCATTCTTACAATGAATGTTGATGAACTATTTTATTATTACTTCCATTGCATTTTCCGAAGATTAGGGATACTCTCACATAAAATAGCATTTCTTTGGTTAGTGAGATTATCTTGTAAATACCCCATAATTGTGTACAACGACACTTACAGGCATCATGTATTCATATACACAGTGTTATGTCTTCATTTGATACATGATCATGTGATGCAGCCATCATGTGAACAAGTACTTAATACCACTGGATGTAAATCAGGTTCTTCGAGACCGAAGAGAAAGTCATTTAAGCGGTAGCCGGACCCACACCCCGGACGGGATCCCTATTCCAAACGGTTCAAAGTCTAATTGGGACTTTCTACCGGGGAGATCCCCTACTGTTGGCCAGACATATTTTCCCGTCAACAAACTCCTAAACCTGCATGGAATAACAACTCTTATCTTCCAAAATGTTAAAATTGGACACTCCTTTTCTCATGTCACACTCCTTTCTTTTTGTTGATGTCGTCACCACCCTTGATATCATGATTAGATAAAATATTAATAAACCAATAATCAATATTTAATTGTGACACTTCAAAAACTATATGTATGCATGTATAAAATGTTGGTGTCCCGTGTTTTGATAGTTTGGAAAATCAAAAGACAAGGCAACATCAGAACCAATCTTTAGAGTTACAAGATGTAGTCCTCCTGTTCTGAGAGAGGGATCTCTCAAACGTTTGTTTGCAAAGGTTTATCTTGTGTGCTTTGAGAATTGGTTTTAGACTAGTTATTAAGTGTAGGTGTTTATTTATTTGTTTGTTTGGTTTGAATGATACAATAGAACATGAAAGGCCTAGGAAAGATATATAGGACAGAGAAATATCTAGTTCATTGGGAAATGGAGTCAAGAAAAGGTCATAACAAACTCATCAATGGATATGGGATATCAAAGGGAAAATCTAACTTGGCCACAGGATCTTTCTATTTTTGGAATGAGATGAACATTAATGATTTGGAAAGAGAGGTTTAATTCTCAACAAAGGGAATTCGAAAGCATAACTTGAACAATAAAGAGCTCTTTGATAGACAGGGCTAACCATAAATTCTACAAATCACACCTTTAAGCGAATAATTATTTCTAAACAACTTTTTAAATGAAATCTAAGATTTGGGGAACACCCTATTTCCTCAAAGATTTATTTTAAAGGACTTAGAAACATAAAAGATTTACTGATAAGTACAGTCATAGAAGAGGGAACACCTAAAAACATCTATGATCATAATTATAACGACCTTTAAGCCAACTATTTAAGTGAGGACAAAGGGAAAGATCAAAACAGACCTCTTTGATTCACTGTAAGCAAAGAAGTTCAAAGGGAGACTTCAATAACAGTTTTTAAGTGGCAGAAGACAAGCAGGGAGAACCATAAATCATGCTGAAACCAACTATTCGAACTGTTAAGGAAATAAACAAGCATGAAGATTAAAGAGAGAGATTAAAGACTCTAAAATACTTCAGCAGAAGAAAACATGAAACATTGAAGGATGAACAAGTCTAAGGTGCTTCCAAGAGTCATTTCTTAGCCTAAAACTTTCAACCTACTGTAGTAAGAAATTATGGAACATAACGAAAACAGAGGAAAACATAAAACAGTTCAGAATACTTCACCAACAACCAAGCTCATGGATCCAATGATAGGGCCTTCTCAGGAACAAGCATGCAACAACATCATCAAGGTTTCCAAGACTTCAGTTTCTTCTTCAACTTCAATGGACTATGTATTTATTTCAGAGAGTTTCAGTATTACAACTGGTGATAAAACAACAACCAACCCCTCACTCATCTTCTACAGAAGTATATATAGAAGAATGAGGAGGTGAGATCTGATAAAACATCTCCAATTACAATTAATACAGACTTAATGGCTTCTTGGCCTTTGGGGGGCTCAATGAAGAAACTTACATGGGTGTACTCTGTATTAAATGTTTACATAAATATTTAAGCTCGGTGGGAGCTTTTGTTTACCTTTGAGGCTCTGTGTGACGTCGAAGTAACTCTGCAGATGTTTTGTCATTAAGTTCCTTGGCAGAATTTACTCTTTGGCTGCGTTTTGAAACAAATATCTGATATTGATCAATAAATTTGGCTTCTGATTGAATACTTTTAGGCACAGGTGGCATTTCAGCAGCTGGGAGGAATAAATCTGCCTTAATGTGGCAGTGGAGGCTTTCCTGTTTGATAAAACACTTAAAATTCTCTTCAACTGTGTTTTAATCGGGGATTGGGATTTTGATAAACATTCTTAGCCGTGATCCTCGCAAAATCTGTCTTTAATCCTCTATTCTGATAAATTTTGGTCTTTGTCACTGATACTCTCTGACTGTGCCTGATTCATGGTTTTTGCTGGTATGCAGGGCTGCGCAGGGTTATGTGGCATCAATGCTTTATGAATGATTGATGAAAACATGGATTTAACACCTGTGAATGATTTCCCTCGATGAATCGAAGGCGGGAGGATCGTCGGCCTTTGTTTCTGAATTTTCTTCAGAAATGGCGAAAAAACCATTTAAACCCTGCAAAAACAAACAAGTATTATAAAATCCGTGCATTTATAGGTTTATTGCTACAGAAGGCATGTGGAGGAAGCATGGCTGTTGGATGGCATCATTCAACGGTTAGGATTAATCA
The DNA here is from genome assembly GCA_034641835.2 of Pinus albicaulis. Taxonomy (NCBI): domain Eukaryota; kingdom Viridiplantae; phylum Streptophyta; class Pinopsida; order Pinales; family Pinaceae; genus Pinus; species Pinus albicaulis. Next base: position 1,073,928,700 of record CM076574.1, read on the forward strand.
GGAGAATGGCGTAGTGAAGGCGGAAGAAAATTTTGAATCAGGGCTGTCGATCGCGCAGAGATTGACGGTTGGGGGCGGAAAATGGAAAGTCAAAATTGGAAATGTTGACTGGGTGATCGAATCAGGGCATCTTCGAAGAGTGATAGCCATCAGATGGGCGGCCTCAAATCGGACGGTGTACAGTGATATCGCGCCGGGTCCACGTCCGAACGTTAACGTGCGATGGACAGTAGTTTTATGAATAGTCCCCAGGACATGTGTCGGACAGCCTATGGAATCACTGCTGATTGGGAAGAAACCGCCGTCGCCCAAAGGCGGTGCGATGAATACCGCGCGATTTTCGAAATGGTGAGTGGAATGCGGGGACCACCAGGGAGACAGACTCTGCACCGTCTGATCATCATTCAGATTGATGGTGCAAAACGACTGAAAATTGGACCGGCAGAAAAATCATAAAATAATATAAGGTTGATGGTTTTTAATATATAACCAAAGGTTTTAGACTTTGGTCGAAAAATATTTTATTTTAAGCGAATAGGTGCCCATCTGCGGGGCCACGGGTTATATGGGAGAACATATGACTAGGGTTTAAAAGAGGAGGGGCTTAATCACAATTGGGCAATGCGATAAGCACTTAGAAGACTAGCGCTCGGTCTTAGCACCAAAACGCATGGAGGGAAAGGGTTTAAAGGCTTAGCCCAAGGGGGTTTAAGCTCATAATATATAAAAATATGATTTTTAATGGTTTTTCAATAGTTTTCAAAGGAATTTGAGAGTTTTGATAAGGCTAAGGGGGAGTCTTAAAACCTTATCAAGGGATTTTGAAGAAGGGGAAATGGGAAAAACATGAAAATGAAGGATTTTCATGGGAAAAGGAGGGATAAAAACTGAGGTTAGTTTTGGAAGAGGGCGGAAACGGAAATGGTGCTTGCAGCAGTATTCTTTCTTGGGAAACAATAAGATTTCTGAATGGGGAAATAGGCACAGTAGTGAAAATTGGGACAGAGGTAGGAGGCCTTCAAAATTATTCAAGAGCCAACACTTTTTAGTCATAAAATTTGTTCCTTGAAGGCTCCAAAGAGTTTTTAGTCAGCATTTGGTATAACAAATTTTATAGCTGGCTAACATAAAACATAAAAAAATGACCTAAAATTCCTTCTTTAACATCATTTCACATGCCTTAGTAACAAATAAATCACTATCAAGCCTCATATTTCCAAAAAAACGTTAACAAAATCTTGCATGCACTTTCATATTATTTCCAAAGGAAAGATAACATACCATATAATAATATTGTGCATGAAAATGCATAACAAGATTTCAAGTTAATTATCCCAACAACCAATTTCCTTTGTGCCTACTCTTATGTTTTCTTTTCCAAAGGGATTAACACAATAGCTTCTATACTTATGCATGTGAATGCATGTTCTTTTCCAAAAACATCTTTTCCACACAAGAGCTATTCATAATGGCTATTATGTATAACAATGCCAACTCTATTTCAAACAAAGTTAACATACTAATTATAATTTTGTGCAAAAAATAACATCTCTTGTTCTTATTACATGTAAAACATATATTTCTTTCCAAAGGAAACTAAATAAATAACTAATGGAAAATTAAATACATTTCTTTTCTAAGAGATCAAAAACATACCATTTATTCTTTCATGCATGAAAAGGGACATTTCCCTATTATCCAAAAGATATAGCCCAATAACTATGCATATTATTTTCCCAACATAAAAATAAAACCATAGCTAATCCCTTTAGATGTGCAAATACATATTATTTTTCCCAAAAGAAAACTAACACAATCAATATTATGTGTCCAATATTTCTCTTTAAACTTTTAATGTATATGCATCATGAGAACATATTTGGTAATAACTTAAATGAAATAAATTAATTCCTTTTCAAGAATTATCAACATAATTATTATGTCTATATCTACATAAACAATTATTCTTATCCGATTGAAAAATCAAATGCAAACACTCTGTTTTACTATGTTTTTCCTGTTTTAGTCATCAACTTTGGACGCGTCTTATGAACATATGGAAATGAATTCAGGAAAACCAAAAGAGGTTGTTTTTTGGAACAGGCTTATTAAAAATAAACTCCATGATGTTTTTCATAGGTGTCATGGCTTTGAAGATTCGAATGAATCTTTGCAACCCATTTTTCCATATATAAATATTAAATAATTTCCTATTTTTGTCATCAATTTTGGACACGGTTTTTGAGACATGGGAAACACACTTTTAAACTATGAAAGAGGCTTTTGGTCATATAACATCCTCTTTTACAAAAATGTATTTCACTTTTTATATGTCTATCCCGATTTGGGAGATACAAAGGCATATTTGGACCCTATTTTCCAATAACTCATGAAATTCATAAAATTATTTAGCCATGAAAATATTTTATGAATTCAAAAAACATGAAATATTATAAGAATTAGATGAATAAAACACTTATTAATCTATCCACAAAATTATATAGTGATTTTCTCCAGAAATAATCTTGTTTCTTTATCATATGAACTTTTCCTTGCAAATAAATTCAATTATTATATCATCATGTTCCATATGCAAATAAAAGAATTTTCAAAGAACATAATTACTTATCTTTTGATGCATGCTTCGAATCCCTTCTTCCTCTTCCTTGGCTCCATTATCCATGTATTCTATTATTCCTTCCCCTATTTTTCTCATAGGCTTACAATAAAATACAATTAATAAAATAGAATAGATTTTCTAAATCTTAAAAGCATTCTATAAAGCACATATAAATATGATTTTTCCTAAATCACAAAATCACTTCATAAATATCTCATGCTTTTCTTTTCAAGATAGATTTTATTTTTCCTTATGAGAAAAATGTCACTTATCCATATTTTTTACAAAACTATTACTCATTATTTCTAAGACTTATAAAAGATACAAACTTGGTTATATAATTTGTTTCTATAGAATAATATAAGTTATTATAAATAAAATAATTAAGAAATAATTATTCCAATATTCTTATAATTAAGAATTACAAGAATATTCTTCATGTAATATCAATATAAGAATTAATATTGTTTGATTATTTAACAACCCTCATTTTACGAGAGTTTTTACGGTGGCTTACGCCAGGGATATTACATACTCGCCCCCTTAAAGAGAACATCATCCTTGATGTTCTTCTCTTGTTGGAACATTAACCTTTACTTTTCATTACCAATTATTTAGGTAATGTAAAATAATACTTCAATCATAATACTTCCACAAAAAATCAGGGAAAACTAACCCTTTAATCATCAAAATGATAACAAAAAATCTATCAAGTGCATGTTGTATCTTATTTAGGAGTTACAATCACTAGTGGTTTTTGCAAATTACTATCTTTCTCTCCCACAATAATTTCAATCAAATTCAAACTCGTGGAATTTATCTCTAGCATTTTTCCTTGCAAATTATTGTCTTCCTCTCTGACAGTAATTTCAATCAAATTAAAACTCATGGAATTTATCTCCAGCCATTTTACTCTATTTTTTAATGAATTTAGAGTTCAATAGCTCATTATTTTATCTAACATGAATTATTTCAGCCGCCTATATATTTCAATTTATATCCTCTATTCATGCATATAGATAAGTAATTTCTAACACACTCATTTTCTCATAAAAACCTACAAACACAACTTATTTCATCGAAATTGTTGCTTAGATAAATTAATATATCATGCATGCAAAACTATAACACATGCAACAACTTTGAGACATGTAATTTACAGTATATTGTAATATCCAACATCTTTAGATAATTTTGAAATCAATAACAGAACATACACGTAATTTCATCTAATCGTAGTTAATTTCTGGGAATTATTGAGGAACGTTATGAGATGCTTCCTCTTCCCTTATAACATCAGTATATGGAACATCTACGAAGTTAATTTGTATGCCTCTATTGAAATAAGTTGTGTCATTTTTGAAAAAAATAAATAAAATTTCAAGCCAACTAAAAAATCAAAAAATGAAAAATAAAAAAAAAACACATCGAACATTTACATTAGTTTTCCAATTTGATCGTCCAAGAGAATTTAGAGGAAGGTTATGACATGCTTCATCTTCAATTCTCATATTAATAGATGAAACACTTTTGGAGTTAATTCTAGACCTCTATTAAAATGAGTTGTATCGTATTCCAAGGGAAGAAAATACCTTATAAGTTTAGTAAAAAAAATTGTAAATAGAGGAATGTAATAAAACAACTACTATTGCAGAAAAAATCAAAATATCATTGTTTTACCTCCAATGTTCCATGTGAAATGCTATCAAGAATGATTTATTCTCTTGGAATGATAATGTTACTACAAGAAAGGGGATTGGAAGATCTGATGTTTTCAGAAATTGGTTTGAAATTATTAAAAAAATGTCCAATTAAACTATCATCCAAATCACTAGATACAATGTCATCATTGCCTCCACCATGGATGTTTTGAAACCTTTGACCTTGCTTGAAACATGCAATTGCAGACACAAAAGGGTTAGGGTGGACATTTTCATCCATGTTATCAATATGATGTTCTTACAAATTGCAAGATTTTTCCACAATATTATGAAAGTTTTGAGGAGAGCATCAAACAAAAAAATTATGCTCACGAGGATCATATTATTACATTGAAATATCAATGGGAAATGTTCTTTCCATGATATTTTCCATAGTATGATACTTATGAGGAATCAAAAATCATTTTGAACATAGGTTTGACTCGTTCTTCTATCATATGTATCTCTCCTATGCTCATTTATTGCGTCCTTATTTTTTGGATACCATAAATGACGACTTTCATCAGACCTGTCACGTGATGCTGGTGACATATTATGTTTTCTTGTACGCTTGCTTGTGCCTTCAGATGACATGTCTACAATGAATAATAACATATTTATTATGGAACCATAAAAAAGGAACATAAAATATATCTAATATAAAAAATGGAGAAGAATGAAAAAGGCGTGTGTTATTTTGAAACCATATAAAAACATGAAGAGTGTATATGGTAATTTTCTAACCATATAAATTTATGAAAATGTATAAAGATTTTTCTAAATGTTTAAAAAAAATGGCTTTTTTCCAAATGGATAAAACAAGAAAGGCTAAATTTTCGAGTTTCATATTATAATCATAATGGGAAAACCATATAATTAGAAATAATACAATAAGAATTATAGGAGTTTGAAGTATATCTAAATATTTGGAACTATATGTACTTTCAAAATATAAATGTAAATATTGAAATGTAGACAAATATATAACATTGTTTGAGAATCAATGAGAAAACAATAATACAAATAACATGTATAAAATAACTCATAGTAATTATAATTATGAAAACAAATAAAAATGCATAACATCCAAACACATTCACATGAAATTAAGAGAACTTAAGGGGATTCAATATGAAATATTTTCCAACAAATTGCAATGGTATTAAATATCCAACATCTGATACATACACATATTTCTAAAATTTTAGCAGGAAACATATAAATATCCATACAATCACAATTTTAAACTATTATCATATACACCCAAAGTATGTAAAGTAAAAAAAAAATGGAAATATTTTCCACAACCATAGAGAGTATATAAAATGAAAATATTTATAACAACTCCTAACAGGACCAATAGCCTAAGACTCCATATCCATATCTAGTGGTGGAATATCATCAACATAATTGATATTAGGGAGCAATTGCAGAAACATGTCCAGACTCAATAAAATCATTTTGGTCCTATAGCGTTGGATAAAGAAAACTAGAAATGTGTTGATTAGTTGAATTATAAAGATATGTTGGAAAACAGAGGCCAGTCATCATGTCATATAATATGAAAGGAACTTCAGTGCAATTTCACATAAGAACCACACCATGGACTGTTCGAAATGGAAAATAACGAGGAAATTTACTATTTATATTTGTAAAAATTTCTTCCAACAACTTCCATCTAAAGCCCTAATCATCCTCAAACTAGTCAATTCTTCATTCAATGCACAGTTGACCAAATTGGAAATTATATATTTCTTCAATTAACCATTCAAAAGTGGAGCCATCATTGACAAGGCATATCAATTGATTATTGTATATTTCTAATGGCATACACCATATGTTAGTGATTCGAATAAATGAAAAAATCCATTCATTTTTTATTACATTAAAACAGTATATTGTATACCCATATCGAGGATAATCTTCATACTCCTTATCCATATAGATCCAAAACAATTTAATTTTATGAAACACTCCATACTTAGCGGGTGAAGTGCCACCAAATGGAAGATCAAACCTTCGCCAAACCCTACCAACACTACTACAAACAAAATTTTTAGATTGCATTCTATTATACAAATGTTTTAGAGCAACTGATTCATATTTAATGTTGCTTACATTTTTCGAAAATCAAAAGAATCCCCAGTATCCAATTCGTATTGGCCTTATGTTTTTAAATGCCTTTTTAAATGGATTCATTACAAAATAGTTGTGTGAATGGGAGCATTGTGATGGTAAGGATAAAAATACCATTGGTCCAACAATAGACTCTATTCTATATCCTGAATCTATGAATTGCAAATGAAAATGAGATATGTGCCCATTCTCATTAAGGTATTGAGCAACAAAATAAATGTCTTCGTTATTGAGGAAAGGAACCATAAATCCAAATCCGTTCGTAAAGACATGCTTGCAACGCATTAAGAAAGAATGGTTTCGTAAAAAATCCTTCCATTTCTTACAAACAATGCTAAACTTTTTAACGATCGATAAAGGGATCCACATGAAGAAAATTTCAAGATAATTTTCTTCGTTATTGAGGAAAGGAACTATAAATCCAAATTCATTCGTACAGACATGCTTGCAATGCATTAAGAAAGAAGGGTTGTGTAAAACATCCTTCCATTGCTTACAAACAGTGTTAAACTTTATAACAATTGATAAAGGGAGCCACATGAAGACAATTTCAATAATTCCAAATGGAATACAACTCCAAATGAGTGTGCATTCATGATCAAACAATGAAATCACCTAACATAAAAAAAAAACACATTTGATATCAACAAAATAATTTAATGTTGAATAAAATCAAAATTAGCATACATACATAATTTTCCATCTACACATACAAAAAAATTGACACATACATATTGTATAAAATCAAATGACCGATAAGAACATTGTTACAATAGTCAACAAAAATTCACAATTTTATTTTATAAACCAAATGCTTATTATCAAATATTATTAATGTTAATAAACCTATATTTATGTTTACATTAATGTCTCTTTATATATTAATGTTATTATTTGTATTAATATATTTTTTATTTCAATATCAATTTTTATTTGCAATATAAATATTAACATTAAACAATTTAATTGTTAATGATTCAATTAACATTTAAGTATTTTTAATGTTAAAAATACTTAATCTTAAAAACCTCACTTTATAAAATAACCTAATGCTACACGAACCAAATGATATAAAAATACCAAATATTTTAATCCTAGCTTCATTGAACCTAAATAAATCTAATTTTATCAAGCCTAATGTTTAATAAAAATATTTATATTGAATTATAGATGAAAAATATATTTTTATATAAATTCTTATGTTTAACATTAATATCTATATTTATTATAATATATATTAATATTGTTAATATTAACATTAATATTTATTAATATCGTTAATATTAATAACAATAATAATATTATTGTATAAATAATAACATTAATATTAATTATTATTAACAGCGATGTTGATGTTGATGTTTAATATTAATATTAATTTACAATATTAAAATTGTTATTAATGTTTCATATAAATATTAAACGTCATCATGGATATTATTTAATAGACATATTATAAGACTAAATAATAATAATAATAATAATATCTACAATAACATTAATAATTTCTATGTTAATGTTAATTGCAATTTTAAATATTTAATTTTAATCATATTAAAAATATTTTTTTTTGTTGACTTAACAGATGGGAACTATACGTTGAATTTCTTTCTTTACAAAGACGTAGGAACAAGGTGATTACCAATTGAACTACACCCACTAAGAAAATATTAATATTAATAATTTCTATGTCAATTTAAAATATTTGTGTATATCATTGTCTATTAATATTAAGAATAAGTATAAATATTGAACTTTGTAGAAAGTTGACACCAATAAATTAAAATGATTAAATTGAATCCACAAATAATTTGAAACATAAATATATACAACTTAATCACATATATACTTTACATTATATCTATGTATATATATAAAAAAAACCTATCAATTAAATAAAATAAATTTTATTAAATAAAAAACTTTAAGACATTCAATGTATAATCAAAATCAAAACAATACAAATTAAATTTAAATGAACTAAATTCTAGTATAAAAGTATTTTATATAAAATCAAAATAAACCGAATATATTATATAAATGTATTGTATAAAATAAATATATAACATAAAATAAATATATAACATAAAATAGATTTTACATAGATTATTTTCTCACTTGAAAGCTATATAAAAATGATAAATGAATTATATAAATAAATTTAAAAAACATATATTTTAAAAAAAAATAATAATATATAATAGAGTAACCATAAATTAGATTTGTTTTTTATTATTTTAATATTTTGATTTAATATATTATTATGTTTTAAAACATTATTCAAGTCAATTTCGTTATCATAATTTTGCACATTAGTTAAAATTACATTCTCTAAATTCTATCAAGATTTTTTTTTTCAAATTGCTTTGCTTGCCATAACCAAATAAATGTTACTAAAATTATTTATTTAACTATATATGATTTATTTACATCAAATTAAGGTTGCATTATGCATATTTTTTATTTTATTATTGTACCTTTATAAGAATAAGCGTTGTTGTTTTTAAGGATTTACTATTCATGCTTACTTATTTATTTATGTCCATTGCAAATTTATATAATATTCTAAAATCTATAACATTGACTTTATAGTGAATGAATTTACTACATTGATTTTACTATGAATAAATATATTCATACGCAATAGATTTATATTGAATAAATCTATTAATATACATGCTAATGTCTATTTATTGGTTTTATTTTTTTTCTTTTGTTTTAATTCTGTAATTGTTCTAATTTTTGGATTACATAGAATAAATCGATCACCTAAATTTTACATAAACTTGATAAAATATATTTTATTATGTTTTACATAAATCTATTACATATATTAAATTTCATTGGTAATTGCAAAAAATAAATGTATTTCTAAATTTATTACATAAAACGCATTTTATTTAAATTTAATAGATCGCATCTATTACATAGTTTTAATAAAATTCATATAAATAATTTTAATTACTATGTAAAATATCACTCATAATTACTCTAAAATATTTTATTGATATATTTTTTAAAAATTATCTTTTTTTTTTTAAATCTATTTATATCATTTCTATGTCACTTTCAAGAGAAAAATATGTTACTCGAAAAACCTTGTAGCATAAAAGATTTACAATATATATTTATATATAATATAGAACCAGAACCATCACATGGTTTTAAAACCAGCGAGGTTAATATATTTCAATGTTAAGATTATTTTTTTTAAGAGATGCATAATGTGTACGTCCATTATGTTTCTTTATCAAACGAAGCTCTATTCTCATTGCCTTGTCTAATCAAATGACTTAATTTAATCTATAGAAAAAGGATAGGTAACTTGCCGAAGTCTAAGAAGCTAGAAAAATATGTGGAATAAAAAATTTAGAATAAAAGGAGCTCTGTTGCATCAAAGTATAAGAAGAAGAATTATTTTCTTGCAATATTAAGTTTTCAAAGAGAAAAGGGGAGTTTGGATGGTATTGATCATCTAAAGGCACAATAGATTTTTAGAAATTACATATTCTCTCTTTAAAAAAAGAACTAGGGAATTAATCACTTTTTAAACATACAAATCTTAAAATATCATCGTAGAACTAATCACTTTTTAAACATACAAATCTTAAAATATCATCATAATTATATTTATGGTTGTCACAATTTAGTGCATTTTAAAGTGGTGTATGCCTTTCCACTCAAATAAAAGATCTCAAATAAATTAATTCAGCCGAGAGGCTTATTCTACAATCCAGAGTGAAAGTGGTGTGTAAGTATATTCGTGCTCAACTTATACTACCTTTTAAAAATATATTTTCTAAATTGAAATTCTATCCTAAAAAAGAAAATAAATATATGTTATGAATGTTTAATTATTTGTTCATGTGACTTAATATAATTTCACGTAAAATAATTAGAAGTAAAACAAATATGTGAGTAAAATGTAAAACTATACTTTGCAAAAATATTTTAATAGTTCATATCAACTTCATATATACATTTCAAAAAATGTTAAAATAAAATATTTTAATGTTGTATAGAATAAAATATTTGATCTGAATGGAGGAGTATCAGTAAATGCTATACTAAGTTCCCCTTCAGAATATAAACATGTCTGCTTCTTATGTGCATAAGATTTGTATTGAACAACAGGTTATTTCAGGTGTTTCTTTTAAGTTTCTTTCTTACAGTAATTCCATGAACAAATTTTAAAACATGAAATCATCAAACACTGAATGGAAATATGGACCAAACAACAATACACAATCCATTGTTGAAGGATTTCACCCCTCCTAGGCTACATCTACTTGAATCAACTCTGAAGGCATGATTAATTCTCATTATGCTCAAGGTTTCAACATGAAGAGTACATTAAAGTGCTGAACTAAAATGATAGGTTTTTCCTACAAAGTTTATTTTACCTTGCACTTACTGACCTACAGTCAAGCATGTAACTATCAACAACACATAGGCATCTTGCATCAAGATCCCTCACTCCAATTTGAAAGATAATCAACATGTACTAAAAACACTGCAAGTCATTAGGGGAATTTTGAGGTTTAAAATGGGCCTCCTAAGGAAATTGTAAAATAATAGTGGAAATAATAATACATCATCAAATTTAGAGGGAAAAAATAAAAAACTACTTTTTCAACTCTTATTTTCAACTTATCTCCCAAATTGTTTACTCAAATTTCGAGCAGGATTACTTGTTGGATGCAAAATTTTGTTCCCCATCCAAGGAGTACCCATGTTTCATATTTTCAATGGACCCTGCTATACAAAAAATGATAAATACATGAAAAACATGATTGCAATCATGTTTTTTCATGTATTTCTGATTTTTCGCATAGCAGGGTCCAATGAAAGTATGCAACATGGGTACTCTTTGGATGATGAATTAAATTTTTCATCCAAAGAGTACTCCCACTCGAAATTTGAGTAAAAAATTTGGAAGATAAGTTGAAAATACGAGTTGAAAAAGTAGTTTTATTATTTTATTATTTATTGATATTTTTACCCTTTTACTTAAAAAAATGGTGAATCATCCCTCATGGTTGACATCATCATCCTGAATCCTATTGGTTCTTATAAATTTTATTTTGGTTGTACATTTTTCTTAGGAGGCTCATTTTAGACCTCAAAATTTGCCTAATGACATACACAATATTTTTATCTAAAACACATAAAGAGAAAAGTTGAGAAATAGCTAGAGAAGTACTGCAAAGCCTACTGTTGTAAATATATGGAGGCTAGAATACCCCCTGCAAGATCATCTCCATCTCAAAATCCTCCAAGAACTGGTTCAACATGTTGGTTGTCCATAATACCCATAGGCTTCACTTTGCTAGAAACCCATCCAGAAATGCTTGAATGGGTCTGAAACTTGTTCCAATGAACTAAGAAGGGCGAAGAATGGCTATCTAACCTCTTCTTGCTCTTTAATTGGTCTCCAAGTCAAGGAATATGGCCTAACCCTTTGGTAGCCCTAGGCATCCTTAAAATTCAAGCTGGAAAATTCCCATTTGGAAGTGCTACATTGATTGTAAAACCTGCACCACTGAGTCCAGAATGGCCAAGAATGGTCATATAGCCTCTTTCTGCACATAAGTTTGTCGAAATCTCCAAAATTTATAGCGTTTTCATTTTTTCCCATAATTTTTGGCCTAAATTTAGGTAACTGGAGCTAAATTCGGCTAACTGGTGTCAAACTGGCAGTCTCCGCTCGATTTTGCGGACTGCCATGTTAATCTAGTTTAATTTTGATTAATCTACATTAAAGTAATTAAGCATGTTTAGCACTAATTAACCCATGCTTAACCCTTAATCCAACGCTTTATGTGATAATACCATTTTTCATTAATAAACTTAGATTAGTGATAATCTAATTGTGGATTAGTGTTAAACTCTACCATTAGTCTTGAAGCCCACTGGTGGTTATGAGCTTCGTCCTATGCACTGGGGTTGGCCCCTTCTCTCCCCACCATACCATATGTCAAAACTTAAATACATCTCACAACCTTTGTGTTAGCAGTAGAATCAGCACTTGGACTACTTCAAGTACCTGACCAGACACATCCTAAGTTCTAAAAAAATTTCTTATGATTTAATTGGGTTTTTGGAAAGTGGTTGGATCTCAAGCACTCTTAAAGGAACGTTGAACAGATAAAAGGCTATGACACATATGAGGGCACTCGTATATATGATGTGGCAGAAAAATTTGTAGTTTAATGACTAGAAGAATGCGAGAAAAATAGTGGGTCTGTAGGAAAAAAATCCACTGCTGGGAGGAAAAAATGACACAAATTCTAGATCTGAAATGTATAGTGAAAGAATGCTTTTAAAATACTTACAAGAGTCTCACTTTACATTTAAAGAATCCCATTACAAGGAATGCTTCTTACTAACATGACCTCATGAATTAGGAATTCTTGGTGAATCAAGACTAACAAAAATGAATTAAAATGCATGCTATATGAGAAGACTTATAAAAACATGAAATAGAGTTTAATTCCACCTCAAGGAATGCTTATGAACAATCTTAAATTCATATTGAATCAAGAAACTCTTGTAAAAAGACTTACAAAAACAAATCCATATCTCTTGGAGGTTCGAAAGACTTATAAAGGCATAAGATAGAACTTTTATGATAAATCTGGAAAGGCAGATAAAGTATGTAAAAACAGAAGGGAAAAAAATACACAAACCATATGGTTTTGTGTATCCTCAATAGTCTTACTGGAATATATTATGTGTTCGAAAATACACTATTTAGGAATGACATGGGAATCAACAACATGGCACTTGGACCTGTGTCACCAAAATCTCCCTGTCTCTTCATAGCAGTTTGTCACATATATACAAAAATATAAAACTGTCATCCCCACAAAGGAGTAAATATGTGCCTAAAAGTTATTACCATCTTGTACAAAAGATGAGGCTTCTCTAAAAACTTTAATAAAAAGTGCTTTGACATAATCAAAATAAGAAACATCAAGGCTAACAATTCGAAGTGCTTGTATGACATGGCAGTCTATAGGAAGACTCCTCCTATGTTCTGGTGCAACAAACTCCACAAAAAGTGTAAGCAGCAGTGAAAGTGACATGTGGCTATTCCTTGAATGCTGGCTGATCCCTTGTGGAAACATGTTCGTTCTCAGACTAATGGTAGAAATGTGTTTCAGAGAAACTCTGTCGTTGTTCCTTTTCTTTGGTTTCTTATTTGTCACGATAGGGTCTTGAGTTAAAGATGGAAATAGTGTTGGAGTGGAAAAATCCATATAGATAGGTTTCAAACAAAAGGATCGGGCATGTGAAAGATATGAGAAGGAGACACGTTGAATTGTGGGCCAGCGGGAGAAGTAAAAGAGGAGCGGGAAATATGGAGGTTAAACAGGTTATGGAGGCAGATTGAAAGAGGTAGCGGGGTTTCATTTTATTAGCGGGAGAGATTATTAAATAAATGATGAGTGGGAGGAGAAAACATTTTATACATATATTGAAATCACAGATTGGGGTCGGAAACGTTTAATCATAAGACACAAGTAGGAGGGAATGCGATTTGCAATGGGAGTGATGATGTGGCAAGGAGGTTTGGATCGAGGGGGGTATGAAATATGGAGAGAAGGACACGTAGTAGGAGGAGTGACAGAGAAAACAACTTTTTGAACCCCCCCGTGCAGCGTTAAAATCAAAATGGAGAAGGGGGCCGAAAAGGCATGAGAACCGTGGATCAAAGGGTGAGGAAGATCACAAGGTGTAACGGCCGGTGGAATTCAAAATCGCATTTCGACGTTTAGAACGAATTCCTGAGCGCCTATCCTTCCGAGCTTGCGAATTGCGATATGCGATTGGGTCCCAGCAATATCACACATCACACTTCAACGTTTATAACATGATCTCGAGTGCCTATCCTCCAGAGCTTGCGATGTGCGATTAGTGATGATGACATGGCAGGAAAGGGTCCCACTCAATATTGAAATTGGGGAAATGAGGAAGAGAAAGTGAATGTTGTAAGTTAACATTACGAAAATGCGAGAAAAGTTAGGTGGGGCCCATAAAATACCGCAAATATTGAATTAGGAGTTTTTTTATGAGGAACGAGAGTTAAAGGTTAAAATTCGTGAAGTGAGATGTGTGATGAGAATGGAAGGTGGGGCCCATTTACATCGTAATCGGGGGAATCAGGGATTTTGATTATAAGCGCGAGGCTATGCAGGTTTGGACATTGGCTTGGACTTGGACCTAGCTCTTGGTTATATGACACTTGGTGGTGGAATGAGGATTTGAGCTGAGATCTAGGGAGCTCGATGAAGCCTAATTTTTATTTTTTGCTAAAAATTATAATAATTTTATATATAAAAATATAAAATTAATATATAATTTTATTTTCCCTTTTCGATAAGATTTGACTTGAAAAAGGAATAGATAGGACAACATTAAAATATAATTAGGTAGCTTTTAGACATGAAAATGGCCAAATAGGAATATTTTAGGGCGTTATAGAGTTTTGGAAAAAATGAAAATTAGGAAAGGATCGAAGAGGATGGCAAGGATGTAGCGAGAAGTGACGAGAAAAATTGAAGCATAAGGAGCTAGAGGCCAATTAAAATGACTGAGAGGGAAAATTTCAAAGGAATCAAAACTAGTGCTAACAGTGGCTCTAATTAGGGATGATATGCCCCCTGCGGGCTATCAAGAACCTTAGACTAGTGCCTTGAATTCAACTCTTATCTCTCCAACTGGCAATCCTGCTCATTAACTCAAAAAACTAGCATGCCTAGCCATTGGGTAATGGAGTCAAAAGCATCATTTCAATTCTACAACTTATTTCTCCAAATTGAGGCTGGATTCAAACTGAAAACTGAAATCTAACTTTCTGAAGAAAAAAATGCTCATAACAATGAGCTTATTCATTCCTCTACTTCTAATATGATTTGAAAGGAAATATTCATGCAATATGGAACTTAACGTACAACCATTCAAATAGCTGAAAAAAGATCATATGGATTCTGAATCTTAAGAGTAAACCGAAAGAATCCATATCATAACATAGTGCAGCTCATGATGAAAATAATCACAATGCAAGATACTCATAAATCATTGAATGTCTGCACTGTAAGAAGACTCCAAATAATTAGCTATTAAATGAGGAAAAAGATTAAATTCTACCTTTGCAATGATGTCCCAATCATAATTCCGAAAGGTGTAGCTGTTTATCCAAAACTTCCACTGAAAATCTGATATCTGTATCCCCGTGAAGTCAACACTGGATCCAGAACAATGGAGTCGCCAGGTGAAAAAATGCAGTCCTCTTCAAGTTATCAATTCTTGTTCACCTTCAAGAATTGATATTCAGTAATTAAAACAAGAGACTCGGGAGAATACTTCGTTTCAAGGCCTTCGTCTCCCAGTAGATGCACCAAAAAATCTTAGCGTTGGAATCAACACTTGGACTGCTTCAAGTGCCTGACCAGATACATCTTAAGCTCTAAGGAAATTTCTTATGATTTGATTGGGTTTTTGGAAAGTGGTTGGATCTCAAGCACTCAGAAAGGAACGTTGAACAGATAAAATTCTCTAACACATATGAGGGCACTCGTATATATGATGTGGTAGAAAAATTTGTAGTTCAATGATTAGAAGAATGGGAGAAAAAAAGTGGGGTTGTAGGACATAAATCCATTGTTGGGAGGAAAAAATGACACAAATTCCAGTTCTAAAATATATAGTGAAATAATTATTTTAAAATACTTACAAGAGTCTTACTTTACATTTAAATAATCCAATTACAAAGAATTCTTTTGACTAACATGACCTCATGAATCAGGAATTCTTAGAGAATCAAGACTAACAAAAATAGATTAACATGCATGCTAGATCAAAAGACTTATAAAAACATGAAATGTGGTTTTATTCCACCTCAAGGAATGCTTATGAACAATCTTTAATTCCATTGGTGGTTCTCACATGGTGGTCCATTACAGGGATTAGTTCAGCAGCCAGGATTTGGTTTTGGAGGTGGGCATGGCCTTTGTCAAATACCCATCTTCGAATTTTGATGAAAGCCTAGATTATGAAGGAGGCAACCACATGTTTAAATTATTTGACATTTGAATGAAAATATACCCAAACCAGAGCACTTTCTAGATTTGGGTGCTTCTCAAACAGACCCCAATCTTCGTGTATTAATGCATCCAGCACCTGTGAATTCATGAATATGTTCATTAACCCAAAAAAATGCAACAATCTAATAAAATTGACTGAAAATAATCTTTCAAAACCTTGTAAAGTAACAAAGGAATGAAGGAAAATAAGAGGTGTACCACTAGTAGTTCCTTGGGGAGGATGTCAAACCTAAGTCTGGTAATGGTGTCTATGTGCCAATGACCTCTGCTTATATGACAGTGAACATGCAGAGTTTCATGCGTATAATGCAATTGTTTGGAGGACCTAAAAAGGTTTTCCTTATTTCTATTATTTGTGTAACTAATTAATAACAATATCAATCCTAAGGTAGATATTATTTGAGTTTCCTAAAATCAAAGTCAACGGTACACAATGGTACAAGTGGCAGTTCATGGTAGTTGTTTCCAAAAAGGAACACTTTACAATGTAATTAAAAATGTCTAAATTGAATCCAACATATAATTTATACAATTTGGCCACACACACACACACACACACACACACATATATATAACAAAAGAAAAACCTATCAATTATATAAAATAAAGATTATTCAATAAAATACTTTAGTACATTATTGAATGAAAATTAAACAATACAAATTAAATCTAAATGAACTAAATTCTAGTATAAAAATATTTTATATGAAATCAAAATAAACCGAATATACTATATAAATGTAGTGCATAAAATAAATCTATTACATAAAATAAATCTATAACATAAAATAGATTTTACATAGATTATTTTCTCACTTAAAAGTTATATAAAAATGATAAATGATTTATATAAATAGATTAAAAAAACATATAATTTTAGAAAAAATCAATAAAATATAATAGAGTAACCATGAATGAGATTTGTCTTTTATTATTTTAATATTTTTATTTAAGATATTATTATTTTTTAAAACATTATTCAAGTGAATTTCGTTATCATAATTTTACACACTAATTAAAATTACATTCTATAAATCATATTAAGATTTTTTCCTTCAAATTGTTTTGTTTTCCATAACCAAATAAACTACTTTTATATTAATATTACTAAAATGATTTATTTAGCTATATATGATTTATTTACATCAAATTAGGGTTTCATTATGCATATTTTTTTATTTTATTTAACTATATATGATTTATTTACATCAAATTAGGGTTGTATTATGCATATTTTGTATTTTATTATTGTACCTTTATAAGAATAAGAGTTGTTTTTTAAGGATTTACTATTCATGCTTACTTATTTACCATCCATTTGTTGCTTCTATATTTTTCTTGTGTTATAATTGTTGAAATTATTTTTGGATTTCTTATTGTTATTACAACTATGGTATACACATTTCAACATATAATATATGATTTACATGATTCAAAGGCATAATCTGATTCAAAAGAAATCCTATTTTTTAAAGGATGACAAACACATATTTCATAGTTTAAATGATAGGGTTTAAGAAAATTTTATTTTTAAAAAATATTCAAAGTTTAACTTATGCCCATTGAAAATTTATATAATATTCTAGAATCTATTACATTTATTTAATATTGTATAAATCTATAACATTGATTTTATATTGAATTAATTTACTACATTGATTTTACTATGAATAAATCTATTATGTGCAACATATTTATATTGAATAAATCTATTAATATACATACTTATTTATTTACTGTCTATTTGTTGGTTTTGTTTTATTTGTTCTAATTTTTGGATTACATAGAATAAATCTATCACATAGGTTTACATAAACTCGATAAAATATATTTTATTATGTAAAATCTATGAAATAGATTTTGTTGGAATATCTAATTCCTACTTGTCTTCAGTTAGAGTCTGTTCCTATTTGTTACGTTAGTTCCTAGTTTGCTGTGAGGTTGAGATATTCTCTCAACTAAATTATTGTGCGTCTAAGATAGCTTCTATATCTTGAGACTGTACCTCATGTATATATATGTAACTTGATTTGATTAATGTAATAGAGCTTGCATGCTCAGTTTCTAAGTTGGTACCAGAGCCCATTTGGGCCTGGGCCTGGACCTCGGCCCCTCCTGGGCTAGGGAAATAGGAGATAAGAGATTTTTTTTTTTAGTTCATTTTTTGGGTTGTCCATCTGAGAAAGAGCGATGCCTACGTGAGGAGCACTGTGTGAGGAGTGACTGAAGGTTTCGTGAGCCAGATTTTATGGAGAATTCCCGTGAGTAGTGATATCAATCTCTGCATACCTATTTTGTCGGTTTCCCTCTTCGTGGAGCACTGCTGTTAAGTGAGGTGTGGTGACTCAATGCTGCCATCACTACCTAATCGGAGGGCACTGCCTACCTCTGGAGAGTTTGGTGAGAAGCACTACACTGCCAACCCACTGCCATTTCTTTGGGGATATCGGAGGTGCATTCTGTGCCGTGAGTGAGGCCCTCGATGGGAGTACTGCAGCTTGAAAAATCGACAGGTATGAGGAGCACTGCGTACTGTTCGACGAGGAATCGAACTGCCATAAACCTTTATGCTTGGAACGATATTTGAGCCAATGCTGCGTCTCCCTACCATAAGCTCAAATCATTGGTGAGAAGTTTCGAATGCTGCCATATGCATGGAGACCAAATGACCGAGAGGCTCTTGTGTTCGGAAGAAGAATGGCAGAGCATCTTGGTAGAAAGATGACAGTCATAAGGTTATTTTCTTGGTGCCTCAATAAATACTTCTGGCTAATCACATGCTGTGTGGGCTGATAAATTCTAATAAATGGAAAGTGAGATGAGCCTTATGGGTGAAGTAGGTTGCAGGCTGCTAGACCATATGAAGCAGACTTTCGACCTTAAAAGGGTTTGTGCTGTCTGAATGAACAATTTCCCTATTACTGCCGAACACAGAATGTATGGATTCATCGTTGGTGGTGCGATCTCTAGGATAAATATTGATGACAGAAATGTGATGTTGTGTCTGGTGTTGCATTCCGCTGTTTACATAACAGTGGGAGGACCAGAATCTTAAGCCTGTCACTTAACAGAGGGAGCTATTGCGTGGAGCCATGAAGGGAAGGCTTTTCATGGAACATAGCCATTGTAGAAGGCAGACGATTCGATCTCGGTCTTATCTTGCGAAAATTGTAGCTTTGAGCGTGAATATTTCACTGCGGTTTCTGGAGGTTTCTTTTAACTAGGCTGTGGGTAAATTTTTTATATGCATTATTTGTGGGTAAATTTTTTTATATGCTGATGAGATTATTCGTGAAGTTTATCAAAACAATGATGGGCATAGATTGGTCCGAGCCAAACAAACAGTCTTTATTGCAATGACTCAGAGCAGAAAATGAAGCAGCTTCTTGCCATTCTCGGCACTCATGATGGTTGTATCAGAGAGCAAGGCAGATCTGTGTAATCAGCTAAGTATAAAGTGATTGAATTGAACAATGTAGGCTTGGGCATATTAAAAACAAATCCATAGTTTCTTTATGCAAGTGCAGATGTGCTACTATGTGTGACGTGGAGTTGCTCAGCTAAGAGTATAGATGAGCATTGGTATGGAGGTTTTCTGGGTCTTCTGCAGGTGTCAGAAGAGGTGTGGAAGCTTTGATATAATTATGCTTCTATACAGTTGAAACTAAAAAGTTCCAACATATTTTCTTTGATGAAACAAATTGTCTTCGTGAATTATTTTGCTTTCATGTTGAGACCGGTCAACTTAAAATGTGAATACATTTATTTAAATCTGGTTAAAAGAATTAGATGTTGTTGTGACATTTAGCTTGGCAAAGTAGTGTCATGAGTGTGAATCTATGTTGGAATTTTCCATTCCAACAATAGACAAATTTATTTGCAGGAATGATTTACTACCAGATATGATGAAGACATGACAATGAAATGGCATCTAAGGATAATGGTTTGAGCTACATCAAATATTGGAAGATGATAGAGTTGGCGTGTGTCGAGTGTGATGGAAACAGATCTTCATGTTCAAGTGCGAGGAGATTAGCCTACAAGTAGTTCTTCGTTGTTGTAGCCTGATAACCAATGTAAGAAGGCATGCTTGGAACTCTCTTGTGTCGGCACCAGATGTCCATTGACGATGATGGAGAGCTGAATATGGTGCAATGAGGATGGATGTTTTTTGGGTTAGTTGCGTTACTTTGGTGACGTTATTGCAGATCCGACCTGTGTGTCGTTGCATGCTCTAGAGAAGAGCTGGTAAGCCTTACTGGCTTGTGGCCCCTTTGTGGCTGGAGAGCCTTCGTGGCAATGATAAGCCTGGGTGGCTGGAAATCCTTCATGGCGGTGATAATCCTAGGTGGCTGGAGAGCCTTCATAGCGGTAATAAGCCTTTGTGGCTGGAAAGCCTTCGTGGCAGTGATAAGCCTTTATGGCTGGAGAGCCTTCATGGCGGTGATAAGCCTGGGTGGCTGGAGAGACTTCGTGGTGGTGATAAGACTTTGTGGCTGTGATAAGCCTTCGCAGCTGTGTTGAGCCTTCGTGGCTGTGATAAGCCTTCGCGGCTGTGTTGAGCCTTCGTGGCTGTGGTGAGCCTTTGTGGCTGTGGTGAGCCTTCGTGGCTGTGATAAGCCTTGGTGGCTGAGTTGAGCCTTGGTGGCTATATTGTATCTCCTCAAGGCTAAGCGCTTGAGTGGTGGAGGGGAATTACTGTTTGTTTAAATGTGAACTAGCAAGCAGGTGAAAGGGTGTTGCTCGTGCATGTTCATGAAGAAACTTCAATTGTCAGTGATCTGGTAGGGATCAGATCAAAGACAACATGCAGTGTATGATCTTGGATCTGCTCACAACAATAGTGTGGGCAGTGTTCTGGTGAACTAAAATTCGGGGTTGTTTGTCCGCAACATTGAATGGCGTGGCAATGTGTTGAATGTTTTCATGCTAGTTTTTTCTTCATCGATATTGTATTATTGTCATGGTTATCGATTGTGCTTATATTTTCATTTGGTATTGGTTTTTATTTGGTATGGATAAATGTGGACAAGTCTTGGAAATTTGTGTAAATATTGAGATTTGAGACCTCAATATGATGTCATTTTGTTAGAATTCGCAACTCTAATTGATGACAGGTAAAAAATGGTGACCAAGACTATCTTTCCAAAGTAAAATACCAAAGACTCAAAATTACAAAGCCAAAATAATGGTGTGTTCTAGCATATGAATAGTGCAGTGTTTGTAGAGGTGAATGGTATGGTGAACGACAAAGGAGGATGGAAAATCAAGTTTTTTTTGAGTTTCTTGGAATAGACTCATGACCATGAGTATGAGTTAGAGTTTGCAAATCTACATGTCATTTATTGTTTGTACGTGTTGTAAGACCCAGAGAGGCATGCATACCCCTTTGTTGTATGTTCCCTCTGTCAGAGAGTTTTAACACCCTAGCAGAGTGTGTCATGCGGGATGGATACGCTTGGGTGGGCCATATTGGTTTTAGACTCCATAAGGTGAAATTTTATATCAAGGGGGAGTTAATCGAGAGGTTGGATGAACCATGTATGTGAAGGAATTCCTAGTAGACTGGCAGTTGCAGCAGTTGGAACCCATGCATTTCGGTAGATGGTTGTTCCTTTATATGGACATAAACAAGTAGTCATTGTAGATTTCACAGATGGATATTGAGACAATTAGTCATTAAGGGGGAGTGTTGGAATATCTAATTCCTACTTGTCTTTAGTTAGAGTCTGTTCCTATTTGTTAGGTTAGTTCCTAGTTTGGTGTGAGGTTGAGATATTCTATCAACTAAATTATTGTGCATCTAAGATAGCTTCTCTATCTTGAGACTGTACATCATGTATATATATGTAACTTGATTTGATTAATGTAATAGAGCTTGCATGCTCAGTTTCTAAGTGATTTTACATAAATCTATTACATATATTAAATCTTATTCGTAATTGCAAAAAATAAATCTATTTCATAAATTTATTACATAAAACACATTTTATTTAAATTTAATAGATAGCATATTGAATCCAATATTGAATCTATTACATAGATTTTACATAAAATATATATAATAAATACATAAATGCTTAAAAATCATAATATATTATTGTTTAACCAATATTATCTACTTTTCCGAGATAAAAAAAATAGTTTGAATAAAATTCATATAAAATAATTTTAATTATTGTGTAAAACATCATTCATAATTACTCTATAATATTTTATTGATATTTATCATTCATAATTACTCTATAATATTTTAATGATATTTTTCTTAAAAATATATATTTTTAATCTATTTATATAAATCATTTTTCATTTCTATGTCACTTGCTATGTCACTCTCAAGTGAAAAAAATACGTTACTCGAAAAACCTTGTAGCATAGAAAAAATATGTTGCATAAAAGATTTAGAAGATATATTTATATATAACATAGAACCATCACATGCTTTTAAAACCAGCACCAAATGCAGAGGTTAACATATTTCAGTGTTAAGGTTATTTGTTTTAAGAGATGCATGATGGGCACGTCCATTATGTTTTTTATCAAACGTAACTCTATTCTCATTGCATTGTCTAATCAAATGACTTAATATAATCTATAGAAGAAGGATAGGTAACTTTCCCAAATCTAAGAAGGTAGAAAAATATGGGGAATAAAATATTTAGAATAAGAGGAACTCTATTGCATCAAATTATAAGGAGAATACTTATTTTCCTGCAATATTAAGTTTTCAAATAGAAAAGGGGATTTTGGATGCCATTGATCATTTGATCCACTATCTTTGTTTATTATGTTGTTCAATTGAAGGTCGTTAATCCCTTCCAATCGATCACACTCAAAAATTATGAGATGTTGTTTGATTGAATGTACAATAGATTTTTAGAAATTACATCTTCTCTCACAAAAAAAAAAACTCCAGGGAGTGAATATTTCTTTAAACATATGAATCCTAAAATATCCTCGTAATTATATTTAGGGTTGTTAAAATTTAGTGCATTTTTAAGTTGTATATGTATTTCCACTCAAATAAAATATCTCAAATAAATTAATTGAGTCAAGAGTCTTATTCTACAACCTAAAGTGAAGGTGATGTGCAAATATGTTTGTATAAATATGTGTTATGAATGTTTAATTATTTGTCCATATGACTTAATATAATTTCATATAAAATAATTAGAAGTAAAATAAATATGTGAGTAAAATGTAAAACCTTATACTTTGCAAAAATATTTTAACAAATCATATCAACTTCATACATACTTTTCAAAAAAAGTTAAAAGAAAATATTTTAATGTTCTATAGAATAAAATATTTGATCTGAATGAAGGAGTATTAGTAAATGCTCTACCAAGTTCCCCTTCAGAATATAAACATGCTTGCTTCTTATGTGCATAATATTTGTATTGAACAACATGTTATTTCAAGAGTTACTTTTAAGTTTCTTTCTTACAGTAATTCCATGAACAAATTTTAAAACATGAAATCATCAAACACTGAATAGAAAGATGAACCAAAAAATAATACCCAATCCATTGTTGAAGGAGTTCACCCCTCCTGAGCTACATCTCCTTGATTCAGCTCTGAATGCATGATTCATTCTAATTATGCTCAAGGTTTCAACATGAAGAGTACATCAAAGTGTTGAACTGAAATGATAAGTTTCTCCTACAAAGAAATAACTCCTACAGAGTTTATTTTACCTTGCACTTGCTGCCCTATAGTCAAGCATGCAACTATCAACAACACATGGGCATCTTGCATCAATATCTCTTACTCCAATTAGAAAGAGAATCAACATGTACTAAAAACACTGCAAGTACATACACATTATTTTGATCTAAAACACATAAAGAGAAAAGCTGAGAAATAGCTACAACACTGCTACAAAGGCTGCTTCTGCAAACATATGGAGGCTGGAAGACCCATGCAAGGTCATCTCCATCTCAATGTCCTCCAAGAATTGGTTCAACACACTGGTTGTCCATAACACCCATAGGCTTCACTCTGCTAGAAACCCATCCAGAAATGCTTAAATGGTTGTGAAACCTATTCCAATGAACTAAGAAGGGCGAAGAATGGTTATCTAGCCTCTTCTTTCTCTTCAATTGGTCTGTAGGTAAAGTAGATATGGCTTAACCATCTCGTGGCTCGAGACATCCTTAAACTTCAAGCTAGGAAAATCCCATCTAGAAGTGCTCCATTTATTCTAAAACCTACACCATTGAGTCCAAAATGTCCAATAATGGTCATATAGCCTCGTTCTGCACCTAAGTTTATGGAAATGTCCAAAATTTATGGCCTTTTCATTTTTTCCCATAATTTTTAGCCTAACTTTAGCTAACTGGAGTTAAATTCAGCTAACTGGAGTCAAATTGGCAGTCTCCTCCAGATTTGGTGGACCGACAAGTTAATCTAGTTTAATTTTAATTAATCCGCATTAAATTTTAAGTGCATTATCACTAATTAACCCATGCTTGAAACCTTAATCTAGTGCTTTATCTGCTAATCCAGTTTTTCGTTAATAAACTTGGATTAGTGATAATATAATTGTGTATTAGTTTTAAACTCCACCATTAGTGTTGAAGCCCACTGGTGGTTATGTGCTTGGTCCTATGCACTGGGGCTAGCCCCTCCTCTCCCCGCCATACCATATGTCAAAACTTAAATACATATGACAACCTTTGTATGGTAAGAACTATTGTTTGGGTGTAATGGTAAGGCATGGAATTTGCATGTGGGAGGTCGCGAGGTCGAGCCTCGGTGCCTCTTCCCTAGTCTTGAACCAAAATTTTACTCCACTATAATTGGGGGAGGGAGGGGGGGGGGAGGTTGGGCACGTGGCGTCCTCAGGGCTTGCCACGTGTTGCAACCTCATTGGTCCATCTTAATGCTAACAACGAATAACATTTCAATAGTTGTCATTCGCTGAATGGTCCACCTATGGGAGTATTACAAGAATATTCTAAGGAATATGCCTTTTTATTGACTGGACTGTAAGGATTCCTAGTCAACATCCCTATCATCCCTGCACAAAATGTACTTGTTTAACAAAGTGAAGAGATTGTGTTTCTGGTAGCATACGAAGTCCATTTTCTGTGAAACAAAGTGCACAGGAATCAAGACGACGAGAAATACATGGTAATTTAGGTTTCGTGTCATTCTGAAAACTTTGATTTTTGAGCTAAAATTTGAGCTCCTTATCATACCACCCCACTAAAATATTTTGGTCTCCAAAAGGACACTTTCAGTTATCAAATTGAAAAAGTCAGAACTTAGAAATATCCCAAAACTCAATTGCAATGTAAAAAAATCAATTGGTGCCCTTGAATCCCTAATCAAGGCACTTCCCTTATCTTCTTCATGAAGACCTGTTGTCATGTTAAGAATTGAGCCATAATTCTTACCGTTGTTGCAGAACAAACATTGACGAGTGGAATCTAAATATTCTCTTAAAACTCATCTTTACATGGCTCCAAAAAAACACTTCATCTTAAAGCTTCTCTCTTGAAGACAAACTTGAACCCATCCTAGAGATAAAAAAAGAAATCAAATTGCTTTGGCATCTTCAAACTAAGCTTGTACATATAAGTAATTTGATTCAAATTTTTTCATGATGTTTGGATTTACCTACAAAACATAGTTATCTTTATACAATCTTAGCAGCAAGATTCATTCACACAAGTTTCAACACGAATACTTGTATCGATGAATATGAGACAACTAGTAGACAATTTCTCAATGATAATGTGTACATTCAAAAATTCCATAAACATGTGGACTATCAGGACAAAAAAATTCACATCAAAGAAAAAAACATCTACTTGCTGAACATAGTGAAAATAATTTTCACTTTACAAAATTACCTTTGAAAGGTAATGACAACAAGTAATTAAAATCTTTCAAAACAAATCTAAAAGAATTCTACCAAATTTTTCCTCTCCTAGGCTTGTGGGTTCTCTTTTTAAACCATCTTGTCTTGAGGAGGTCACTTAGGATTGTGAAGAACCCTTTTTGCTACCTTTTATCTCTCTTGAATCATTTGACATAACCCTTTTACCTTTCCTTGAACAAAGTTATGGATGAAGCTTCCAACAACGTTCAATATCATGTCCATGCACTTGGAAATGAACACATAAAAAATTGTTCTTGTTCACAGACATAGAATTTCTCTCTTGTGAAAGGGAGTCAATATTTTTTATGCCCAAAATTTTTTCCGTCCTCTTAACCATTAACATGCATTGCTCGCACATAGCCACAAAATGGTCAAAAGATTCACAAAAATTACAAGGAATTTTCTCCAACATATTATCAAAATCACCATGCTTTGCGTAATCCTCTTGAGAGTTATACATATCTTTAGCGTTGTTGCTATGAAAATCATCTCATGGTGATGAAATATCCTTCTTGAAGGCTTGATGTGGTTCAAGATTTTTAGATCACTCTCCATAATCATGGTGACCATAACCCAACCCCATGTATTTTGGCCTTTCCTCAACCGAAATAGGGTTGGTAATTCCTTGACGATTTATGCCAAGGCCTCCACCTTCGTAACCCATCTTGGAGAGCAACCTCATACCTATGCCCTTGGTATGTTTCTCAAATGCTACAAAGGTATTATTATGTACATGGGTAGAAGAAGTAGTACTGGAAATATGAATAGCCTCTTTAAGCTTACCATTCACATTCTCACCCTCTGATAATGATGATGAAGGAAAAATTGTAGATGACTCAAGCCATCCACTTTCATTCACTATCATGCGGTATTTTTTTTGAATAATTTTTCAAAAATCACATGCATCATCGCCATTTTCATCATGACCACATATTTGCTTACTTTTAGAGGTTTCCTTCGCTGGTATGGGAGTAGAGCTTTCTGAAATTTTCTCATCAAGTACTTGTTTCACTACAAAACAGATGTGCCTCTTCTCCTCTTCAGCCTTTTCCAAAAATCAACTCCATGTTCTTCATTTGAAGAGCCAAAATTTTCTCCTTTAGCTCTTGGAGTCACTTTTCGCTGACCATTATTTCCAAGAGCTTGGGCCCACTACCTCTGTTGTCTCTTTCAAAGGTTGCTTCCATTGTTGGATAACTTCTCTTCTTGAAGGTATAGGGCCTTCACCTTGCATTTGTGAGTTCCAACCTTCGTAGAGGACATTCACCATCATTTACATGTCCCAGGAAGCCTTTCTAAAGCTTTCATCTCTTGTGAGTCTTGTAGACTCTCTTCCTAGAGACATGATTGTTGAAGCTTCAGGAATCTCTGGGGGTGAAACTTGAGGTGGAGATTGTGGAAACTCTGGCCTCGTTCTCCTTGTTCAAACTTGGGAATCTGCACCAACGATATTTCCTTCCCCTCTCTGGAGTTTCAACCCTGTAAGCATTTTCACCTTGAAAATAGTCAAACCCTATTTGCACAAAGAAACATAAGCTAACAATAAACTTGTAGCTCTGATACCAACTGATATGAATGAAGGAGTATTAGTAAATTCTCTACTAACTTCCCCTTTATAATATAAACATGCTTGATTATTATGTGAAAAATATTTTTACTGAACAACAAGTTATATCAAGAGTTTCCTTTAAGTGTCTTTCTTACGGTAATTCCATGAACAAATTTTAAAACAGGAAATCATCAAACAGTGAATGGAAATATGCATCAAACAACAATACATAATCCATTTTTGAAGGAGTTTACCCCTCCTAGGCTACATCTCCTTGAATCAGCTCTGAAGGCATGATTCACTCTCATTGTGCTCAAGGTTTCAACATGAAGAGTACATCAAAGTGTTGAATTGAAATGGTAAGTTTCTCCTACAAAGAAACAAATCCTACAAAGTTTCTTTTACCTTGCACTTGCTGACCTAAATTCAAGCATGAAACTATCAGAAACACATGGGCATATTGCATCAATATCCCTTACTTCAATCTGTAAGAGCATCAACATGTACTAAAAACACTACGAGTACATAAATAGTATTTTACACTAAAACATAGAAAGAGAAAAGATGATAAATAGTTACAACATTGTTGCAAAGGTTGTTGCTACAAACATATGGAGGCTGGAAGACACCTGCAAGATCATCTCCATCTCAAAATCATCCAAGAACTAGTTGAACATGTTGGTTGTCCATAGTACCCATAGAATTCACTTTGCTAGAAACCCATCTAGAAGTGCTCAAATGGTTCTAAAACTTGTTCCAATGAACTCATAATGGCCAATAATGGCTATCTAGCCTCTTCTTTCTCTTCACTCGGTCTCCAGGTGAAGCAGATGTGGCCTAACCCTCTGGTGGCTTTAGGGACCCTTAAACTTGAAGCTGGAAAAATCCCATCTAGAAGCGCTCGATTTCTTCTAAAACCTACACCATTGAGTCCAGAATAGCCAAGAATGGTCATCTATCCTCTTTCTGCACCTGATTTTGTCGAAATCTCCAAAATTTATGGCCTCTTCAAATTTTCCCACAATACCTGGCCTAAATTTAGATAACTAGAGCTAAATTTGGCTAACTGGAGTTAAAATGGCAGTCTCCGCTGGACTTGGTGGACCACCAAGTTAAGTTGCTTCAATTTTAAATAATCCGTGTTAAAGTAAGTAAGCGCGTTTAGTGGTAATTAACTCATTCTTAACCATTAATCTGGCGCTTTATGTGCTAATCCTATTTTGCGCTAATAAACTTAGATTGGTGATGATCTAAGTGTGGATTAGTGTTAAACTCTACAATTAGTGTTGAAGTCCGCTAATGGTTATAATCTTGGTCTTATGTGCTACGGTTGGTCCCCTCTCCCCCCGCCATACCATATGTTAAAACTTAAATACATCTAGAAACCTTTGTATGGTAAGAACTATTGTGTGGGTGGAATGGTAAGGCGTGGCATTTGCTTGTGGGAGGTCCCGGGGTCAAACCTTGATGCCTCCGCGCTAACCTAGAACTAAAATTTTACTACATTGTACAATGGGGGGGGCACGTGGTGACCTCCGGGCTTGCCACATGTCACGGCCTCATTGGTCCATCTCAACGCCAACAATGAATACGATTTTGACACTTTTCATCCACTAAATGTTCCACCTATGGGAATATTCCTTAGACTATGCCTTTTTGTTGACTGGATTGTATGGATGTCTAGTCAGCATCACTGTCATCCCTACACAGAATTTTCATGTTTAGCAAAGTGAACAGATCATGTTTCCAGTTGCATGCGGAGTCCATTTTGCGCTTAACAAAGTGCGTCAGTATCACGACGACAAGCACTACGTGGTCGTTTAGGTTTCACGTCATTTCGAGAACTTTGATTTTTGAGCTAAAATTTTAGCTCCTGATCCATATCCATTATGGGTTATGAATAAAATAGGTTCATAAGTGATGTGTAAGCATGTCCTTGCTCAACTTGGAGTTGACATGTGTCTCTCTTAAAAATATATTCTCGAAATAAAAAGACTACAATAATATATATATATATGTGTGTGTGTGTGTGTGTGTGTGTATGTTATGCATTTTTAATTAGATGTCCATATGCAATAATATATATATATATATGTGTGTGTGTGTGTGTGTGTGTGTGTATGTTATGCATTTTTAATTAGATGTCCATATGACCTAATAAAATTTCATGTAAAGTAACTACAAGTAAAAAAATTATCTGATTAAGATGTAAAACCTTATACTTTTCAAAAATATTTTAAAACATATCAACTTCATATATATTTTTCAAAAAATGTTAAAAGAAAATATTTAATGTTGTATAGAATAAAATATCCATTATGGGTTATGAATAAGATATTTTAATATAAATTAATATTGACATATATATTAATAAAATAAAAATCATTTTAATGTGTGTTGATAAAATGATTCAATGTACATGTTACTATTTAAACAAAGAAAAATTACGAGTTTTTTTTTTGCACTGTAAAATAAGCTTGCACCTGAAGAAATTTTATCCCTCTAGGCTCACGTTAAATGCATATTTAAGATGGATCTATACTAGTATGAATGAAATGGACTAATAATATTAAGCATTCATGTTGCTTAATAGTATATAAATATGTGATTGTAGGGAAGCGCATCTACTTCTCATTTCAAAAATTCATAAGATTAAAGCAAGGTACAAGGAAAAATATCATTTTATCTAATTAAAAATTTATATCGGAACATAGTTGAGCATGCGTGATTGCTACAGAAAAAATATTCCAATGCATTAAAAAAAATACAATATGATATGATAATCTAGATAAACAAACCCTAATTTCAACATTGGAGAATAAATTAACAAATCCTAAGAAGGTTGTTGGAGAATAAATTGTAGAAATTATACAAAAAATATGTATACCGATGGATTCAATATGATCATGCATTATACTAGAGCAAGATACTACATCCTTCTATAATTAATTTGCGGAAATTGAACATGATTGCAAAATCACACCAAGTAAGAGAAAGAAAATCAATCCACAACACAAGATATTTTTCTGGGGAAAGCTTGCTGCTCAAAACCCCTCTACCTCTATTGTATAATGAACCAAGGAATCATGAAACAATACAATGCATGTTTGATCACCATAACCTCATACACTCTACCAATTGTCTCACACTGATCCGGAAAAAATCGACTAAAACCTAGCCAATTTCCTGCCTTTTCTTAGCCTTCCTTGCTTACGAAATCCCTAGGAAATTAATCCCTATTAAATAGGATAATTAAGCTTCCTTGAATGTGCAATACATCATGGGAATCCTATGGTGTATATAATTGTGCCCATACAATTTTCTATAAATAAAACTGATAGATAACTTCCCTTTAACATTTGTCTCAACTAGGTCTTCATCAGAACTGACATGCATGCAAATATTAATAGTAAATCATCAATCACTTGATAGATCACTGCATGTGAATTAAATTTGATTTAATTCACTTGACCTCTCACTAGTGCAACAATTAGTTACAACTATTTAGACTCACTTTAACTCACTTAATTGAGTTACCTGATTTATCATGCATTAAACTAATATACTAACAGCAAATTGGACTCTAAAAAAAATAGAATCACTCTACACGCCTCACCAACCACCCTCAAATTGAATTTCATGAGCTAACTGAGTTTATCACACTCGGTTAACTATTACAAGCGATTATGAGATAAGATTACAATTTATTGTCCAATTTATTTAAGGGATAAATAAATTTGACACACATTTCTTATAATTTAATTAAGAAATAGTTAAATCAAAGGCCTCCATGGTAGCCATTTCTGGATGCCATTTTCTGGATGTTGTTTCTGGATGCCAATTTCATTGTTTCTTGTTGCAAATTTCAACACTCCCTCTCAATAAGAAAGGAATCATTTTTTCTTGATCCGGTACCTTTGGAATGTTCTACATGCAACACTTCTGAAATTGAATAGCCTCAAAACAAATCAATCAATATATTGCATCTGTCATTAGAGTATTCTGACTACTGGATCCTACTATACATATCTACTGGACTCTCTGCACTGCTAACATTTGCATCCATGCACTCTGCAGTAATTCCAACTCTGATCTGCACTCCAATATCTGACACCTGTCACTCTGATTTATGTCTCCCCGACACCTGATTTCATCAATCTAACTAATCCTTCCTACTACTCTTGTAATTTGGGTCCCTCGTAGCCAGGTTCGATCCATGAGACACACCATCTTAATGAATCCTACCCAAATTTCTTCATGGGATTAATTCTGCACATCACTCCACCTCACACCTGGAGGTATAGATGCATGTACTCCCTCTGCCCATCTGGATCGATATTCTCCCTTCCTAGAGGTCTCTTCTTGAGTGGAATATTCCACTTGTTTTCCTCTCTGCTTCTCCAATTGTGGCTTCTCCACAAACTTCTGATAATCCTTCTGAGGTTGCATGTTGAGAGATAATTGCTCCATCTCAACCACCAAGTCATAACCACTCCTTTTCTCCCCTAAGACTTGCATGCATCTTGCACCTTGAGAGAATACAGGTTCTCGACTCTTGAACTGATATTCTTCACCTATCCCATGGATATTTTTTTAAGGAACACCTTCCTTTTCTAAACATCACCTCATAACCAGGGTTTTCAAATACCGCTATGGAGACAAGATTCTTCCTTAGGCCTAGAACATACAAAACATATGCTAGTGTGAGATGAGAGTCATTCTCCCTTTGAAAGGTAACTATAACTATGACGGTCACACTATACCTCCCGTCATCTCCAAACTCTATGTTCTACTGTAGGTCCTTCTCCTCCAAGTCACTGAAGAGATCTCTATTCCCCGTCTTATGGAATGAGGCACCACTTTCTAAATACCACATGCATCCCATTACACTACTGGTCATGCATGCAATGAGAGTAAAATCAAGCTCGAATAGTGAAGCCAATGCTTCACCTGTTGCAACTGCATGCTCCTTCTTGCTTGCCTTCTTCTGTGGACAATTTGTAGCATTGTGCCCATGCTTGTGACAATGAAAACATATGATCTTGGATAAGTGTTTCTTGCCCGCTTCACCTTGGGATTTCTTTCCCTTGGCCTTCTTTTCCTTACTGGCTAAGGAAAAATCTTCCTTGTCAGTAGTCTTGGATGAGGATCCATCCGTGGTATTCTGCCTGAATCCTTATTGTACCAAATCCGACCAAATTCGCTCCCAATCTAGTAACTTCTCCATCCCATTCACCAAGTCTTGGTAACTATGCTAGCTCTTTGAAAGGCATTGAAGTGTTAGGCTCACCAAGTCATCATCTGCTATGGTCACACCAGCACTTCTAAGCTCATCTCGACATTGAATTAACGTTTCCAAGTATGTTGGTACCTTCTCGCCCTCCTCCTTCTTGATTTTTCTTAGCTTGTCCTTCAACAACAACTTCCTTTGGTTGTTGTTATTCCGAAATAGATCTATCAAGGCCTTCCACATTGCATATGGAGTCACCTTGCCATGGACACTCGAGACAATGTGATCTTGAACTCCCTTTAATAAGATCCTCCTCGCCCTTGCTACCTTCTTTTGACAAGAATAAAGAAGAGCGGTGTCTGCTACTGCAACCTTGAGAATATCATTATTAATGAATTATTTCAACCCTTTGTCCTCCAGAAATTCCTCCATTATGTATTTCCATGCGATATAATTATAACCTCCCTCAAGTGCATATTCTAATCTTAATCCATTGAAAGCCATTTTGATCTGCTTGTCGCTCCAAAGAAAGTGTATACAAGCTTGAATACTATTCAACACAAAATCAATTTCTTCTCCACTATTGTGATTCTTGGTGCTCTGATACCATGTAGAAATAATACAAACAATATGTATACCAATGGATTAAATTTGATCATGCAATATACTAGAGAAAGATACTGAATCCCTCTTCAATTAATTTACGGAAATTAAATGCGATCGCACAATCACACTGAGTAAGAGAAAGAAAATAAATCCACAACACAAGATATTTTTCTAAGAAAAGCTTGCTTCTCAAAACCCCTCTATCTCTATTGTATAATGAACCAAGGAATCATGAAACAATACAATGCGTGTGTGCTCACCACAACCTCATACACTCTACCAATTGTC
This sequence comes from Pinus albicaulis, assembly GCA_034641835.2. Taxonomy (NCBI): domain Eukaryota; kingdom Viridiplantae; phylum Streptophyta; class Pinopsida; order Pinales; family Pinaceae; genus Pinus; species Pinus albicaulis. The sequence goes on from CM076574.1 coordinate 1,073,962,830, forward strand.
TCACACTGATTTGAACAAAATCGACCAACACTTAGCTAATTTCATACCTCTACATAGCCTTCCTTGCTTACGCAATACCTAGGCAATTAATCCCTATTAAATATGATAATTAGCCTTCCTTAGCTGCACAATACATCATGGGCATCCTATGGTGCATATAATTGGGCCTGGGCAATTTGCTATAAATACAACTAATAGATAAATTCCCTTTAACTTTTGTCTTAACTGGGTCTTCATCAGAATTTACATGCATGCAACAATTAAAAGTAAATCATCAGTCACTTGAAAAATCATTGCATGTGAATTAAATATTATTTAATTCACTTCACATCTCACTAGTACAACAATGAGTTACAACTAGTTAGACTGACTTTAACTCACTTAATTGAGTTAATTGAATTCTCACACATTAAACTACTACACTAATTGCAACTTGGACTCTAGAACAAATAGAATCACTCTACATGCCTCACTAACCACCCTCAACTCGAATTCATGAGCTAACTAAGTCTATCACACTCAATTAACTATTACAAGCAACTATGAGATAAGATTACAATTTATTTTCCAATTTATTTAAGGGATAAATAATTTTGACACACATTTCTTCTAATTTAATTAAGAAATAATTAAATCAAAAGCCTCCATGGTAGCCATTTCAGGGTGGCATTTTCTAGATGTTGTTTCTAGATGCCAATTTCACTATTTCTTGTTGAAAATTTCAATATAAATTAACAAATCGTGAGAATTTTGTTGAAGTTAACAATTAAAAATAAATAAATATGGATAACATTATTGAAACAAAATTAGGTTTCTAGGCTAATTTACAATGATAATTATAACTACCTGGAAATGAATGAGAGAATGAAATGTTTTGAGAAACACGACTAGGATAAATTCCTCAAATAGAACCTCCACACTTCATTTAGGCTAACCTCTCTATCAAATCTAATGGAAAACCTGCATATCAAATATAATGGAAAGCCTGCATATCAAGTCAAATCTATCAAACCCTTATAAAATAAAACCCTATTAAAAATTATGAAGATAAAAATTTGAATGATGAACCTTGAACCTATATGTTCAATAGATAGATGGAACTAGAGAACCACCAAAGTAGAACTTATTCATCAAAAGGAAATTTGAGGAACACCAATATGTGGAAATGTATTGAATTTCTTTTGACCATTTTCCTCATTTTCATTTATATGAAGTTACTAGTTGTTTCACTTTAACATTGTGAAATAAAACACAAATATATCCATGATTGCATATTGTGAAATAAAACACAAAAATATCCATAATTCCATAGTTCAAACCTTCAACATAAATGTTATTGTTCATATCAAAATTGTAAATTCATTATTTCCTAAATATATGAAAAATATCCATAATTATATAGTTCAAACCTTAAACATGAATGTTATTGTTCATATCAAAATTCTAAATTCATTATTTCCTAAATATAAGAATATTAAGATACGAGACAAATTGTCATTTTCTCTCTTTAAACATTTAGATCATAACATAATTGGGCATGATTTTTACACAACAACTATTCCAATGCATTATAAGTGAACCCTAATTTCAACACTAGAGAATAAACTAAAAAATCATGAGAAGGTTGTTGAAATTAACAATTACGAAAAAAAATATGGAGAACATTGTTGAAACAACAATAGGTTTATAGGTTAATTTACGATGAAAATGAAAAGTACCTGGAAATGAAATAAGGGAACGAATTGTTTTGAGAACCACCGGTAGGATAAATTCGTCAAATCAAATTGAACGTCAAATCCAATCTATACACTTCATCTAAGCTAAACTCTCTATCAAATCCAATGGAGAACCTGCATATCAAATCAAATCTATTAAACCCTCATAAAATAAAACCCTATTAAAATTTATGAAGATAAAAGGAATTGAATAATGAACTAGAGAACCACCGAAGCAGAAATTCTTTATCAAAAGGAAATTCGAGGAACACCCATATGTGGAAATGGGTTGAATTTATTTTGAGCACTTCCCTTATTTCCTTTTATATGAAGTTTCTCTTGTGGAATCTAAAGAGTTTTTAAACTTTAACATTGTGAAATAAAACTAAAAAATATCCATGATTGCATATTGTGAAATAAAACACAAAAAAAATCCATAATTCCATAGTTCAACCCTTAAACATAAAGCTCATATCAAAATTTTAAATTCATTATTTCCAAAATATAAGAATATTAAGATTACATTTATCAATTATTTAATGATATGATTTATATGAATATAATGTGATTTACTATATAAATATTACTTTTACAAATGATTTAATCTTATCATTTATATGATCATATTATATGAAGAAAGGATGATTTTTTTATTAATATGCTAGGTTACAATAATGGTGCCACTTTATTATTAATGTCCTTTACTAGAATGGACAACAAGTACAGTCATGATATGGATTTATTATTAATGTCCATTACATGCAAACCGCATGCGATGTCACCATTTGAATTTCAAGTTACATAAAGTTTTCTAATGTAACTCACACATCATAACAAACAAACATGCTTATAGCGCACATCAAATAATTTATTCTAAATTATTCTCTTTCTTTATTTATTTAATTTGTTTGCTATGTTTTTTTTTATTAGGTAATATAATATTTCTTATTTTTCCCTATATTTATTAATTCATTCTATTTTTCTTTTCTTCTTCTTAGTTTTTATTATTAAAACTTATTGGAAAACCTAATGTTATTATTAAACATAATACAAAAATTTAAAACATAAAACCTAAAATTAAAATGTAAAAACTTAAAACTTTAAGCCAAATTTAACAACAATCATTATCCAAGTATTTTCCTCATTGAATGAATTAATTAATGCTATCAAAATTAGAATTTAAAACCTAATATTTTTATAAATTGAATTACACTTGGAGAAAATATTAAAGAAAATTAAAACAATACAAGTTACTTAGTAAACTCAGTGTGTTTAATTACTTTGTCAACTCAGTGAAACGATGAAAGACCATTGAATTTATGCTATTAAGAAAAAAATTAAAATTAATTATATGCTAATTCATTTCACATTTATTTACTTTCGTTTTGAGTTGTCTTACTAGAAATTTTTCAATTTAAAATATTATGAAACAAAAAACCTAAAAACACACAAAATAAAAACCCCCAATGGCTATGAATGGCCAATGGCGTGGCATTATTAATAAGTTTCACTACCAGGTGGCTTCATTAATAATTTTCATTCTATGAGAATGACAAGTATACTCAAGCACTCACTTCATGAACGTTTTCAATTGGTATAATAGGGTTTAGTACAGGTGGCTTAATTAATAATTTTTATTCTATGAGAATGACAAGCATACTCAACTACTCACTTCATGAACATTTTCCAATTGGTTTGCCTAATTTCCACTTCATGAACATTTTCCAATTGGTATGTCTACTTTCCACTTGGATGAGATGGTATATGTTTAAGAGTATTAACCATTATAATTTAAATCAATCTACAATCCACGTTGCAATGTATGGTTTTACAATTATTTTTTAAAATTCATGTATACTTCATTAACATAAATGGCTATCAAGAATAGGCATAGTGAAATTTTAATAAGTGGCTACAGGAATAGACATAGTATATTTTTAATCATAACATAAGGGGCTATCAAGAAAAGGTATATTAAAATTTTAACAAGTGGCTATCAAGAATAGACATAATATATTTTTAATCATATTTTTGTTGATAGAGTGATGACAAAGAGAATACAATTTATGCCATCCCATCAAAAGAAATTAATTAATAAAAATATTAAAGTTTCCAATTCCAATTCCAAAGGTGACACCTATGGGCATTAGTATATTAGATATGACACTTGTGACGATTATTATTCAATTAATGGAACCGTCAAATGTAGTCAAATCATATGTAGTGCTACCTACAAATTTTATATGTGAAGCCTTATTTAGTAGTGGGTAAATTTAATTGCATTTGCCAAAGAATTTTCCATAGTGCTAGCTACACAGTCAAGTTTTTATTGCATAGTTCAGAAAGCTAGCTATGGCAGGAGCCAGCACAAGCACGAGTACGGGAAATACTCAACTCCCACAGTTCAATGGGAAGAACTATGACTATTGGGAAATCACAATGTGAGCCTGGTTTTCATCTCAGGATTTATGGGAGCTAGTTGAAGATGGTTTAGAAGAACCAACAGATGAACAAGAATTTAATGCCTTAACACAAGTAGAGAAATATTTTCTAAAGAGTAATATGAATAAGGACTCAAAAGCCCTCTTCTATCTTTAGCAGGCAGTGCATAAAAGTGTAATTCCAAGAATTTCAGCAGCAAAGAGGTCCAAGGATGCATGGGATACTCTCTAGATATCCTACCAAGATATGGAGAAAGTAAAGACAACAAAGCTTCAATTAATGAGAAGAGATTTTGAAGTTATTTGCATGAAAGAGTCTTATGCAATAGACTCATTCTTCACATTGTTGATTGGGTTGGTCACCCAAATGAGATCTCATGGAGAGACAATAGAAGAGAGAAGAATAGTGGAGAATGTATTTAGGAGATTACCTTCAAGATTTTATGTGATAGTCACAACCATTGAAGAGACAAAGGATCTCTCAAAGTTTACAGTTGATGAGGTTCATGCATCATTGATGACACATGAACAAATATTGGGAAGAATAGAAAATTCATGTTTGGAGCATGCCTTCAAGACCCAAATTTATTTTGGAAGAGGAAGAGTTCAAGGCAGAGGAAAATAAAGAGTAAAATGAAGAGGCAGAAGCCAAAATAGAGGAAGAAACATCCCTGCAAATACTAGTGGAAGGGGCAGCAATCAAAATCATAACCAAGGCTAAGGCAGAAGCCAACAAGGTGGACAAAATCAAGCACATGGACAAATGTATGATAAATCCCAAGTCCAATGTCATTACTTTAAGAAGTATGGCCATTATGCCAATGAATGTAGGAAGAAACAGAGTGACATGGGTAGTAGGCCCAGTGATAATTTTACCAAAGAAAATATCGGTTAAGAGAAATTATTCTTAGCATGTAATATGGCTGAAGAAAAGAATTAAGATATATGGTTTCTAGATTTAGGATGTAGCAACCATATGACTGAAAACACTTCAATGTTTTCCATGTTAGATGAAAATTTGAAGTCTCAACTAACATTGGGGATAGACAGTAAGGTCTCTATCATGGGAAAAGGTAGAGTAAGTGTTGTGACAAAGAAAGGAGAAAGGAGATCCATATCAGATGTTTACTATGTGCCTGGTATGAAGTGTAACCTGTTGAGCATAGGACAGCTCATTCAGAAAGGGTACAATGTTTTCTTTGAAGATGACGTATGAACCATCATGGATAAACCACCAAGCAAGAAAATGATTGTTCAAGTAAAGATGACAAGAAACATAATTTTTCCTCTCAAGATGAGAGCATATTTGAAGAAAGGTGCTGTAATGGTAGCAATGACACAAGAAACATTCCAAAGAGAAGCAAAAGATGAAAACTGGTTACGATATTTGAGATTTGGACATATCAAATTTGGAGGTCTGAATTTGTTGCATAGGAAAGGAATGATAAAGGGATTACCATTGATTGAAAAGCCAAACAACCTTTGTGAAGGCTGCATATTGAGCAAACTACACAAATAAATCTTTCCATCAGGAAAGAGAATAAGGGCAAAGGCACCCTTAGAAATAGTCCATTCTGATTTGTGTGGACCAATACAAACACCATCATTAGCATACATCCACTATATGCTAAACTTTATTGATGATTACACAAGAAAAACATGGGTTTATTTATTGAAGTTAAAGAGTGAAGTATTTGAGAAGTTTTGCCACTTTAAAGCTCTTGTAGAGAATCAAAGTGGGAAGCATATTAAGGTCTTAAGAAAATACAGAGGAGAAAAATATATCTCCAAATAATTTATGCATTTTTGCAGAGAAAATGGGATTCATAAACAATTTACAACAAGGTATAAACCACAACAAAATGGAGTTACTGAAAGGAAAAATAAAACCATCATGGATATGGTAAGAAGTATGCTGAAGGAAAAACATTTTCCAAATGAATATTGGGTTGAAGCTATACATTGTGAAAAATATGTGCTGAATAGATGCCCAACAAAGAGTGTTATGAACAGAGTTCTGGAAGAAGCATGGAGTGGAATAAAACATTTTTTCACCCACACGAGATTTTTTGGTTGTGTGGCTTATGCACACATTCTAGTTCAGCTAAGGAAGAAGTTGGATAGTAAGAGAGAGAAGTGCATATTTGTTGGATATAGTGAATAATCCAAAGAATACAGACTGTATAACTCATCCACCAAGAAATTTATGATAAGCAGAGATGTACAATTTATTGAGGAAGAAGCTCGGGATGGAAGCATTGAGAAAATAGTGAATGTGAAAAGTTGTTTGTCTCATGATGAAGATGAGGAAGAAATGGCAGAAAGACAACCCTCACTAGCAACACCACCTCCACCAAGACAAGGACAGAAAGGGACACCACAAGCAGGTATGAGAACACCCTTGAGAAGTGATGACAGTGCTTCTCCAAGAGCATCACAAGGAGCAGATTTGAGTGCTTCTAAAAGCACAAATTCAACAAGTGAAAGAGGAGCTAGATTCAGAAGTCTGAGTGAAATCTATGAGCAAGAGGTAGAAAATGAAGGTATGAACTCTTTATTTGCATTGTATTCTCATGTAGATGATCCTATTCATTTTGAAGAAGTAGTAAAAGATAAGAAATAAATAGATGCTATGGATGAAGAGATGAATGCCATAGAGAAAAATAAAACATGGGAATTAGTTGATCTCCTAAAAGGAAAATAAGTAATTGGAGTAAAATGGGTCTACAAGACCAAAAGCAATGCTGAAGGTAAGATTGAAAGGCACAAGGCCAGACTTGTTGTCAAAGGCTACAAGCAACAACAAGGAAGAGACTATGAGGAAAATTTTGCACTGGTTGCAAGAATGGAAACAGTAAGAGCAGTGTTTTCCATAGCAGCACAACACAAGTGGAAATTTTACCAAATGGATGTGAAATTACATTCCTAAATGGAGTATTGATGGAGGAGGTATATGTTGAACAACCTCTAGGATATGAGAAATAAGGCCAAGAGCACAAGGTATGAAGATTTAAGAAATCTCTGTATGGGCTGAAATAAGCACCAAGACCATGGTACAGTAGAATAGATGCCTATCTACTGGAAAATGGGTTTGAAAAATGTGAAGGAGAACCCACATTATACATCAAGGAGAAAGATTGTAAGATGCTGATTATTTTTTTATATGTTGATGATGTTATATTTACAGGTAATGATGCTTACCTCATTGATAATTTTAAAACAGTCATGAAGGATGAATTTGAGATGACTGATATGGGATTGCTGAGATACTTCTTAGGAATAGAAGTAGATAAAAAGGAAAATAGGATTTTTATCTCTCAAGAAAAGTATGTTAAAGAAGTTTTGGAAAGATTTAACATGCAGGATTGCAAGGCAGCAATTACTCCTACAGTGATGGGATTAAAATTAAGTAAAGAAGACAGCAGCAAAGATCTTGATACAAGTTTGTACAAGAGCATAGTTGGCAGCCTTATGTATTTGACTGCAACTAGGCCAAATATTATGCATGTTGCGAGTTTAATTTCCAGATTTATGGAAAGGCCAAAGGAGCTACATTGGAAATCAACAAAAAGAATTCTAATGTATGTGAAAAGAACAAAGATGTACGGTATTTTATACACCACTTCAGAAAATTTTGAATTAATTGGATATACTGACACTGATTGGGTTGGAAGTATAGATGACAGGAAAAGCACCTCTGGATATGTTTTCCATATGGTATCAGGAGCCATTTCATGGAATTCTAAGAAATAGTCAATGGTGGATTTATCAGCAGCAGAGACAGAATATGTGGCAACTATAGCAGTAGCATGTCAAGCAGTATGGATGAGGAGAATGTTGAGAAGTTTGTGTCCTGAACATGTAAAATGCACAAAAATTTATTGTGATAACATCTCAACTATAGCTTTATCCAAGAATTCAGTGTTTCATAAGAGAGAGAAACACATTGATGCAAAGTATCACTACATCAGAGAATTAGTGAGCAATGGAAAAATAGTTTTACAACAATGGAGAACAGAGGAACAATTTGCTGATATATTACCAAAACAATTGGGGTAGAAGAGTTTTAATTATTTAAGAAATTTTTTGGGTATGGAAGAGAATAACATTTTTTTTTAAGGGGGAGTGTTGAAATATTAAACCCAACTGCAACAGAGCAGAGCAGGGGGCGACATTCAATTATAATGGAACACCAAAGGACAATGAACAATAGGAAATTTCTTGTTTCATTTTTACTCCATCACGCATTGAAGCCACTTGCAAAATCATTTTTTTTGGGTTTAAAGGCCGTAGCCTGTTTTGCATTGAAGAACCGTGGCTCCAACTCCACTCCATCCAGCATTCATCCGCTACACTTGTCGCCATTAAAACTTCACCAACCATAGTTTGATTTACCATGTATTTTTTTTTCATTTAAATGACCCCACGTCAATATTTGTGAAGCCCATGTTCCACGATAAATCCCCATAGGCAATCAAGAAACATTCGCAAATCCTAAAGCATAGTCAACCCAACGAAAAATGGATGTGATAAGATTATAAATGCTTTTGAATTGAATTTGAAGTCTGCCAACGTGGACCAATAGGAGCTCGATCACACATTTTGAAGTCTAGTAATTCGACAACAAAATGGATGCGATGTTTTATCAAATGGAATTTTATTTTTCTGTTTTGAAATCCGCAAAATCATATGCATAAAAGATTAAGGACTTAGGTTAAAAAAAAAAATTAATGTTTTTATTTTGTTTTAAAAATGCCATGAGAGTTTTATTTTAAAACATTGGGGTTATATATATTATATAAGTTTTTTATAATATATATTATAAACATCATAATTTTTATAATATATATAAAGACATAGTGTTGAATGTGAATTGTAATGAAAAAAAGGCCTGAAGGAAAAAAAGACAAGAATTGTAATGAAAAAAAGGCCTTAAGGCAAAAAGACAGTAAGCCACTGTGTATTAAAAATAGTGCATGTTAAAAACAAAGACTGTGTTAAAAACAATGAGATAGAGAGTTTGACAATGTTGTGTTTTGTAGCTCCAGGAGTATTTTTTTGTGAAAATCCAAAACACTACAGTTCTAAGGAAAGTTCCATTGCATCCATCTATCCACAAATTTATTTTAATTCTCTGTGTTTGTAGAGAGATATTTTTTATTCCTATGTGTGTTTGGAATACTCAGGAATTTCAACATATCACCGCCTCCGGTTAGCGCAACAATATTCGGGAAGTGTATATCAATTTTATACAGCAAAAACGTTGGAAGTGGGTGGCAATCCTCGTATCCTTGGTTCAATGATAGGAATATTGCCTAATGTACTGTCAGAGAAATAATTGCTTAAAAGAGGGTGATATTCTTGCATCATGTCATCTTAGTTGCTTCTTCGTTACTCTTGGATGTGGATGAAACTGGGTTAAAATTGATATCCTTTGTATTATGACACATTTTTAAATCTATTATGATGGAGTTATATATGCTTATTTAAGAAAGATAAAAATTATGATGGATTTTGAGCTAGTTTATAATTTTTTTTTTCTTAATGACTATATTATTATTATAAAGAGGGTGTTTAGTTTTTACATGTATATTTGTTATAGAAATTTACAAGAATATGGATGTATTTTTTTATAAACATGTTATGTTAGTTCAAATTTTTGCATCATTGAACACTTTTAAGTCTACTATGACATAGATGTGTAATTTCTTAGATGATCAATATAGAATTCATATATATATATTTTTAAATGAAAATAAAATATTTATTAAAATGATGTTTTCAAGTGTTTTAAAAACAAAAATAAATAGACATATTTCATCATTTTTTCTTAAAATCATTATAAAATATCAATAAATTCACTCTCATTGTGCCCAATCTATTCTTGATACTACAATCCACTATTCAAAAAATTATTAATAGCAAACAAAATTCACTTATAAATAGAATGTCTTGATATTCATATTAAGAAAGATAATTATATTAAAAGTTTAAAAAATCTTATAACTCCATTTTTGAAATGAGAAAGATATGTAATTCTTTTACCTTTTAAAAGCATATAAATGTAGGCCTTAAATAAACTATCAGTATATAGATGTTACTAATATACAATTCTTTCTTTATATATATATATATATATATATATATATATCTATATATATATATATATATATATATATATATATTTATATCTTTCCATGCTCAACATATATATAATCTAAGAAAGAAAATCCTAATGATTCAAAGATTTTACCCTAGGAAGTGAGGTTGTAAAATAATTTTTGATTATCAAGAAGGGGGCACAATCTTCACATACAAACTTCATTTGTGGTGTTTCTTGGACTTCTAAATATGCCTATTCCATTCTCTTTGGAAAAACATATCAATCAAATATTTGACATTCCTTCAAATGTTGAAAATTTTATTAGAACGAAAATTATAAATATTTGAGACTGTCAATTACATAAAAATATATTGAAATGTTAAAATTCATACTAAACTACAACATAATTACCAAAATCCAAGACAATTTTGAATCAATTAAGAAGCAGTGGTCATTTATATCTATTGCATAATTTATTAAATTCTTATAAAAGTGTAGCCAATTAAATTTTGGTTTCGAGAATGGGAATGATGCCATGTAATTTTACCCATGTCTATATTCTTTGGCATTTCATAAATTATAAAATGTATTGATAATTAGGAAATCATTGAGTGGTATCATTTGACATTCATATTATTACCTAATGTGTTACTTTTTGAGAACTCATTGTATGATCATATTGACATATGGTCGTATTAACATATGGAACCAACAAGCTGACCATTCATGTGAAACTCCAGGAGTACTGCTTGAAAGACCTCTAGTTTAATAGTGCCTAAATTATATAGAAAAGGGAGGTGGACAAGCTAGATTTCTTCTCACGACCTAAACTCTTGAAATTTCTTACACCAGCTACCCTACCCATAGAATAACACTGGCCACATCAGTATCCCACATTGGGGTTGTCAGCACATGGTATTGTATAATTGGATGACTTCTTTTTCCATTGACTCAGGAGACGCTTAATATTTTCCCACGAGATTATATTAAAATAAATATGTTAAAGTCCATGCGGTCTTGTATAGATGGTGATTGGGTGCTCTGTTAAGCCACTTCTTGATATGAAGTCACAAATTCAATTTCCCGCCCCGATCAGGGTGATATATTGGGCATGATAAAGATGTATTCCTAAAAAACATATATATGTGTGTGTGTGTGTGTGTGTGTGTTAAAGAGTATGTCTTTCGAATTAATCACATCATTAAGATTTGGTAGTTTCAAGCCTACTAATTTCATTCATCCTAACCTTTGTCATGAAGATGAAACACATTAGTTAGTTCGAAAGGTCAACCAAATCCTAATTATGCGATTAATCTGAAAGACATACTCTTTAGCACTATAGATAAAAAAAATAAGATCTAATAAAATAAATATGTATTTATATGATGATGAATGTATATTGTTGAATTATTATTCTAAATCCATTTTAATTCTAAATCTACCAAGCAACAAGAGGGATCAAAATTTTTTCACTCTAAAATAGGTTTGCATATCAAGAGATTTGATCCCTTTAGGTGCTTGGTAGATCCATATTTAAGATGGATCTAGGCTAGTTTAATTTCCCCTTTAAATAAGCTATATTCGACATGAATACCATGGCTTCTCATACACTGAGTCAATACCATAGGCCATTTTTATTTTTGTTGTTATTTTAATTTTATAGGGTTATTTTTATTTTTACTTTGACTGAGTTAATCTCTACCATATTACGATGGAGAGAAATTGCAATCATGCAACATTAAATGTATAGTAAATATGTTTATTAAGATGAATAAATTTTAGGAAAATAATGATGACTAGTTTACTTCCATCGAATTAGTAGTTGTAAGAGAAGGAATTGTGGAATTATCAAAATTTCTCACATAATAAAGTAATGGGAAAAATATATAAAGAATATCAATGATTACTAACTAATTATAACTAAAGAGAATAACGTTAATGAAATAATAAATATTAATCCTACCAAAATAGATATTAAATGTTGTAGGCTTAGTATATTTTGACTAGATAATAGACATCGTATATTTTAATCAGATATTTAACCTTTTTTTTTTAGATGAAGGGTTGAAATTTGTCTCAAATTTTAATCTTGTGTCTTTCCCATTTCTCTCAATTTCATTAATCACATTTCCTCTCTTCCTCATTAATTATATGCTTCTTCACCGTTTGTCACTTATCTCTCTATTTTATGCTACTTTCTCCCTTTAACAACTTTCTTCCTTCTTTCCAAGTGTCTAGTATTGCATAAGCTCTTCCATCTACCCTACATGTATACCCTGTGATTACATAAACTCTCCCTTTTCATATTAACTTCAATTTCCTCAATTGATTCTCTTGCTCTATTACCAAGTGAGTCATTCAATTCCTCAACAGACTGACTTAGGTGAGTTGTTGGATAGTGGATCTCTTTGATTCAATGGCTTATTGAGGTGCCTCATTGGTTAATAGGATTGTTTAATATCATAGTTTAATTTAATTTCTTTCTAATGTTTAAGTTTAATATCAATGTTTAATGTTATGATAAATTTATGAATTTTCCATAAATTTGTAGCATTTAAGGTTTCACATCCTTATGGCCTTATGTTTTCACATAGTTTTCATTATATTTTTTATATTGTTCAAGGGCATCGGAGTTTTATTGTATAATATAGTTTACAAATTAGATTCTATAGTTTTATATAGTGATTGTGGAGCATCCTACCCAATTTTTTTTTCCCATATGGGATAAGTCCTTGTATAAATTTACTACCAAATATCTGTCATTTTTATGCTTATTGGAGAGTTGCAGCTATTTTTTTTTATGTGTATGTGTCCCTTATGGGACAATTACACTAGTTAGTTAGTAGAGGGATTTTAGAGAGATCCCAGATATAACTTCAGGAGAAGCACTACCAGGAAGAAACTTCCCCATTTTGTTTGAGATATACTCTTCTATTTTGTAAATAATAAAATGAAACATATAGGCCCCACAAGTGCATGAGAGAGAGAAGAGAATGGTATTTTGAATGCATCGGTTAGGCTACAGAATGTTCTTTGCAAAAATCTTAGAATTTTGATTTCTTTTGAGAGCCTTGTGTATTAATCATTTGTGTTCCTAAATATTTGTGTTATGGATTGTTTGAATTCAAGGACGTAAGCTTTAAATGAAGCGCTCTTTTCCCTTATTCAGTCATAGATTAACTCAAAGGGTTCACGTGATAAGTTTTAAGTTGTTTTCATGTAAGGAAAATTTTGTAAGTTGCAAAATAGGAACTGATTTAAGTTTTATAGCAAAATCCATCCATAAAAAAGGTAACAAATATTCCTTCATGGAGTCATTCAACTGAAAAAATATGACATGTAGTCGATATCAGAATGCAGATAAGGAATTAGTACCTAAATCGTCGAACCGACGTGGCATCCAATTGGTAGGGGATATGACATATGTCTCTTTGTTAAACTAATACTCACAATGTTTTCCTAGACCATCAAATTGAGTAGATATCCAAGTTAGAGGAGGTCCACCTTGCGACAAGAAGTATCATTGCTAGAATAGTCTAACATTAGATAAATTTTGAAGTCTAAAATGGACCTCCTAAGGAATATTATAAAATAATAATGGGAATAATAAAATAATATTAGATTACCTCATCAATTTTTAGAGTGAAAACACAAAAACTAGTTTTTCAACTCGTATTTTGAACTTATCCCCCTACGATTTTAGTCGAATTTCTATTGGAAGCACTCGTTGGATGAATAAATTAATTTTACATCTAAGGAATACCCATGTTTCATACTTGTGATCATCACTACTACACGAAAACTGTAAAATACATGAAGAAACGTGATTGTGGTCATGTTTTTTTAATGTATTTCACAATTTTTGTGTAGTAGGATCCATAAAAAGTATGCAACATGAGTATTTCTTGGGTGAAAAATTAAAATTTGCATCCAACGAGTGCTCTCTCTCGAAATTTGAGTAAAATTGTATGAGATAAGTTGAAAATATGAGTTTAAAAAGTATTTTTTTTAATTTTATCTTTTTACCTTTTTACTCCAGAGATGATCAATCATCCCCCATGTTTAACATCATCATATTGAATCCTATTGGTTCTCAAATATTTTATTTTTGTTGTACTTTTTTTAGGCCCATTTTTTACCTCAAAATTTCTCGAATGAGTTTGTTGATCTTAGTTCCCGAAATTTGGATGCTGGGGAATTCATCCCTATCGTATCATGCCCATTTGTAGACATAAAAAATATTGGATGAGAGAATATGGATCAAGGAATATCGAAACCTCATGGGGGAGTGGAGGCATATCTTTCCTTGTGACGCCAAACTACATGGAAGATTTTTTTTGGGGAATTTCACTTATAATTAAACAATTTTGAAATACAAAGGTATAGTCTCAATAACCTTTGGTGTTATGCCTTGGATATTGACTACAATCACGTGATTAATTTTATCAAGACTTGAGGTGCTATGGTGTTAAATAGGGTATGTGAGTCGTGTGGTAGACTAATATAAGAAAAGGGAGACTTTCATTACATCATGTGGTATTTGAGCGAGAGAGATCTACAAAAGTAAGACACGATAATATAAATTTTGGAGATGACCTACCAAATATTTTTTGCGAGTATGCTACTTAGAAGAGGAGGCACAAAAAGACGTAGAATGGATGAGGACATGAGAGTGGAGTTGAGATGCATCCATGAGAGAATAGAGGCCATGAGGACAACCTATAGAACATAACCTGATGTGGTAGACATAACCAAGAGTGTGGATATGAATTTAAAATACGAGATGGAAGGATCTCGAGTAAGAGAAAAAATGGATGCAAAACTGAGAAATTTGGTTACCAAAGTATGGTCTACGCCAAAAATGAAGCCACCATTGTGTGATGGAAACCTGAATGTGGAAGGGTCACTTGATTGGATCAACTCATTAGATAACATTTTTGACTGTGAAGATGTGGAGGATGATTATAAGATAAAATAATCATTGACCAAGCTAAGGGGACACAAAACATTATGCTGGCATGAGTTGTATGAAGAACAAAGAAAGAAGGGAAAGAAAAATATCAAGAGTTGGGATGGAATGCTAGCTAAGTTTAAGAGAAATTTTATGTTGAAGGATGATCAACATAACCTATTCAAGAAAATGTAAAAACTAAGGTACAAGTCTATGACAATGAAGGAATAGATTGAATAATTTTATAGGATGATCATTAGAGAAGACCACACAAAGGGATATGTTGAGAACATGGGAATATAAATAAATGGTCTTAGGTATGATATATAGGAATAAATTGGTCTCTTTCCCCTAAAGGTAGTGTAGGTTTCCTATCAGTAAATATTAATAGAGGAGAAAATGGCTAGAAAACAAATTCAAAGGAGTAGAGGAAGGATTCTAGACATAGGAAAAATATCTTAGAGCAGAGGATAATTCCAGGCTCTAAAAGAAGACATAGGTAGATCTACCAACCAATCTCCCTGATGAAAATAAATGAGGGGAAAAAGACTTTTTGCAAGAGGTAGAGGTAGGAGAAGAGAAATTAGGTGCTATACATGTGGAAATATATGGAAAATCTAAAAGGAAATGCTGGAAAATGTTCACAGACAGTGGTAACACTACCAATCCAGACTCTATAGAAATTGTGAAGTTAGTGTTGCAGAGGATGGCACATCTTACTCCATACCAAGTGTCTTGGTTATAGAAAGGGCATTCAAATTTTGTAAGTGAACAAAATAGAGTTGAATTCCAAGTTGTTAGCTATGAAGATGAAGTGTTGTGTGACATTCTACCCATGGATTTCTATTATATCTTCCTAGGGAGACTATCAGAATATGATATTGGAGTTATTTATGATGGAAAGAGAAATACTTAGACTTTCAAAAATTACTACAAACATGTGTTATTTCCTCTAGAAGAGAAGGGAGTCAAAGGTGAATTTGGTCCAAGCATGCTAATTATGAGAAGGAAATAATTGCTAGAAGAAATATATTTACACCTAATCCTAAAGGATTGGTAAATCAGTGTAAATATTGTAAATAAAAAATAAAGAAGATGAAGAGACATTGCAAGATGAATCCCAATAGTCTCCCTCTCATTTGTATATTCATGATTTCTCTTAATGCAAATAGAATTTTCTTTTAGAGTTACAACCTGTCCTGACATGGTATTTGAGCCACAAATCCCAAATTAGCCTCTTTTTGCATGTAACTTATGCTATTTTTTTCCATATTATTTTTTCATATATCCTCTGTTTCTATGCATCCATCCTATTGAACCGTTGAATGGAGCAACATCTTGTTCATTGTATTTCTTCTCTATGTTGAGCTATTGAAACTGAATTGAACCATTTGGAAGTGTTTGTTGAGGGGATATTGTGCAATGTTCATTTCATTTTAATCGATGTGAGAGGCATGAAATTTGTGTTCATGATTGAGTTGTGTGGTGAGTGTGGATTCTGGTATGTTCATTAAACAACTTTGTTGAACAATGTGATATGTTCTTTGTGTTAAATTTATATCTACGTTGAAAAGTAAATAAATATTTATGAAATTTGTGGGTTATGAATGTGTGTGGTCACTGGCGAGATTGGTGTGTTTGTAAACTAGGATTTTTATGTCATATGTGCATTGAGTGCATCAAAATGATGTATGTGTATCAATGTGTCTAAATGTTGGTTATAGATGGCCATATGATGCAGGAGCATTAGGCTCAGAAAATTATTTGTATTTTAAAAGATATAGGGGGCCTTGTATTTTCCAAGAAATTGGTTTCTTATGTATTCAATTGATGTAATTTGAAATATCTTGAGTGAATTAAGTGAGACATTTAGAATAGGAATCTATTAATTATTTGTGAGTTATTTTCTAAATGTTCCCGAATGTTGGAGAACATGAGAGAATTAGGGGATTGAGAGATTTGGAAATTAATTGCAGATTTTAAATTAGGAATTAGTTCATGATTTATGGGATTAAAGAGGATTATTAGGGGTTTGTTGAAATTATTAAGGATCTGAACCAGAATTGGTTCATGGAACCATTTTGTATAAATTGTAAAAGTCTCAAAAGATAGAAGTAGGTTTTTAGACAGATAGAGTTTGGATTGAAAGCCTATGGGCCAGAAACTGTGTGAAGAGGCCACTGATTAGAATATCAGTCCAGAGAGAAGAGATATTTTGTAATTATTTGATTATATATATTACGGAGAAATTCGATTCTGAATTGGGTAAATATGCATTAATTGATTGAATTATGATTTATATGTGAATGAGAGGATAGTCGAGAGAGTGATATAGATCATAAAAAGTTATGAGTAATCCAAATTACAGGGAAAAACATTCCAATAATTATATTAATGGAGGACGGTTGCTTCAATTACGTTTCGACTGATATGAAAGTATTGTAGTATCGGTTTAGAGCATAGTGGATCATATGTGTGACAGATGTTGGTCAATCATAGTAACTTGAGATGTTAATTAGTGGTGCAAAACATGTTGGTTGGTTGCCTACCAACAATGATTTACCATATTTTAAGCAACGGTGATACAAATTATTCACCATTTCCTCAGATTCCCATGGAATCCATGAAATGATTCGATCCGTGAAAGGGCTACTAGTAACTGATGCCTGAAAAACGAGACAGATTCAAAGGATTTGCGAGTCCGATAGAGTCGAATAAAAAGGAAGAAGAAGAAGTTTGGTATTTTGCAGAAAATAAAAGGCCAATTTGTTTTATAATAGGGTAATTACGCCAGTCCAAGGATCGCCAAAGTGGGATTGCATTCAGTTGTGTCAAAACGAAAAGTGGTTCTTCACAATGAAGAATTGAATTTGGGTTTGCCAATGTTGAAGTGATTGGCTGGCTACGAATGGAGGTTTATTTATGTTCAATGATAAAAGGGTTTGGAAACTGTTAATTGAGTGTAATTTGGGTGAGAAAGGAAGAAGGATTTGCGTTGAACAAAGTAGAACCCGTGACTTAGTGCATAAGAAAGTGAAATTGTGAAGCGGTGGAACACAGAGCCACATGTCAATGGAATGGTAAAACAATTTAAAAAAACTACCAAAGGTTTTTCGCAGAGAGTTAAAGAGGTAAGCAGAATTAAATTGAGGAATTCAATAGTGGTCAAGTGATGACACATAACATTGACTTGAATCTTCAAACCACCTATTTCGCATAAGTTCAAAAACATTAAATAGTGCATTGGTTAAAATGTGATTTCCATTGGATGGATTGGTATGGATAGATCGCCAGCAAAGGTGCAATGATGATAAGTGTAGGGCCGGATACATTTTGTTGACGTGTTTTGTTTTAAATCAAAAATCATATAAAGAGTGGAATGGTAAAGTTGTGGGACCGAGTATATTTATTTATATGTTGACATTTTTGGTTTTCTTAACCAAAATCGAATTATAGGTAAGTATTTTATTTATGTGGGGATGATATATATATATTCCAACATGTTGCTCAAATCATAGTCAGATATGAATTGTAAATGTTTTAATTGTGGATGTACATGGTGTTAGAACCACAACAGATATAAAGGAGATAGAGTTCCACTTAAAATATTGTATAAAAAGGAGAGTAAGCTATCCTGGGTTTTAAAGTTAAAAATGCATTTTGTAATAAAAAGAGTGGGTTTGAGTAGCTTAGGCTACATCATATGGTATCAAAGCTGGCAAAGCTCTTTTGAAGGTTAATTTTTTTTTTGTAAAGAATGCATAAGTGATGAAGGAAATAACGGAAGCTCAGATTTTAAATCTGATTGGCAGAAGTTGTAGTTTGGACAAGATGTGTATACAGGTGCAATGGTGATGGAAGAAAGGAAAAGGAGATCAGATTTGAATCTGAAAAACAACATGCAGTGTAGCAGAATATTAGAAGAATTTCCAAAAGCAAGTACAAATGAGTGGTGAAACAATATCACAGAGAAATATTGAAGGTGAGGTATTTTAATTTTGTTTGAAGATAATGTTTTCAGAATTTAGGTTGTAGTCACCTGAAGAAAATCTTAAGGAAAGAAGATCGTAGCCTTAAGAGTAGTGATGAAGGAAGCTAATAAAGGTTTCTAAGAGAAAGAAGAATGTGGTAGAACCTTGAAGAATTCCAACAAAGGTTGGATAAAAAGGAAACTTGTGTTCTTAAAAGGTGCAGATGAGTTGAAGCCTAGAAGGAGTAGAGAGGAATGTTCAAGGTGCAGATGAGTTGAAGCCTAGAAGGAGTAGAGAGGAATGTTCAAGAGGTTCCAGAGAATAGAGAACCAGTGCTTGCCAAAATACCAAGTCCATAGAGGATATTGGTGAGGTAGGTGGCAGTAGGGAGGACTTGTTGTTGCAGAGGCTTTATTAAAGCTCATGATGAATGAGTGAGGAACTCATGAAGATAGAAATGGAGAATAATATGACTACTAATATTCATATTAGAAATAGCAGAGGTTCTGAGAGAGAACACAACAGAATAAAAGTGAAGAAAGAATATTCCAAGGAAAATGGCATACAGAGACAGTTAAGTAAGGAAGAGTATGAGAGAGAGAAAGCTTAAATAGCAATCCAACTTGAAGTGTTGTTGGATTTGTTACAGAGGAATGAGGGAGACCAGAGGTGTGGTTTTCTTGTAAGAAAAAAGATAAGGTGGAATAAGCTATAGATGAAGAAAGAGCAAATGATAAATGCTCGGCTATAGGAAAAATTACTCAGAATAAATGAGTATTTGGGAAAATACTTGAAGACTGAAACTTCAATTGAGATCAAGAGGTCACATGATTTTAAATTTGATAAATTTTGTATGTTTGCAGGAAGAACATGTGAAGAAGGAAAAACTGTTGATATTGTTATAAAATAAGAAGATGGGACAACCATATCTCATGTAAATGTCCATACACAATTGGGAAAAAGTTTTAATTTTCAACATATTGCAAATATTGAAAGCAGGGAAATTTTAACTCATGATGATGGCCAAAATTTGGAAATCAAGAAATCAATTGAAAGTCTTAAGGGGATTGAAGAGAATACCATTGAAGAATTTCTGAATTATATAGAGGATTTGGAGCAATGAGAGGATTTGGTGATTAAATCATCAAATGAGGCCATAAGGTCTTATGGTTTTAAAACTAACAAGTTGTGTGTGAATGCAAGTATTGCAGAAGACAAACCATTTTATGAACCTATATTGAATGAGGCTGAAAGTTTCCAAGCAAAATATGATGATGACTATCTTTCAGATGAAGATCAAGTTGAGTTATTGCAACAAAAGGAATTCATAAATTCCTTGTTTTGTGAAAGAAATTATTTCAGTGGAGATGAGACAGTTATGTATTATGATGAGAAATTTGTTATTGGTAATGTCAAAGAGAAATTGATTTTATTAAATGGCCAAAGGAAGAGTGATCAATAGATAACTAAAACTATCACAGAGATGGAGGATCAAAATTCTAGTCTAATGAAGAATGAAGAAGTAGTGTCACGAGGAAACTTGACTTGTGACAAAGAAGAAGATAGTGAGAATTGTACAAAGACTTTTTCAAATGAGATGACAGATTTGTGGCATGAGTTAAGTATTTTGGATAAGAGGCTAGAAAAACAAAGGATAAGTTTTCAAGTTGTAAAGTAAGAGCTGAATGAGAATGAAAAATTTCATTTTTATGAACCAGAGCAAAGAGACATCCTTGGAATGGATGATATGGAAAAGAGACTAGCTGAAAATATCGAGAATTATTTGGAGAAGTTGAATCAGCATAATGATGTGCTAATAGAGGAGAAAATGTTAGAGTAGAAAATTGAAATGTTTCCAGAGGAAGAAGAGACACAAAGGTCTTATCATTTTGATGATTGTTTTATGATTACAGGTTTTGTCACAAATGCTAGAGAAAATTTGATACTAGTAAGCAGTCAAGTAACTATGAAAGAGAAAGAGCTTGAAGAAATTCAGAATGTGAAGATGCAAGAGTTTGAGAACAACAACAACAAATTAAAACAATAGGGTAAGGATGAAAGGGAGGCAGTAAGAATAGAAGTTCAACAATCAAGAGGTGGAAGTAATCAGAAGTCAGAAGATCTATTATACAAAGAAATTGAATTGATAAGAAGGCTAATGGTGAAAGTGTCTCAGAAGAAGACAGCAAGAGGAAAACAAAGAAGTAGCAGCAAGAGGAAGACAAGAATAGATTGTGAAAGTATAACTAGTGGGAAGACGTAGTGTAGAGTATGGAAGCCTGGAAAAGTGCAGCTAAAGAATGATGAAGATAATGTAGCTTATGGACAGTAGCAAAACAGAGTATGGGATCTATGAATACAAAGATTAAAAGCACATGACTGGGAGATCATGATTATTTTAACCTTGGGAGTCTGATGCAGGAGCATTAGGCTCATAAATTTCTTTTTATTTTAAAATATATAGGGGGTCTTGTATTTTACAAGAAATTGGTTTCATATGTATTAAATTGATGTAATTTTAAATATCTTGAGTGAATTAAGTGAGAGATTTAGAATAGTAATCTATTAATTATTTGTGAGTTATTTTGTAAATGTTCCTGAATATTGGAGAACATGAGAGAATTAGGGGATTGAGAGATTTGGAAATTAATTATAGATTTTTAAATTAGGAATTAGTTCATGATTTATGGGATTAAATAGGATTGTTAGGGGTTTGTTGAAATCATTAAGGATCTGAACTAGAATTGGTTCATGGAACCATTTTATATAAATTGTAAAAGTCTCAAAAGATAGGAGTAGGGTTTTAGACAGATAGAGTTCGGATTGAAAGTCTACGGGCCATAGATTGTGTGAAGAGGCCACCGATTAGAATATCAGGCTAGAGAGAAGAGATCTTTTATAATTATTTGATTATATATATTACGGAGAAACTCAATTCTGAATTGGGTAAATATGCATTAATTGATTGAATTATGATCTATATGTGAATCAGAGGATAGTCGAGAGAGTGATATAGCTCATACAAAGTTCTGAGTAATCCCAATTAAAGCGAAGAAAATTCCATTAATTATATGAATGAACGATGGTTGCTTCAGTTCTGTTTCGACTGATATGACAATATTGTAGTATCGGTTTAGAGCACAGCGGATCATATGCGTGACAAATGTTGGTCAATCATAGTAATTTGAGATGTTAATTAGTGGTGCAAAACATGTTGGTTGGTTTCCTACCAACAATGATTTACCATATTTTAAGCAATGGTGATACAAATTATTCACCATTGCCTCAAATTCCCATGGAATCCGTGAAATTATTTGATCCATGAAAGGGTTAGCAGTAATTGATGCCTGAAAATGGTGATAGATTCAAAGGAGTTATGAGTCTGACGGAGTTAAAGAAAAATGAAGAAGACGAAGTCTGGTATTTTGAAGAAAAGAAAAAGAAATAGGGTAATTAGGTTATTCCAAGGATCGCCAAAGTGGGATTGTAGTCTGTTGTGTCAAAAAGGAAAGCGATTCTTCACAATGAAGAATTGAATTTGGGTTTGCCAAAATTGAAGTGATTGGTTGGCTACGAATGGAGGTTTATTTCTGTTCACTACTAAAAGGGTTCGAAAACTGTTAATTGAGTCCAATTTGGGTGAGAAAGGAAGAAGGCTATGTGTTGAACAAAGTAGAACCCATGACTTAGTGCATAAGCAAGTGAAATTGTGAAGCAATGGAACACAGAGCCACAAGTCAATGAAATGGTAAAACAGTTTTAAAAAACCACCAAATGTTTTTCGTACAGAGTTAAAGAGGTAAGTGGACTTAAATTGAGGAATGCGATAGTGGTCAAGTGATGACACATAACATTGACTTGACTATCAAAACTGCCTGTTTCGCATAAATTCAAAAATGTTAAATAGTGCACTGGTTAAAATGTGATTTCCGTTGGATGGATTGGTATGGATAGATCACCAGCAAAGTTGCAATGATGATAAGCGTAGGGCCGGATACATTTTTTTGACATGTTTCGTTTTAAATCAAAAATCATATAAAGAGATAAATGGTAAAGATGTGGGACCGAGTATATTTATATGTTAACATTTTTTGTTTTCTTAACCAAAATTTAATTATAGGTAAGTATTTTATTTATGTGGGGATGATATATATATATATATGTCAACATGCTGTTCATGTTGGACATTGGGTTCAATGCTCCCCGTGTGTTTCGCGACATGGACTAACTGCCTCTCGAGGATCCTAACTCTGGCGATTGTAGCGGAGACTAATGCCTGTGGTTTTTGGTCTAACGGCAATCATGATTCCAACAATTGGTATCAGAGTGACAGATCTCGAGTTTGAAACTCACCCGGCTCGCGTTGTGGGGGAGATTGTTGGACATTGGGTTCAACGCTCCCTGTGTGTTTCACAACATGGACTAATTTCCTCTCGAGGATCCTAACTCTGGCGATTGTAGCGGAGACTAATGCCTACGGGTTTTGGTCTAACGGCAATCATGATTCCAACAGTTCAAACCATAGTCATATACAAATTGTAAATTTTTTAATTGTGGATGTATATGGTGTTATAACCACAGCAGATATAAAGGAGATAGGGTTCTGCTTAAAATATTGTATAAAAAGGAGAGTGTGCTATCCTGAGTTTTAAACTTAAACATGAATTTTGCAATAAAAAGAGTGGGTTTGATCAGCTTAGGCTACGTCACCATACCTTGAGTGTTTTTTTACGCTACATGGTGCATTATGGTATGCATTTAAGTTCTTATCACATATGGTTACTCATATGTGTTGGTTCATTCATATTTATATCAGTAAAGTGTGTGATATTTGCATTGGTGAATCCAACTGCAATTGATGAATTTGGTGAAGTTGATATTGTTAATGAGAACATCCATGCTCATATATCCCACCATAGGGTGGATGAACATTATGCTGATTATATGTGTGGTTTCCATTTTTAAACATGGATTTATTGTGACAATATGATAAGTGCCATATTTGATGAAGAATTGAAGGTTGAAGTTTCCACTCTAGCAGGAAGATATGAAGTAGTTGGAACTTATCTTGAAGCAGTATGTGATATAGCAACCATTGATAATCAAGAAGATGATAAATTTATTGAATATTTTTTTATGAGAATATCCACTAATAACATAACAATGGAGGACAACCTCCATGTAGTGGAAAAGAAGGAAGAGGAGGTAGAGAAGGAATCTCTCACTGAAGAGCATAACAAAGATGTTGTTAACATTAGTTTTGAAAATATAGGTGAAGCTGAAAAAAACATTATTAATCATTTTGATGCATATTTTAAGCTCATTGAAGAATGGATTGAGAAGCCAATTGACAAAATGGATGAGAGTCTTAAAGCATGAGCTAGAATAAAAGAAATAAACGAAGTGATGAATGAGAAAAAGGAGCATGATTATGGTTTTACATACATAAGCCTAATGATGTTAGTGAGTGTGAATACTACACGTAAAAAACAACAATACCTGATAATGAAAGTGAAGAGAAGGACATGGAAGATTTTGAAAACGAGAAAGAATGCATTTAAACCATTTTTCAGAAATGGAATCAAGAAGAGATAAGATTATTCTATCAAGAAATATGGCAGAAAGAAAGTCAGGAATATGAAGCATAAGAAGTGGAGAAAATAATACAACTTGAAGATGAAGAGTTGTGTCAGTGGTCCATGCGTGAAAGAGTCATTGAAGAAGAAAGTGACCAGAATAGGTTCAAGAAGCCTTCGGTAATTTTCATAATGCTAACAAGCAAGTTCAAGAAAAAACTGTAGCAATAGAAGGTGAAAAAGCATGGAGCATTAAGAAAGAAATAAAAGTTTAAAATAAAGGTGAAAAAAAGCGACTTCGAGGATATAAAATTTGGAAGAAACAAAAAAAAATGTAAAATTGTCAAAGTTTTAAGTCATTGTAATCCTAGCTCAAACTTAGACTAGCAGACATGTTTGAGTGATGATTGATTCAATTTATATTGTAAGCCTAGCATACATAGTTGAGTCATGTTTGAGTTATGTTGAGTCATATGGTTATAATTAAGGGGGAGTGTTGGAAATTTTAATTACTCCAACATGAAGAGCAATCCAAATTTAGAGTTGAGTTAACTAGTGTCACTGTGAGTTAGTTCTAGTTCAATAATATATTTGGAAAGTTTAAGTTTACTAATTGTTTGCATGTTGAAGTTAGAATTAGTTGAGTAGTTATTTAAAAAGTATAAATACCCCATGATGGATTCATTGTAATAAATTCAAATCATGTTTGTATGATCAATAGAAGAGTCACAACTCATATTATGTTTTTTGTGTCAATTGTGTGTCTTTACTCCTTTGTCTTTCTAGAAATCCATTTCCAACAAATTCAACGATGAATTTCCCATCCCTCGATGCACTTCATATTACCATGGAAACATTTGTTCTACTGTTTCATAATTATTTCATTTAATATTTTTCTCACTATTAAATTGCAAGTTTATGTAAACAACCAATTGAAGGCTATTTTCCCCATACAATATTTTTTAAACTTGGATGTATCTTTGATGTCTCCCTTCTATACAGATAATGTAATTTCCCTTAATTATTTAGTTTAATTTTTCTACTCCATATATACTTCAATTTCCTATAATTAATTAGTTGAAGTTTATTTTTTCCAAACAAATTTCTTTACACTTGTATGGCATCTCTGTTGTCTCCCTTCTATATAAACCATAAGTTAGTGTAAACAACCACATGAAATTTATGTCAGTAGTTTAGTGTACCTTCCGGTAACGATTTGTAGTAGTTTATTACATCCTTCTCACAGTTATTTAAACTATAACAACCATTGTTTGGATTAACACAACAACAAAATTCCCTGTTGGTGAAGTCTGGAAATTATTTAGACTATCACAACCGCCAATTAGATAAGCACATTAGCATAATTACCCGCTAGTGAAGTTATATAAGGTGTCTGCAATAGTACATAATTTTTCATTGATTAATGTCTACAAGTATCTCTAAAAGGGCCAATTTAACATCTATTTGAGTTATTTTAATAAGAATATGTCGTGATCTCTAAAAGGGCCAATGTAACATTTATTTGATTTGTTTTAATAATAATATGTCTCTATGTTATTGGTACGAATTTATAAATGAAAAATAGAATGTAAAATAGACCATAAAATAAAATAAAGATTTAGATTTAAAAAGGATTATTTTTTATTACATCTTTGTTTTCTCCCTCATATAAAGAGAGACTACAAGTTAATTTAAATGGTTCATTGAAGTTTATTTCTTACTAGCTTAATGCACCTTCAAGCAATTATTTGTTAATAGATTATTGCACCTTCTCCCAATTCTTTAGACTAGTACAGAAGCAAAATTATTTAGACTAGTACAGTAGCATAATTTGATGCTTGGAACACCTATACATCTTAGCAAAAAATCTATTTCTTCTAAACATCTATAGGTATCTAACAACAAATTTGCACCTCTAAATGTTTATAAATATTGGCAATGGCAATGGATATAGTTTAATATTTTTTATGGTTTCATGTGATATATATATATATATATATATATATATATGAGAGATAGACCATAAAATATAATTATTTCAATTAAAATAAGATTATTTTTCAATATATTTTTATTATATATTTAATATATTTTATTTGTGAATAATTTGGTGCACCTTCCTCTAATTATTTGTGAGTAGCTTGTTGCACTTCTTACAATTATTACTTATGCAGAATTCTATATTTAAGATGTTTATGTAATCTTTTAATTTTTTTGCACAGTAACATGTAGATGCAAATTTATGACGGTCACATGATTTATTTACATAGAGTGTATGTACAATGATATTGACGATGTCAACTTAACTTTGGATGGTGTAAAATTGTTTTGACATAGAGAAAAGTATTTTTATTCGTGGAAACTAATAATTTGGTAGATATAAAGATTTAGCAGTATAACCAAGTGATAGTCTGAAGGATCATGGATGTAAACTTAATGGTAAGCCTTGTATGTGAATAATACCTATCTTTTAGAGTTTATGGTAGAATTTATGGGTGAGAAAAGTACACATGGCTCTATATATTCACATGGTTGAACATGTTGTGGCACTAGTGTCTGCTCAACTTAGTGTTCCTAAATTGATGTCATAAATTGTCAACCAGGACTAGTAAACTGTTGAAGTGAAGTGCATTATATGTGCCTAGGTATTTGCTTTCTACTTCGTTGTGCTTAGTGTTTTTCTAGTATTTTTGGTTTTGTGTTTTTATGCTAAGAGGAAAAGAATTAATTTATTGGCAAAGAGGAGTTGTTGGTCACACTAAAACAGAGAAAAATCTATTCTAAACTATGTATGGCACCTAAGAACAGAAAATACTAATTCACAAATTTCAAAACTTGACAAGAAAATTAACTCATAACATGAACTCAGTCCAATTCATTTCACTAGAAGTATGTTGGAACAACTTGAGAAAAGGATAAGTTTAATGCAATGAGGTTCTTCTAAGTAAACAACAACTTACAATTATCACAGAGAAAGTCTCATCCATAGTTAGAAATTTGTTGGAACACATTTGGAAAAGATTATTTGCAACATAGTAAGGAACCCTACTCTAAATTAACTTATGACACTAAAATTAATCCATTCTGCAACTCAAAATATCACTATTAAGCCTCATTCAAGGGTTAGAAATCTTTTGGAATAGTTTTGGAAAAAGGAAAGTTTGTAAAATTATGAGAAATTGCAGAACAGTCAAGACTTCAAGATGACATTACCAATTCTTGTTCCTATGACAATGATGTATTAGCAGAGATTAAGAACAAGAGCAGTTTGTAAATAATGAAGGCCTTTAAGTCTAATTTAACAGAACTAGAATAAAACTAGCTAATAAAACTTAAAATACATTAAACAGAATCGAACTAATATGCAATTAACCTCCGAAATACTACAGCTGAACTAAAATGCAATTAATCTCTGAAATGCTATAGCTGAACTAAAATGCAATTAATTTCTGAAATACTACAGCTCTATCTCATTCAGTGTTAGTGGTATTTTGGAACAATTCATAAGAACATGACTGGATGTAACATTCAATTTAAGTGAGCATAAAACATAAAGGTCAGAAAACTGCCTAAATTAGGAACGAAACAGAGCTAAAGTTACTTATCTAAACAATATGCACAGAGCCTCTTGGGCAGTAGGGGCCCTCTACCACCAGATTAGCACACGAATCTCCTCAAGATTTCTTCAGATCATTTATTAAAGTTGTTCTTCTTTCATTAAAGGAAAAAGCTTCCAAAAACAGAGTATTACGGTCTTGGACAACTTAACAATAAAACATGAACTGACTAACTGTCTCTCGGTTTCCCAAGTTATTATTATAAGAGAAATACATAACTGCCCTGGAGAAGAAATAGGGATAAGTGTCTTTTTCAATTAAAATAAAATTATAACTCTTGTGGAGGCCTTGTACTTTGCTGAAGACATCTGTAGAGTCCTTGTCCTGGTAGGAATCTACTTCTTAGTTTGGGTTTCCTCCACGTGCATAACCACTTGCATATTTTTGCTCAGAATTCGTAGAGGGAAAGGAATGATGTAGGTGAGTTCTGGAATTCAACCATATGCATTTTTCCTTTAAGTGACACCTGTAACCTGTGTGAACATGAAGATAGCTTCGGAATAGGCGACTAGCTACAGAATGGCTGCATTCTGTAGCTAAGTCTAGTCAAAAATTACTACAACAACAAGACCACAAAAGTTTAGTAAGTCAGTTATTGTATGCATTCCTATAGTGAATTTAATCAATCCTATTGATCTTTTAAGCCTATAACTGATAAAGGACAAAGGAAATGAAGTGAAATTTGGTGAAAGAAAAGGAAATCTTTGGGGCTCAACAACTAGGACACAAAAAAAATAATTATAGAATAAGACTTGAACCAATCATATTGTAGATAAAAAATTTAAATATTAATAAAAAATAATAAAATTAAATCCATAGTGTTAAATTATTGAAATGCTCTTGTGTATCTTTAACAATATGGGTGTGATTGACTACGCGCAACTTGATTTCCATAAATAAGAGAGGATTGCATTCCGCTGGTAGTAAGCATTGGGTCCTTAGGTCGTAGTTGGGTATATATATGGAAAACTCTTTACTTAAATTAAAGAGAACAAGTAGGGAAAGGTATTTTTAGTGCATCAATTAAGCTCTAGAATGTTCTTTGAATTTTTTTTTTAACATTTTTCTTTTGAGAGGATTGTGTATTAATCATTTGTGTTCCTAAATCTTTGTATTATGGATTGTTTGAATTCAAGGACTTAATATTTGATCTAAGAACTCGTTTCCCTTAATCAACCATAGATTAACTGAAAGGCCTAAAAAAAAATCGTGTTTCTTTCATGTAAGGAAAATGTAGTAAGTTCCAAAATAAGAAAGGATTAAAGTTTTGTAGCAAAATTCATCCATAAATAGAGTAAGGAGTATTCCTTCATGGGGTTGGTAAACCGATAGAATCTAACATGTAGACGATATCAAAATCTAGATAACGAATTAGTACCTAACCCTCAAACCAACGTGGGATTCAGTAGGGCGGGGATCTGACATCTTTCTCTTAGTTAAATTGATACCCAAAGAGTTCTCCTGGACCATGAAATCGAGTAGATATCCAAGTTAGAGGAGGTCGGTCTTGTGACAAGAAGTGGCATTGCTAGAATAGTAGGACATTAGAGAAATTTTGAGGTCTAAAATGAGCCTCCTAAGGAATATTATGAAATAATATTGGAAATAATAAAATAATATTAGATTACCTCATAAAATTTTGGAAGGACAAAAGAAAAATATAATTTTCAATCCATATTTTCAACTTATCCCCCTATGATTTCTCTCAAATTTTGATATATATATATATATATATATATATATATATATATATATATAATGTTTTTTTTTAAATTTCAGTTCCCAAATTTTGGGCCTTGTGGTATTCTTCCCTATTGCATCGTGCTCGTACCCATACATAAAAAATAATCGATGAAAAATTATAGATCAAGAAATATTCAAAACTCACAGGGGATTAGAGGCATATCCTGCCTTATGACCCAAACTACGCAGGAGACATTTTTTTTGGAAATTTCACTTATAATGGAAAAAATTTGAAATACGAAGGTATAGGCTTAAGCACATTTGGCATTAAGCCATGGATCTTGACTACAGCCACAAGATGAATTTTTATTGAGCCCCTAGGTGCTAAGGTGTTAAATAGGGTTTGTGAGTCATGTGGGAGACTATTATAAGAAAAGGGAGATATTTGTTGCTTCATGTGGTAACTGAGCGACAGAGATCTACAAAATTGAGACACAATAAGAGAATTTTTTTATAAGACCTGCCAAATAGTTGTTGTGAGTATGATACCTAGAAGAGGAGGCCAAGAAAGAATTAAAATGGACGAGTACTTGAGAGTGGAGATGAGATGCATCCAGGTGAGAATAGGGGCCATGGAGACAACCTATATAAGATAGCCTGTTGTAGGAGACATCAGTGATAGAGAGGATATGAGTTTAGAAGAATAGATGGAAGGATATCCAGTGAGAAAAAAAATAGATGAAAAATTTATAAATTTGGATACCAAAGTAGGGTGTGGACCAAAAATGAAGGTACCATTGTGTGATCGCATCCTAAATTTGGTTGAGTTGCTCAATTGGATCAACTCATTAGATAAATTTTTTGAATATGAAGATGTGGAGGATGACCAAAAGGTAAAATATGAAGTGACCAAGCTAAGGGGACACACAACATTATGATGGGACGAGTTGTAGGAAGAACAAAGAAATAAGGGCAAGGAACATATCAAGAATTGGTATTGAATGGTGGCTAAGTTTTAATAAGAGAAAGTTGATGTCAAAGGATGATCAACATAAATGATTCAAGAAAATGTAAAACTTAAGGTAGAAATAATTGACACTAAAGGAGTACATTGAATAAATTTACAGGATGAACATTAGAGCATATCGCACAATGGGAGATGTTGATAAAGTGGCCATATACATAAATTGTCTTAGGTATGAGATCTAGGAAGAAATTCATCTCTTTACCCTAAAGATAATGAATGATATCTATCAAGAAATATTAACAGGATTGGTATTTAACAGTTAAGTATACATGAACTTAGACAAAATTACTTTCTGTTTTGTATATGATCTCAGCTATATGGTTTTGCTAATTTATAATTATATAAATATATGTTTCATTTGCATCTACTTCCTTTCAATGCATATGATACTTTAGCATGTAAGTTTCTACAAAATTATGTTTACACCAGTTTTACATTACATGATATGATTGATATCAACTTCCTTTCTAGTGTTCTGCATGAAGTGAAAGCTATCATTTACCAATATATATAATCATGCTAGAACATATCATTCTATCTAAATTTTCTACAAAAATTAGCATTCTTTATTTATTAATAATGGTACTACTTTACGAAATATTTCCTGTAATTATAATTCTTAATAAACATCAAAATATGACCCCTTCTCGGTTTATAAATTCTTCTTGTTTATCTAATCTCAAGTCTTGAGTCTGTGTAACAGTACTTGAGACTTAGTTTTATTTACTTGTAGATGAAACTTCTACGAATACACATGAAAAGATGGACATTGTGAAATACACATATAAGAATTTACTTAACATCCTAAAACTAAATCTAAGAATTTAGTTACTAATAGAACCTGACAGAGACTTGGGCATCCTGTTTATTATTTCTATTAGACATCTTCCTATAAATGCAAATTCATTTCAAATCCATAACAGTGGAATTTAATTTTTAAATTCATAGTAGGCATATATTGAAAGTCACAGAAAACACATACCAATGTGTAAAGACTGCTTTTCCTCCCAACCATGAATTATTCCACAGCTCTCCCCCGAGCAGAGACTTATGTTCCCCAGTGTAGACAACCTGTTTGTCACACTAGTGATGGCTGATTTAAGCCTTCTTTCCCTCAGCCTGTTTCCATAACAACTTCCCATTATTATGGCATGTTGTTTCCCATAGCCTAGGATTTTCTTTCATTTTTTCCACAAAAGCTTCCTTTTAAACTAGTTTTTCCTCAGCCCGGTTTTATTCTTACCTCTTCTCAGTAACTTTCCACTTTACTAAGGATTTTATTAGATATTTTTCTCCCATCTAATAAAATTTATTTATTTAATTTTTCTTCAAGGATTTTTGGATATTTTTAGGAAATTATATGATTCTAGTCCATCCTCATGGATAAGAATTCCTAGTCTTTATTACTCTGTCTTTACAAATTAATATTAAATTCATAATTATTTATTAATTTCAAAATTAACATGCTCATACATAATTATTCTCTAGGACCACCTAAACCTTAGGTTTATTCAAAAAATATATAAGATGTAAATAACAGTATTACATAGTCCCCCCTAAAACAAAAACATCATCCTCGGTGTTGCAGATTTCTCTTCTTATTCATTGAAAAATGCTGGATACGCTTCCTTCATAATTTATTCCCACTCCCAGGTAGCTTCCTTAGGTGCAAAGTGCTTCCACTGCACTTTCACCCGAGCTATCATTCTATTCCAGAGCACGGTTTCTTCATGTTCCAATATATGAGGTGGTTATGGAAAAAGGTCCCCTTTGTTCCACTTGTATCAAATTATTGTCAACCACGTGATAAGGGTCATGTACATATTTCTCAACAACGAAACATGAAAAATATTATGAACTTTAATATGACTAGGTAGAGCCAATTTGTAAGCTACTGGGCCCACCCTTTCCAAAACCTCAAAGGGCCCCCAATATCGAGGTGCTAACTTAGCACAACTATCAGTATGCAGGGTACTATTGCAAGGTTTAATTCTCAAATACACATGATCTCCAACTTTGAATTCTCTGTGAATTATTTTCTTATCTGCATAACTCGTTTGGAAGTCTTGAGTTGCTTTAATGTTCTGTTGAATTTGTTTCACAACCCGCTCCATATCATGTAGTGCATCAGGTCCAAGTACCATTTTGTCCTCTGTTTGACTCCAGCTAAGTGGAATGTGGAATTTTTTTTCATACAAAGCTTCAAATGGACTCATTTTAATGGAAGCCTGATAACTTTTATTGTAAGAAAATTCTTCTAGATGCAGAAAATATTCCCACTTGGTGGATTTTTCCATCACATACATGCGAAGCATGTCCTCCAATATATGATTTTTCATTTTTGTCTTCCCGTTTTCTTTATGATGGTAATATATACTAAATTTCATCTTTGTCCCCATTCCTCCAAACAATTTTCCCAAAAGGCAGAGGTAAAATTTTCATCCCTGTCAGAGATAATCATCTTTCGTATTCCGTGGAGTTTAAAGATTTCTTTGATGAAAACATTGGAAACTTGTGCTATCCCAAAAGTGGATTGTACAAATAAAAAATGTATTGCTTTGGTTAATGTGTCCACCACCACCATAATTGATTCATGCTGGTATTTGGTACGTGGCAGTCATATAATAAAATCCAAGGATACTACTTCCCACTTCCATTCCCGAATAGGAAGAGGATTCAGTAAACCAACATGATGTTGATGTCCCACTTTAACTTGTTGGCATTCCAAACACCTTGCCAAGTAGTCAACTACCTCATTCTTCATTCCTGGTCAAAACATATTTTTCCACAAAAATTTCTCCATCTTTTGATAACTTGGATGACCTGAATAAGGTCTCTTATGGTATTCATCTAATATTTCTTGTTTCAATGTAGATACATTTGGAATATACAACCTCTGCTTGTAACTGATCAATCATATTGAGGATCTTGTGATAACACTTCTTGAATTTTCTCTTCCACATCAAATTTTACACTAATCCCTGTATATGACAAAACTTGACGAGAATGTCTACTTAAGGCATCAACAATTCGGTTTTCCTTTCCTTTTATGTGCTTGGTTTCCATATCAAATTCACTAAGGAAAGATAGCCATCTTTCTTGCCTTGCATTTAAATGTGGTTGACTAAAGAAATATTTTAGACTTATATGATCAATAATCAATACAAATTTCTTACCCATCAAATAGTGTCACCACATTTTTAATGCATGTATGAAAACATCCAATTACAAGTCATACACTCCATAATTTTGCTCATACTTCTTCAATTTTCGAGACTCATAGGCTATTACTGCATTATATTGCAGCAATACTCCTCTCAAATGTTCTATACAAGCATCAATACACACCACAAACTCTTTAGTTGGATCAACAATTTTTATGATATGTGCAGTGGTTAGTTTTTTTTTCATTTGTTCAAAAATCTCTTGGCACTTGGCTATCCATTCAAATTTCATCCCTTTTTTTTGCAATGATGTGATGGGGTAAGCTAATGCAGAAAATCCTTCTAAAAATCTGCGATAATATCCGGAAATACCCATAAGTGATCTTATTGCTGGTACATTAGTGGATACAGGCCAATTTAAGATTGCTTGTACCTTTTCTGGATCTACTGCCAATTATTCCTTGGAAATAACATGTCCCAAATATTGAATATTGGGTTTGTAAAACTCACACTTGTTGATTTTTGCAAATGGTTGGTTTTCTCTAAGTGTTTGCATTAGTATTCTAAGATGTTCTAGGTGTTTCTCCTTATTTTTAGAGTAAACCAGAATATCATCTATGAATACTAACACAAAATTATCTAGATGTTTGTGTAGAAAATTGTTCATGAGGCACATGAAAGTAGTAGGGGCGTTTGTTAGTCCAGAAGGTAAAAATACGAACTCATAATATCTATATCGAGTTCACAAGGTTGTCTTATGGATATGTTCATCTTTAATATGAAGTTGATGATAACCAGTTCTCAAGCCAATTTTTGAGAATACGGTTGCCCCTCTTACTTGATTGAACATATCATCTATTCGTGGGAGAGGATAGCGGTTCTTGATGGTTAACTTGTTTAAATTTCTGTAATATATGCAAATCCAGAGGGTTCCATCCTTCTTCTTAAAAAACAAAATTGGCATTACCCACGGAGACACACTTGGTCTAATATACCCTTTTTTTAACAATTCTTTTAACTGAAGTTTCATTTATAACATTTTAGGAGTACTCATTCTATAAGGGGCTTAGGAAACTAGGGTGGCCCTTGGTACCATCTCAATAGGAAATTCAATGTCTCTTCGTGGGGGAATTTGAGCAATTTCTTCAGGAACTACATCCTGGAAATCCTTGATCACCAGTAAGCTTTCTACTCACTATACAACTCACTATTTTTTCTAAGCAATTTACTATTGCTTTCTGATGTTCCAACCATTCCATTCCAACTAGGAGGTCATAAGATCTTAAGGGAAGGATACTTAACTTGAAATTTGTAATGTACCCATTTAAATTCACATAAATTTTGGGTAATTTATGTGTGACCTTCATTTTTTTCCTTGTAGCAAACTGCACTAGCCAAGAGTGCTGCACTATAAGGAAAAGACCCTCTAGTAGAGGTTTTTAGTGTTATAAAATTGGCCAAAACTGTAAAAAATACATTTTCTACAACATTTGTTTATGGTTATGGAGGTTTTGGCGGAGCTTTTAATGGAAATTCAACAAAACTAAAAAAAAATGAGCGGCCGGAGGTTATTACGGATGTTTTTTCATCGTTGCGCTACTCTGGATTTAACGCACCGGTGCGTACATGAAGACGGCGCCCCGGGGTTGTCTTAGTTGAATGAACGCACCGGGACGTTTAGGTGTAAAATCGCACTGGGCGTAGTGTTGGTCATACAATGCACGGGGTCGTTCTATTTGGTTTTGGGATTTGTGCAGTGCCCATAGGTTGTATCAACGCACCGGTGCATATACCTTTATGATGCACCAGTGCATCGTATCACAAAAAGGCACCGAGATTTATAATTGGTATCGGCATTCATGCAGTGCCCATTGATCGTAAAAATGCATTGGTTCTTATAGATACATAAACGCCCCTGTATGTAGTATCACACAAATAAACCTATATTTATAAATGGTATCAGTATTTTTGTGGTGCTCATGGATCGTACAATGACACCGGTGCATATAGACACATAAATGCACTAGTCGAAAGTTATTGACACGAACCAATTTTCATTTTGTCTTTTTTAGAAACATCGACCTGTAACAGTCCGATTATTGTGATTGTTTTAAATTCATTATTCATCAAAAGTCGACACATCTTATAACAATATTCATATTAATTGCATTTTTATTAATTCATTTGAATGTGTTGTTTGGATTAATTTGTTATATCATATCATAATTATTGTGGTTTTTTAAAATTCATTATTCATCAAAATTCGACACATATATATCTTATAACAATATTCATTTGAATTAAATGTTTATTAGTGCATTTGAGAA
Source organism: Pinus albicaulis (assembly GCA_034641835.2). Classification (NCBI taxonomy): domain Eukaryota; kingdom Viridiplantae; phylum Streptophyta; class Pinopsida; order Pinales; family Pinaceae; genus Pinus; species Pinus albicaulis. Next base: position 1,073,999,405 of record CM076574.1, read on the forward strand.
TGACAATGGAGAAGGAAATAGAATAAATTAAAACATATTATGTATATATATATATATATCTAAGACAATATTTATCATACAAAATGGGATAGTTATTTGTATCCCTTTGTCTTTCAATTGGGACACTATGTCCATTACATTAAACAAAATGCTTGATTACACAGACATATTTCAAAAAATAAAACGCCTTGCTTTGATATCCAAATATAGTGATCATCATTCTTCGCCTAAACTGTTGTCACTACTAGAGCTACTTCCATGACTTGGGTTATTGTCAGGAATGTTTTGTTCACGGCATTGATTGTTTTCTTCTTCTTCACCTTCCATCTACAAACATAAAATAAACTAAAATCAGTGTATATACATTGGTGAGAATAATGAAAATTGAAATATTAAATAATATACATCAATGTAAATCGAAAATAAAAATGACATATCATAGCAACAATTTACTCATAAACTATACACATTCTTTCAAAATTTCATCTGTTGGCGCAGTTCCATACTTTGTTTCCTGCAAGTTTTATACCCCATAAAAAATCATATATTTAATATAAAAGATGTTTTTGTTCTATTAATTATAGATGGAGCTAAGTAAAACAAGATCAATATATGCTTACAAATTCCACAATTAAATTCTGATATGCCAACATATACTCACAACCCATATTTAACCTAATTTCAATCAATTCGTCTGATGGCTCTTCTTTCTATGTTAGCACCTGTTTGAAGACATTCAATGATGATTTTTGTAAAAAAACTTAAAAAATACAAAAATGAAATCTAGTTAAGTTGTTATAAGGAAGTAACAATTACTCACAAACTTAGAGATCATCCCTTTTCTTCCTTGTCATCCTGTTTTATGTGCTGAATGGGTTCCATTTTCTTTTCTTTTCTACAAGAAAATTCTTGAAAATTAATATTTAATGCTAAGTTTTTTATTTATTGTACCTAATGATAGAAAAATTCAATGATTACATATTACATTTTAAGCACATTATTGTTGAGATGGCTCCTCCTGTGATGCAATTTTGTCCATTTCTTTAACCATCTCCTTGTACACCTTTTTGTACATTCCTACTTGCATATTTCTGATATCAGCTCGTTCATCTTTTGAGATTTTCATAATCTTCCTGAAAATGTAACATGACAATAAAATATTTATTTTTTATATTGATATATGAAAATAAAATATAACAAAATTGATATTTATAAATAATTCTAGACAAACATTTAAAGGAATATTACTTTTTCATTCCTTCTTTTTTGTTGTTGTACATTTTTTCTATTAAAAGTATGACATGTCTCATTGACCAATTCTCTGGAAACTCTTCCTGTAGTTTAGATAAAATTTGGTACTTTGAATCATTGGATTTATTTTTGTATTGTAAGTGGAAATAACGTCTATACATTTGTTCCACTAGATCCCTCAAAATTTTGTAAAAGTTTTTCCCCCTTTCGTTAACTTTCAACACCACTCCAGATGAGCTAAGGAGAAATTCGTTTTCATTTGCATGTTATATTTCTTTTCTTTTCTTAGAACAACATTCCTTTTCTGAATTTTTGGTTATTGTAGAACATTAAACAGATGTGAATTAGTATAATGTTTGACACATGTTATCTAATAATTTTAAGTATATTATTAATGATAATTAAAAAAAGAAACTCATATTGGATCGATAGTATTTTTTTCATTCACCTGATTTATCCTTTTGCAATTTTTCCATTAAAAATTTATGCTCTTCTAGTCCTATATCAGAAATAACCATATCAAGCTTATTCATTTTGTGGCTCTACATGATACACAATAAAAAATACATATTAGTTAAACTTACATATAGTTCAAAAATAATACTTTTTATAAAGAATTTACAAAGAACTTGCCTTTTTTGCTTTTCTTGATGTGTTAACAGTATTTTTGTTAATTGATCTCTTGTCAGTCATTTCTTTATCAATCTGAAACTTGTACCATATCATTCATTAGTATATTTATAAATAAAATATCAAATTTTCAGGTAGAAATAAATCTCAAGTCAACAGTGCGCCTTTCATGAGGTACGCATCGCAGCCTGTGCGTGGGGATATTAAAAACGCACCGCAAAACAGTATAATAGATCGTACGGTGTGTTGGGTATTATAAATGCACCGCACAAACAATGTAATAGACCGTATGGTGTGTGGGGTATTATAAACGCACTGCAAAAACGGTGTAATACACCATACGGTGTTATCCTCGTTAAATGGAGCACCGGTGCTCTATTTCAGATATGGCGCACAGATTTAGAGAAAATGTTTCCAATTATTTTACTACACAGTACGTGCACGGTGTGCTGTATAATACAGCACACCGGTGAGGTAGTGTTCGCAGCGCGCACCGATAAAGAAAAATCCATTTTTTCGAAAAATTCATTGAATGGCCGTATCGATTGGGATCCGACTATGCAAGTTGTCCCGTGGGTTGGACGTCAATATAAAATGAAAAACCCTAATTATGAAATCACAAAAACAGGGAGAATAAAGGGAAAAAACAAAAAATTGAAGGGTTTAGGGTAAAAATGGATAAAACTGCAGAAAAAGTAAAAAAAACTGCAGAAAAAGTAAAAAAAATAATCAAATTTAATCACGAGATGGGTTGAAATTCTATGATATAGGGTTTGAATCACCAGAGGTTTGGTTTTTGATTTTCTGAATACTTATGTTTGAATGTATTTTGCTGCTCCACAGTGCCCTCATGCTCTGTTGCTCCAGGTCTGTCTCTTGCAAATATCTGGCTGAAAATTTTAGCAAAAATAGTGAAATAATGAAAATTGTTTAGTATTTAAAGAATTATTTTATGAAATTAGATTTTCAAAAATATTTTTCCACCCATTTTTCAAATTGCTTCTTTTTTTTCACTTAAAGAAAATAGAGTTGTGTCTTTTTTATTTGCGTTTATTCATTACCCGTGCAAAAGAGTTGTGAAGTACCCGTGCGTCTTAGTAATACAACGCATCGGTGCGTGTTATGAAGATAAGCACACCAGACTGTATAAAGTTATTTTTTGGTATGTAAGATCATAATAAAATGATGATAATTCTAAAGTACATGAATTTATTTTCATTATTTTCTAAACTTTATTATGTTACAAAAATTCGTATTATTCTAGATTTGTTATTTTACAATTATTTGCAAATTTACAAATTTAAATATTTTAATAAAATCATTTCACATTAATACAATTAAAATTTTCACATTAATAGAGTTAAAATTTTACAAATATTTTACATTTAATTACAATTACAATTACAATTACAATTTTACATGAATTTCACATACATGAATTACAATTACAATTACAATTACAATTACAATTACAATTTTAAATACAATTACATTTACAATTTTACATAGAATTACATTTACAATTACAATTACGATTTTACAAATATTTTACATACAATTCAATTAAAATTACAATTACAAATACAATTACAATTTTAGAATATTAAATACAATTACATATACAATTTTACATAGAATTACAATTACAATTACAATTACAATTTTACAATTTTTCATATATACAATTACAATCATTTCACAACAAATTAAATATTACAATTAAAATTAAAATTTTACATACAATTACAGTTAAAATTACAGTTAGTACAAATACAAATACAATTTTACAATTTTACATACAATTTATATTTCAATTTCAATTACAATCACGACATAATATTTAATAAATATCATGTTAATTCAGTATTAAATTAATTAATAATCATCACGATCATGATAACCATCGTACAAACATCATATTCGACTAAAAAACATATTCAAACATCAAATTAACATTATATATTAACATCATCACAACACAAACATAAAATATACATCTCATGTCAAATAACTCATGCTATCACCTATACACATCTATCTGCAAGCTTAACATTAAATGAACATATCTAACATGACCTAACAATATGCACCACATCATGATGATCACCAACATGTAAATTAAGTACAACTGCAACATAAGCATAAAATACATGGACCATATATATATATAACTGAATAATGTTAAAAATATATAACTATAATATAAATGTCATGTATCAGCTGGTGGTAGTATAACAACATCAATAGCAGTATAAGTGGCACCCTGCTTAGTAAAGGGTGCAGCCTCGACATTCGATGGTCGAGCCTGCTCATGATCATGATTAGTAGTACTGATGGATGCATCGGCACCTAGTGGTAGTACAACATTAATATAAGCAGTAGTAGTGGAGGCCTGCTCAATCAATAGTGTAGCCTCGACGGTCGATGGTCCAAGCGCCTGCTCATGATCATGACTAGTACTGATGGATGTTGTAGCAGGCTAGTGACTGGATGTGGCCGATGGTCCAGCCTCATCTCCATGATGAATGCTGCTAGATGTTGCTAGTGGAGCCTCATGCTCATCAGGAATGGCACGAGGTGAACGATCATGAGATGCATGTGATTCGTTTCTCGCGGACTGTCCATCATGTGCCATGGCTCGAATACCCCTATATCTACGGGAAGTCCTCCTCAGTCGCGTAATAGTTGTCGTAGCTCCTACGACATGCCAAATCAGGCCGTACATGTCACGTGGCATGCCTCTCCTTATCCGTAACAGCCTATCATCGGCCTGTATGTCTCTATAATGAGCGGGCCTGATGCCTGCATCACAAATAAATACATAGAGTTGGTTTCCCAACTCCATCCTATATCTAGTCTCAAGTTGACCGTGCCTAGCAAAAGGTGGTACCGGTGCACCATGAGTAGGATCATGTCTCTTTGCTACACCAGCCTCATCCTGATCATGATCTTCCTTGGCGTCAGCCATGTCCTAATCATCATCAGGATCCACACCTGGATCATGTGGTGGATCCAACATCTCCTCGCCATCAAAAGAGCCAATGTCTACAAAATATATAGAAGTACACAATAATAATTAGACAATTTCATTACACAATTGAATAAAAACAAGTTAAAGAACATGTTAGAATAAATATAAATAAAACAATAATATTACCTCTATCATTTGGTGGCTCATCATCTATGAAGATGATGTTGGGACACCCTCGCCAATCTAATCCAGCATAAGGACATGGGACCATAATGAATGGATTCAGCCCATCAACACTGGCTAGTAAGTACACTGCATCATGCGATATCCTAGATGGAAACATAGTGTCTCCCCTCTTGGGCATCATCTGCCCCCACATGTGCATCTAGGCCTCAAACATCGACTTACGAGGCTTTCGAACAAAACTAGGTCTCATCTTTTGAAACCTCTCAAAAAATAAACAACACAACTATGAAGTAAAAGGGAAGTTGACCCTCCCTTGTGCATGAGCATGACATCTATCTAAGACCATACAAAACTACCGCAAAAAAATGGAAAACCACCTGACAAGTCATGACTGTTGTACTAAAGAATCAACATAATATAAAAATGAGCAATTAATGTGTTGCCCATAACTTTTGTTGTGCGAAATAGTCGAAATGATAAGTGAGAGCCACTGCACGTCCTGTCTACCAAATGCACCTATACGTAACTGACCTCTAGGTACCTGAAACTCTAAAGGAGACAGTACATGTGCTCCAGTGTATCTCTGGGGGTAAACTAACTAACTCCCTACTACACAACTAGCTGGCACATTTGTGAATGAGGCAAAATCCACCCCTATGCTCGATAGTCCTATAATAAAATAAATATCCTCCTCAGTGGGTGTGTACAACTAGTTAGGACCAACCTGGAAAGCGTATCGGTGGGCATTCCACCTGTGGATAAGATATCTCAAAAACACACTATGGGCCTTTAGGGAAGTAGCCTCCTCATAGAACTTGCGGAGGCCTACCTACCTAAGGATCCCCTGGTATCTGTTGTAATAGGGCAAGTGTATGCATCTCTCTCCCTCTCTTCTCTCTAAATCATTGACACATTAAATATTTTTTTTTTATTAAAATAGACATGTATTTAGGAATGTATATATATATATTGAAAAAAAAAAAAACAGACCAGTCGGTGCGCCACAAAAATAGTCATGCATTGTTGGTTGTGCGGCTTAAGTTTGTAGCGCACCGGTGCCAATGCCCCTAATGAAATACAACGCACTGGCATCGGTGTAGCTGTCTATTTTTCAAGCACCGGTGACTATATCTAAGTTCAGAATAATGGTGCGCTAACTAAAATATATGCCCCGAAGCGTAAAGTCGTGACATCACACTGACTTCATGACAATTACATAATTGATGGTGTGGTCTTTTACCCGGCTGCATCGTTGACCCTCTCAGAATGAAGAATGCAGTGCGCTGACATAAACTGTGGCGGATAATTCCATCAACGCAACGCATTGGGATTCCCATGGTCAATGGTGCACTTGGCTAAATGAGCACACCGCATTTTATTTTATTTTTAATTTAAAATTATGTGTGGCGCCTTTCGAAACTGCCCCAGAAACAATGCGGATACCATTAGCACTGGTAGCTGTAAATTTTATAGGCAACACCATTATCCGGTGCGAGCCAAACAGCTCAGGCACACCGTGTGACAATTTTTTTTTTTTTAATGGTTATTTTTAAGGTTATTTCAAATTCTAATCCGCTAAAAGGATTAATTATGGAAAAACTAGAAAAATACCTGCACATTCCGCTGTCAAGGAGGCATATTGGCTGTAAAATTTGCAAAAGAAAATTTGACCACCATTTTTCAAAATGCAAGCTGGATATTGGTGGCCAATGCAGAGACGTAGTGTGTGCAATGGGTGCAATGAAAGCACCGATGTTAGGGAGGCTCAGAGAAGGGGAAATGGCACCGATGCTTGAGAGCCCTGGAGCACTATGGAAAGTGAAAAAAACAGTTTTTTGGTCGTAAATGTTTTCTTATTTAACCCTGTTCTGTTGCACGGGGTTTTATAGGCACATTAGTATGCTTGCTTAAAACCGTACCGGGTGGTGTCAGATTTGGCGCATTGTTAATAATGCACCGGGGCGGTTCCCTAACACCAAACCGGTATGTTTCATTTTTGGGGCGATGTTTTGATGATGTACCAGGGTGAAATATTCGTAACACACTGGTGTGGAATAGTCTTAAAGCACCAGTTTTTTGGCCTTAATTTTTTATTTATTTAACGATATTCTGGTGCGTGAGTTTTATAAGCGCACCGGTGCTCTTGGATATGAATGCACCAACACGTTTCTGTTTTGGTGCGGTGTTTTATGATGCACCGGCGTGGAAGAGTACTGAAGCACAGGCGTGTGACCATAATAGGACACCCTGGGTGGGTGTGTACGTCACGAATTTTTTCTTGTGTGCCAATGTTTTTTCCGCACCGGTGCATTCTAGGGTAGAGCGTGCATTGGTAATTGAGAGCTCAGGAGCACTGGAAAATAAAAAAACTAGGTTTTTTGCTGTAATTGTTTTTTTAATTTAACCCTTTATCGGTGCGCGTGGTTTATAGGTGCACTGGTTATTTTTCTTACAAACACACCAGTTGATTTTTGTTTTGGCACGTTTTCTTATGATGCACCGGTGCGGTTTCTCTCTATCGCATTGGGTGGTTTCAGTTTTGGCGCGGTGCTTTATAATGCACAGACGCGAAAGAGTTCAGACGCACCGATGCTATATAATAATATGACGCACCGGGAGGGTATGTACAGAGTGCACGGTGTCCGCTGTGCCAATTTTTTTGTGCACACCGGTGCTTTCGGTATTGTAAAGAACCGAGGCAAATTTTAATGATAAGTGCACCGAGCAGAAAACATCCGCAAAACCCTCCACCCACCAACCTCCTTTAGTAACCTCTGCGAGAAATGGATGTATGGGGTATTTTTCTATGGGGTTCCTCAAAAAAATCCTCTACAAGGTCTTTTCCTTGTAGTGTTGAATTTTTTTAGTTTTTAGTTTACATTTTTCCACTGTGTGGACTAATATAGCTTAAACTAGCTCCTGGATCAATTAAAATAGACAAAGGTTGGTCAGAGATGGTACCTTCAATTTCAATAATAATTTATTGATGATCAACCTGTCTATCTTATAATGTTGTACTGATCCAAGGGATGATTTAGGAAATTTCATTCACTGTGTTTGCTTCCCGCACTGCTTGAATGTTCTGAAATGCACGAGTGTTTTGTGGGCAGTTCTGCAACATGTGAGGCTCACCGCATCACCAAAATTTCAATGGTTCCTTGGTCTTTACCATAGTTTCTCGCTTTTTGTTCCCTTCCATGGGCTTGGAACCAGTGTGGTAATGGGAGGTATGATTCTCACCACTCTTATTAAAACTTTTTTGTTGGTGGAAAAAATTCTTTAGATAAGCTAGTTTGGATATTTTTTAGCATGCTTCAGCCTTCCCTTTTTCCTTATTCTTTCAGTTTTTCAGCTGATCATTCCTACCTTTAAAATGCTGGTCGCACAGTCGTGATTTTTGAACAACCTCATCCATAGTTTTAGGATTGTCAAATTCAAGTCTTTATTTCTGAATAGTGGGAAAAAAGTTCATAAATCATTGTACTTTAGCTTTTTCTTCCCTTCTATATGGCACATAACAAAGTAGATTAGTGAACTTCGTCGTGAATTCATTAATAGTGATATTTCCAAGTTGTAGCTCATGAAATTTCGTTGCTCTATCATCATAATAGCTCTCATTGAGGTATCGAGATTTGAATCTCTCTTGAAATTATTCCCATGAAACAATATTTTCATTAAGAAAGTGTATGATTTTGGTCTCTTCCCATGAAAGTGTGGCTTTACCTTGTAATTGGTAAACTGCCAATATTTCCTTCAAATTACTTTCATATTCATATACTTGGAATTATTTCACCATATTCAGGATCCAAGCTTCCGCACCCTCTTCCTTCTCCCCATCAAAGGTTGGAGGCTTGATCTTGCGAAATTCTGCCTGCAACTCCTTTTTCTTTTTGGATTTTGAATATGTTTTACCAGACTCTTTGCCACTCTCAAACCTCTATGAGTTAGGTTATGTTTCCTTCCCTTTCCTTTCTGGTTCTTCCTCATGATGAATAGATCTTGAGGTTAATTCCCTTATCAACCTCTCTTTCTCATTTCTTGCTTACAGTAAACATTCATTACTAGTTCTTAGCTGAACCATTTCCTACTGCAAGTTCTTAATAATCTCCAGCATTTGAGCATTTGGATCTGGTGGGGCCTCCTCATCTCTCAGTTCCACATACAACTCTTCTCTGTCAGACATGACATCAACTGTATCTTTTATGAACTTTAATATGATGCAAAAAACATAATTAGAAATCATAAATAGCATATGAAATTACTTCATAATTAAATTTTCTGATAGCAGAGTTTTGTTCTGTGTTGGGAGCCATAAGCTGAGAGTTTTAACTTGGACTCTAATACCACTTATAACAACTCCCAAATTTTTTTTATACTATATTATCTCCTTGTTAAACCTTCTCTAGTTTCCACAATGCATTGTCTCTCTGACCCTCTGACATTATCCTTATTTAACCGATCATTATCATAATTTTTACATCACACATAGGTTATCCCCTTAACCCCATGATATTTTTTTTTTGTCTTTAACCAATTTCAATCCTCACTCATATCCTCATTTAGGGATCTAACTAACTCATTTCATTATTTCACATATATTCTCATTATTAATGTAAGTATTTAACTCCTTTCCATACCTATAACATATGGTCCTTACCTTACTTAATATCACAATACTTTGGAACATGTATTACATTTATGGTAAGTACGAATAGATTTATAAATTTAATTTTTGTTTTAACTTATCATACCCCACATACTGAGCTTTCCCACTACTAGACATCCATGTGGCCACTTCACATGGGCTTCTCATGGTCCTCTTATCCATTTGAGGTGCCACTTTTATGCAGTGGATCTATGGCTGAGATCAAAAGTTGAGATCTGTTGGGAGAAACCCTAATGTTTTTGACTACCCAACTTGTGGTTTCATTTGTCATTTCGTCATTTTTTTGTGGTCGTCTTGAGCTCTGAGATCTCCACCATGGTGAACCTACAACATTGTCAATCATTTGTTTTGCAATGAACTATTCGACCGTTACTATGGATATAGGGTTTCGTTTTTGTTTTGCCAACAAAGTGACACTACTATGCGTGTTATTACCTCTAGTTTGATGGAGACTACACCACTTCGTGATCTCAATAGAGGGTTTAATTCTAAGTGTGCAGGGTAAATGATTCCATGGATTTTCATTGGTAACATATCATGTTTTCATTCTTGTTTACTGAGGATTATAATGCTACCTTACCTTTCTTGGTTTTTATAGAGGAAATGGTGGAAAGTGGAAGCAACTTTGTAAGGATTCGACCCTTCTTCCCATGGTTTTGTAGTTAAGTCCTTAACCTCGTCTTTTGGGTTTGCATTTACTCTGTAATTTTCATTGTGATTTATGTTCTAATGGCTATGTTGTTTTTCTTGGAAGAGAGGATATGATGTCCACTACACACAGAATTATGGTGCCATCTCTTGAAAATGCCATGGATGTTATATCAACATCAAGTGCTCTCCATGAACAGAGAGGTAAGCCCCTACCTTGACCCTCTCTTATGAGTTAAATTTTCTAGGGTTTGTTTTGTTCGTAACCCTGCTTTCTGGGTTTGTTTGAATGACGTTCTCCATATTTTACGTGTGGATTTTGAAACCCTTTTTGGATACCTTTGTTAGATACATTCAAAGAATGTGCATAATTGCATTCCCAGATTTGGGATTTTCTTACCTGCGTTTCCAGACTTGGGGTTTTGGGTTTTTCGAGTTCAATTTCTTTGAAATCCCAACTCTCTCCTTAAGGGCCTAAGAGACCTTTTGTTAAGATAGGAACCATTGTCCTAATTTTTTTTATATGGTTAGAATTCATATTACTTCAGTTTGTATTTAAGATTTCAAAAGATTATGGCAAGTTTCCCTCACATAGGGCCCTCATGCATAGGCAGGGTACGTCCCCTGTCTCCTCGCATTTGTCAACTTAAACCATCCTTTTGTTAACTTCTCACACATGGTATCCCCTGTTTGGGAGAATTGATTCATTTCTGTTTATTTCCTATATTCATAAATGTTCCATGGTATTAATTATGATATTATCATTTTAATTCTACACTTCCAACAAAGTAATTTCTATTCATAGTATTCCAATTCAAATATTTACTTTGAGGCTCGAGTTATTCTTGTCTTTTGATTTATAAATCAGGTACAGATATAGTTCTGTCCTCGTCTCATTATTTATAAAATTTCCTTCAATGTAGCTTAATTTACAACATATAATATGGGTTTGTTATTGGCATACGTTGTCCTGAGACTGCATGACTACTCATGAATTTTACCTCTGATTTCTCACGCTACATATATGACTTATTTAATTTATAAAACTTCTGTGTCTAAATTTTATTCTCAATATTCCTTTCTTGGAAGTCTAGATGCATGTGATTTATGTTTCTTCTCTTCTATCCTCTGTCCTACATAGTACCCCTGTCTATGAGGCAGAGATAGTGTATTTTCCAGATTTTTGTTTACATGCGTTTATGAATTTCCGGGTGTGACCGTGAGTCATTAATCCTCTTCATTGTTTTCTTTACATGTTCAGAATGTTAAATATTAATGAGGTCTCTGAATTGCTAATTTATTCATATATATCAATTGGTATATATTTGATGTAACCACATACATTCTCATTGTTCTATGTTTCCTTATTTGTAATGGTTGAATTTATGATCGGTCCTTTACCCGAACAAGGATTTTTAACATATTTGTTTTTCATTCGTTCTTCTTCGCTATATTTGAATGAATTTAGACTGCCCTCAATATTTATGTCATGATTAATGACTGTGCAATCTATTATGGATTTCCTATACTAATATTTTAATTGTTCATAAGCTTCCCTCAGTCACGATGATTTCTATGTATAATAGACATATCATTATTCCCCACACCTAACCTATTCTTAAGGTCATAGACAGCCTGTTCACGCAATCTACTCTTATCGTGAGGTTTTCACTATATCCTTTGTGTTTTCGATTTTTTTCTTATTTCTGCTAATCATATTTGACATTGTATTAATTCTAGAAGTAGTTATTTATTTTTCCATTTAAAATTTTCAATCTAATATGGATAACCTCTAACCCAGATTTCTTCCTCTTTGCTGAAATTGGAGCCACATGTTCCAATATTGATCTCTTTTAGGTTAGCTCACTCATACTTTATTCCTACTCAGTATTATTTACACTTATTCCATTGTAGATAATTTCCATCATAGTCATAGGTCCCTTGTTGTATTTGTACATGAAGAATAAAGTTAGGGAAGATCGAATTCAGGTAAAATAATTTTCATTTATTATATATATATATATATATATATATACACACACACAATAGGATATTTCTTTAATACTACGCAAATTTATTTTCTAACGCTAAATTGATCTGGTGCAGGTATATCTCCACCTTACCTGATTTGATAGTTCATTTGTCCCCTTCCAAGTTCAAGCTAAGAGAGGAATCCCTGCCTTCTCAGGTTGGTTGTGGTATTGTTCCAAAATTTGTGGCATGCACTTAGTCCCGCATTTTTATAATTCGATATTAAAAACATTATGGGTCTGGACATGATTACTTTCTGGTTTCAAGGCATAATTACCAAATTTGTAGAATTATGTAACATGTATGTCCTTAGCTCTTTGAATAGGATTAGTATTTAATAGTTTATGTATAAATAAACTTGGAAAACATTACTTTCTATTTTGTTTATGATCTCAGTTATATGGTTTTGCTGATTTATAATTATATAAATATATGTTTGATTTTCATCTACTTCCTTTCAACTATGTATATGATACTTTAGCATGTAAGTTTCTACAGAATGTTGTTTACTCCAGTTTTTCATTAGATTATCTGATTGATATCAGTTTCCTTTCTAGTGTTTGGCATGAAGTGAAAGCTATCATTTACCAATAGATATAATCATGATAGAATATATAATTTTGTCTAAATTTCTATAGAATTTTGCATTATTTTTTTTATTAATAAAAATACTAATTTACGAAATTTTTCTTGTAATTATACTTCTTAATAAACATCAGAATATGACCCCTTCCCAGGTTTATAAATTCTGATTTTTTATCTAATCTCAAGTCTTGAGTTTGTGTAACAGTACTGAAGAATTAATTGTATTTACTTACAGATGAGACTTCTGTCAAATACACATGAGAAGATGGAAATTTTACAATACACAGATAATAATTTACATAACATTGTAAAAATAAATCGAAGAATTCAGTTACTAATAGAACTTGACAGAGACCTATCCATCCTATTTCTTCTTTCTATTAGAAATATGCCTATAAATGCAGTTTCATTTCAACTCCATAACAGTGGAATTAAATTTTGAAATTTACAGTAGGCACATATATTTAACGTCACAAAAAACACATACCAATGTGTAAATATTGCTTTTCATCCCAACTACGAGCTATTCCACAGCTCTCCCCCGAGCAGAGACCTATGTTCCCTAGTGTAGGAAAGCCCTTTTTCACACTATTAATGGCTTATTTAAGCCTTCTTTCCCTCAATATGTTTCCATAATGACGTCCCATTGTTATTGGATGTTTTTTCCCATAGCCTAGGATTTCCTTTTGTTTTTTCCACAAAAGCTTCTTTTAAAACTAGCTTTTCCTCAACCCAATTTTATTCTTACCTATTCTCAGTAACTTTCCACATTATTGAGGTTTTTATTAGATCTTTTCTCCCATCTAATAAAATTTATTTATTTAGTTTTTCTCCAAGTATTTCTAGAGAGTTTTGGGAAATTTTTGGATTCTATTCCATCCTCATGGATAAGAATTCATGGTCTCCATTATTCTATCTTTACACATTAATATTAAATTCAAAACTAATTATTAATTTCAAAATAAACATGCTCATACATAATTATTCCCTAGGTCCACCTGAACCTTAGGTTTATTCACAAAATATAAAATCTGTAAATAGGGGTATTACACTTAAAACAAAATGGTATATAAACCCAAGGGTATAATATTAAACCTAAGATATTAATATTATAAACCCTGAATACATAAACCCTTAGATAAATACTATAAACCATGAAATAAATATGGTTGACCATGCTTGATTTAAAGATTGAGACAATATTTCTCACAATGCAACAATGGACCAAGGATGATCATGGTTGGCCATGGTTTATTTTCATAATGAAACAATCTTGGTCACAATGTGACATTGTCCATGGTAGACCATGATCAACTATGGTTAACAATGATTCACAATGTTTACCATGGTTGATTTTCATTTTGAGTCCATCTTTATCATAATGTGACATTGGACCATAGATTAATATTAAATTGTAGGACTAGTATTTAACCCTTAATATTGGGATTTAATAAACCAATGGAACTAATATTACCAAACCAAAGAATTAAAAAACTCAAGGGATCAATGTTATAAACCCAATGGATCAACAAAACCAGGGAATTATTAATATTATAAACAAAAAACATCCATAAACCCAATGGATTATTAATATTATAAATCTAGCATATTAATATTATATATAAAAATTATTAATAAACCTAAGCGATTAATAAACCCAACCAACTAATATAAAAACCCCAAGAAATTAATAAACCATAAGAATTAATATTTTAAACTCAAGATATTAATAAACCCAAGGGATTATCAATATTATAAACCAAAATAACTAATAAACCCAACGTTTTATTATTATAAACCTAAGGAATTGGTGAACCCAAGGGATAAATATTAAGAACATAAGGGATTAAAAATTCTAAGGGATCAATAATGAAAACACAAGTAGATTAATACAGCCTAAGAATTAATATTTTAAACACAAATGATTCATAAACTGACATGATTATTAATATTATAAACCCAAACAATCAATCAAACTTATGGATTTTTAATATTATAAACCGAACAAATTATATACTAAAGGGATATTCACTTTCACAAGCATTGCAACCAAAGAAATAACATTGAAATTAACATATATTTTTTGTTGTCTTTACATCAAAAAATTGCACTACAAAAATCGACATGAAACACTCCATCAAAAGTCATTTATCAAATAACCTCTTCCAAAACACAACCAAATCGACAACAAAAGGAACACTAATTCAAATCAATAGGAAGTCCCGGATGCGGGTGCTGGCAAGGTTTATTGTGCTGATGGGACAGAGGTCCACCGGACGGGAGGCCACCTGCCTTCCCGCATGAGACCGGTGAACCCACCTGAATGCAGTTAATACTCACATTGCTCAATCTTTATGGCATTAAACATGGATGCTTATTACGATCTGGAGGATGGCGCTCGAGGCAGTCTCGACTGCAGTGATAGCGTTTCATATCAGGTTCATTTGATCGGTCATTCAATTTTGAGGTTTGCTTGTTGCAGAGGCGAGCTGTTAAATGTCATGGCCCCGCTCTCCCCTGCGCCGGTGAATTGGTGGTGCCATCCTGATGCAGGTAAGGCGAGCGAACGCACCACCACTGGTAAACGAAGTCGCAGCACCTGTTGCTTGGAGCTTGACGATAGAATTCACATCTCTCTCTCTGGTTCTTGCATGACGGCCACAGTCGTTCTGAGCACTCCTCCAACGCTGCCCCCTGTCAATACTTCGACTCTCCAGAGTTCCAGTTGTATTTCCGCTGCAAGCATGCCTAGGCTAAGGAAAAGGATATGTTGCAGGCGCGGATCCTCTCGGAGCACCAGGAGGCGTTCGCCCTCCCCTTCCAGCTCGCCCTTCGCAATCTCTTCACCCTCGGAAAGCCTCCCCCGTCTTCTCCATGGCCGTCTGCTTCGTTCTGGCCGCAGGCTGGACTCTCCCTCGTCCGACGCGTTGCCAGCACAATCCCACACTGCTCTCTTCTCTTTTGACTGCGCACTCAACTGGCCGAGAGTCACTGTAGCCATTTCTGTTGTTTTTCTGGAGGAGCCCCAGGTTGAGAATCCGTCAGAAGGGCAGGGTCCTATTGGGGGCACGAATTTGGATGAGGTGTAGCAAGGTTCAAGGGGTCAGCCCAGCGGGAGCAAGGAGGTTCTGCAGGAAGATTATGGACGCGGTCAGGTAAATTTGGTGGATAATCCTTCCCCCAAAACAGCGGTCCACTCCGATGCAGACATCTTCAGTGATTGTGGCGAACCGGAAGATTATGGGTGCAGGGTCGAGGAGGTGGCTCCTGATGAGTAATTCAGCTCTCTTTTCTGTTTCACTTGTTATTTCTCTGCCCTCTCCAGAGGGCTTGTTATGTTGTTTTTATGTTTCTACTGTCATGGTCCAAGTTTTGTCAGTGACCATCTTCAGAATTCACAATGGTCCAGTTTTTTTCATGGTCCAGTTTTACTGTTATCTACTGTCAAAGATCAAGGTTCTTGTCCGGGACAATCTATTTCGATCCCCTGCATGGGATTTTTTCAAATGGTGGTGCTACAGGCTGGTTTCCCTCCTGCAGGGAAGTCTTAAACTATGTTCTGTCTGTTTAAATTGCCTCCACAATAGGCACTGTTAAGGCTTTTGCCCGATGTACTATATTTTTACTGTTAATAGAATACTTTAACTTAGAAAAAAAAAATTCAAATCAATAGGAAAATAATCATGATACTTAACGCTTTCCAACCAATCCATTCTTGTTTTCCTCCCAGACTCCCTCTGGTGCACATGCAATAAGTATTTTACATTTGTTTTCATTTCATCTAGCACACAAATATGCTCATCAATTAAAGCAGGATGGAATCCATGTTTTATATGACACTTTCATTAGAGGAAATTTGAGCCAAAAAGTGGCCTCCTAAGGAAAAAAATAAAATGATAGGAAAATAATAAATTTATAGTTGTGAATTTTGGAGGGAAAATAACAAAGCTACTTTTTTTCATTGAATTTTAGGCTTATATCCTTATAGGTTCAAATTTCAAATGTAGACAGTCGTTGGTTGCAGAATCAAATTACACATCTAACGAGTACTGATTATGCATACTTTTGAGAAGATCCACATTGATAAAAATTGTAGATACATTTAAAAAAATGTGTTCAACATGTTTTTTAAATGTATCTTCAATTTTTTTCAATGTGGGTCTTCTCAAAAGTATGGATAATAGGTACGCATTGGATGTGAATTTAATTCCACATCCAATGAGTGTCTACACCTGATTTTTTAATAAACCTATAAGGAGATAAGCTAAAAATACAATTAAAAAAAGTAGTTTTTTTTTTAATTTTCCCTCCATAATATTTACATGTATCTCTTTCTAAATTTAAAGGATTTTGATTGATTTAAAAATTATGTATGTGAAAATTACATGGGAACTTTTAGGCTAAAATTTCCTCTAATGTTTTGAAGATACAAGAAAAAACTTATCGCTCTAGAAATATTGTCCACCGCTTCATCATAATAGATGGCATCATTATTATCCATATATGCATTTGAAAGGAAAAACGAAAAAATAAAATTAATACACACACATAAACACCTAAGAATACACATGTATAGATATATATACATAAAACATAACACCCCATTTTTATTAATGTTTAAAAACTTAATCTTATAAACCTCTTGCTATAAAATAACCTAATTCTACGTGAACCAAATGATATAAAAAAATATACAAATAAAAACCTAATTAGCAATACATATTGTACTCATGAAATGAGTGATGTGATCCTTATTACAATAGTCAACAAGAATTAACAATTTTGTAAACATAATGTTTAAAATGAAATATTATTAATTTTAGTAATCCTATATTTGTATTTAAATTCATTTTAATTTTTATATTAATATTTTTGTTTAATATTAATATCAATATTTTTTCTCAATATAAATATTAACATTATACTCATTTTTATTAATATTCAAAAACTTAATCTCATAAACCTCATGCTATAAAATAATCTAATGCTACCTAAACCAAATGATAAAAAATTCTCTACAAATATAAACCTTGTGTCATTGAACCTAAATAAACCTAAAGTTATTAAACATAATCTTCAATCAAAATATTTACATAGATGTTTAATGATAATGTTCATATTAATATATAGACACAATATTTGTTTATTATTAATGTTAAACATCATTAACAATATTTAATAGACATACTAGCTACTAATATTAATACTAGTAATTTTCGATATGGTGGCGAAATTTTTTATTAGTATTGGATATCATTTGTAATAATAATATTAATAGAATTTAGCCCATAATTTTTCATTTCATGATATAATATGAACTCACAATATTAGTATCAATATGAACCAAATATTAAATTGATTTTTAATGATTGTCTCATATAACCGGTTTTTTTTGTGTGAATGGTTCAACGTAAAAAAAAGAACAATAGCCACTTTAAAAAAAAAAAAACAAGTAAATTGAACAACATGAAAAACAATGTAATTTTTTTTTTCAAATATTACTCTGAATATGATGAATGTATTCATCTCATTAGTTTATGAAAATCATTATTATATTAAAATTAAATAAAGAGGAAAATAAAAGAAATTCAAAAAACATTCTATAAATAGGTCACAATATTATTAGTTGCATGTCATAGCGATATGGACTTCAATATTTATTTTTAATGATTAGCTCATATAACCGGTTGTTTATGTTTGAATGATTCATTTTAAACAAAAGAAAAAATACCCACTTTTAAAAAATAATGTAAATTGAACAACATGAAAAATGATGTAAACAACTTTCTCAAATATTAATATGAATATGATGAATGTATTCATCTCATTAATATATGAAAATCATTATTACATTAAAAGTAAATAAAGAGGAAAATAAAATAAATTTAAAAAACATTCTATAAATAGGTCACAATATTATTATTTACATGTCATAGTGATATGGAATTCAATCGCTCTTCTTTCTTATTAATTGTAACATATGCACTATCTTTCATCTTTGCATAATGTTGAAAAGAGAAAGGTGGTGCAATGCGTAAACCATCGATTGATTTCACTCTGGCTATGGCAATGACAGTTACACCTTGTTTCTCTTTATGATGAACTTGTTAGCACAGTTCTCTACTAAGTGACCAATTCCTATTTTATTTACTTTTTGTTTTTCATCAGATCATTAGTCAAATTTTTTACTTTTTCAACTAGTTTTCAAAAATAGTTTTGGTCAGTAAAAAGAATATTAATCTGGTATACTGCTCCTTCACTTCATTTCATCATCAACAGTTTCAATTTTATCGTTTCATCATCATCATTTAGCAGTCTAGAGTTAGGTCATTCAATCTCATATAATTCAAGTTTAGGTTCAAACTTCCCATGGGAAAATCTTCATATTTATACTAAAATAAGTCAGTTAATCATCCATTTCATTCATAAAATTTTGGTGAAGGAAGTAAGCATGTTTCTGCAGTCCAAATAAAAACCATCTTTGTTGTTTCATATAGCTCAAGTCTTAGAAATCCCAACAATGTCTTACTGTGCATTCAAGTAAAAAAAGGAAGGGAAACCATGACTGTCAAAGCTACAAGGAATCAATATTCCTTCTCAATTTAGTTGAAAGAAGAAAGTGCTTCTGAAAAAGTGTAATGGTGATGCAAAATTCATTTTTTTTCCTTCATTCATTTAATTTGTCCTCTTTTATCATTCATTTTCCCAAAATTCAAAGTCCAACGCTATATTTTCTTTCAAAAAATCCTTTTAAACATTTGAAATCCATATACATATATATATATATAGATATTGTGTATAGCAGCTCTGCCCCCCACAAGACAGCCTTGTCACATAATCTTTTATTTACCACAAATCTGCTCGTTCCCGAGCAAGCCCTTTAAATATATATATCATATATTACATATATGATATCATATGATATAAATTTCCGCACTTAACCCCTTTACCTCTCATCGTAATCGGTGTTTAGCAAGTTTCAAACTTCACTTATAATATAATTGTTGAATCCTACAAAACCCCCAAAATGTGATTTGCGGGATTGTTGGGACCCATCTTTTCCACTTGGTCAGGTTCATAAACATTATAAATGCTTTAAAACCCTTTGTAATATGATTTGGGTTGCTTTTTTTCATATTACCATTACTTAACGAAATGTTTACATGTCTTCTTTTAAAAACCTTTAATGGGACCCATCGCCCTTTCGCATCGCTAATTCGCAAACTTCACTCACTGCATTCACTTCCGCTTCCTCATTTCCTCGATTGCGATATTGTGTGGGATTTTCCTTCCCTACCACCTCACCTTCCAATTCACATATCGAAAATCCTGTTGACATACATCCATGCTACCTGCCAGATTCACCGATCCACGATATGTGATAACCTTCACGATCCCCGATTATGATATTTCCAAATCCCCGATTTGCGGTGGACCTTTTACCTCCGATATGTGAAAAAGTTTTACTTCCCAATTTTTGATATTTCATATCGTAAAATGAAGGTGTATTCTCTCCTCCAAACACCTGTTTACTCCCAATATGTGATTTTCGAATCGACTCCATTTCCCAATTGCGATAAAATAGACCCCACCACATGTCATGTCATCACCCCCATAAAAAATCGCAAATGTGCAGTTCCTCTCACCTATGTCTTAAGTTTAAGTCCTTCCGCTCCCAATTTTCAATTGCGATACGTATAAAAAAATTTCCCCTCTCACTCATTTTCTTATTTATTAATCTCTCCCGATTGGCCCACATTTGACGTGTCCTCTTATCATTCTGCTCCACGTCTCCTCTATCTTTTTTGAAGAGTTTATTTATTTTCTATCATATCACCGCTAATAAAGTGAACCTCTGCCAATCTATCCAAATGGTTTATTTGTCAAATTATTTCATTATCAATCGGTTTTTCCACCATTATAAAGGTTTTTCCATCAAATATAAGGGTTGCACCATTGTAAAGAAAAGTGTTGTTTTTTTATCAACTTATACCATTTTATCCTAATTCGCATCAATTAAATTGGTCAAAGACACTTTATTTCCCACCCTTCCTTTGATTCTTCCTGTTGGCCCCACCCTCAGCTTGTCTTATTTTTATTTTATTCACGTGCCCAATCTTCTCCTCCAAACCTATCCACACGGTTCATTCTCTCAAAAGCTATTTCTACAAAAGGAACCCTATCACAATAGAGAATAAGCCAAAGAATGGGTAACAACATAATGTTATACAAATTAGTTTTCCAATAAACCCGCGCCACCATTACTCTTCAGCACCAGCACACATTTTAGCAGCAAGGCAACAATCAAGGAACAAATCATAACATTTACAAAAACTCTGAGAGAAGTTACTCAATCTATTTTTTCCAACAAAACATGTACATGTTCAGGATAATAAAATGCCACATCCCCACGGATGTTGGGTTTGATAAGCTTCAGATGCATGCCCAGTTAAATTTTTCTAGTGATGTAATAAATAGAAACAATTTTCCTCTTGTTTTCTTTGAAATGTAATATAGTTCGTGTCCCTAAAAGATTTGAATGTTCCATCCTTTCTGGAGACCCATTATAAATCTATAAATAGACATATGATATATGTAGAGAGGGTTGGATGTTGATCTTACTGAAGACTCATTATAATAAAGAAAATCATTTTTGAAATTCCTGCTGAAGGATTTTGTGTTTCAAGAAAATCTAATGTATGGTTTTTTTTCCCTTTTGTGTTAGTTTCTTCTATTATAACTTGTAGTAGCTAGTACAATATGAGTGAGAGATCTTAAAATATTTAACAGTAAATTATATGCTTTTCATTTTTTTTCAAATTACATTTATGTTGCAGAACACGTTAGTGAGGGTTCCATAAAGGATTTGTGGGATACTTTATGCATGAAATCTATTTTCTGAGTGTTGTTTAATTTACATAAATAGAGTTTATGTAAAGAGTCATAATTATAACTGGGTGACTAATTTAGGATCTTATTATTTCCTATAATAGGTATGAGCTATCCATCTCCTCTGCATTGTTTCACTCTACTCCCTATACTACTCATTTACCCATACAATTTGTAATTTCCACAAATTTCCAAATGCATGAAAGTATTAAAGGATAAAGTAATCATTTAAAATTCATTTGATAAGTCATCCCACCATTTAAAATATTTTCAAAAACCCTTATAAACTTGAAATGAACCATGATGTGTAAGGCTTACTCCTTTTGCATTCAAGGAGTGACTCCTTGCGCTAATAAAACCCTTAACTAAACTGAGAGGGAGGGAGGGGGGGTGAATCAGTTTAGTCCATTCATGGAAATTAAAATTATTTTATTAAACACGTTAAAAAAACCATTATATGATCAACTTAATAAATAATGATCATCAAATTGAATATGTGAACAACAAGCAATAAGAAAAGTAACACATCACATCAACACATAATAATAATGCACATGGACACCAGATATAAGTGGAAAACCATAAGGGAGAAAAAAATTATTTTGTTATTCTTGTGACGCAAAGGAAATCTCCTACTCCTTAATACATCTAATTTTCTGAAGGCTCCAACCTACAAGAGGCTGCTAACTCAAATTTCAGCAAACTACAACATGCAAGGAAGCTCCAACTCCCATGTGTTTTCTGTAGGCTATGACCTACAGGAGGCTTCTACCTCAACCAGTTCCGACTGAACATTGATCAAGCCGCAACTTGAGAGGAGACTACAATCTCCTGATGAAAATAAGAAATAAAAATGTGTTGGTTTACCTGGTCATAAATTATGCATCTCTTCATCTTCATTTTTGCCTCTTCTTCCCTTCAATTCTGCTTCACATAAGCTCCATATGTTCCAGGTAATTAATGCATAACATCTCAATCATCTCACTTACATTCTCCAACTCTCTGACCTCCTTATGCACTCCAAAATGACACCTTTTATAGAGATAGTTTTATGCTTATTTGTATTCCACATAGGAATGTGAAGATAATATGATTGACTCTTTGCTTTCCACTCCTTCGTTTCCACACACTTCATATCTTGAATATTAGTCCACAAAATACATAAATAATCCAATATTAATTTTAGCCATATGTAATGATTGAATGGATCAACTTAATGCCAACATCAATTAACAATGTATATCATTAATGTATTACAACAATTCAGCTTAATGCATCTTTGTCTTTGCCTTGGAGTCTTTCCTTTACCTCAGATACTTGCCTTTGCATCACAACAATTTATATCTATCAAAAATGTCAAATTATTACTATTTCTTCAATGTAGAAGTTTCACTGCACTTTTGTCTTCTCTTCCTTGCTTTTTGTTTATACCTTTGTTGATCATGATCTGCTACTTTGCCATCAATGAAAATATTTCCAACACTTTATTCTCAATATCAATTGATGTTCATTCTAAATTTCATCCCTGTGACTTGTGGATTGTAAAATCCCATGCCACATTTAAAGGAATTCATTTTTTATTTCCTCTCATCACTGGTGTGATAACTGTTGGGATCCTGTGATTTGGCTGATTGGCAAACCAAATGACAAGGCAACATATAAACTAGTCTTTAGAGCTCTAGTATCTACCCCTCCTAGTATTAGAGAGGGATCTCTCAATATGTTTGAAAAGATATGACTTGTTTGCTTGAAAAAGGTTGATTTTAGGATAGTTATTAAGCATGAGTTTGTTTGATTGTTTTTGTGGGACATGATGATCTAGGAAGCATAGATAGAAAAGGGAAATCTCTAAGTCATTGGGAAATGGAGTCAAATGGAATTTTGTAACAATTTTGTAGATGAATTAAGGGTATCAAAGGGAAAATCTAACTTGGTTGTAAGATCTACAAAGTTTTCAAGTGAAATGAAATGAACATTAAGGGTTTAGAACGAAAGGTAGAACTAAGGGCAATTAAGAATCCTTAATTATATGTACTCTTCAACAAAGGGACTTAAAGCATCAATTGAACATGAAGAAGTATTTTATAGACAGGGCTAACCATGAATTCTACAAATCACACTTCAGCAAATAACAATTTCAAGACAAACTTTCAAAATGAAATCTAGGAGTCGAGGAACGCTCTATTTCATCAAAGATTTCACTTTCAAGGATAAGAAAACATTCAAGTTTCACAAATAACTGCATTCATAGAAGAGGGAACTCCTAAAAATCTATGATTACAGCTATAAAGACCTTAAAAACAATTATTTGAGCAAGTACAAAGTGTATGATCAAAACAAACCTCTTTGGCAAACTTTGGACAATGGTACTTTGAAGGGAGACTTCAAAAATAGTTTTTAAATGGAAACAAGCAAGCAGGGAAAACCATAAATCATTCTTGAGGCCACTGTATTGAACTATTTAGGAAATAAAAAAGCATAAAGGTTGGAAAGCATTCAAACTACTCAATAAAACCGTCAGTAGATGGAAACATAAAGACAGTGAAGAGTAAACAGGTCTAAGGTGCTTCTAGGAGACATTTCTTAGCCTAAAATTTTTACTCTATTATAAGCAAGAAATAATGAAAACAGAATGGAAAAATAGTAAAAACATCAAAAATTTAGAATACTTCACCAACATCCAAGCTCAGGGATCTAATGATAGAGATTTCTCCATCAACAAACAGGTCAAAACATCCACAAGTTCCAGAACACCAAATTTATTTCAATTTCAACAGAGCTATGTATTACTTCAAAAGAGTCATCAAATGCCCCACATAAAATGAGTTCGAATGCATTATTTATGCTGCAAATGATGAGGTGGAACTATCTAGGGTTCAAAATGTTATAAATGACATAGTAAATGCATTCATATCCTTAAAAACCATGCAAGGCATAAGGTAGGAATGTCTCTCAACTACTTCTTTGTGTAATAAATCCGTCTTTACTTCCTGAGGATAAAACAACTGAAAATATTGACTTTGAGGCCTTTTTCTGTCTTTACAATAACTATCTGACAGTTTTTAAAATATCTTCTTTATTGTAATAACTGTTTATTTGTCCTTTGAGGTATAAATTAAGTGAAAGGTGTCACTTTTGATTTATCAAGTGAATAACTACCCCTTTGATGTATCTGAGGCTATCCTTAAGCCTATTTTGCCTTGATTTTATCATTAAACTGTGTTTTAAGGCCCCTTTAGCCTTGATCTACTAATTAAAGCTTTAAATCTTCTGTCTGTCTCTTTATACCTTGATACTCTGTTTTTCTGCCTTTATCTCTTTTTCTTTTTAACAACTGTTTTATTCATTAATCCCTCATGCCTTTTAAAAACTTGATTAGGCTTTAATATTCTATTTTAAGGCTCTAATTTCACCTTAAACCTTTATAATGCATTATATTGTCCTTTTCTCTTTATACACTGCTTTAAACCGTTAAAATGTAGAGTTAAGTCTTCTTCCTTCAACCTTTAATCTCCATTGTCCTTTTCTTTTACCGTAGTGGATAGGTGGATTTAGCGCACGGGGGTTTAGATTGCTTGCATCAAATGGAACACCAACATACTTATCAAAAACAATAGTTGTGAAAAATTGAAGCTAAGGTGGCTTAGAGGTAGGAATATAAAATATATCCTTAACATAACCAAGTGCATCATTCATCAAGCCAGTTTCAACCCACAAATTACATGTCAACATAACACGTTGACCATGACAAAAAAAAGCTTCATCCAATTGATCATCGTCAGCACCACTGATTTCTGAATGCCTTGAATTCTCAAAGATACATCGTACAATTGTATACTTTAATGATTCTAACATATGCATTTTATGGAAGGTGACCAAATTATTTGTTGGAAAAATGTGAACTGTTGCATTAAATAAATCCCTTTCTCTAAGATGCAACCTCATATCAGCCCGTGACATAAGAAACTCCCAATTTTCAAGAACAGGTTCTGCATTTCTTATGTTATTGAGGACTCTATGGAAAAAATATTATTTCTCATTATTCCCTTGTTGGCGAAATATTGTTTCAAGAGTGACAACAATGTTTAATTTTTTCCACAACAATTTCCCTATTGTATTGCCTGCATACAAAATCTTATCTCTCATAGGAGGTAGTTGTGAAAGGTCACCCACAAGGATGATGGATATTCCACCAAAAGGAAAATTATTTTTATCTGAAAATTCTTCTCATAATTAAGAATCTATTTGCATGAATAACCTTGTTGGACTAGAAATCTCATTTCATCAATAAATATGTATCGAATATGCCTCATTCTTCTTATAATAATGCTAGTGATTTCCCCTGTAGTGGTTCCATATCTTTAATTGGAATTTTTAGAGATGAGTGTATTGTTTTTGCATGTATATTAAAGGAAACTATTCATGTTGGGGCGAGAAGAATAAAATGAATTCTTCCATTACTTGATAAATTAGAAAGAGATTCAAAAATACAATGTGTTATGCTCCTACACCAATAGGTGTCATATACCATGATTGACTTGATGGGCTATGTAATATGTTCATACCTTTCCTTGTTGCAAAGGTTTTCCATATTGTCAAAAAAATAAAAATAAAATAAAAAATGTAAAGAGGCTATACCCTAAAAGAAAAATCAAAGGGTGAAAAAAATAAAATGGCCAAAAAGTAAAATAAAATGAAGCCCACCAAAAGAAAGGCCAAGGAAAGTGTGCAAGTCTAAATGCCACTACTTTTTTCTCTTATGTAATAAAAAAATTGTGTGCAACTTATATCTTATGCCACAATTGGTGAACAGTCAAACAGCTTAAGCTTGGCTAGTTCATGTTTGAATTTTATGTTTTAGAGATAGAGAATAAAATCTAACCAAACTGTTTAATCTTGGCAGATAAGTAGATAGGTAGAGTAAATAAAAAGAGCTCAACAGCTTAATCTGAGCCCTTGGATGTAATAAGGTTAGACTTAGATAGATTTCTACATGTAAAAGAAAAGAAAGTGTGATAAGGGTTTGCCAGTCTAAGTGCACCCTAATAAAAAAGAAAAAATGCTAGGTTAAAGTAGGTAGGGTAGGTAGATGATGTTGCAGAATTACATGTAATGGATAATGACTCTAAAATGTGTTAATCCTTACTTTCATCACAAATGCAAGCCAGACATTACACAGAAGAATTTCAAGCAAAAAAAAGTGAAATGATTAACTCCCCTTCTCATTTTTCCCTAAAAGTTTCACTAATTTCCCCTAAGTACTAAAGCATTTGAAAATTAGAGGGGCTCAAGGCATTTCCTTGACTTTTGGAGGGACTGGACTCTTGGCCCAATAATTTAAAAAATCCTAAGTACTTAAAACCATCCATAAGTCATTCATTTACTTTCATAAGTCTTTTTCCTAAGTAAAATCCTATTTTACTTAGAAAAATTACACAATATTCCATAAAAACCCTTTTTCATTCAAGCATAAGTTAAATACATAAGCCTAATGTTTTATACTTAGCGCTTTTCATTCATTTTCACATATTAAATTTTAACTTTATTATTTATTTCCTTATAAAATTTACCCATTCCCGTACTACTATAATTAAACCCCAAATATTACATATCTCGCCCCTTGGTTGAAATATAACCATAATACAACATTAAATTCAAATAAGGATTAATTAACCCCCATGGTTAATTAATAACTTACCCGACCAATCATATTGCTCCCGATATGATTAAATAATCTTTAATTATGTTGGGCCCACCATTGTTAATCTCCCCTCATCTTGCCTCCCCGATAGCCGTCTGATCAACCCCTCCACATCCAATGGTTGTCGTCCATATCGCATCACCCTCCACGACCGAACGATAACGTGCGATCATGGAGTGGTTTTGCGAATAGTGGCTCTCCATGCGTCACAAGATGTATGGAATCACTGGCTCCCGACTGAATACCACCCATCCCCAAAAGCGGTGCGATACATACCGCTTACCTCCCTCCGCATACGACAAAAAACCTTTTCCCGTGTACGTCATCCGTCTAAAATAATAAAAGCCTCATTAAACTTGAATTTGTGAATAAAACAAAAAATTCACGTTATTTTCATAATTTTATCCTGCGACCAATGCTCCCATGCAAAAAACGTCGAAATCAGCTACTGAAGATTTCCAACCGCCACTTTGCCAAACGATTTTCAGCTAAATGAGTTAGCTATTATCTCCACCTGTTTCCTCACTATTCACTTCCTGAAACAGGTATTTATCCAATTTCCATCGAACCCTGCAACTATTGGTTTTTACTTTAATTCCACAGAAAAATACTAAAAAATAGTACAATTCGGTCCTTGTTTCACCCCATAAGTTCCCAGACTTGTAATTTTGCCCATTTTTCCACTCAAAACCCAATTTCCTTTCTGAATCCACAAGACCAGAATACTAGAAGCACAATGGTGTGAAGACATGTTGGACATTTTATAAAAAATATCCTTGGATGAATTTTGGTTATTTAATACAGTAAGTAATGGTAAAAAGGATAAACAGAAAATAAATAGAGAGCATAACAGTTAAAGAGTATCAGTGGTTAACGTGTATCAGGTAAAAGTCAGAGTGAAAGTTAAAATGAAGTTACAGAGCAGTCAAAGGTAAATAGTAAAAGTAAATACAGAGGCAGTAAAATGGTAAAAATAAATGAAAATACTTTCACCAACATTGAATTTTGTCTAAAGTGAAAGTAAAACAGTCGAAAGAACAAAAAAGTGAAAAGATGAAAAACACAACAAGAAGGAACATTTTTGCAGAAATTTCATGTTTTAGTCATAGTTTTGAAGAAACTATTGTGATAAATCCAAGATGAATTTTGCAAAACTGAAGGAGGTATATGTTCTTAAGAGGACCATATACAAAAATCTCTCTCACGTTTCTAACAGCTATTATGGTTTTGGAAATATTAAACAATGTTGAAAAGCACTTTTTGCAGAAAATTTGAGTTAAGTCATCCTTTTGTAGAGAATATTGTGGCCAATCCGAAATACATCATACAAAATTGAAGCATGGTTTTGTTCCTAATAGATCCATCTACAAAAACCTATCTCATTTTTTTCACAGTGATTTCAGAATCAGAGATACATGCACATCTTTACAGGCTATTTTTCAAACTCTGTAAAACTTTGTTTTACACATAGTTTTACAGAGCCTATTGTGCACAGCTAGAGAGGAATTTTAGGAAACTGAACGAGGTTTATCTCACCCACATATTAATCCACAATAACCGCTTTCACGTTTTACATATCTATTACATATTGAGAAATAAAAAGGTATCATTGGACCCCAAGTTTGCAGAATTGTTGGAGCAGAATGCACAAAGAAAGGAAGCAGTTAGTGACTTGGATGCCTCATCATCAACTAAGAGTTGGATCAAATTCGAATTCTTCTCTTTGTCATCACCTATCCATAAAAAATAGTGCCAAATAGATGCATTAGTTTGAGTGTCCTTTACTTAAGTTCTATTTATGTAAAACAGTTGGAGAGATTTGTGAACCAATCTTGATATTTTTTCAAGATATTTTAGTTTAGAATTTGTATAAATACTTCACTCTTGGAAGTATTTTGGGGGTGGTTTCCTAGAATTTGCTGTAATAATGATTACTTTGGAATAAAGTGTTGTTGGAAAATTTTTGCATGGCTAGCTGGATAAAGAATTGATGCAAAGGACTTTTCACAGGATTCTTGAATCAAACAACGGATCAATAAGTCATCTATCTCTTATGTTTTAAAGTTTTATATTTTTTTATTATACCATTTATGTTTCATTTCTGAATGATAAACAAAAAGGAATAATTCAGAAAATGCTTAAGTGCAATCTGTTTTCAATCGTTATTATTCTTAATGTTTTCTTCTAAACTAGTATGAACAGTGAATTCTTAATTGCTCCTGTTTTCTAGTTTATTCATTTTGATTATTTGATAAAGAATTCTTAATTTATCTTTATTAATAATCATTCGATTTGTCTCTTTCGAATATGTTGAAGGATTCTTAATTTCCCTTCATCCATTTTGAAGTCCATTCCATTCATTTAGATCTTTAATTGTTCCCTATTTGATTACCTTGCCCTGTGAAACCATCCCTTGTTAAGAAACCAAATCCAGTTAAGCCATCTTCTTTGACTCCATTAGCCCAATGGTTTAAAACTATTCAGTCATACCCCTCTGCTATTGAATTCCATCACCCATACATAATCAAAATCCGTGTACTTTCATAACTACCCTAATATCTTTCAAAAACAAAGCTAAAACTTAAAGAGAGAGCCCTCTCTGGGTACAGATTGGCTAGATTTTGTACCTAAAAGTTGGTTTGTGGTTACCTCAGACTATTTCTCTTGAACCTGGAGAAATTACTGAGTGATAACATATTGGCGACTCCGCTGGGGAAGACTTACCTTTTCCTTCAGAAATATTTTACAGGTTCAGATCTAATATATGATGGTGGACAGTGATCAAACACACAAAGGTTAAAATCATCCACCTGGCGACTCCAAATCAATTTCACAATCAAGACTCCACTGGAGGAATGAAACTCAAAGAACAATATGGAAATATCAGGCTTTCAACTTGGATCTTAATCCAAGACATTATGTTCTTTCTCATTAAGAAATTTTTTCAATGTATATTGTATTTTATAGAAGATCTTAGATTAGTTTTTAATTATTTTCCTTTGAAGATTGTAAGTAATAATTCTCCTAATCTCTTTGAGAAACTTTCTTATGAATCTAATGATGATCAGTTTCCAATTAAGAAGGCTCAAATAATCAAGACTGATCTTACAATCCCTGTACATATCCTTGTGCCATATAAAGTTCTAGATAGATATAAGCCCCTTATTTTACCTCCTATACTCCATGATTTTCCTAAAAAATACTACAAGTATCTTCCTAGATTTGATGGAGAGAATGGTATCACTGCTCAAAAACATATTCAAGGTTTTGAGATTTATTTGGATTTCTTTGAGATTGATGAAGATGATGTTAAAATCGGAATTTTTTCTCTTTCTTTGCAAAATACAATAAAGAGTTGGTTCAAAAATCTGCCTAATGCTAACATCTCAAATTTCCAGTAGTTTATTAAACTTTTCCTTGATAGATGGATAATCAAAGTTAATCCTTTTGTGATCATGGAAGAATATAATCAGTTAAAAAGACATCCAAATGAAACAATACAACAATTTTCTGACAGATTTAATCAAGTTTATTATTCAATGCCAAAAAATATTAGACCTCCTCATGATTCAACTCTCTTGCATTATCCAAGTGCCTTTGATCTAGAAATAGAATGTCGGTTAAGAGAAAGAGATCCAAAAACACTTGTACAGATGCAGAACATTGCAATTGATGTAGAAGTTAATCTGCAAATCAGACAAGAAAAGTTAAAAGCAGAAGAAGAGGAAAAGAAAAAGATTGCAGAGGTAAAACTCAACCCTTTGGTAAAAAGACTAGATGAAAGAACACAAGAAATCACTATGAAAGATGATTTTTTTATTAAAAGTCACCATGAAGAAATAGAAGAGGTTTATAGCCATGAAGAAATTCCTGCTAATTCCAATTATCATAGATCAAAAAATGAATTTACAAATCAATATGAGGAAGAGGAATTTGTTGATCTAATGTGTATGTTTGATGACATTCCTTCTTTTGATGATTTGTCTAAATATGATCATTATGATGATAGTTATGTTCTCAAAACTCAAGCTAACTTTACAGAGCAATCAGAAGCTAGTTTGTGGGATAAAGAAACTCAGTTCCAGTAGATTGAAGACAGTGATCAGCCAATACAGATCAGCCATGAGAGTGAGGAAGAAAGAGCAGAAAATGTGGAAATAAGTGAAGGTTCTTTACCTCTTTGTTTTGATTCATTTCAGTTCATTAGAGACAACTATCATGCCATCAATAATCAGCAATATTTAGGAATTGTGATTGACAACAAAGAAGATAATGAAACTATTGATCAAGATTTTTTAGTTTCACAATTGCAGTTAGCAGTTCCCATTGAAATAAATGATCAAATGACACAAGAGAGTTCCATACCACTATTTTTTGAATCATTTCAGTGTTTAAAGGAAATATGGTATAACATATTTAAAGAAAAGGATGGGAAACTTGTTGAAGTTTATGAAGTCCCATGGAATCTTATATGTCATAGGTTCCAGCAATTTTCCCAAGTTTTTCATGATCCAATAGCTGATATGTTGGATATAGAATGCATTCAAAACATTCCTCTGTTAACTAACTATAATTTTCAGAATCAAGATGATAAAGGTTTCAACTGTCAAACATTACAATCAGTAGAAATATCATCTCAAATATTATCTAAAAGTTTGCAGGGAGATAAAGAAAAAAATAACATTTCAGATTCATGGCATGGAGGCCATCCAGAACAGATGTACAGTTTCTTAGATTAGTTAAACATCAGTGTATATATTTTGGAAGATCCTTTTGTACAGTTTCTAGAGTCAACAAAGGAAATCAAGTATTTCCTTATCCTCTCATTTGTTGACAAGTTTCTAATAGGTTGCAGAGGTACAGTTTTGATAATCAACAAGAAAATGCAAAAAAATCTATCAAAGTACATAATATTTGAATGGTTGCATTGGATATTTCATTTTACCTAACCAATAGTTGAACAGTAGACTGAGTAGGGATATGAGTGCTAATAAGCTCAGAATTTTGATCATTTTTGTTAGTTTTCAATTTTCAGCTAGTTTTTCATTAAGTTGGTTTGAAAATTTTTTGCGTGTTGTTTTAGTTTCAGATCAGATTTCAGTTTGCAAAAGATAGAAGACACTTACTAAGATCATCAAAGGTCAAAGATGAAGGCAAATGACCTGCTGTTCTTGACTTTTCACCAGGAAAATCCATCCCCAAGTGGAGCCAGTGTTATGCTCCTATACCAATAGGTGTCATATATCATGATTGACTTGATGGGCTATGTAATATGTTCGTACCTTTCCTTGTTGCAAAGGTTTTCCATATTGTCAAAAAAATCAAAAAAATTTAAAAAAAGTAAAGAGGCTATACCCTAAAAGAAAAATCAAAGGGTGAAAAGAATAAAATGGCCAAAAAGTAAAAGAAAATGAACCCCACCAAAAGAAAGGCCAAGGAAAGTGTGCAAGTATAAATGCCACTACTTTTTTCTCTTATGTAATAAACAAATTGTGTGCAACTTGTATCTTATGCCACAATTGGTGAATAGTCAAATACCTTAAGCTTGGCTAGTTCATGTTTGAATTTTATGTTTTAGAGATAGAGAATAAAATCTGACCAAACTATTTAATCTTGGAAGATAAGTAGATAGGTAGAGTAAATAAAAGGAGCTCAACAGCTTAATCTGAGCCCTTGGATGTAATAAGGTTAGACTTAGATAGATTTATACATGTAAAAGAAAAGAAAGTGTGATAAGGGTTTGCCAGTCTAAGTGCACCCTAATAAAGAAGAAAAAATGCTAGGTTAAAGTAGGTAGGGTAGGTAGATGATGTTGCAGAATTACATGTGATGGATAATGACTCTAAAATGTGTTAATCCTTACTTTCATCACAAATGCAAGCCAAACATTACACTGTAGGAATTTCAAGCAAAACAAAGTCAAATGATTAACTCCCCTTCTCATTTTTCCCTAAAAGTTTCACTAATTTCCCCTAAGTACTAAAGAATTTGAAAATTAGAGGGGCTCAAGGCATTTCCTTGAATTTTGGAGGGACTGGACCCTTGGCCCAATAATTTAAAAAAGCCTAAGTACTTAAAACCATCCATAAGTCATTCATTTACTTCCATAAGTCTTTTTCCTAAGTAAAATCCTATTTTACTTAGAAAAATTACACAATATTCCATAAAAACCCTTTTTCATTCAAGCATAAGTTAAATACATAAGCCTAATGTTTTATACTTAGCGCTTTTCATTCATTTTCACATATTAACTTTTAACTTTATTATTTATTTCCTTATAAAATTTACCCATTCCCATACTACTATAATTAAACCCCAAATATTACATATCCCGCCCCTTGGTTGAAATATAACCATAATACAGCATTAAATTCAAATAAGGATTAATTAACCCCAGGGAAAATTTTATTGGCGAATTTTAGCCCCAATGCGAATTTTAAGGGATTTTCAATTTTAATAGGGCGAATTTTTTACATAAAACCCATTTTATATAGTTTAATAAAGTTAGCCCAATAAATATTTTAAAAATAATTAATTATTAAATATTAGCCCACCAAAAAATGGGTGCATAAAACTGGAAAAATGAAATTTGCCCCGATTTTTTTTTGTTGGAGCAAATTTCCATGGCATTCGCATAGATTTACAAGGTCGAAAGGAGGGGTTACAGTGATTCGCCCCATTTTTCAATGGTTAGGAGAGGTGGCTGGACACCGATCTTGTTGCTGGCTAAGCGAGCGAGGCCAACCCTCCCTGGTCCATTCACTGTTAGGGCCCTCCCATAGTTCGTATATAGCAGAGATATACACTTCGAAAGAGATGGTATTTGTGTTGTGGGAGATAACACTCGCCACAGCCTACGTGCTCGACCTCAAGCACATGTACAAGCTCGCTCTCAGACTCCAACGCTGACTAATAACACAGAGGAACCCCGCTTTTCGCCAGTTTGTTCAACGGTATGCACCTTCCTTCCCTTTCTTGGAGTGATTTGAGCTTGGATGTTGTTTAATCTAAAATCTATTTGACTTGTAGAGTATAATTATCCTCCATAATACTTTGGAGGGTTTCGAATTGATACTCCTGTTGGATTCTTTTTATTGCTGCCTTAAAAATTTAAAAATTTAACCAAAGGTATTCAATTAAAGCATAAGGAAATAGACGAACTTCATCAAGCAACAAGAAATACTTAGCACTAGCTACTGAAAGTGTCCTCATCGGACCGCAGATATCACCATGGAGCAATTCAAGCTCAGCCTTGGCTCTCCAAGCTTTACCATCTTCAAATGCAAATCTATGCTATTTTCCTGCAAAACACGCTGTGCATATATCCTCCTGCTCTTGAATTTGTGGTAAGCTAATCACCATTTGATCTTTTGTCAATAAGGAAAGAAACAAAAAATTTAAATGTCCATATCTCTGATGCCAAAGAGAATTTTTTCCACTCCCTCTGCTGGTAATTAAAGCACGTGATTTTTCCTCTTATATTGCTTCTTATCTACTACAAAACACCTTTCTCCTTGGAAAATAACAACCAGATATGGATTGTGTCTTGCAATCTCACTAACTGAAAGAAAAATTTCCCTCAAACATATATAAACATCAAGGTATTAGCTTTCAACTTGATTTTCACATCACCATCGTCTTCAACACAGTGCTCCCTGTCCTTGCCTAAAACCACTGTATTGACCTGGGTTATCTCCCACACTGAAAAAATTAGTGATTTTTGTTAGTCTCATGTTTAGATGCTTTGAAATAAAAAATTTGATCATCTGTCGACTTACCCCACTTCTATAGTGCTATAAAAGCATAATACTAGGCTTCTCCACATTCAAAAACGTTTTCTTGTTTCTCCTTGATCTGCTCTTGGTTGTGTTGGTTATCCCAAAAACACTTCCTGTAATTATTCCTCATATGCTCATATTTACCACCGTAAAAAATTTCAAATCCTTAATTAATTTACGTAGACCTGAAAGTTTCCTCTGCTAATTTTGCTTTCTTTTTCCTTTAAATTTAGTTGCAAAGGCACTCTTGGATGCTCCACTATTGGCTGCAAAGGCACTCGTGGATGCTCCACTATCACTGGCACTTCCACATTGCTCTTTCCACTTATCACAAATCAGATTATATTGAGAACAAAATGAAATATAGCATTGACATAGAAGGTAACACAAATATATAGTGATAAACAAACTCCATTACTAAAAGAATGGCGAAAAACATTGTACAAATACAATGGCTAGTCTGCTAGATTGGTGGTAGTTATCTTTGTGAAGAGATGTGTGTGCTACACTTATTTGCAGAAAGCTTGTAATAAGAGGTTGATGCTACATTTTATAATAGTTCCCAAAAATCTTGAGGCAATGTCCATAAGATGTAAGAACCCTAACCCTAATGTGAAGTTAGGGTTGAAATTAACAAATTGAGCTATCTAGAAAAGGAGGCTTGTCGAGACCATAACCTTTTGCTTTTTGCTTTGTTTTAGGTTTTCTTTAGCTAGTTGGAAAGTAATTTCATATATTGAGGTAGGTACATAGTTGTTGGGTTGATGTTTATTCTGGTTATTTAAACATAAGATGCACATCAACATTTTTCCCAAAAGGACAATTCATTGTGCAATGTGGTGTGCTATGAAGTGCTTAGACCAAGAAGCTATTATCTTGGAGAATGAATTCAAGCATATAACAAATTTAGAAAAGCAAAGTGATAGTAAGTACCTTTCCCTCAATGCTGTCATACATGTAACGACATCCTGGACTAGGTAATAAGCCTAAATTTTGCAGAGAACAACTATTGGCTTCTAGCATCCTTTTAATAAGGTCATCTTGAGACTTTGATACAGCTCCTTGACCCACTATGGAATCCAAAATATGGTTATTGAAAACAAAGTGTAATACACATTTACCTAAATGATTCTCAAAAGGATTAATAGGACCAGGACTACTTAAGACTGTTGACCTCTGTTTCCCATTAGAAAGCCTTCTATCTGTATTAGGAGTTCTAATAACACATGATGGAGATAATGTGTATGCTATATTTTGCAAAGTAGAAATATCTGATTGTCAAACTGGAGTCTGCAGCAGCTTATCTTTAGACATAATGGTGGGTGAGAATTTAAAAGAAGAGAGAGTAAACATTCCTGACATAGAGGGCTCTGTTTTTTATTAAGATATTGAAATCTTCAAAATACTTTAAACAAATTGGATTGTAAAGCTCATGGTGATTATTTTAAGGGGATCTAATGCTCATCGCCAGGAATATGTACAAAACAAGAAATAATGATTGGGAAAATCTATGAATCAAGTTTGCAGGGAAATAAATCAGGGGAAACGATTAAAACAACTAATTGGATTGACAATTCATCATTTTACTTGTACCTATGACATTTCATTTTAACTTATGCACTATAGGATGGATGGCACAAATTTGAACCAACCTGCCTTGAAGCATAACCGACTTATCATTCAGATGGCCCTCTCCATCGCAGCAAACCAGCCCCACAACAAAGACACTTTCATATCAGCAGATAACTGATGTGGAATGGAGATTCCAGAACAATAACTAATAGAATCTACAACCTCTTAAATAGGTGCCTGACTTCTTGAGATAATTATAGACATCAATGATCAATTTAAGTGAGATTAAAAGCATTTAAATATGATTGCAATACAGCTTAGGCATTCACCTGTGATGCAATAGCAACATGATTGAAAACATTCTGAGCTTCCTTGGCAGCCAATGCAGTTGCAAATGTCTTGATCTTCCTCTCCAAAAATTCAAACTGAGACACCATATGCTCCTCTTATGAAACAAAGCAGCCTATATATTTTTTATTTAAACGGAAGATGCACATCAACATTTTTCCCAAAAGGACAATTCATTGTGCAATGTGGTGTGCTATGAAGTGATTAGACCAAGAAGCTATTATCCTTGAGAATGAA
This sequence comes from Pinus albicaulis, assembly GCA_034641835.2. Taxonomy (NCBI): domain Eukaryota; kingdom Viridiplantae; phylum Streptophyta; class Pinopsida; order Pinales; family Pinaceae; genus Pinus; species Pinus albicaulis. The sequence continues at coordinate 1,074,036,898 of CM076574.1, forward strand.
TTAAAGCATATAACAAATTTAGAGAAGCAAAGTGATAGTAAGTACCTTTCCCTCAATGCTGTCATACATGTAACAGCATCCTGGACTAGGTAATAAGCCTAAATTTTGCAGAGAACAACTATTGCCTTCTGGCATCCTTTTAATAAGATCATCTTGAGACTTTGATACATCTCCTTGACCCACTATGGAATCCAAAATATGCTTATTGAAAACAAACTGTAATACACATTTACCTGAATGATTCTCAAAAGGAGTAATAGGACGAGGACTACTTAAGACTGTTGACCTCTTTTTCCCATTAGAAAGCCTTCTATCTGTACTGGGAGTTCTAATAACACATGCTGGAGACAATGTGTATGCTGTATTTTGCGAAGTAGAAATATCAGATTGTCGAACTGGAGTCTGCAGCAGCTTATCTTTAGACATAATGCTGGGTGAGAATTTAGAAGAAGAGAGAGTAAACATTCCTGACATAGAGGGCTCTATTTTTTATTAAGATATTTAAATCTTCAAAATACTTTAAACAATTTGGCTTGTAAAGGTCATGGTGATTATTTTAAGGGGATCTGATGCTCATCGCCAGGAATATTTTTGAGGCTTTTTTTATCTTCATCACGTTTTGATATGTTAGATGTGCTACAACACCAACTAAAGAACATGAAGTATGTTCTCAATGAAGTGGATCTTATAGATCTCTGGCGAAGCTTGACTAGATCCCTTTGTCTTTACTAAAATTCCTTTAAGCAATGCCAAGTTTTTAAATTGTGGAATTTCCTAGTCTGAAGCTGATATGCATGCGTTGTTCCCAGTCTTTAAACCATTATATTCTCATCCTACAGGTTTATTCCCAAATCTAAGTGATTCATCAAGGTTGTGTGTCATGCCGTCCACTGATGTAAGTTATGCACAAAAAATATTGCATGCCCCATCTTCAGCCATCAATCATAGCAAGGATGATGGCAAATTCAAATTCTTATGGAATACAATAAATGTCTACAGGAAATATGAGTTGTTCATTGAGAGGATAAAACAACATTCTAGCAATTTGCAGTGCAAGCATGTCAGATTGAAATCATTGGTGAATCATTGATGAGAATTAATAATTTCCTGTTATACCTGGGATATTTTTTCAATTCAACCTCACAGGCATTTTCTTACTACACGATGGATTGTCTTTGTCAGTTACAAAAGGATTGTTACTCGAGATGCTATAATTTTCTATGGTACACTCCAATATTCTAGGAATTCATTGTTCATGTTGAAAGACCTATTGTTACTTGTCACTAGGGATACCTCACATAACATGCTTTTGTATTCCAAAAATGTACCTTTTTGTTTTGTTTTCTTTTAAATTTAATATTTTATTCACAACTAAAATTATATTGATCTACACATTATTCTAGTATAGACTAGTGCCAAAAAATTGATATGATACAATTCTACTTCTTTCCTTTGCAAGTCAGGGTGCTTGTATATTCCTGGGCAGATGTTCATTCCTTTTGACTCCATAAGGTTATCAAAATAATATGGAATCCGTGATAGAAAGGTATTAATTGCTTGAGTTTTGCGTGTGAAGTTAAAGGATAACCCTCTATTGATTATCTATTGCTCTGCTGGAGCACGTTGGTAGCACAACTTAGTCTGATCAATAATGGAAGTAAGGAATGTTGCACCTGACTTCCACTTATATGATTGGAACAGGCCACAAGCCATGTTGGGTGGTAACATATGAAGTTCCCTCCATATGAAGGAACATGGCTCTTGATGAATCAAGGCCTAGCAGGATGTACATTCGTAGTGCATGCTCAGGTCCCACAATTTCATTTCCTTTCTCTCAAGCCCATTCTTCAAACATTTCCCTCTTTTGTCACTGAGAGGAGACTTGGTTGGTGAACTGAGGGGTGTTGTTATTCACCCACCAATGTTCAAATTATAACAGAGACATTCTACCCCCCCTGCTCTTTGTCTATGAAAGGTGCTACTTGCAACTTGAAAACATTCTCTTATTTTAGTTGCTAAGCTAATGTAACGTTCAATTTTGCTTAGTTGTTCAACTTGAAGTCAAATAACTTGTAAATAATATGACTTCTTTTGTCCTTCCTTTCAATTGATTTTTCAAAAGAGTGGAGTCTAAATGCCCTGGTAGCAAGAAGGATAATAAGAGATTATCTTGTGGACAGTAGATGTACTGTTGTTGCTATAGAGGGCAATAAGATATTATGCTGTGAATAGTGGAAAATGAGTTGTGGATAGTGCATGATGATTAAGGTAGCACGAGAGTATGTCGTGTACAGCCAATGAAGTGTTTTTTCTCTAGAAGGGCAATGACGGATTATATTGTGGACAGTAGAAGAATTGGGTTTGAATCTTATCAATGCTTAACTTGTGACAATCAAATATTTTAAACTTTTGGTTTGTAGCCAGTAGTGTTTTGGTGTTGTAGTTTGGGTGGATGGTGATCTTGGGCCCTGGCTATTTTCAAGGTTAATGGCTTTGGTGAAGCAAAGATTTTGCAGTTATCTTATGGTGGTGAGTGGGAAGAGCTACTTCAATGATGATTCAATGATTGTATGACTCCATTAAAATAATGGGCAAATTTAAGTGGAATTTTGTTGTATCTTCTGCATTATTACTCACTTGTATATTGGCTGGAGTTTGTGCTTCAATGACCTCTAGCCATATATGAGTCCATTCCATGTAATATAATATATATTTTTCTGAAATTGAGTTGCATAAAATCTGTGTTTTTCTTTCTATTGATTCTATTTGCAATTTTTTTCAATACAGTTTAGCAAGTTCTTCTATTCTATTAAATGGTTAAATTTAAAATACATAATTACAATTGAACCAGAGATTATACAATCCCATCCCAACGAGAAACCAGGTCATGTTATTATTTGACATAATAGTAAAGAGTTAAGATATGTCCAAAAATGAAACTGTGTGGCATTTCCATAAAAAAAGTCTAGCCTAACATAACTGTGAAGTCAGAATTAAGTCTAAACAGCGCATGAAATTATAATATACATAATAAAAATGGGAACTCATGGCCAGAAACCTGCAATTAGGGTCAACTGCACCCTTCAACCATGTCAATGGCAGAATGAAACACAATTGGGGAATCCCTGGAAGAACCCAGAAGCTCTGCTGGGAGGACACCATCATTTATTAAGAGCCAAGAACAGAGAGTTATAAAAAAAATTGTTTTTTTTGTTCAGAATTTCCAGTTTTTGTCAAATTTCTTGCCTGTCATTTTTCTTGGATAGCATAGCATGAACACAACATTTTTTGTGTGCATGTAAAGTTCTAATTTTCAAAAAAAAACTTAGTGTGGTTGGAGCCAAGGTGGGGATGAAACCCTATACCATCTCACCCACATCCAAATCTTCTCTGTATGCCTTCTCTATCTTAACATCCTCCTCTATGGCCCCTCTATGGCCTTGATTTAGTGCTAAATGTGGGCACAGAGTAACCTGTTGAAAGGCCAAAGCCACTGAGGCAACATCTCCATTTTTTCCAAAACTTGTCCAAAATCACCTCTTAGGTATACATGTCAATTTACCTTGTTGGAGTATCAATTGAGTTATGCTTATAGAACCAACTGCAAGAAGTATAATGAACAGGGAATTTACAGATCAATTGCAAATTGGCCAAGGTAACCCCCTTTGACTCTCAACTCATTCCATGCGACTTATTTGAGATTCCCCTGGTAAGTCTCAGGCCCAAAATTGGGGGTTTTAGAAAATAAAATGTCTGAATAGTAAAGCACACAAACTAGAAGTGTAATTGGAAAGCGTTAATGGATTTGGATATGATTCAGGCAGTGATCATTTACAGGCTGCTCCTACTAGTGAATATTGTCAAGTTTCAACACAAACACATGCCTATTTCTTCCATCACGCAAGGAAATTCATTCGTGATATATATCTCCAAAGCCCATAGCCTAGTTTCCTTACACTTACCCCTGCATTGGATTACTTTGAAATCTGCAGCAATCTTTACAAAAGTTTGCAGTTGCATGAAAGAGAACACTTGCGTAAGAGACCACAGTCACAGACCTACATTCCCTTCCCTAAAATTTCCCAGGTTAATACATTTTTAGTCAAAATTGTACTTACTGACTGTAAGGGACCTTGGTACAAAACGGATGGTTTCTCTAGCTTTATGTGATTCACAACTAAAATTATATTGATCTACACATTATTCTAGTATAGACTAGTGTCAAACAATTGATACGATACAATTCTACTTCTTTCCTTTGCAAGTTAGGGTGCTCGTATATTCCTGGGCAGATGTTCATTCCTTGTGACTCCATAAGGGTATCAAAATAATATGGCATCCGTGATAGAAAGGTATTACTTGCTTGAGTTCTACATGCGAAGTTAAAGGATAACCCTCTATTGATCAGCTATTTCTCTGTTGGAGCACGTTGGTAGCACAACTTAATCTGATCAATAATGGAAGTAAGGAATGTTGCACCTGACTTCCACTTATATGATTGGAACAAACCACAAGCCATGTTGGGTGGTAACATCTGAATTTCCCTCCCTACGAAGGAACGTGGCTCTTGATGAATCAAGGCCCAGCAGGATCTTCCTTCGTAGTGCATGCTCAGGTCCCACAACTTCATTTGCTTTCTCTCAAGCCCATTCTTCAAACATTTCCCTCTTTTGTCATTGAGGGGAGACTTGGTTGGTGTACTGGGGGGTGTTGTTATTCACCCACCAATGTTCAAATCTTAACAGAGACATTCTACCCCCTTGCTCTTTGTCTATGAAAGGTGCTACTTGAAACTTGAAAACATTCTCTTCTTTTAGTTGCTGAGATAATGTATCATTCAATTTTTTTCAGTTGTACAACTTGAAGTCAAATAACTTGTAAATAATCTTACTTCTTTTGTCCTTCCTTTCAATTTTTTTTTAAAAAGAGTGGAGTCTAAACACTTACCCAAATCAATGTGTGTAGTTTTTCAATTTGGAAACAATGAATAAGCGTGGGTGATGATCATTAATTAGTTGAAGTTTTCCTAGCGACCACTGACAACTAACTTGCATGGAGAACTATAGAGTAGATAAAACGTGGTTTCCTTCACCTTCACCAACTATTCCAAATTCTCATGTTCAATTTGTTAAACATGATCATTGAAAATATTTGCATTCACCTTCTCATTAGTGAAGGAATTGAGATGTCATAAATATGTGTCTACTGAAGTACTATATTCCTTGGCTTACCATATCTGTAAATCCCTTCTCCAACTATGGGAAAATTTTGCATAAGGGATTCTGGAGAATCACAGATTCTTCATTGATTTCACCATCATCCTTAGGATTATAAACTACCTACAGTCTCCTTTTATGAGTATTGATGGTTGTAGGGGTAGAAAAAAAAACATTTCAAGAAGGTTTTCAAATGGGGTAGCAGTTTATGAAGTGGAGTTTATATATATATATATATATATATATATAAACTCCACTTCATAAATACAGACTCCTTTAACTATTAAAGGAATGATATACATATGGCTTTAATATAAGAAAAAAGGGCTGCAAATGTAGCTTCCACAAACAAATCCAGGAGTCAAACAGAGATCACCAACTCACGTAATGTTTACATGTCTTGTCCATGAAAGAGACTACAAAAAACTACCCAAGTAAATAAATACTAAGAATTGACCACACTAGTTACACTAGGAGGCTAGTCATGGTAATTCTCTAGGGTAGGGTTCTAAGCCAAGATATGGGGATTGACACTAGGAAGCTAGAGTGGGGAAGCTTGAGACCATATGGCCAAGGGATAACATCATTACCTACTTGTTGCTTGGTGGACTATGTTGGAATTTGGGTAGCTCAAAGGAATTTTTGAGAGGTGAAAACCCACCAAAAGGAGTTGGTTGGGCAAGTTACCCAAGTAGTTGGAGTTTTGACCCAAAGATGTGGGTTTGGACCCAAGACAATTAATTATTTATTCTAATTTAAAAACTGTCATGATCATAAAAACTGTCTTCAAGGGCTATTTGAAGTTTTTTTCCATGATGGAATCAAATTTATTAGCATCTTAACTTCCCTTTAGAGCAAACCTAAGATGGTTAGTGGTTTACTTTCAGTTTTGGAGGAGAAAGATGCACGTGCAATATGCTTGCCTTGAAAATAGTGTTGGAAGATCTTTGGTGAAGAAAAAGTATGGAGTGTGATGTGAAGTTTGTTATTAGTTTGTTGTGATCCTTTGTGGACCCATGAAGACACTTTCAGTATCTAGTGCAAGGCATTTTCTCCTTATTGTTGACATATATAGGAAAATGTACATGTTTTTCTAATAATAAAGTTTGTTGCATTTGTTGAGTTCAAGAAATTAAGAGAGGAATGGAGAATGAATTAGGGAAGAGAATTAAATTCCTTCAATCAGATAAGGAAAGGGAGTTTGCATCAAATGAATTTTCCAATTGTTACACAAGTGAAGGTATTTAAAGGCAAAGAAAATTCTACACTTTATTTACTTGAATAGAATGGGTTGGTTGAATGAGGAAATAGGATAGTGTTGGAGATTTCTAGATGTATATTTTTTTAAGGCAAGGGATTTCCAAGTAAGTATTTACTATCTTATTGATTATTTTCATCATCACTCTCAGTGGTGCCTCTAACGTCTCTATTCAAACAAACTTAAAGTCTTTGGTCAAGTTATATCAGCTAGTATCATACATTGATCAAATGCATCTGAAGCAACCTGCCTACTATTCTCTGTTTTGCATGTGTCAATAAGAAATATACCTTAAGTGTGATGATGCCTTTTTGTTCTGAAGCTTCTTGCTATCAATAGTATACCACAAGGTTTAGGCTTGTTGATGCCTTTTAGGATCCCTTCAAGTTGTTGGCCTTGTTCTTCAAACCACTCATTCAAGACAGTGTTAATGACTATTATATCATGCCAGCAAACTCTAGAAGATCTTTGTGCTTAGGGAAATTGTATGATCTTCAGAACTTACTCACTGCAGGTATACTTTAGTTAGGCCCATAAGAGGACTATCATGAACACTTTAGGATTATTGTCATATAAAAGGTTATTTTCACAAGGGTGTTGTATCAAAACACTGCAATGATGAACCTTGAGGCTTACTACTGCAATAAGATAAATCTATTGTATACAGTGAGACTGCTTGACAACAAAACTACTATGGAAATGATGAGATCCTAATTATGATGCCCTTTCACTTCTTCAACTTAAATGGTGTAGTAATGTAAATTATGTTTCCATAGTTGAAGATCTGAAGTATTTTGCGATATTGTTGTTGTACCATGGCACCTGGATCAGATCCAGTGTTTATCAACACTTTTTTGATAGCATGTTTTATTTTCTTCCTGTTGTTGTTCATTGGAAATTCTGAACCACTTTCTCAACTGTCAGATTAGATGTAATATTCATGCATATTCAGCTTTGTTAGTAGAAAAGAATGTAACCATTTCAGGAATTAGCAGTTGGTGATATATGGTTGAAGTTGTAATTGAGGGATGTCAGAGCTATTAGCATTCGCAAGGGTGATTGATGGAAAACGTTTTGAATGCCTCCAAGAAACTTCCTCACTTCACTTGCAAGCTTTATCACCCCTTGTTCTGGATGGCCTATGAAATTATAACAATAAATCAAGTTATAAATTTCACTCCAACTGCGGAGAAACACAATATTCATAGCATGGATGTATGAAAGGGCTAGTATGTCAGAAGAAAAACTCACCAATGCTATCCATGGCTTGCTCCAACTTGAAAATATAGTCACGGTTATTCCCACATGGACCAGCAGCTTTTGCAATTTGCCTGCATACAAGATGATGCCATCTGTAAGTGAAATTCTGTTGAAACATTTTATACTTAAAACAAATCTCATATTTCAAACATTTGGGTCAAATATATTGTTGTAAGTTACATACCTTGCCATTTCTTGCAGTGGAGCTGGGCCCAAATAGTACTTGTTTATGTTATTGTTTAGAGTTGATATTAACCTGCAAGAATTATAAAACCAATGATTATGATGAATCTGTCTAAAAAGCAGGAGCAAAATGTATTGCCATATAAAACAAAGCCAACAAAAAATGAGACAAATCCAGAGAAATGATACCTTGCCATTTCTTGCAGTGGAGCTGGGCCCAAATAGTACTTGTTTATGTTCTTGTTTGGATTTGATATGAACCTGCAAGAATTATAAAACCAATGATTATGATGAATCTACTAGTGATTATGATGAATCTGTCTAAAAAGCAGGAGAAAAATTTATTTCCATATAAAACAAAGCCAACAAAAAATGAGACAAGCCCATAGAAATGAAGGCTATGAGATCAAATATGCTTGAACTCGCACTAGGACTCCAGTCAGAAATGGGGTTGCAAATTATCTTTCCTCCTACAATAACAAATCCACCATTGAAGATCATACATCATATGAAAATTTCAAACACATGAATAGCTTCTATATATTTCCAAGAAATTGTTAGACATTTTCCATATATATGGAGCAATGTAGAGCATATTACTGTGTATAAATCTACAGAGGCCTTAAGATCATATTCACATTCCCTACCTTCCAAATATTGATTATCACATTTATTAGTAAAAACCCATTAGCATTTTTCCCATTAATAGGCAAACAAAAACATGCTAAACAAAACAGTGAGCCTCCCCTTTCATCCCACCTCCATAGCCAATATTTCTTTCTCTGGTTCTCCTCTCACATAGTAAGCTCTACCCCACTAAGAATATCAACCAAAAATCATTGTCAGTCCATACAGAAAAAACAATGGAGATGCAGAAAAATACCCTTCACAAGACAAATAAAAACCAATAGAGTTTAAACAGCCTTTACATGGATTTCTTATTGCAAAATATCTAGTATTCCCAGCAATGTACATAGCTCAAAAATTATATGGGAATATAGACAGAAGATAAATGTAAGATAAGAATATTCTCTGCTCTTACAAAAATAGCTCCCTCTTGCGCTTCCAATGTACATGTCCGAGCTGGAGACTGTGGAGTCCCATGGTGGTCAGTACAAGCTACAAAAAGCACAAGGAGGAAGTCCCTTTAAACAACCATTCCAGCAGTAACACCATTTTTCGTTATTGAATGATGTGAATAACTCATCATTATGAAAGAAATTTAAACCTAAGTTAAAAAGTCTTTGGTAGCCTTTCATATATCCGACAAATTCTTCATCAACATCAACATCCACAAGCCTGTACAACCCATTCTGTTTTAGCACCGATGCAATCACCTAACCATTGGTCCATTACCTTTATCTTTCACAAAACGATTTTCAACACTAAATGAGGCCTCCAAATATGGACTCTATATTGTTATCTCACTAATTGAGAGAAGCTTTTTATCCATATCTGATCAATGGTATGTAATGCACATTCTCGAAAGTACACTTCTTAACATCTAACAATTTCATTTGAACATCCCCACAATTTTCCACAAAATGCACCCAACCAAAACCAAAGACTATAGTTTCTATTTTGGATTTGGCTTCAACGAAGGTAATAAACCAATCCTTCTTGATGGTCATGTGCTTTAAAGCACCAAAATCAAGGAACCAATTATGTAAAGGCCTACCTCCCACCTAAGAATAAATATAAATATATATATATATATATATATATATATATATATTCTAGGGATCTTGCTGCCAGGCTGTCATAGGTTTCCTAGCTGTGCAGGTGTTTATTACTGTTGTGAATTGTGTGTGGCACTGAACTGGGATTGAGTTTAATACACAGTTCAATGCTTAGATTTTTTTATAATCCAGAGCCAATTCGTCCCTTTGTCTTGTCCATTCTCACCGCATTTCATGATTGAAAGTAAGATTAGGTCAAGGTTCATCAAGGGTGAAAATTGTTTCAGTCATAATTGACTTCATCACATCCACGGACAAGTTGCCAGTAATTGATATCTGGCCAGATTTGTCATGCCTATAGAACAATATGGTTCTTTGGGTTATATTTTATTTGGACTTATAAGTTATAAATACCAGATTTGAAAATATGCATATACTGAAAACATATCTCTCCTTGTACAAATTTAAAACAAGACAACTTTTGTACAACAATACTAGGAGAGCATTGGCAAGTTCTAGAGTGTGCCTCCTCTCCAATCAATGGAGCTATCAGGTAAATACAGGGTGCCACTGCTACTACTTGTGGGATTCTGCTACAAACAGATTCATGGCATGGCATGGGCATGACGTGGGGAATGGAGTTTTTCTAATGGTTCTCTTCATGTTGATGGTTATAATTTTAACAAATTCAGCAGGGTGGCTGCAACTGGCACATATTCCTTTCAATATCCAGATTTTGAAGGCATGAGAAGGAATAATATTTTGAAGAAGTGAAAAGAAGTTCACCTTATTATAGTTACCATGCTAGGTCTTCCTTTAAGAGCTTCACAACATCAAATAATTTCCATAAATATGGTTGTGTAAGAGTCGTGATGGTGTTGTAATGTAAATTATGTTTCCATAGTTGAACATCTGAAGTATTTTGCGATATTGTTATTGTACCATGGCACCTGGATCGGATCCAGTGTTTATCAACACTTTTTTAATAACATGTTTTCTTTTCTTCATGTTGCTATTCATTTCTCCTCAAACTCCTCTCCAACCTCAATATCAGTGCTAGTAGTAGCATGAGCAACAACACTACGCTTAGCAGAACTAGAAGAACGCGTTTTCCAAACTGCAAGAGAACTACTTCCCTCACGAGTCACCATGTACCATGCTTGGTCTCGGTGGTTCTCTTCCTTCTACTCCTGGTTCAACTACCATATCTTCATTGGAACCAACACCCCAAAGTCCACTAGACAACGATTCACCATTTTGTAGTAGTGATTCGCCATTTGTACTGGTGATTCGCCATGATTTTACAAGATAATATAATCTTATGAGAGTTTCGCCAAAAAATTATATATACATATTATATTATTAATAAAATCGCCTTCCATTTTTCCTATGTATCATGGGGATTCGCCCATTTATTATATATATAAATTTAGGGGGGTTCTTAAAATTTTCCCTGATTAACCCCCACGGTTAATTAATAACTTACCCAACCAATCATATTGCTCCCAATATGATTAAATAATATTTAATTATGTTGGGCCTGCCCTTGTTAATCTCCCCTCATCTTGCCTCCCCAATAGCCGTTTGATCAACCCCTACACATCCAATGGTTGTCTTCCATATCGCATCGCCCTCCACAATCGAATGATAATGTGTGATTGCGGAGTGGTTTTGCGAATAGTGCCTCGTCATGCATCACAAGATGTATGGAATCGCCGGCTCCCAGCTGAATACCACCCATCCCCAAAAGCGGTGCGATACATACCACTTACCGCCCTCCGCATACAACAAAAAACCTTTTCCCGCGTACGTCATCCGTCCGAAATAATAAAACCCCCGTTAACCTTGACTTTGTGAATAAAACAAAAAATGCACGTTATTTTCATCATTTTATCCTGCGACCAGTGCTCCCATACAAAAAATATCGAAATCAGCTACTGAATATTTCCAACTGCCACTTTGCCAAACGATTTTCAGCTGAACCAGTCAGCTATTATCTGCACCTGTTTCCTCACTATTCACTTCCTAAAATATGTATTTATCCAATTTCCGTAAAACCCTGCAAGTATTGGTTTTTACTTTAATTCCATAGAAAAAGACTAAAAAACTGTACAATTCGGTCTTTGTTTCACCCCATAAGTTCCCAGACTTGTAATTTTGCCCATTTTTCCACTGAAAACCCAATTTCCTTTTTGAATCCACAAGACCAGAATACCAGAAGCACAATGGTGTGAAGACATGTTGGACCTTTATAAAAAATATACTTGGATGAATTTTGGTTATTTAATACAATAAGTAATGGTAAAAAGGATAAACAGAAAATAAACAGAGAGCATAACAGTTAAAGAGCATCAGTGGTTAAAGTGTATCAGGTAAAAGTCAGAGTGAAAGTTAAAATGAAGTTACAGAGCAGTCAAAGGTAAATAGTAAAAGTAAATATAGAGGTAGTAAAATGGTAAAAAGAAATGAAAATACTTTCACCAACATTGAATTTTTTCTAAAGTGAAAGTAAAACAGTCGAAAGAACAAAAAAGTGAAAAGATGAAAAACACAACAAGAAGGAACATTTTTGCAGAAATTTCATGTTTTAGTCATAGTTTTGCAGAAACTATTGTGATAAATCCAAGATGAATTTTGCAAAACTGAAGGAGTTTTATGTTCTTAAGAGGACCATATACAAAAACCTCTCTCACGTTTCTAACAACTATTATGGTTTTGGAAATATTAAACAATGGTGGAAAGCACGTTTTTCATAAAATTCCAATTAAGTCATAATTTTGTAGAGAATATTGTGGCCAATCGGAAATACATCTTACAAAACTGAAGGATTTTTTTGTTCCTAAGAGAACCATATACAAATACCTATCTCACTTTTTTCATAGTAATTTCCAAATCAGAGATACATGCACATCTTTACAGGTTATTTTTCAGACTCTATAAAACTCTGTTTTACACATATTGTTACAGAGCCTATTGTGCACATCTGGAGAGGAATTTTAGGAAACTGAAAGAGGTTTATCTCACCCACATATTAATACAGAATAACCTCATTCAAGTTTTACATATCTATTACTTATTGAGAAATACAAAGGTATCATTGGACCCCAGTTTTGCAGAATTGTTGGAGCAGAATGCACAAAGAAAGGACGCAGTTAGTGACTTGGATGCCTCATCATCAAATAAGGGTTGGATAAAATTCGAATTCTCCTCTTTGTAATCACCTATCCATAAAAAATAGTGCCAAATATATGCATTAGTTTGATTTTCCTTTACTTAAGTTCTATTTATGTAAAACAGTTGGAGAGATTTGTGAACTAATCTTGATATTTTTTCACAATATTTTAGTTTAGAATTTGTATAAATACTTCACTCTTGGAAGTATTTTGGGTGTGGATTCTTAGAATTTTCTGTAATAGTGATTATTTTGGAATAAAGTGTTGTTGGACAAATTTCGCATGGCTAGCTGGATAAAGAATTGATGCAAAGGACTTTTCACAGGATTCTTGAGTCAGACACCCGATCAATAAGTATTTTATCCCTTATGTTTTAAAGTTTTATATTTTTTTTTATGATACCATATATATTTCATGTCTGAATGATAAACGAAAAAGAATAATTCAGAAATTGCTTGAGTGCAATCTGTTTTCAATCGTTGTTATTCTTAATGTTTTCCTCTGAACTAGTATGAACAGTGAATTCTTAATTGCTCATGTTTCCTAGTTTATTCATTTTGATTATTTGGTAAATAATTCTTAATTTCTCTTTATTAATAATCATTCAAGCTCCCCCTTTCAAATATTATGAAGGATTCTTAATTTCCCTTCACCCATTTTGAGTCCATTCCATTCATTTTAGATCTTTAATTGTTCCCTATTTGATTACCTTGCCCTGTGAAACCATCCCTTGTTAAGAAACTAAATCTAGTTAAGCCATCTTCTTTGACTCCATTAGCCCAATGGCCTAAAATACTCAGTCCTACCCCTCTGTTATTTAATTCCATCACCCAAACATAATCAAAATCCCTAAAATTTCATAACTAGCCTAATATCTTTCAAAAATAAAGCTAAAACTTATAGAGAGAGCCCTCTCTGGGTACAGATTGGCTAGATTATGTACCTAAAAGTTGGTTTGTGGTTACCTCAGACTATTTCTCTTGAACCTGGAGAAATTGCTGAGTGATAACACAATGGATAAGGGAATACTTTCTAGTGTCTGTAGTGCTATGAGCAATCATATGAAGAGCTTCACGAATATCATATTCAACAAATTTCCTTAAAATAATTTCAAAACATGTCTTTTTTTTTCTTTCAATGAATTTGGAGATGAAAATGTTTTATTTGAAAGGTCAACAATATCACCCCTTGATAGTCCATTCCTTAGAAAATTAATAGATTCTTCTCCAACATCATCAGAAATAGTTGTAATTTTTCGGTCAAGGGCTATATCAAAGTCCCTTCGACCAAGGGTGTGAAGATCAAAAACATTCACATCATTTGGTGGAGCCAAGTGAGAAAAAATATGTCATTATTGAAAATCATATTCAAGATTCATTTCCTAGTTAGATAAATGACCATCTTCTTCATCTTTAATATTTTCGACAATTGATGGATTTCGATCAACATGCCATGATAGATATCAAAAATTACTCCAATTTTAAATTATAGTTTCAGCTGAAAGACCAATTTCTTCACGAATGTCATGAAATGGCTTGTACAAGAGAAATTGTTTCTAGCAAAATCTTTCAAATTCGTCTAAAGCCTCAGTAGGAATAGAATAAAACCATGGAAAAACCTAAGAAATATCATGAACATATATAGGCTTCCACATATCTTGTTTACACTTGCTATCAAGTGTCCAAGATCTTGTTGTTTCTATCAAAGATATATGTTCAAGGAAAAAAAGTCTCTTATGATAATTTTGAACAGAAGTGTTCTCATTTGAAGTTTGCAAGTCATCCCTTGAGATTTTCCTTAAAACCTTTCTTCAAACGTTTAAGGAAAAAAATTTCTGACTACAAACAACAAGAGGTAGCTTAAGCAACATATGGAATTTTTATTGTGCTCTAATGTCACGGTCAACAATCATTTCTGCAAGAAGCCTTCTCTATGCACATAAAGCATGATCCTCAAAGCCAATAGAATTTAAAATTTTATTTAACATATGACGATAAATTTCAGACCTTTTTGTGCTTTTGATTCATACTTAGCAATATATTTCAACACGTCATATCGGTAAAGTATTGGTTGGAAATCAACATTTGCACGCCACATTTTTCGAAGGTCAATGTTATGTACATTGATCCTATCATCATTTCTTGTTGGGTCATATTTTTTTCTTCCTTGATCATCTATGAAAAATATTGATTCATCATAATGATCCCATGGAACAGTGTACCAACATGTGAGAACAAGTCCCTTTTTGTGCAAACAATAATCTAAACTACACTTTTTGTGCCTTTGGACAAGGTTTAGAAATTCTTCATAATCATTATGAGGATTTCAAGAGAAAATATTATCAGTATTAAATAGGAAAAGGTTTTCATAGAGGCTTCTTGGAACCATTATGTTGTGAAAATGTATCTCACATGGATTCTATGCAGCTACCTAATTTTCAAAGAATCTCTTTGAAAGTTGTACATAAGAAGCATTTCCCCGATCAAGTCTTTCCATGTCAAGAGTGCCTTGCAACCATAGGAAACCATGAATATGTGTTGAAGCTCTATGTTTCCACTCACATATTAAGAAAATAAATATATAGGTAATACAAACAATATAAATGTAATCATAATAAACAATTGACAAAGTATAGAACATAAATTCAACAACACAAACCTGTACCAGAAGTCTTCTACTTTAAGATATTTTTGGATAACTTCCTCTCTAAATATATTGAATCTATGGTGCATAAATGTGGCAAAAATATGAGGGTACTAGATTAAATTATCAACTTTCATACGATAAAAATTTAAAGAATGATAATGTGAATGTACAGGAATGAGGTTATGCAACTCTGGCCACTTTGTGTCAGTTGCACTAAAAGTAAAAACTAAAGATGTACATCCCATCTGTGTAATAATGTCAGGAAATTAAGCCCAAAAATTAGTCCAGTATGCCCTTTTACCTCTTAGATAAGATCCAAACTACATAATATGCTCAACCAACTTAATATCTGGTAAATCATAAATTTTGTGACGCAAGTCTTCAGTTATTGTTGGTGAGTTATCATGTAAATGTTTCTTCACAAGTACTGCGGCAGTTACTTGGATTTGATGCAATATTATCATGTTAAATAGGTAATATCAAAAGCAAGGATGGCTTCCAAACCTCAGATCATAGTATATAAGAATATTTAATTCATACTCATGAAATTCAACACTACAAATACATGGATGCAACCAATTATCATCACTAGTGGGGAACAATGTTGGGAATGCCATATCTAATAATCCCTATTGTATAATATTCATTCACTGGATAGGTTCCAATATTGGTCCAATCCATTTCTTGAACGTGTGAAGAATCAACATTATCAAGAAATTGTATAATTTATTCTACTTCTCTCCATTCATTTGGCAGGCGAGGAACAAAAGTAGAAATATGTGAGGGGAAATGCTCACTAGGAAACCCTTCATTATTATCTGCATTGGTCTCATATTATTCAATATCACAATCAACAAATTTAACCTTGGAGGAGACATATGTTGATCTTTCGGGAAGGGTATTCACTGAATCATAGTCAATTACAACATCTCGATAATATTCATCATGTTTGATTTTGAAAATAAATACAGCCATCACTCGAGGTATTTTGACGTAAAATTCATAATATTTATACTGAGCGATATGTATCCTCACAATTAGAAATTTAATATCTTCAACATTTCAGGGAAGACTTGGTAGAATTTTAGAAATATCTTCATGAAAGTTAATTGTGTGGCCTTTATACTTATATTTCCCACCTTGAGCATGTTCCACTTGCAAAATAGGATTCACACGTGTTATTAACATTTCTTCAACTTGAGTAAGAATTCTTAAAATGTGAGGTTTCTCACCAAGATCCATGTTATTATATTGACAAAAAATATGGGACCCTTTTTCATTCTTACATCGTCTACAAACATGTCCTTCAAAAACTATCAAAACATGGATTCCAGGATATGATTCTTGGAAAATGCAGCACATTTGGAAAATTGAAAATGTATCTATCTTTGCTTGAAATATTTTATGCAATACAATCATGTTTTCATCAAAATGAATATGATCTCTATTGGTCAGGTCATGTCGAGAACAGAGTGGAACAGTAAAATTTCTTCTAAAATGTACTTCACCTTCAACAACATGGCATTCCCTTCCCAAATTTGAAACTTGTCAAATCTATCTATGATAGGGCCTTTCCAAATTTATGGTATACATTTATTGAACCTGAGAGGATGGCAAGGAATATTTTTCATAAAATCTATTAAACTTTAATTTCCAAATAATTATAAATGAAACAAGAATCAAACACATTCAATATTTACATTTTTTTGGTGTTGTGGATGAAGGCTACGAGAAGGTTGTACTTCGCTTGTAAAATTAGTCGATGGAAGATTTGGGGAGTTATTTTTTGTGCCTCTATTCAAATGATTTGTTTCATGTTTCAAAAAAATAAAATACATTATAAAACTAAATATCCAACCAATAAAGATTCAAAAAATGGAAAACAAACAAATACATTGAACATTGACATTAGTTTAACAATTTTATGTTTTGGATTCCATTTCTCCAACTTGATTAGATGAAATCGTGTTTTTGCCACAAAAGGTTATAAAATAAAATGTACAACTAACTATAAATGAAAAAATCATAAAAATATCAAATTCATTCAACATTTACACTTGTTTGGTGATAAGGATGAACATTATGAGATGCTTCCTCTACACTTATAACATCAGTAGATGGAATATCTATGAATTTAATTTTTATACCTCTATTGAAATAAGTTGTGTCTTGTTCGAAAAAAATAAAATATTCAATAAAAATAAATGTCCAGCCAATAATCAAAAAATGAAAAATAAAACAAATACATCGAGCATTAACATTAGTTTTCTAATTTTATCGGCTAGGAGAATGTAGAGGAAGGTTATCACATTCTTCATCTTCACTTCTCATATAAGTAGATGGAACACTTCGGGAGTAAATTTCTAGACCCCTATTAAAATGAGTTGTATCCTATTCCAAGGGAAGAAAATACCATATATGTTTAGTAAAAAAAAAAAAAAAAAATTAAATAGAGGAATGTAATAAAAAAACCATTATTGTGAAAAAAATCAAAATATCATTGCGTTAACTCCATTGTTCCATGCGAAATGCTATCAAGGATGACTGATTCTCTTGGCGGGACAACATTACTTCAAGAAAGGGTATCGGAAGATCAATTTTTTTAGCAATTGGCTCCAAATTATCAAACAAATGGCCAATTTAAATATCATCCAAATCATCATATAAAATGTCATCATTGCCTCTGCCATGAATATTTTGAAACCTTTGGCCTTGCTCAAACCATGTAATTACAGACACAAAAGGGTTAGGGTGAACATTTTCATCCACGTTATCGATATGATGTTCTTCCCTATTGCAAGATGTTTCCAGAATATTATGAACATTGTGAGGAGAGCATCTAACAACGAAATTATGCTGGCGAGGATCATATTATGACGATGAACTATCAATGGGAAATGTTCTTTCCATGATATCATCCATAGTATGATACTTATGAGGAATAAAATATCATTTTGAAGAGAGTTTTCACCCATTCTTTTATGATATGTAGCTGTCCTATGCTCATTTATTGTGACCTTATTTTTGGATACCATAAACGGCGACTTTCAGTAGACCTCACAAGTGATGTTGGTGACATATTATGTTTTCTTGTAAGCTTGTGTGTGCCTTCATATGACTTGTCTAAAATGAATAATAACATATTTATTATGGAACCATAAACATGGAACATATAATATATTTAATATAAACAAACACAGAATAATGAAAAAGGTATGTGTTTTTTTTTTGCAACTGTATAAAAACATGAAGAGCGTATATGGTATTTTACTAACCATATAAAATTGTCAAAATGTATAAGGATTTTTCCAAATGGCTAAAAAAATGGTTTTTTTCCAAATGGCTAAAACAAAAAAGGCTAAATTTTCTTGTTTCATATTATAATCATAATGGGAAACCCATAAAATTGGGAAGAATACAATAAGAATTATATGAGTTGGAAGTATATATAAATATTTGGTAGTATATATACTTTCAAAATATAAATGTAAATAATAAAATATACATAAATATATAACATTCTTTTAGAATTAATGAGAAAACACTAATTCAAATAACATGTAAAAAATAACTCATAATAATTATAATTATACAAACAAAGAAAAATTCATAGCATCCAAACACATTGACATGCAATTAAGAGAACTTAAGGTGATTCAATATGAAATATTTTCTAACAAATTGCAATGGGATTAAATATCCAACATCGGATACATACACATATTTCTGAAATTCACATATTTTTGAAATTCGCATATTTCTAAAATTTCAACGGGTGCCATATAAATATCCATACAATCGTAATTTTAAACTATTACCATATAGACCCAAAGTATGTAAAGTAAAAAAAATGGACATATTTTCCACAACCACGGAGAGTATATAAAATCAAAATATTTATAAGAACTGCTAACAGGATCAATAGCCTAAGACTCCATATCCATATCTAATGGTGGAATCTCATCAACATAATTGCTATTAGGGAGAAATTGAAAAAGAAATTCTAGACTCAATCAAATAATTGCAGTCATGTAGCGTTGGATACCGAAACCCGGACATTTGTTGATTATTTGAATTATAAATATATTTTGGAAAACAAAGGTCAGTCATCATGTCCTATAATATGAAAGGAACTTCACTGCAGTTTCACATAAGAACCACACCATGGATTGTTCGAAATGGAATATTACCATCAAATTTACTATTTATATCTGTAGAAATTTCTTCCAACAAATTCCATCTAAAGCCCCAATCATCCTCAAGTAGTCAATTCTTTGTTCAATGCACGGTTGACCAAAATGGAAAGAATATATTTCTTCAATTGACCATACAAAATTGGAGCCATCATTGACAAGGCATATCAATTGGTTCTTGTGTATTTATAATGGCATACACTGTATTTTAGTGATTGGAACAAATGAAGAAACCCATTCATTTTTTATTACATCAAACTAGTATATTATATAACCATATCGAGGATAATCTTCATACTCCTTGTCCATATAGATCCAAAACACTTTAATTTTATAAAACAGTCCATTCTTAGGGGGTGAAGTGCCACCAAATGGAAGATCAACCCTTCATGACTACTACAAACATAGAATTTAGACTGCATTCTATCATACATATGTTTTAGAGAAACATAGTCATATTTTGTGTTGCTTACATTTTCCAATAATTAAAATAATCCCCGGTATCCAATTCATATTGGCCCTATGTTTTTAGAGGCCTTTGTAAATGGATTCATTACAAAATAGTTGTGTGAATGGGAGCATTTTGTTGGTAAGGATAAAATTACCATTGGTCCAATAGTAGACTCTACTTTTTATCTTGAATCTATGAATCACAAATGAAAATGAGATATGTTCCCTTTCTCATTAAGGTATTGAGCAACAAAATAATTGTCTTCATTATTGAGGAAAGGAACCATAAATACAAATTCATTCATATAGACATGCTTGCAACGCATTAAGAAAGAAGGGTTTTTTAAAACATCATTCCTTTGCTTACAAACAATTCTAAAATTTATAAAAAACGATAAAGGGAGCCACATGAAGATAATTTCAAGATAATTGTCTTCGTTATTGAGGAAAGGAACCATAAATCCAAATTCGTTTGTAAAGACATGCTTGCAACACATTAAGGCATAAGGTTTGTAAAACATACTTCCATTGTTGACAAATAGTGCTAAACTTTATAACAATCGATAAAGGGAGCCACATGAAGACAATTTCAAGAATTTCAAATGGAAGACAACTCCAAATAACTCGATCCATGATCAGAAAATGAAATCAACTAAAATTAAAAAAAAAAAAACACATTTGATATCAACAAAATAATTTAATGTTGAATAAAATTAGAAGTAACATGCATACATAATTTTCCATAATATATTTTTAATATTAATATAAATTAATATTTTCAATATAAAAATAAACATTAAACCATTTAATTGTTAATGGTTTAATTAACATTAAAGCATTTTTTTAATGTTAAAAAACTTAATCTAAAATACCTCTCATTGCAAAATAACCTAATGCTACATGAACGAAATGATATAAAAATACCAAATATTTTAATCCTAGGGTCATTAAACCTAAATAAATGGAATGTTATCAACCCTAATTTTTAATAAAAATATTTATACTAATGTATAGATACAAAACATATTTTTATATAGATTCTCATGTTTAACATTAATATCTATATTTATTATAATATCTATTAATATTGTTAATATCAATAACAATAATAATATTAATGTGTTAGGAATCTGTAATTTTAGCAGATTGGTGAGACTAAAACTGCAGAAGCAACATTATTTCAACCACTTTGGGATTCTAGGATCTAGCCCTCCTGAATCCGGAGAGGGATCTCTCCAATAAGTGAAAAGATGGTTTTGTCTTTGGAGTTTTGGGTAATGATATTAGGCTAGTTATGAAGGCCAAGGGTTTTGTTTGTCTTTTGGATGGTTGAGCATGAAAATTGCTTGAGGGGAAAGTTCTAAGTACAAAAAGTTTCAAAGGTGAGAAGTTGCAAGCAAATACAACAGCTTTGGCTGAAAAGATAGATATAACGCTGGTATTTAGTCCATTGGGCTATGGAGTCATAACAGGGCTTTAATTGAGAAACAACATCAAGAGTGATCCAAGGGGAAAGTCATCTATAACACAAGATTATCGAGATTAGAGTGATGGAATGGAAACAATAAAGTGTTGGAGGGGTGGAAAATGATAATAATTTCACAAAGGATTTACAGTTAGTCCAAACAAGAAAAGCCTCTTAAGTAACTGTTTAAAACCAACCAAGGACAGGGCTAACCATTGACTTCTTGGGAAAGCTTGTATTAAAGTAGCTTAATTGACAAACAATCCAGCAATCCACATAATTACCTTCAGAAAGTATGAAAACATATAAGAGAAACAAAATGTAACCTAAGATCAGATAAGGTACTTTTAAACTTAGTCTTCTTTCAGCCAACACGATGGGAAAACTTCAGAATTTGCCTTTGGAGAATAGAAGCTAGAAACAGGGCAAACCATCACTTTTCTAGTCTAACTTTAATAAGCAAATAAGGAAAATAACTTTTAAGAACAATGTTTAAAGAAAACAGTAGGGCGAGGGAACTCCAGCATTCCTAACTGTTTGGACTGTATTGAATCATTCTTAAATAAACAAATTGGAGGAAAACATTGAGATAAAGCTTATCAGTCAGAGAAGGGTACTGGTAAACAGTAAATCCTAACTCTATAAATGTTGTTCTTTATCAGAGAATAGTGAACAATATAACATACATAGAAGGAAAACAATAACAAAGAAAGAGGCACTTCACCAGTGATATAGACCAGGATCCCAAGAAACAACTTGTTATTGATGTCAAACCAGTTATAGTACTCAGGTCCAATGTTTCAATTCAGCAATCATCTTCACTATCCAGCCTAACAGTCTAACACAAACAAAGCTTCAAGGGCCAGTGAACACTATCTATAGTCAGAAGCTTAAGCTCAAATGTATCTCAAAGTTCTGCAACCAACTCAACCAACCCATCTCTCATCTTCTGCAGAAGTATATATAGAAGAATGAGGAGGTGAGATTTGATAAAATATCTCTAATTACAATTAATACAGATTTAATGGCTCCTAGGCCCTTGGGGGGCTCAATGAAGAAACTCACAATAGGTTTCTTTTGTATTAAATGATTTACATAAAGTTTTAAACTCGGTGGGAGCTTTTTTTGACCTTGGAGGTTCTGTGTGATGTCGGGGTTACTCCGCAGATATTGTTTGCATTAATTTTCCCTGCAGAAGTAACTCTCTGGCTGCGTTGAGGCGAATATCTTCATTTGATCAATAACTTCGGCCTCTGATTGAATACTTTGAGGCACAGGTGGCATTTAGGCAGCTGGGAGGAATCAATTTGCCTCAGAGGTGGCAGTGGAGTCTTTCTGTTGATAAAACACTTAAGATTTTCCTCTTTAATTGTGTTTTTAATCGGAGATTAGGCTTTTTATAATCATTCTTAGCCGTAATCCCCACAAAACCTATCATCAATCCTTTTCTCTGGTATGTTTTTGTTATCGACATTGATACTCTTTGATTTGTGATTGACTTGCTGTGTTTTTCTAATGTGCAGGGCCGCCCAGGGGCAATATGGCGTCAATTCTTCATGAAACATTGATGAAACATGAAGTTTAAACCCTGCGATTGATTTTCTTTGATGGATCAGAGGAGGGAGGATCATCACCCTCTGCTTCTGAATTTTCTTCAGACATGGCGGAAAAACTATTAAAAACCCTACAAAATACAAAAAACATTATAAAATTCTGCATATATAGGTTTGCTGCTTCAGAAATCACGTGGAAAGAGCAGGGCCGTTGGATGGCATCATCCAATTGTCGAGATTGATCGGGGGAAAACAAAAGGAAGGCGGAAGAATAATTTAAATCAGAGTCGTCAATCACGTAGAGATCGATGGCTAGGAGAGGAGGTGAAGGGACGATAGTGGGCCGTCGGATGAGATCGGCCCAAGCGAT
This sequence comes from Pinus albicaulis, assembly GCA_034641835.2. Classification (NCBI taxonomy): domain Eukaryota; kingdom Viridiplantae; phylum Streptophyta; class Pinopsida; order Pinales; family Pinaceae; genus Pinus; species Pinus albicaulis. Next base: position 1,074,060,344 of record CM076574.1, read on the forward strand.
CAATGGTGGAGAAAAGGCATTAAAAACATTAGAAAATGTGACCGGACATCAAGATTTTAATTAAACCATGTTGAATAAAATTCCCGGGTCCGGATTTGCTGACTAGATGAGGAACCATGGAAACCTGCCCAATAGAAAACTGCCGCATGGACGCTGATCTGGCGTTGGGACCACCGGCACTATTGTGGACGAGGGGATCGGGCGATGGAATGTGGGTCGTCGATCTGCAGATTAGATTGACGGCAGAGATCTTTTAAACACCGCGTCGTAGCCTGGTTATCACGTGGGCATCTTCAGTGAGTGATCGTCATCCGATGGGTGGCCTCAGACCAGACGGTGGATGTCCATATCGCGCCGGGTCCATGTCCAAAATTTAATGCGCGATGGACAGTGGTTTCATGAATAGTTCCCAAGACACGTGTTTGCCAGCGTATGGAATCGCTGCAAAATGGAAGAAACCGCCGCGCGCTCGGAAGTGGTGCGATGAAAACCGCCTGGTTTTTCAATTGGTGAGTGGATGGCAGGGGCCACTGGGGTGATAGACTCCGCGCCGTCGATATTCAGATCAGATTGACAGTGGAGATTGAATGGGGTTTTTGCACCGGCAGAAAGTTAAAAAAAAAAAAAAAAACGTTAAAATAATATAAAACCAAAGGTTTTACACTTCGGGTGAATATATTTAATAATTCAAAGTGGCTTGGCGCCCGATTGCAGGGCCAGAGGTTATATGGAAAGCCATATGACTGGGGGATTGTGGATGAGGGCTAATAGGCATGGGGTAATGCAATAAGCACTTAGAAGACTTAGCGCTCGGTCCTAGCACCTAGGCGTAAGGAGGGGGGTTTAAAGACTTAGCCCTAGCGGGCTTAAGTCTACAATACATGAAAATATGACTTTTATGGATTTTGAATGATTTCAAAGGTTTTGAGGGTTCGATAAGGCAAAGAAGGGGTCTTTAAACCTTATCAAAGGGGTTTTGATGAAGGGGGAAGGGGGAAGACATGAAAAAGAAGGATTTCATGGGAGAAGGAAATGGAAAAGGTGAGGTTAGTTTTGGAAGAAGGGGAAAATGGAAATGGTGCTTGCAGCGGTATTCTGGCCTAGAAATCTGCAGGATTTCTGAATGTAGAATAGGCACAGTAGTGAATATTATGGACAGAGGCATGAGGCCTTCAAGAGTCTTCAAGAGCCAACACTTTTTAGCAATAAAATTTGTTCCTTGAAGGCTCAAATTTTTTTAGCCGCCTTTTGCTATAATAAATTTATAGGTGGCTAACAGTGGCTCCACTTAGGGATGGTGCCTTCTTGAAGGCATCAAGAACTTCAGACTTGCATTCTCTGGGAGGCTGACCTGTTCCACATCCATTATGTTCTCTGGGAGGTTGACCTGTGCCTCATCCATTGGGTTGCATTTCTTTTTGTGGATGATGTTCTTTTGAAAACATATTAGTAGCCATAAAAACAATGGTTCTTTCATCAACAAGCTTTCTACCTACCCAATCCTACAGATCTAACATTTTTTCTTCATTAGAGTGCACTTGGATTGGAAAACTCTTTTACAACATTTTATTCTTTTGAAAGCAGGAAAACTAATCTATTTCTACTCCTTATTTCTCCATGGACTCACATTAAACATTTGAACCCATATGATTCTCTACCTAATCTACTAATCTGTTAGGATTAAACATTCTAACAGATTTTTATTCTCTAAACTCTACAATAGAAATTTAAAAGCATACAAGTCAGGATTAAACAGTCTAACTTGATGCTGGTCTATGGCATAAAAACAAGCTGCACATAGATATTATTTTGCAGAAAAGTAAATAAAAAATGGAAGGCTTAAGATCCAAAAGTTTCTCATCATGGCCTTCTCTTTTCTTTACAGCTCTAGTTTGAATTTGTTTGAGCTGTTCTGTCTTTATCAACTGGTTTGGATTTTGAGCTGATTGGAACCAGATTTTTACATCTCTTGACTCAGAATTTGAAGGAGATTTGAGTCATTTTATTTTTGAAACCTTAGGTTCAGATTTTGATCTTGTTTGAACCTTTAATTTGTATCCTACACTATCTACTGATAAGCCAAGATTAAACATTTTGGAAAATCGAATTCACTATCCTATCAGCAGAAAATTTAAAGCTAATTAGTCAAGATTAGACAGTTTGACTAACTAGAAGTGTGTTATTCAGGAGTGGAATTTGAGCTTGCACACTTTCAGATTTGTTTCTCTTTTTTGGTATGGGGCTATACCTTTCTTGTTTTCAGAATCTGCCCTCTTTTCTTTCTTTCACTGTTTTTGTATTTTTTGATTTTTATAACTTTTGAATGCAATGGTGGCTTTCGGAGCATAACATGGATCAAGAGAAGTAATGCTTAAGCATCCTGCCATTGACAGGACCCCCAAACAATTCTGCTCCATTCAACTCCTACAAGAAAGATGCATTGTTACCAGCAGCTAAATGAATAGAGTAAGGGCCAAGTCATAAGTTGTAAAATTTTCCATGCTTTCCCTTTTCTTCCCTCCTTGAGTCCCACTTTAAAACTTTGTCCCCAATTTTTAAATTGATGTCCTTTGTTCTTCTATCAAAAAGCTTTTTGACGCTGATATGCTTCTGCAATGTTTTGTTATAAACCTCCTCTCTGGTTTGCTGAAGATGAATGGTCTGATTTATTCTTATGATCATGTCATTATCTTCAGTTTTCAACTCCTGAATCAACTTCATCACTGGTACACCAAGGCTATTTGGAAAAATTGCATCAGTACCATACAAAAGATGAAAAGGTGACATGCCAATAGATTTCTTCAAAGTCAATCTGTCAGCCCAAAGTGCATGAACAAGCTTTGTGTGCCAAGACTTATTGTTATCCTCCAACAGTTTCTTGATTATGTTCACTAAACTCTTGTTTGAGGATTCTGCAAGTCCATTACCTTGAGGGTAATAGGTTGTGGAATGCCCCAATGTTATCTGATATCTGTGACATAATTCAACCATCTTCTTTGATCCAAATGTTGTTGCATTATCAGTGATGATCTTGGTAGGACAGCCAAATCTGGAGAGAATTTTAATCTCCATGAATTTTATAATAACTGAATCATTAGCCTGCCTGCAAGGTATGGCTTCTATCCACTTAGTGAAATATTCTGTGGCAGTGAGAATCCATCTATGCTAGGCAGAAGATGGTGGATGGATTTATCCTATAAATTCAAGTCCCCACTGTTGAAAAGGAGCTTCAACAGTAATGGAATGCATAGGTAGGGGTAGTAGTTTTCTTTTTCCTTCAAAAAGTTGACATTTATGATAGGTTATGATCATCTTGTGCACATCATGGAAAAGAGTAGGCCAATAGAAACCAGCCCTCAAATTTTTGTTGGCTATTGTCTTCCAGTACAAATGACCTCCACACTCTCCTTCATGGAACTGGTGCTTGACCTTCTCTACATCAAACTCAGGCAAACATTTAAGCAATACACCACTTGCATTTTTCCAATAAAGACATTTATCTATAATGCAATATCTTACAACTTTAAAGTTTATGAATCTTGCCTTTGTTTTTGTTAGACCAGGAGGTGTATTTAAATTAAGCAAAACATAAACAATATCAGAATACCAATAGGAATTCATAAAATGGTTTTCAACAATGGGAGTTGAGGCTTCCTCTTGATTATCTAAAGCAGTAATCATATTAATATCAAGAACTTCAAAATTAGATTTAGCCATTAATCTAGCTAGACCTTGGCCTTTGATGATCTTAGTGGGTTTTATCTCTAAATCATATTCAAGGATAACAACAATCCACTTACCTCTCTTACCATCTGGGTCCTGTGTTAGAATGTCTTTAAAAACTGAGTTTGGGACAAAGGCAATGATGTGTGAGTGAAGGATGTATACTTTGAAGTCTTTTAAAGCTTTAACCAAAGCAAAAGCTTGCTTCTCCATAATGTTATACTTCAGATGGGCATCCCTCAATGCCTTGCTAAAGAATGCAATAGGTTGCTCTTGTCCTTGTGGATTTTTCTGTAAAAGGATAGCAGCTATGGTATGTTGTGATGCAAACGAAAAAATATAAAAATCTTTTGAAAAATCAGGACTTATTAGAACCGGTGTTTTGGTTAAAGATTGTTTCACCATCTCAAAAGACTTCTTTGCTTCCAAGGTCCATTTTACCCCTTGCTCCTTATTCAACATGTTTTTGATATTCCTAAGGAGCTCGGCCAAGTTGGGAATGAACCTTCTCGAAAAGTTAATCTTCCCAATGAAAGATTGCAACTCCTTGATGTTTCGAGGATGAGAGATTTGTGATATGGCCTCAATCCTCTTTGGATCTATCTTCATACCCTTTTCTGAAATGATGTGCCCAAGAAGTTTACCTTCTTGGAGACCGAATAGTGTATTCTTAGGGTTTAAAGATATCCCAAACTTCCTGCATTTCTCGAAAACTTTTCTCAAATGTTCTAAGTGCTCTTCATCTGTTTTTTAAAACACAGTGACATCATCAAGGTATATAATGATGAAGTATCCCAATTCTTTCGAGAATCCTATGTCCATTGCTCTTTGAAAAGTTGCTCCAATATTCATTAGACCAAAAGACATTTTCACAGACATGAAAGTGCCCCATGGTGTAGTAAAGGATGTCTTTAATTGATTAACAGGGTGAACTAAGATCTGATTGTACCCTGAATAGCCATCTAGCAAAGAAATTCTTCTAGACCCTACCACCCTTTGTAAAATATGATCCATTTTGGGTAAAGGGTAGTTATATTTCAATGAAGCTTTGTTTAGGTCTCTAAATTCTATACAAAGCCTGATATCTCCAGTTTTCTTCCTAACAGACACCAGATTAGACACCCACTCAGAGTATCTAATAGGGAAAATAATACCAGCTTCATACATTTTCACGATCCCCTTCTGAACCAAAGGCAACTGAACAGGGTTTATTCTACGCAGTTTTTGTTTGAATGGCTTTTGGTTTTCTTTGAGGGGAATTTTGTGCTGTATTATTTCAGTGTCATAGGATTTAAGATCTTCGTAACTCCATGCAAAAACATCAGAAAATTCTTTAAACAGCTCTATGTATTTGAGTTTAATGTGAGCTGGTAAAGTCTTAGACAGTTTAATCATCATAGGTTTAAGTTTATTGCCTATATTGCACTCTTCCACTTCAGTCTCTATAGGTTCCAGTTTTGGTTTATTTTCCACATCGTTAAAATCGAACAACTCTTCTAAAGGTGCCAGACCTTTAGGAAAACTTTCATCTTTAGAGCGCAAAGTTTCTAACTCTACAGTCGTTTCTGTTTTTTTTTAATTTTTCTAGATAACAGGTTTATATTAGCAAGTTCAGGAGACGGCTCTTCTTCACTAATAAAATTTTCTTCACTACAGTCTATCTCATAATCTAAGTCCGAACTGTGTAGTTTGAATTCATTTCTGAATTGCATGAAGTCTTCTATTTGTTTGTCATTGTCAAACACCTTCCAATACTTCTCATTATCAGGCACAACTGGTCTAAATTTTATCTAAGTTGTGCAGTCTTTGGTGTTATATGGCATTAAGCATGTTCTAGCTGCAAAGGCTAAATTGTGGGCCACAATATTTCTTTTTCTTGGGACAAAAAAAATTTTGGACTCCTCGAATGTTTTCAAAAGGTACAGACATCGTTTCGGTAGGCCCTAAGTCTGGGATGATTTGTGTTATATTCCCCATTGACCTGCCTAATGACTAACTCTGAATCTCCATACACATTAATTCTTGTGGCTCCTAACTTTTTCAATAAATGTAAGCCTAAAAGAAGGGATTCATATTCTGCTATGTTATTGGAACACTAAAAGTTTAGTTTGCAGGAAATGCTTTCTATGTGGTTGTTTTCAGTGTTAGTAATCTAGACACCTACACCAGCATTGTTCTTAGTGCATGATCCATCAAAATACATACTCCACAGAGGACTATTTTTGGTTTCTCCTTGGTTAGTGTCCTCTTTAACTAATGTGCTCAAGGGTTGTTGTGGAATCTCAGCACTTAGTTGTATTTGTTTTGATTTCCCAAGTTTTTCATTTATTTGAGGGTTGTTTTCTTGATTGTGAATGTTTAAAAGCAATGGACACCTGCCTTGTAGCTCAAGAACTTTGTTTGGTTTGCTACTGTCTTTAAATGCAGCAAACTGTTTTGACACTTCTGCGTTGTGTTCCTCTTCCTCCCTATCGGCCGTTAATCCTGTTAAAGTGACTTGTTCACCAAGTGTTTCATCATTAAACATAATAAAATAATCAAGGCCTATATTTACAGAATACAGGGGAGAGTTTTGTGGTCTATCTAGTGAATTTCATATGGGACTCCCTGTAAAGTCTTCTATTCTGATTGAAAACAGGGATAGTCGCATAGGTCATGTCCATTTGCATAGTCCCTTGTAACTTAGCCCCCAAAGATCTTGATAGTAACATTCCATACTTTGGGGGCACATCAGCCACAACAATGTCCATGACTAAACATTTGGCTGGAATTTGGGCTAAGTTAACACAGAGGTCTTTGATTAATCCTAAACATTTTACTCTACTGGAATCAAAGGAGTAAAGGTACTTTTAAGGTCTGGTGATTTATAGACCCAGGCTCTCCATTACAGCTTTTGGCATTAAATTATGAGAAGTTCCTGAGTCGTGCATAGCGTTGTGCAAGATCTTGTCATGAACGTTTAAACTTACATAAAAAGGAGGAACAAGTCCTTATTGACATCTACCTTCAATCTTAGGACCAAAAATCAGCTCTGGTTGGTCATCATTAAGATTGACTGTGTCCTCATTTTCTTCTATTCTTAAAGCCTTCAAAATTTGGGTCTTATATACATGTTGGGCAGCTAACTCAGTCAAGGGAACATAGATTTTGATCTTTGAAATTTCCTGCTCCAGGTTGAAAGGAATTTGACTCTTTAAAGTACTAGTTTCAGCCTTATTAGCTGTCATTCTATCAACAACATGGGTTTGCTGATTTGTTCTATTTATACTTGACAAAATTGTTTTCTCAGGAGTATTAGCTAAAGTGTTAGTACTCCTAAGGTATGCACTCTATTTTTCATTGTTTTGAGTGCCTTTCTCTTTACCTTTATCAGAATTTACAGCAACTATTTTGTCCTTTTGTTTGACCATTTTAGGCTTGGTTGCAGTGCTGTTTTGTGAAGATTTTTCAGAGGCTTTGGTGTTGGGAGCTTGTTGACTAGTTTTTCTTCTAAGGTCATATTCTCTTTGAGATTCTATGATGACATTTTCCATGTCTTGATAATAATTTTTATCATCATCTCTTCTGTCATCACAAGGTGTATAAAGACCTTGTTTTCTATCATAATGAGCTTAAAAGTCATCATCCTCTACCCCAAACATGTTGATATCATCTTCCTCTGGTATTTCATCCGTTTCCTCAACCTCACTTACATAGTTTTGATGAAAGGCAGGAGTGATCTATTGATCGTCTTCCCTAGGTCTGTTTGGAGGTTGATTCCTTCTAAAATTATGGTTTTGGTTCTGGTTTCTATTTTGAGGAGTAGTTTGATTTTCGCTTGCTTGTGCTCTCTTAATTATGCTCATCTCTTTCATCATCTCTTCCATCATTTTCTCCATTTTTGAGTTGGAAGTAGAAGGTGTAGATTCCTCTCTAAAGGAAACTCTCTTCTCAGTTTTCATTCTTGCTCTTTTCTCCATCAAGTTGACTTCCACAGAAATAACACCCTTTTGCATCTCTTCAAGAGTTGCAAAATCTCTTTCCCTTAGCTGATAGGCCATCTCGGGGTCAAACCCTTCAGGAAACTTGTTTAAAGCTGAGCCTTGTGGAGGTTTTAGATCTGGGGAAAGTGCATTATATACACTATTAAATCTGGTACAATAAGCTTGCACACTTTCCCCATTGTTTCTGTGGAGGTTCTTGTAATTAGAAAGGACTTGGAGAGGATTCTTCTTTACTTCCCATTTGTTTAAGAAAGTTTGATGGAAGGCTTAGAGATCATTGATACTATGGGGGGTTAATCCTTTAAACCATTTTCTTACTCCCCCCCCTAAAATTTGAGCAAATAATCTAAGTTTGACAGAATCATCATCAATTTCATTTCTGTCAAAGTAGTCATTCATCTTATCCACATGTTGTGATGCAGTTGTAGCATTGCTAGCATCATATAATGGAATCTTGGACTGATAGTCCTATGGAAGATTGACTAATGGTGCAGGAAGGACTAAGGGAGCATACCATGTCGCCATGATATGTGATGGAGGTGGATTTACAAGAGGTGGATTAACAACAGGGAAAGTGAGCTGAAGTGGAGTGGTTGGAACAGTGGATGTAGGGTGAGCAAAAGTGGATGGACCAGAAATAGATTGTTGAGCTGATCTTGGATGAGAGACACCTAAGTTGTGAAGGAAATGTAAATTAGGAGGTGTTGTTTCTCTGCTACCAGGATGTTCACTTGTCTCCAGGGATGGAAGTGAAGACTCAGAGTCTAGCTGGAATATATCATCAAATGACCTAGTTCTAAATGGATTTACTAAGTCATCTTGTGATTGTTGTAGAGCTATAAGATTGTCGAGAACTGAATTAGCTCTCAAGGGTGATCTGAAAACAGTCGATAATTTAATCCTTGGAGACTTCCTAAGGATACTTTCTGGGTTATCAACTAACTTAGGTGGATCAAGGTCAGGATAGGCTCTAGTGTGAATCTTTCTAGGAGCCACTATGCTGTGCTTTTTAGACCAAGATAAACAAGAAAAGTTCAACCAGGTATGACAGTCTTTAAAAGGTTAACTTATCTGTTTTACACAAATTTCAATCCTACGGTCCTCTAATTGAGTTTGACTAATGTTATGATGATAAGGGTTCTTCCCAGTGGAGTCTTAAGGTCTGTTCAGGATTGTGGAGTCGCCAAGTGGAATTTTTCAGCTCTTTTCAGAGGTAAAAGGTTTTATGGTCCACCACCATGTTTATTTGATACCAATCTGAAATATTTTAGGTTTTCTGGGTTATTTTTCAGTTGTGCGGTTTCTAAGAATGTACTAACTTTGTTTCAAAACTTAGCTATGGTTATGAGACAAAGACAATCTACTCTTATGGCTAAGCCAGTTGATTTTCCCAGGTTAGATAAAGTCTTATGAGAATCCTATGGTTTACCTAGTTTGTCACTGATTCGAACAAGTTTCATCATGATTACCATTCCTCGGTAGTGCTTGAAAAGGCTACTTTTACTCACAATTTTTATGAAGTTCTTAAGGGAACCTAAGGTGAAAATTCAGCTGAGATCCCCAGCGGAGTCGCCAGAAAAGTTAGATGCTGGTGGCTCAGCTAGTTAATATAGCAATGTTCTTGAACCAAATCCCTGATATCCTATGGTTACCCTCAAATGAAAATGTTTCTGGGTTTCGTCCCCAGTGGAGTCGCCATAAATGTTAGGAATCTGTAATTTTAGCACATTGATGAGACTAAAACTGTAGAAGCAACATTATTTCAACCACTTTGGGATTCTAGGATCTAGCCCTCCTGAATCCGGAGAGGGATCTCTCCAATAAGTGCAAAGATGGATTTGTCTTTGGAGTTTTGGGTAATGATATTAGGCTAGTTATGAAGGCCAAGGGTTTTGTTTGTTTTTTGGATGGTTGAGCATGAAAATTACTTGAGGGGAAAGTTCTAAGTGCAAAAATTTTCAAAGCTGAGAAGTTGCAAGTGAATCGAACAACTTTGGCTAAAAAGATAAATATAATGCTGGTTTTTAGTCCATTGGGCTATGGAGTCATAACAGGGCTTTAATTGAGCAACAACATCAAGAGTGATCCAAGGGGCAAGTCATCTATATCACAAGATTATTGAGATTAGAGTGATGGAATGGAAACAATAAAGTGTTGGAGGGGTGGAAACTGATAATAATTTCACCAAGGATTTATAGACAGTCAAAACAAGAAAAGCCTCTTAAGTAACTGTTTAAAACCAACCAAGAACAGGGCTAACCATAGACTTCTTGGGAAAGTTTGTATTAAAGTAGCTTAATTGACAAACAATCCAGTAATCCACATAATTACCTTCAGAAAGTATGAAAACATATAAGAGAAGACAAAGTGTAACTTAAGATCAGATAAAGTACTTTTAAACCTAGTCTGCTTTCAGTCAACACCAAGGGAAACTTTCAGAATCTGCCTTTGGAGAATAGAAGCTAGAAACAGGGAAAACCATCACTTTTCTAGTCTAACTTTAATAAGAAAATAAGGAAAATAACTTTTAAGAACAATTTTTAAAGCAAATAGTAGGACGAGGGAACTCCAACATTCCTAGCTGTTTAGACTGTATTAGATCATTCTTAAATAAACAAATTGGAAGAAAACATTGAGATAAAGCTTATCAGTAAGAGAAGGGTACTGGTAAACAGTAAATCCTAACTCTATAAATCCTGCTCTTTATCAGAGAATAGTGAACAATATGACATACATAGAAGGAAAACAATAACAAAGAAAGAGGCACTTCACCAGTGATATAGACCAGGATCCCAAGAAACAACTTGTTATTGATGTCAAACCAGTTATAGTACTCAGGTCCAATGTTTCAATTCAGCAATCATCTTCACTATCCAGCCTAACAGTCTAACACAAACAAAGCTTCAAGGGCCAGTGAACACTATCTATAGTCAGAAGCTTAAGCTCAAATGTATCTCAAAGTTCTGCAACCAACTCAACCAACACATCTCTCATCTTCTGCAGAAGTATATATAGAAGAATGAGGAGGTGAGATTTGATAAAATATCTCTAATTACAATTAATACAGATTTAATGGCTCCTAGGCCCTTGGGGGGCTCAATGAAGAAACTCACAATAGGTTTCTTTTGTATTAAATGATTTACATAAAGTTTTAAACTCGGTGGGAGCTTTTTTTGACCTTGGAGGTTCTGTGTGATGTCGGGGTTACTCCGCAGATATTGTTTGCATTAATTTTCCCTGCAGAAGTAACTCTCTGGCTGCGTTGAGGCGAATATCTTCATTTGATCAATAAATTCAACCTCTGATTGAATACTTTGAGGCACAGGTGGCATTTCGGCAGCTGGGAGGAATCAATTTGCCTCAGAGGTGGTGGTGGAGGCTTTTTGTCAATAAAACACTTAAGATTTTCCTCTTTAACTGTGTTTTTAATCGGGGATTAGGATTTTGATAATCATTCTTAGCCGTAATCCCCACAAAAACTGTCTTCAATCCTTTGCTCTGGTATTTTTTTGTTGTCGACATTGATACTCTTTGATTTGTGATTGACTTGATGTGTTTTTCTAATGTGCAGGGCCGCGCAGGGGCGATATGGCGTCAATGCTTCATGAAACATCGATGAAACATGAAGTTTAAACCCTGCGATTGATTTTCTTTGATGGATCAGAGGAGGGAGGATCGTCACCCTCTACTTCTGAATTTTCTTCAGACATGGCAGAAAAACCATTAAAAACCCTGCAAAATACGAAAAAATTATAAAATCTTGCATATATAGGTTTGATGCTTCAGAAAGCACGTGGAAAGAGCAGGGTCATTGGATGGCATCATCCAACGGTCGAGATTGATCGGGGGAAAAAAAAAGGAAGGCAGAAGAATAATTTAAATCAGAGTTTTCGATCGCGCAGAGATCGACGGCTAGGAGAGGAGGTGAAGGGACGATCATGGGCTGTCAGATGAGATCGGCCCAAGCGATCAACGGAGGAGAAAAGGCATTAAAAACTTTATAAAATGTGACTGGACATCAAAATTTTAATTAAACCATGTTGAATAAAATTCCCGGGTCCGGATTTGCTGACTGGACGAGGAACCATGGAAACCCGCCCAATAGAAAAATGTCGCGTGGACGCTGATGTGGCGTTGGGACCACCGGCACTACTGTGGACGAGGGGACCGGGCGATGGAATGTGGGTTGTCGATCTACAGATCAGATCGACAGCAGAGATCTTTTAAACGCCGCACCGTAGTCTAGTTATCGCGTGGGCATCTTCAGTGAGCGATTGTCGTCCGATGGGCGACCTCAGATCGGACGGTGGACGTCCATATCGCGTCAGGTCCACGTCCAAACTTTAACGCGCGATGGATGGAGATTTCATGAACAGTGCCCAAGACACGTGTCGGCCAGCGTTTGGAATCGTTGCGAAATGGAAGAAACCGTTGCACGCTCGGAAGTGGTGCGATGAAAACTGCCCAGTTTTGCAATTGGTGAGTGGATGGCGGGGGCCACCGAGGTGATAGACTCCGCACCGTCGATCTGCAGATCAGATCGACGGTGGAGATTGACTGGGGTTTTTGCACCGGCGGAAAGTTTATAATAAAAAAAAATAAAATTTAAAATAATATAAAACCAAAGCTTTTACACTTCGGGCAGATATATTTAATAATTCAAAGTGGCTTGGCGCCCGATTGCGGGGCCACAGGTTATATGGAAAGCCATATGACCGGGGGATTGTGGATGAGGGCTAATAGGCATGGGGTAATGCAATAAGTTTTTAGAAGACTTAGCGCTCGGTCCTGGCACCTGGGCGTAAGGAGGGGGGGTTTAAAGACTTAGCCCTAGGGGTCTTAAGTCTACAATACATGAAAATATGATTTTTATGGATTTTGAATGATTTCAAAGGTTTTGAGGGTTCGATAAGGCAAATAAGGGGTCTTTAAACCTTATCAAAGGGGTTTTGATGAAGGGGGAAGGGGGAAGACATGAAAAAGAAGGATTTCATGGGAGAAGGAAATGGCAAAGGTGAGGTTAGTTTTGGAAGAAGGGGAAAATGGAAATGGTGCTTGCAGCGGTATTCTGGCCTGGAAATCTACAGGATTTCTAAATGTAGAATAGGCACAATAGTGAAGATTATGGACAGAGGCATGAGGCCTTCAAGAGTCTTTAAGAGACAACACTTTTTAGCAATAAAATTTGTTCCTTGAAGGCTCAAAAAGTTTTAGCCATCTTTTGCTATAATAAATTTATAGGTGGCTAACATAATGTATAAATAATAGTATTAATATCAATATTAATTAACATTAACAGAGATGTTGATGTTTAATATTAATATTAATATTGATTTACAATATTAATATTGTTATTAATGCTTTATATAAATATTAAACATCAATATGGATATTATTTAATAGACATATTAGAAGACTAAATAGAAATAATAATAATATCCACATTAACATTAATAATTTCTATGTTAATGTTAATTTCTATTTTAAATATTTAATATTAACAATATTTTGTTTTGTTAGCCTAACAGATGGGAATTGTACATTGAATTTCTTGCTTTACAATGACCTAGGAACAAGGCGATTACCAATTGAGCTACATCTAGTGAGAAAAATATTAATAATATTAATATTAATAATTTCTATATCAATTTAAAATATTTATGTTTATCAATATCTATTAATATTAACAATAAGTATAAATATTGAACTTTTTATAAAGTTGACACCAATAAATTAAAACATATAATTTATACAACTTAAACCACATAAATAATTTTCACAATCTATAACTTAAAAAAACCTAAAAAATAAATAAAATAAAGTTTATTGAATAAAAAACTTTAATACATTCATGGTATTGAATCAATGTCAAACAATACAAATTAAAATCTAAATGTACTAAATTATAATAGAAAAAAAAAATATATTAAATCAAAATAAACCAAATGTATTATATAAATGTATTGCATAAAATAAATCTATTACATAAAAATCAAAATAAACCAAATTTATTATATAAATGTATTGCATAAAATAAATCTACTACATAAAATAAATGTATAACATAAAATAGATTTTATATAGATTATTTTCTAACTTGAAAGTTATATAGAAATGATTAATGGCTAATATAAATAGATTATAAAAACGCATATTTTTAGAAAAAATCAATAAAATATAATAAAGTATCCATGAATAAGATTTGTCTTTGATTAATTTTATATTTTTATTTAATATATTATTATTTTTTAAAATATTGTTCAAGCTGGTTTGTTATCATAATTTTGCACACTAATTAATATTACATTCTATAAATTATATTAAGATTGCTTTCTTCAAAAAAATTTCTTACCATAATCAAATAAACTATTTTTATATGAATGTCACTAAAATTATTTCTTTTTAGTATACATGATTTATTTACATCAAATTAGTGTTGCATTATGCATATTTTGTAATTTATTATTGTACCTTTACAAGAATAAGAATTGTTTTTGAAGGATTTACTATTTATACTTATTTATTTGTTATCAATTTGTGGGTTCTATGTTTTTCTTCTGTTATAATTGTTGAAATTAACTTATGTCCATTGCAAATTTATAAACTATTCTAGAATCTATTACATTTATTTATTATTGAATAAATATATAACATTGATTTTATATTGAATGAATCTATTACATTCATTTTACTATGCATAAATCTATTCATCTGCCATAGATTTATATTGAATAAATCTATTAATATGCACACTTATTTATTTACTCTCTATTTGTTGGTTTTATTATTTTCTTTTGTTTTAATTCTTTAATTGTTCTAATTTTTGGATTACATAGAATAAATCTATCACATAGATTTTACATAGATTTTATATTAAATAAGTCTATTACCTTTCAAATTTATTATTTTATGTTTAAGTTGTGTCTATTGAAAATTTATGAAATATTCTAAAATCTATTACATTAATTTTATATTAAATGAAATTTAAATCTATTAGAATTTAATTGAACTAATATAGTTAACTATTTGTTACTATATATGTGTGTCACTATTCATGTTCCTATAATAAACTATTATATATTTCTATGTGTCATCGTAATTATATTTATGGTTGTAAAAATTTAGTGCATTTTAAAGTTGTGTATGCTTTTCCATTTAAATAAAAGAACCCAAATAAATTAATTGAGCGGAGAAGCTCATTCTACAACCCAGTGTGAAGGTGATGTGCAAGTATGTTCGTGCTCAACTTAAATTCTTTTTAAAAATATATTCTCTAAATAGAAATTCTATCATAAAAAAGACAAGAAATATATGCTATGAATGTTTAATTAGTTTTACATATGACTTAATATGATTTCATGTAAAGTAATTAGAAGTTAAAAAAAAAAATGTGAGTAAAATCTAAAACCTTATACTTTTCAAAAATATGTTAAAACTTGATATCAACTTCATATATAATTTTCAAAAAATGTTATAAGAAAATATTTTGATGTTGTATAGAATAAAATATTCATTATGGGTTATGAATAAAATAGGTTCATAAGTGATGTGTAAGTATGTCCATGCTCAACTTCGAGTTGACACTTGTCCCTCTTTAAAATATGTTCTCCAAATAGAAAGGCTATGATAAAAAGAGAAAAAAATATATCTTATGCATTTTTAATTAGATGTCCATATGACCTAATATTATTTCATGTAAAGTAATTAGAAGTAAGAAAAATATGTGATTAAGAAGTAAAGCCTTATACTTTTCAAGAATATTTTAGCACGTGATATCAACTTCATATATATTTTTCAAAAAATGTTAAAAGAAAATATTTTAATATTATATAGAATAAAATATCCATTATGGGTTATGAATAAAATATTTTAATATAAATTAATATTGAGATATATATTAATTAAAGAAAAATAATTTTAAAGTGTGTTGATAAAATGATTCAATGTACATGCTACTATTTAAACAAAGAAAAAATACACCTTTTTTTTTCACTCTAAAGTAAGTTTGCACGTGAAGAAATTTGATCCCTCTAAGCTCATGTTAGATCAATATTTAAGATGGATCTATGCTGGTATAAATGAAATGGATTGATATTGTTAAACATTCATATTTCTTGATGGTATATGAATATGTGATTGTAGGGAAGGCCATCTACTTCTCATTTCAAGTATTTCTCATTTCAAATATTCCCAATATTAGAGCAAGGTACAAGAAAAATTATCATTTTCTCTAATTAAACATTTAGATGGAACATAATTGAGCATGCATGATTTCTACGCAAAAACTATTCCAATGCATCAAACATAATACAATATGATGAGATAATCTCATAAGCCAACCCTAATTTCAACATTGGAGTATAAATTAACAAATCCTAAGAAGGTTGTTGGAGAATAAATTAACAAATCGTAAGAAGGTTGTTGAAATTAACAATTACTAAGAAAAAAACATGGATAACATTGTTGAAACAAAAATAGCTTTCTAGGTTAATTTACAATGATAATTAATGAATGAGAAAATGAATTGTTTTGAGAACCCCTACTAAGATAAATTTTTCAAATCAAACCCGCACACTTCATTTAAGGTCACCTCTCTATCAAATTTACTGGAAAACATGTATATCAAATCAAATATATTAAATCCTCATAAAATAAAACTCTATTCAAATTTATGAAGATAAAAAAATGAATGATGAACCTTGAACCTGCATGTTGAATAGATGGAGGGAACCATAGAACCACCGAAGCAAAAATTCTTTATCACAAGGAAATTTGAGAAACACCTGTATGTGGAAATGTGTTGAATTTCTTTTGAGCATTGTCCTCAGTTACTAGTTGTTTCACTCTAACATTGTTAAATAAAACATTGTTTCACTTTAACATTGTTAGGTCGTTAATAGAAAAGAGTTCGTCTGATGCGCCGACGGTTGCAATCTTGCTCTGCTATTTAATCAATCATGTCCCCAGTCAAACAACGGCGACGTCACCTGCACTGACGGTTGCGATATTGCTATGCTGTTTAGCCAATCATGTCTTCAAACGATAAAAACGTCCAAACAACGGCGAAGTCGCCAGTCAAATGTGTATTGGCAATTTAGCAAGGCCTGACCAAGCAAGAATATGAGTTGCGATCAAATATTTGATAATATTGGCAATTTGGCACTACCGGCCATAAAAACAGGAATCGAGAAGATCAACGTAGAGGGGCTTTGAATGTCTCCAGCGCTTTCACTGACCTGTGAAATAAATTTGCCAAAGCTTCCCCTAAAGTTTGAAAAATGCACATCGACCAACGTAAAAAAAAAAACATATATATATTTTAAACTATTTACTTCAATTAATTAGTCTGAAGGCTACGAAAATCAATTAATTCAATCACTGCATACATATAGAGAACGCCCTAGTAGAAGCCATCAAAATCTCCAGTAATTGCCATCAACAATAACGATGAAATATAAAAGCGCCAATTTACGGAATTTATGAGAAATATGTCACTGACACAATATATCACCGCCTCCAGTTAGCCCAGCAATATTCGGGAAGTGTACATCAATTTTATACAGCAGAAACGTTAGAAGTGGGTGGCAATCCTCGTATCCTTGGTTCAGCGATAGGAATACTGCCTAATGTGGATGAAACTGGGTTAAAATTGATGTCTTCTCGCTTAAAAGAGGGTGATATTCTCGCATCACGTCGTCTTAGTTGCTTCTGCGTTACTCTTGGATGTGGATGAAACTGTGTTAAAATTGATGTCCTTCAAATGTCGGGCTGAATTGCCAATTTGCAGGAGCGACGTTATAGGAGGTGTTGGTTCTCCCATCGCTGGTGCTGACTTGGAAGGACAGACTCTGCCCATTCAAATAAGAGTTGCTCTGCCAATTCTGTCCCCAATTGCGGGACATTGGTTGCCAACCAGTGTTGGAACCTTTGATGGAAACCGCCTCCACATCGCCTGCACCTCCTACGTTGGTAATGAGCACCAAATTGAGTAGGAGTGTCCATTGATCGTGAATCAAACGCCACCTTTCCTTATGCATGGTACTCTGCATACATAAATATTAACCCAATTAATGTCAAGTTGTGAATAAGTTTATGTCATACCTTGCTCTTGTGGTAAAGAATACATTGGTGAAACAGGTCGATCCCTCATCATTAGACTAAAAGAGCATGCGGCTGACTTATCCCATAACAGAACAGAGAAATCCGCTTTTGCTGAACATGCCTTCTCATCTTCACATTACATAAGAATGGAGGATGCCAGACTGGTCTCTAAAGAGGACCATTACCTAAAGAGGAAAATCAAAGAAGCTATAGAAATTGAAAAAAGATGGAAACCCTTGATACATCAAAACCTCTCAAGACATTAAAATCTAAAACCAAAATAAACCTGGTACAAATTCATCATGTCTCCCTTATAAAAATAAATAAATAAAATTAATAATAATAATAAAATAATTAAAGTCAATTACAAATATATAAATACAACAAATTCAATATATTATTTAATATATATATATATATATATATAATAAAATAAATCAAAATAAATAAATAAATTAATAAATAAATGATCGAATAAATAAAAACAATTTTACATACGATACAACATTTACATAATTTAAAATAAACATATCAAATTAAACATTTTTTACAAAGTATACAATACATATATAATTTTAAATAAACCTATTAAATCAAACAAATTAAATAATTCATTAAATTATATATTTAAATATATCTTCTAAACTTTTAAAACATTTCCACTAATTAATTAATTAGGGTCTTTAAAAAAAAAACTTATTAAATTAAGCAATTTAAATTATAGATTATTGAATTATATAGGTTACTTTAAACATATAATCTAGTTTAAATAATAATAATAATAATAATAAATAAATAAATAAATAATAATAATAATAAAATAATAATAAGTATATAAATAAATAATAAATTGAATTAAATATTTCTATTGTTGTCCGATCTTTCATGAGCTCCTCATCATTCACTATATATACTTTTATTCTTTTGCCCTAATTTCTCTTCTTTTCAAAGATCTTTGGACGTCTATCGTGATGATGGACTCACTTAAACAGTCCGAAATGTTAGGTGATTACAAAACTCAGTAATAGGTTATTCCTCTCTTCTATAAACTATCTCATCTGTATAGATTCTCTCTTTAAAAATATTAACCCAATTAATGTCAAGTTGTGAATAAATTTTGAGGATTGAAAAATAGGAATATAGTGTTGACAGACTAATTAGAGTAGTAAGTAATTACCTTCTGAAAATTATTGGAACAATGCCACTTCTGTATATGGCTATCTGTTGAAAAGCAAGTTGAGCCATGTCGAAGTGTTGGAGAGGTGGATTGCACCATCCTCCATTGTCGTTGGGAAGAGCAGAGTTAGCGGGGCAGAGGTTAGAAGCAGTAACTGTCACAGTGCCCGGTAGACACCACCGAGGGTCCGACTGGTGGTTGCATTTCATTTCGTAGCAGGCTCCGCAAGTAGCGCCATTGTTGAAAAGCGCCGTGCTGAGAGCGCCACTGTCTAGTGCATGAACTTGTGAATGCATGCAAAACACGGATGCCAACTGTATCAACGGTCCTTGTTTGCAAAACGTGGATGCAAACTGTATCAATGGTCCTCAACGCTGAATGATGTGTCGAAGCAGTCGGAGAAGAAATAAGTGTGGCATTTACACATAAACACGTGGGTCATGGGACACAGATAGATGAGTTGGATCCGGCGAAATAGAGTACTGCAGAAGATTCCCAAAAGAAAATTATGGCCTTCTCGTATTGGTCAAAAGATTACTTATATTCCATTAGTAACGGATATCACACTTGGCGATTTCACTGTTTGTTTCCTTACAATTCCTTTTCAATTATTGAACCCCTCGAACGCAGTCAAAGCTTCTGTAGTGCTGGCTACAATTGTCACCTCCTGCGGAGACTTCTGATTATAAAATGGCTGTGAGACGAAACGATGGGCGCAAACTTTGAAGGTTTTAGGAGGTCAAACTTTAATATAAGAGGTATAAAAAGCGTTGTGATGAACCTGTAGGCATGTATGAAGCGTACAAAGTTGAATTTCTACGTGGAAGTCTAAAGGCAGAGTGATAAGGACGAACGTGATTTGAGTATAAAGTGAAGAACGGTTTCTGTAGTGATGATTAGATAAAGAAATTGGTTTCGTAATTCTCATAATTTCACTTTTGAAATGAGAAATATATGTAATTATTTTACATTTTAAAAACATATAAATTTAGGACTTAAATAAACTATTAGTGTATAGATGTTATTAATATAATTAGACTTTAATTTTTTTTTATTTATATTTTTCTATGCTCAATCTATATAATTTAAGAGGAAAAATTCTAATGATTTAGAGTTTCCATTTTAGGAAATAAGGTTGTAAAAATTGTGGATTATAACTAGGGGTACTATTTTCACATACAAATTTTATTTGGGGTGTTTTTTTGGACTTCTAAATATGTCTATTTCAAATATTTTACATTCTTTTAAATGTTGAAAATTTTATTAGAACCAAAACTATAAATATTTGGCATTGCGTCAATTACATAAAAAAATATATTGAAATGTTTAAAGTCCTACTAAACTATACGATAATTACTAATATACAAGATATTTTTCAATCAATTTAGAAGCACTAGCCATTTCTATCTATTGGATAATTTATTAAATTCTTATAAAAGTGTAACCAATTAACCTTTGGTTTGGAGAATGGGAATGATAGCTACACTATTTTACCCACGTCTATATTCATAGGTATTTCATATATTATATAATGTATTGATAATTGGGAAATCATTGAGTGGTATCATTTGACATTTCATATTATTACATAATGTGTTACTCTTTGAGAACTCATTATATGGTCATATTGACATATTGTATGAATTCAAAAATTGTTTTTATGAGTGTTTTGAAAGTAATTTTAATGAAAAATATTTAGGTTTTCTTACTTCATTTTATTCCTCTATTATGAAAGGATTTTGGCACATGTAACATCAACTGAATTAATTTAATTATAAATTAATAATATTTGGTATTTTACTACCATTAACATATTTTTATTTGTTAATAAATTTTTCTTGAAAAACCATTGTACACTGTTTTTAGCCCTTCATATTAGTCAACAATTGGTAACAAAAAACTCAAAATATTATATTTTTTTTTCGAGGAGAGATGGTGCTTTGTAGATGGTGCATTTCATGATGTATGCATTCTAAAATTTTTGCACTTTTGGTAATAAATTTGTAGTAATATCCATGATCAAAATTATACAATTTTGAATGTTTTAGTTAGTTTAATATCAGTAAAAAAAATGTGATGGAAAGTTATGACGATTTTTGTAATAGAAAATGTATTATATCAAGTTAGTAGTGATCATGAACTTTATTGATCTTATTCTTAACTTTTGCAAACTAGAAATGGCTATATTGTTATTGTCACATAAATGATAACAATATGTTATCAATGTACACAACTAAAACCAAATTTATTAGTCTTAATTTCGACCTTTTTCAAATTAAAAATTGTTATGTGTTAATTGTGAGAGATGAAGTATGTCATCATAATAGACAAAAATACTTAATATTATAAAATAACATATAACCTTTATCTTAATTAATTCTAGATAAATTATAACATTAGAAAAGTATACATTAACTTTAGTTTAAAAGAATATATATATATATATATATATATATATATATATATATATATATATATATATATATATATATATATATATATATATATATAAATTCAAAATTTCTTATAAATGAGTAGAAGAAAGTAGCTTAATTAATGATCTCCATGTTAAGGAATATGTAAATTATAAGATTCAAATTTTCTTTTGGTGGAGCAAACCAAAAAACACCTAAAAATTTTAATAATTCTCATAAAAAATTAAATATTATCCATAACAATAAAAATATTATTATCAAAATAGTTAAAATTTAATATAAAATATAAAAATATAAAAATATAAATCTCTAATAAATTTAATCTTTTTTAAATAACAAGCCCTCGATTATCATCTCAATGCTAATACTCTTATAAATTAGTTAAAATCCATGCGGGATTAAATAATATCCAATTCTGCGGTGTTACGGTTAAGGGTTTTGTGGTGTAATTACAGATTAATATTAATATTGTAGGTCAGCAGACGAAAGTCTTGTATCCGGCAATCCGGTTTTGCGTGCATAATCCGATTTTGCAACTAATGTTGAGTGCAAAAATTGGTTAAGTATTATGCGGTTCTGCAGTGCAATCTAGTTCTGCGGTGTTACTGTAAAGGGTTCCATGGTGCAATCCAGTTCTGCGGTGCATATTCTTGTTCTACCGTGCGATTACCTGAGGGTTCGATTTTTCTAATCCTGGTTTACTTCCGCAGTATGGCTCCCAGCTTCGCGAAGATAATTGTTAGCCCAGTTTTGTCATCCTATGAGAGTCAAGCTCCTGCCCATATTGTCAGTGAAGTCCCATCTCCCACTGTGCAAGTGGTCAAGGCCTCACTAGATGAGGCCTTGAAGTTTTCTGAAAGTGCTTTAATCTACCGGTTTAATTGCTTTTGTCCGCGGCTGACAGCTCTCCACAGTTGGATCTTGGAGGTATGGAAGCCTGTCATTTCTAATGAAATTAATATCTACCCATGTGCTAAGGGCTTCTTTATAGTAGATTTTGAAAACTCTAGAAGCAGACAATGCATTTTAGATTCTAGCCCTTGGTTTTGGGAAAACTCGGGGCTATTCATGAAGCCATGGAACCCATCATTCGATCCCTCAACAACAGTCATAACCTCAGCACCAGTTTGGGTCAGATTTCCAAACCTACCTTTGCATCTCTGGAATCTCTCCTCGCTAAAATCCATTGGAAATGCAATTGGGAAATTTTACAGTAGGTGCCCAAAAACAGAGGAATATGTCAGAACCACCTATGCACGCATCTGTGTAGAAATGGACTTCAGCGCCAGATTCCCAGCTGAAGTAATCCTAACAAGAAAAGACTATGTATGGAACCATAAAATCGACTACAAAAGTGTCCTCTTCAGATGTCGATGCTACTTTGAGACAAGCCATCTAGCCAAAAATTGCCCAAAAGTCTCCCAGAAAAATTATGCTAGAAATAATCAGTATAGATCTACATGGTGGGAAAGAGCACAAAAGGAACATTACACTATCATCAAGGAAGAATACTCTCCAGAAAACTCTAAATCACAAGAAATCAGGAAAGAAAGAAACAACCCTCAATACAAGTAGGGGGAAAGCCTTGCCCAACAACAAAAAAACGAACTCGACAGCCCCTCAAGCATCAACAATTATGAGGATTTGAATACCGCGCAAAAGAAATCTTCATTTAGTAGCAAAGCAGATCTCCCAGATCCTGAAGATAAGACACCAGTGTCCCAAGAATTAGAAGAGATAAAGGAGGTGCAAGATAAAGGAAGTTGGAAGTCCGTAGAGAAGAAAAATAAAGCTACAACACCAATATTGCCAAGAAAGACGAGAAGCCAGACAATTAAGAACTAAAAAAATTATAGGTCCGATAGACCAAAGTTTGGTCTCAGTGGACGTTAACCGTCATCATCATCATCAAATAAAGCATGTTTAGGAATGCATTTTCTTTCTTTACATTTATCCAACATTCGCATAAATGGAAGCATTAATGTGGATAATCTCATGATATATGAAATTATTTATTGGTAACTTGTAGGGTCTAATTAGATGAGGAAAATAACCTATTTTGAACCGTAGACTTACGGTAAATATTCATACTCCACATACTCCAAAGATCAAAATTTAGCCATTAATTAAACACTTGAAAATTCATCTCCCTATGGAACCAACATGCTAACCATTTGTGTCAAACTCCACTACCTAAAAGACCACCAGTTTAATAGTGCCTAAATTATATAGAAAGGGAAGGTGGACAAGCCAGCTTTCTTCTCACGGCCTAAACTCTCGATATTTATTTCGCTAGCTTCCTTACCCATAGAATAACATTGGCCACATCGATGTATCCCACATTGGGGTTGTTGGCACATGATATTATTATGGTATTGCATAATTTCATGATTTTTTTTTGTCATGGACATGCTTAATATTTTCTCACAAGATTATATTAAAATAAATATGTTAAAATTCATGGGGTTTTGGATAAATAGTGATTGGTGATAAATAGTGATCGGGTAATTTAAGACACTTCTTCATATGAAGTCACAGATTCAATTTCTTTGGACATGATAAAGATGTAGTCCTACCAAATTTTAAAATATATGTGTGTGTGTGTGTTAAAGAGTATGTATTTCAGATTAATTACATCATTAAGATTTGGTCGAAAACATAACAAAATAAATATGTATTTATATGATGATGAATGTATATTGTTGAATTATTAATCTAAATCCATTTTAATTATGAATCTACCAAGCATCAAGAGTTAAGATGTATCTAGGCTATTTTAATTTCCCCTTTAAATAAGCTATATTCCACATGAATACCATGGGTTCTCAATACAATAGGTCAATACCATGGGTCATTTTTATTTTTGTTGTTATTTTATTTTTATAAGGTTATTTTTATTTTTATTTTGACTCAGTTAATCTCTACCATATTAAGATGGAGAGAGAGTGAAATCATGCAACATTAAATGTAGAGTAAATATGTTTATTAAAATGAATAAATTTTAAGAAGATAATGACTATTTTACTTCCGTAATTGTAAAAGAAGAAATTGTATAATTATCAAAATTGCTCACATAATAAAATAATGGAAAAAATATATAAAAAATATCAATGATTACTAACTAATTATAACTAAAGAGGATAACGTTAGTGACATAATAAATATTAATCCTACCAGAATATATATTAAATGTTGTAGGCTTACTAGAGTTTTACTAGATAATAGACCTCGTATATTTTGATCAGATATTTAACCAATTTTTTTAGATGATGGGCTGAGATTTGTCTCAAGTTTTAATGTTGCGTCTTTCCCATTTTTCTCAATTTCACTAATTAAATTTCCTCTTTTTCTCATGAATTGTATGCTTCTTCATGGTTTGTCATTTATCTCTCTATTTTATGCTTTTGGCTCTCTTTAACAACTTTCTTCCTTTTTCCAAGTGTTTGGTATTGGATAATATCTTCCATCTACCCTACATGTATACCCTATCGTTCTCCCTTTTCATATTTGCTTCAATTTCTTCAATTGATTCTCTTGCTCTATTTTCAGCTGAGTCCTTTGATTTGTCAACGGATCCACTTAGGTGAGTTTTTGGATAGTGGATCTCCTTGATTTAATGGCTTATTGAGGTTCGATTTTTTAATATCATAGTTTAATTTAATAGCTTTCTAATGTTTAAGTTTAATATCAATGTTTAACATTACGATAACTTTCTGATTTTTCCATAAATTTGTAACATTGAAGGTTTCACGTTTTTATGGCCTTATGTTTTCACATAATTTTCATTATTTTTGTTTAATTTTTCATGAGGGTCGGAGTTTTATTGTATAAGATAGTTTATAATTTATTTTGTATAGTTTTATATAGTGATGGTAGAGCATCTTACGAATTTTGTTTTTTCCCATATGGGATAATTCCTTGTATATATTTACTACCAAATATTTGTCATTGCTTAGGGGAGAGTTGTAGCTAATTTTTTTTTGTTATGTGTATGTGTCCCTTATGGGACAATTATACTAGTTAGTTAGTAGAGGGATTTTAGAGAGAGTCCATATGTAATTTCAGGAGAGGCACTACTAGGAAGCAGCTTCCCCATTTTGTTTGATGTCATGTGCTCATTTTTTTTTTTCAATATACTTTTCTAGTTTAGTAATCATCATCCCTCTTTAACATTTTAAATAAACTTCATGTCTGCTAAGGCTACAATGGTCCTCTAACTCTAACCATTCTCATTAAATAAGACTCTTACTTATAATGTCTTAGGAGGTTTGATCCTTACTAGTTGAAGGAGTCCTAATAATTTAATGATTTACATGCACATTTCATAGGTTAATATTGCTAACCTACCTTTACATACATTCATTTATACTCTAACCTTTACATATCTTTACATACCTTTACATATCTTTAAATACCTTTACATATCTTTACATACTTTGACCTTCATCTATGTTAATACCTTTATACCTAACTCTAATATTTTCATTACCTATAGTCCTAATATGGTAACCTTTCTCTACCCTTACTTCCATATTAAATATAGGTATGGTCGTACTATGGTTTGTATGAAGGTTTGAACACCCATCACTTTACTCCATTTCGCACTTAATATGTGACCCTACCTTGATGACATGTCTCACCCAGAGTGAACCATGAGGCAGAGGCCATGTGCCCTCACATGGCCTTCACCCTTATTGACGCCACAACTAAACAATTGAGATCAAAGGGATTAGATCTATGGCTCAGAATGGTTAAGAAAACCCTAACGGTTTTACTTGCACTTCTCTTCCTCATTTCGATCTTTCCCTGCTTTTTTTGTGGTTGTCCTGCCCGAGGAGCTATGCTGCCATCGCTCGAACCTGTAACTCAATTTCCAGAGATATGGTAGCTCGATTCCTCCTTTAAATCGACCATGTGTGTGTTTGGAATGCTGGTTGTGGAAGACAATTAGTGCTACGCAGAGAATTTATTTTCCATGGCTTCAAAGGTAAGTATTTTATAGTGTTTTCTTTGTGTTTTCTTATGGGCATGATTACATAGTCATATTGGTTTTTAAGATCTCTAGGTTAGCTTCTAATTTTGTTTTGTTTGTTCAGGGAACCCCATAGCGTGGTTAGATTCCGCATTCACCTCACGTAACCTCTGTTATTTGTTTTCCCTCTGTTTTATTGTCTTGGTCTTTTGTTAAATTAGAAATATGTATCTCACCTTGGTTTCTTAACTCATGTAGGAGGGAAACCCTATGTTTATCTGCGTGACCCTTTGGGTAATGGGTAATACTTCTCACCCTTCTCACAGAATTATTGTGACAAATCAATGCATGAAATGCATAAATCCTCGGCCCCTTTGCTTCAGTATGAGGTGAGTTCGTAAATCCGATTATGTGGTTGCATATGATTATGTGTTTGCATATGATTTTGTGTTTCCATATGATTCGGAATTCCAATTCTGGGTTTGGTCACTGGTTTTTCACTATACTCAATAGCATGTTTTGCACACGCTATTCCGCCCAATTGACTGTGAATATAAAGGAATTATGATCCTTTGGTTGATTTAAATTTAGGTTTTACCTTTGATATATCATTTCAATTTTGGGTTGTATGTTCCCTTCACCCACGGAAGGATACATTACGCATATGATTTTGTGTTTGCATATGATTCATAATTCCAATTCTGGGTTTGGTCACTGGTTTTTCACTATACTCAGTAGCATGTTTTGTACACGCTATTCCACCCAATTTACTGTGAATATAAAGGAATTATGATCCTTTGGTTGATTTAAATCTAGGTTTTACCTTTGATATATCACTTCAATTTTGGGTTGTACGTTCACTTCACCCACGGAAGGATGGATTACGCACTGCACATTTAATGAGTTCACATTTATTTTTGATCTCGAGTTCTTCTCCCTATTCAATATCTGGGCTTGATTTCATAATATTTGGTAAGTTAATCGAGTATTGGAAACCTTTGTTCCATTAAGTTTTGGGTTCATCATTTAATTTTATGTGTTGTATATATTTGATTTTTCGTTCTGTTCATAGTAGTATTTGGACTCAATATATTCATGCAAGCTTTTAGCTAACCTCTGCTTTGCACACACAATTCTGGGTTTAATTATCTTTGGTATTTAAGTAGGGTATATGCTACGTTTTGCTCCATTTACTTCTGAGTATTTATTTATTTTCTATTTATTCATCAAATTGTATTGCATTGGGATTTTTCCTTGTATTATTTATGGCAATTTCATAAGAAATTTCTGGGTTGTTTCCCTTCACACTACTTAGGGAAAATGCATAACGTATCTTGGTGTTCTTCCCCTTAAGGTTTACATGCAATTTCGTAACGCAGTTTAAGTTCCTCATTTGAGGTTTGGCAGATTCCTTCTTACCCTATTCTATTTCTCATTTTGGGCAATGTTGTACATTTAATTTTGACTTTAATTTTCCCTTCCGTGTAGCATTTTTTTTTCCGGTCTGAATTTATACTCTGGGTTGTTGCCACCCAGGTTTAATATTTTGCTCAAATAAGAATTTTTTTGACAGAGATGAGGATGAGAACCTATCCTCGCATCCTTTCACCTTAAGGTTGTTTCGATACTTTCTGTATTTTTTGGATTTCTCATTTATTTATTTCCATGTTTTTATGTTGGAGGATCCCTTCACTCACAACATAGATTGATTTGTATGCATAGGTGGAGCAAGAAAATTCACGAAAAGGTGCTCAGGTAAGGCATCTCTCTGTCCCTTACATAGTAATAATTGTGATTTATTATTCTATTTGGCTCTCTAATTTTCACATTTCTATTATTTTACAGGTATGCTTCTGAATTATATTGGTCTACGTGAAACTCAAGGTTCCCGCACTGCCCATACTTACCAACTGTATTCTTCCTGAAGTTGGTAGCATGTTGTTCTGCCATGGCTCTCCTTCTGGCACTTAGCTTAGACAGGTGTTGTTGTAGTTCCTATGTTTAAGTGTGAGTGCCATACTTTGGCTTTGACAGTTAATGAACGTATGTAATATGTGTTTTTATTTTTAATACAGTCATATACATATGACTGTGTAATCTTCAAGGATGTACAAGGATTATTGTATCTAAACAGTTTTAAATATTTATATTTGTAAATCTGAATTATATTTCCTCCTCCTGTCAATGATTAATGCATATGTACTTTGCCTCAGACTTTCAGATTTTATAAATGAAATCATTAGTTATTTCGAAACCTTCTCTATGTTATGTGACTTTAGAATTCTCTTGGATTATAATGTGGATTTTTAGTAAATGATGAATGTATATGTATTTTATTCATAATTCCACTTGCATTTTATTCTATACTATATCATGCATTCACTTCTTATATTGCCTCCGTAGCTAGAATTTGCAAATTTAGTATTATTTATTCCTTCCATCAAATTTAAAGAATATTACTTTTCCAAAGCTAGATTTGTCTTAGCTTACTCTCTAAGTTTTCAATTTTCTACTCATCATTCTAGCAATAGATTTTGTTTAACTTAATTTCTACATGTTGTCTTATTTATTTTACTTCTGTACATATATGAATAGGTAGACAACGTTTACTCTCTTATCATAACCCTTTGTGGGTTTATAATTAAAGATATTGTAATTGTATCCACCTATAGTACCTTAGTTTATTGTACATAACACAATATCGACATTGTATTTAACACCGTATTGACACTGTAAAATACACATTATTGACACTGTATATAATATTAACCAAGCATATGCGACTAGCCTATACCATGACTCCAACACACAATATTGACATTGTATATAATATTAACAAAGCATATGTGACAAGCGTATACCATGATTCAAACTTGGTTTAACATAACATTAATCCCTTATTACAAAGTATAATTTGTCTATTAACTTAGACAGGCTAATAATTCTATCCACTTCTAAAATACAAGAAATTAAATCTAAAATTTCTACATGCTGCATATAAACTTGTAAAGATGAGTTTTCCTCCCAACCATGAGCTTCTCCTCAGAGCTCTCCCCTGACTAGAGATGAATTTTCTCCAGTGTTGACAACCTCTTGTCACACTAGTGATGGCACTTTTAAGCCCACTTTCCCCAGAAAGTTTCCTTAACGGTGTTTTGTTATTCTGCGTTGTTTTTTCCCATAGCCTAGTCTTTATTTTATTTTTTTCAACAAAATTTTTCTTGTAAAACTCAATTTTCTTCAGCATAGTTTTTCTTACCTCTTCCTAGTAACTTTCCTCTTTAATGGAGATTTCTTAGATATTTTTCTTCTATCTAATTTAATTTTTATTTTTATTTTTCTCTAAAGGATTTTTTTGGATAATTTTGGGAAAGTATGAAATTCTATCCTATCCTCATGGATAAGAATTTCCAGATCTCTATTACTCTATCTTTACAAAATTACCATAATTTTCATAAAGAATTATTAATTAAAATATTTCCATCAACAACATAATTGTTCCATATGTCCACATAGCCCTTGTCCTATTTACATAAACATAAAAGTTGTAAATCAGGGGTATTACATTTAAGATGTATTCTTCTCTTTTGTAAATAAAAATATGAAACATGTAGATCCCACAAGTGTCTGAGAGAGTGAAGAGAATGGTGTTTCGAGTGCATCAATTAGGCTTTAGAATGTTCTTTGAAAAAAATTGTAGCATTTTTATTTCTTTTGAGAGCCTTGCGTATTAATCATTTGTATTCCTAAATCTTTGTGTTATGGATTGTTTGAATTCAAGGACGTAATCTTTAATCGAAGCACTTTTTTTCCTTAATCAGTCATAAATTAACTCAAAGGATTCATGCAATAATTTTTACATTGTTTTCATGTAAGGACAATGTTGTAAATTGCAAAATAGGAAATGATTTAAGTTTTGTAGAAAAATCCATCCATAAACAAAGTAATGAAGATTCCTTCATGGAGGCGGTCAACTGAAAAAATACGACATGTAGTGGATATCAGAATGCAGAAAAGGAATTAGTACCTAGACCCCTGAACTAGCATGGTAACCAATGGGGAGGGGATCTGGCATCTGGATCTTTTATAAACTGATACTCACAAACTTTTCATGGACCATCAAATCAAGTAGATATCCAAGTTAGAGGAGGTCCACCTTGCGAAAAGAAGTATCATTGCTAGAATAGTCTAACATTAGAGAGAATTTGTGGTCTAAAATGGGCCTCTTAAGGAATATTATAAAATAATAATGGAAAAAATAAAATAAGCTTAGATTAGCTCATCAATTTTTAGAAGGAAAACAAAAAAACTATTTTTTCAACTCGTATTTTCAACTTATCCCCCTATGATTTTAGTAAAATTTTGATCGGAAGCACTTGTTGTATGCAAAATTTAATTTTTCATCCAAAGAGTACCCAGGTTGCATACTTGTGATCATCCCTACTACATGAAAAATGTAAAATACATGAAAAAACGTAATTGCGGTCATGTTTTTTCATGTATTTCATATTTTTCATGTAGTGGGATCCATAAAAAGTATGAAACATGAGTATTCCTTGGATTAAAAATTAAACTTTACATCCAAAAATTTCTCTCACTCGAAATTTGAGTAAAATTGTAGGGAGATGAAAAAGTATTTTTTTTAAAATCTTTTTACCTTTTTACTCCAGAAATGTTGAATCATCCCCCATGTTTGACATCATCATATTGAATCTTATTGGTTCTTATAAAGTTTATTTTTGTTGTACTTTTTGTTTTTAGGCCCAATTTTTACCTCAAATTTTCTTGAATGAGTTTGTTGATCTCGATTCCCAAAATCTATGTGTTGTGGCATTCATCCCTACTATATCTTGCCCATTCACAGAAATAAATAATAGTGAATGATAGAATATGGATGTAGGAATATACAAACCTCACGGGGGAGTAGAGGCATATCGTGCCTTATGACGCCAAACTACATAGAAGACAAGTTTTTGGGAATTTCACTTATAATGGAACAATTTTGAAATACAAAGGTATATGCTTAAGACCCTTTGGAATTATGCCTTGGATATTGACTACAGTCACGTGATTAATTTTGATTAAGACATTAGGTGCTAAGGTGTTAAATAGGGTATGTTAGTTGTGTGGTATACTATTAAAAGAAAAGGGAAATTGTCGTTGCATCATGTGGTATCTGAGCAAGAGAGATCTATAAAATTAAGACATGATAAGAGATATTTTGGAGAAGACCTCCAAAATATGTTTTGTGAGTGTGCTACTTAGAATAGGAGGCCAAGAAAGAAGTAGAATGGACGAGCACTTGAGAGTGTATTTGAGATGCATCTAGGCAAGAATAGAAGCCATGAGGCCAACTTAGAGAAGACAACCTGATGTGGGAGACATCAACGAGAGTGAGGATATGAATTTAGAAGAAGATATGGAAGGATCTCTTGTAAGAGAACAAATGGATGAAAATTTGATAAATTTGGTTACCAAAGTATGATCCACACAAAAAATTAAGCTGTCATTGTGTGATGGCAACCTAAATGTGGAAGATTTACTGAATTTGATCAACTCAATAAATAAATTTTTTGACTGTGAAGATGTGGAGGACGATTTGAAGATAAAATGTGCAATGACCGAGTTAAGCGGAAACACAACATTATGGTGGCACGAGTTGTAGGAAGAATAAATAAATAAGGGAAAAGAAAATATCAATAGTTGGGATCAAATGGTAGCTAAGTTTAAGAGAAAGTTTATCTTGAAGGATGATTAACATAACTTATTCAAGAAAATGAAAAACCTAAGGTATAAGTTCCTAACACTGAAGGAGTGCATTGAATAATTTTACAAGATGAAAATTCGAGAAGACCACACAAAGGATATGTTGAGAAAATGGCCATATAAATAAATGGTCTTAGGTATGATATCTAGGAATAAATTGGTCTCTTTCCCTTAAAGGAAGTGGAGGATGCCTATCAGAAAATATTAGGAGAAGAGAGCATGGCTAGAAAATAATCCCAAAGGAGTAGAGGAAGGATTCTAGACATAGGAAAATGATCTTATAGTAGAGGATAATTCTAGGCTCTAAGAGAAGACATAAGGAGATCTACCAACCAATCTCCTAGATGAGGAGAAACAAGGGGAAAAAGATATTTTTTGAGAGGCAGAGGTAGAAGGAGAGAAATCAAGTGCTATATATGCGGAAATATAGGGCATATGTGATGGGATTTTCCTAAGAATAAGTCAAAAAATCAAAGAGAAGCACATATTATAGAACCTGAAGGTGAGGTAGTAAAGACATGGGTAAAATAAGATACTCCTGAGATTGGCAAGTCACTAATGATAAAGAGAATATTGGTTAAAGCTGAGAAGGAATCTAATGAACCATCTCAAAGGAGAAGTCTCTTCAGAACAATGTGAAAATCTAAAAGGAAATGTCGGAAAATGGTCATAGACAGTGGTAGCACTGCCAATCTAATCTCTACCGAAATAGTGAAGTTATTATTGTAGAGGATGGCACATACTACTCCATACCAATTGTCCTAGTTGTATAAAGGACATTCAACTTTGGTAAGTGAAAAAAATAGAGTTGAATTCCATATTGGGAGCTATGAAGATGAAGTATTGTGTGACATTATACACATGAATGTCTATCATTGATCTGAACTTATGAAGGAACATAATAGAATATGTATATAACCATAAGCACAGAAGTGCAACAGGAATAAAACTTCATTTCATTAATATCAAAGAATTGAAATATTCTTACATATAGAATGGAAATAAACTAGCTCAGGTGATGGTAGCTTATCTCTGAGAAGAGATGTGGTAGCTAAATGTCTCTAAATTGTGTTATAATGAGTCTCAGTGGCCTTTTTATCATTTAGAAACAATGAGGAACCCTAAACGTCCAAAAATCTAACCCAACGAGAAGAAGCGCCAAAAATTCGTGGGCCCCATTAGGGTAAGTTGGAACGTCAACTTCCCGGGGTCATAATTTTGGCATACAATCTTCATTTTTCTATCATAATACCTCGTTTCAAATACCTCAAAGAGGAGGCTGAAAAAAAATTGGTAAATTTGTTTGGGACTTTCCTAGTCTATTCATTTTTCCTAAAAATGTTTTTTAGTCCCTCAAAACGGCTCCGGAAGTTTAGGACGCGAAAAAACTGCCAAAAATAGTAAATTGTGCTACAATTAAAGAAAATAAAAAACTAATGGAAACAATGGTGTGGGTTCATGTGGAATAGGCAGGTGGCCACTAATATCCACCTGGATCATTCCTCCCCCCTTATCAAGTAATGGTCATTTTTTGCGTTGAGTGCCTCCATGAGATGTGGAAACTTCTGCTGAACTTGGTCCCTAGTAAGCCACTTGTCTTGGTGAAGGATTATGCCAGATTTAACAAACCGATACAGTTGGATCTTCTGCTGACGATTATTATTGATTTGGGTGTCAATGATCCGATCATTTGTGGCATGTTCCATGAAGTTTTGGTCTAGCTCTGTTGGTGTGAGTTGTACTTCAATGTCATATGTGGCTAGTAATGGTGGAAATTATGGTAGAAGGTGGTCCACATTGAACATTGGGTGCATGACAAGGAACGGTGGAATGTTGAGCTCGAATAATTTATCTCCTACAACATTCGTGATGGTGTATGACCCATATCAAAGTAGGTGAAGCTTGCGGTGGGGTCTAGTGAGGCGATCCTTTTGCAAATGTAGCCAAAATTTTTCGCCCACCTAGAACTTGTGTGGCACATGATTTTGATCATGTCGCTGCTTGTACTTAGCATTGGCTCTGTCCAATATTTCATGGACCTGCTTGAATTCATGCTGAATGCACTCAATGAAGTTGTTTTCCCTTTCAGCTTCGGATTGGACATGAGTTGAATCTTCTTGAGTAGATGTAAATGGTATGGACACATCAATGGGCCATAGTGGTTGGAATCCTAGTCCCACCTGAAAGGGGTTGTGGCCAGTTGTGCTATGGAGAGCTCGGTTGTAGCTGTTTTGGATATAGGGCAGGCTTTCATCCCATGTACGAGGATGCTTCGAGTTTTACATGTGCAGAATGTGCATGATCATCCTATTGATGACCTGTTTTCTGCCATCATTTTTGGGGTGGAAAGTCATTGACTTAGTTAGCTTGGTATCCAGCATCGACCAGAAACTTGAATAAAATGTACTTTGGAACCTGCTAGTCCAAATCTGAGATAATGGACTGTGAGATCCCAAAGCGCACCCACACTTGTTCACAGAAGAGTTTAGCAGGGGCTTCTGTTGTCATCCTGTTCTTGTAGGCTACAAGAATGTTCATATTAAAGAATTTTTCGATGACCATGAAGACACAATTGTTGCCATGCTTAGTATAAGGAATGCTCAAAATGTAATCCATGGAGATGGACTCCCAAGGTCAACTAGGAGTAGGCGTAGGAGTATATAAGCCATAATTCTTGATGTTCGGTGGGGAAATGGTGTAGGAAGTGCATGATATCATGTACTTCCCAACATATTCTTGAAGGTTCAACCAATAAAAATACTTTTTCAGTACTGCCATTAATTTTTTCTACCCCGAAATTTTCAACGATATGGTTGTAGTGTGATTCCCTTGCACCCCCACTTGAAGTAACGCATAAGTGGCCCAGGTATCATAACAGTGCATCCTAGAGGTGATAATTTGGAACTTTCTCACCTTTGAGGAGCATCTGGTATGTGTTGCCGAATTTTGGATCACTCTTGTAAAGAGTCGATGATCTGTATGAGATCTTAATGTAAATGTGTTTGAGGATGTATAAATTGCAAGTGTTAAAATTGGGTTTTACAAGCATTTATGTTAGATTCGTAAACACATAAAGCATGAATTTAAGCTATGAAAAAAGAAAAAATAGCAGACAAATACACCATAAAAATAATCACAACTCTTCAAGTGATGAAGGATTTCACCCCTCCTAGGCTACGTCTCCTTGGTCCAGCTTCCAATGGCTTGGCCCTATATCATTATGCACATAACATGGTGATTACATACATTTACAGTTCTCAAATGGTTTCATTACTTGCTCCATTAGCCTCAGAGCTATCAAAAATGTCTGTCTAGCCTATTTATGCTCCCAAATTGGTCAAACCTAAAGAAGTTATGAGCCTCCCTAGATTTGTTGCTAGTCGCTCTACAAATTCCCTAAATTCTCAAAGCATCCTACACATTCACCCTGATTTCAGCTAACCGAGCAACAAATTTGTGGAATTCTGACGAAAATGGATAGTTAAAATGTGTGCCAAGGCCTAAAGGAAATTTTTTTTATTATAATAAACATGGTTGAATTAAAAAAAAAAAAAAATTAAAAATTTTGTGGTTCGTCCACACACCTTACCCCAACCTCCGCCCAACATAAAATTTATATAGGTTTTCATTCATATGGTTAAAAAAGAACCATCGTGGCCCAACGGTCGATGTGATGTTTGAGGTGAGGTCTCGGTGTTGACTCCCACGGAGTGTTAACTTAGACCTTAACCAATTTTTGGTAACCCTCAGGCTGCCACGTGGCAGCCTCCTGTTGGGCCATGTGGCAGCATGTGGTTGGCCATCTCCCATCCAATAAAAATTCACCAACACAACACCATTCAGGGCCTACCACATGTCAAGCTATGGTAGGCCCAAAAAAATTCACTTTCGACCATCATAAGAGGCCACGTGGCAAGTTGCCACTTGCCCAAAAAATTTCCCAGTCGGTTGTCATTTTTGAAAATTTTGCATGTTTGGGAAAATGAACAAAACTCATTTCCAAGAGGATATTGTGTTAGTTTTATGTGAAACAAGTTGCACAGGATTCGGAATGACGAGATCTATACAGTTCTTCAGGTACCACACCATTCCGACAAACTTCATTTTTTAGCATATTTTGGAGTACGTGATCACTCCTCCCCACTAGAATATTTTGGACCCCAAAAGCTCATTTATTTCTAAACATTTGGATGATGGTAGAACCCCCTCACCCTTCTAGTCTCAATCCACTGGAATTGTACTAAATTCAAAAATTTGAGCTTTTCATGAAAACTAATCTTTTCCCTTGATTCTGGAGATCATGTCTTGTTGTTGTAGATACCATCTTGCTGCAATTTCCCAGAATTTACAGAACAACAAAATTTCCTTTAAGAAACAAAAATTTTCCCTCCTCAGGCTTCAGTGAAAGGAAACTTAAACAACTTGAAATTCCTCTCACCTCGAACACTATCAACATGACGATGTTTATCTTATGTTGCCTTCTTCTTGGCTCGAGTCTTGACCAAGTGTGTTTGCCATTACCATGTACCATTTGGAAACCTCCAAGAAGAACTTGTGGAACCTATGTCTTCTTTCTCAATTTTCTTTAGCGCTTTCTCTTTGATCTTTGCAACCATTACCACCGACACTTTGTTCCCATCACTATTCAACAATGATGTATGTTGCTGCATTTGTTTCTCATCTTGTTTACCTCTTTTGAAAGGCAAAATTTTAGACTCCTGAAACAATGTATTACAAAAATTAGCAACCTCAATGAAATCATAATTTTCATTCAATGAATCTCCTTGAAAGGCCTCATTCACAGCATCTTCATGCTTGAACATTAACAAAGAAAACTTTTAACTAGCATTCACAATATCTCTTCATTTGTCTAGTATGCATAAGAGATGAATTCATCTTCTTAATATGTGCTCTAACATTGTACTCAATCTCATTCTTGAACGATACTTATTCTCATGGTGATGAAATATTTATCTCCTATCATAATGATATTGGCTACCCTAAATAATACCAGAAATATCAAGCGGAACAACATCAAGTTCAACTTCATCAAGAAAGTTTACAATGATTGCAAATCTAAGTATGTAATTCCTCATCACCTTCAAGTTTTCATTCTTACATATCCAACCTAAGGGATAAGGTCTTGGATGAGGAATGGTTTCTAAATTAAAATTCTTGACTAATTCTTCAGAAATAAGTTTTGCTTGTGAAACACTATCAAATAGGGTGTCAATCTTGGTATGCTTTGAAACTCTAACATGGAAAATCTCAATTCTTGTTTCATCATCTTGAGTTCTATTTTGACAACTTGAAGAACTAGTGCTTTCAATTCCCTTACCTTTCAAACCCATTGCGGTGATCTTTGTTTCATCTTGAGAATCATAACCTAAATCATGAGTTATTGTTTCAGTTGTCTTCTCCTTCTCCTTGTTTTTAAGCTTGTTGGATCTCATTTCTGGATGAAGTTTCCAACAATGATATTCATCATGCACATATTTGGAACAATGTTTTCATGTGATTATTTCTTTCACCAACTTGATGGAAGAATTCTTCTTACCTTTACCCTTGACCTTACCCTTTCCTTTCTCTTCGGACTCAAATGTATCCTCATTTTTCTCCTCTAAAACATGTTTCCCTCTTGCCTCTAGATGTGTGGACTGTACACATACTTCATCTAAATTTTAAGGATTAAACATGAGAATAACTCATGTCTTAGATAACTATGCAAACATTCAATGTACTTAAAAAAAAAATCTTGAGATGTCAAAGCTACACCCAAAATTAGCGCTCTTCTCTTGAACTCTTGAGTATAACTTTTCACATTTTGTCCTTTACCTTGCCTAAATTTTTTCTAGTCCATTATAGCCTTTTACATGTATTATAATGGATAAAATTGTCTCCTTAAGGTAGCAACATAATCATTCCAAGAAGTTAAGACCTTCCCATGTTTCTTCATGTCCTCTTGAGTTTTGGCTTCCCACCAAATAAGTGCTCCACTTTCCAATATCAATGAAGCAAGTTGAATCTTCGTGTCATCATCCTTGATTCTTTGTATCCTGCAATATAATTCAAGCTGACATACCCAATTTTCTCATATTTCAGCATATACCTCTCCATCATACATAGTAAAATCAAACTTAATGTCAAGCTTTAAAAACAGATTTTTACCATGACATTTTGGAGATTGTGGAGGTGTTTGTGAAGGTCTTATTATGGAAGAAGATTATGGTGAAGATGGTGGTGAGGATGGTGGTAAGAAGAATGGTGGTGTCAAAGGTGGTTTGTCACCATTCCCATTACCTTTTTTATGCTTGTATCCATATCCTTCTTCTACATAGGAAAATCAAACTTAATGTCAAGCTTTAAAAATGGACTTTTACCATCACCTTTTGGAGAATGTGGAGGTGTTTTTTAAGGGCTTTTTGTGGAAGAGGATGATGGTTAATATGGGGGTGAGGATGGTTGTGAGGAGAATGGTGGTGTCAAAGGTGGTTTTTCACCATTACCATTACCTTTTGGAGGCTTGTCTCCATCACCTTCTTCTCTTTTTTAAGACTTGTCTCCCTTTGGAATATTGGAGCTCTCACCTTGCATCCTTGTGCTTCTCTCCTCATAGAGAAATTTCACCATTATTTTCATATCAAATAATTCTTTCCTGGTGGATTTTTCATCCTCTGAAATATTTCAGACTCTTCTTCATGTGAAATAATTTTTGAAGCTTCAACTGCAATTTGAGGAAGAATTTGTGGTGGAGATTGTCACAAACTTGATCTCCTTGTCCTTGACCTAACTTGAGGACTTGCAACCACATGATTTCCTTCTCCTCACTTAAGCTTAAACATTGTAAGAATCACATACACTTGAAAACAATTAAATCCTCACAACAACAAGGAAACCAAAGCTCTGATAATAGATTTGTATGAGATCTTAATGTAAATGTGTTGCAGGATGTATAAATTGCAAGTGTTAAAATTGAGGTTTATGAGCCTTTATGTTAAATTCTTAAACACATAAAGCACAAATTCAAACTTTGAAATAGAAACAACAATAGAAAAATACACCATAAAAATAACCACAACACAACAAGTGATGAAGGAGTTCACCCCTCCTGGACTATGTCTCCTTGGTCTACGTTCCAATGGCTTGGCCCTATATCATTATGCTCATAAAACTATGATTACATACATTTACAGTGCTCAAATGGCTTCAATACCTGCTTAATTAACTTCATAGCTATCAAAACTTCCTATTTAGGCTCTTTTTTCTCCCAAATTGATCAAAAACTAAAGAAGTGATGAGCCTCCCTGGTTTTGTTACTAGTCGCTCTACAAATTCCCCAAATTTTGGAGCCATCCTAAAAATTCACCTTGATTTTAGCTAATCAAGTGAAAAATTGGTGGAATCCTAGCTGAAATTGTTGGATAGTTAAAATGTGTGCCAATGCCTGAAGGCCGAATTAGGCTTTCGTTCATATGGTTAAACACGAACCATCATGGCCCGACGGTTAGAGTGTTGTGTCGTTTGTAGTGAGGTCTCGGTGTCGACTCTTGCAGAGTGTTAATTTGAAACTTAACTAATTTTTGGTGGCCCCCATGATGCCACATGGTGGCCTCCGGTTGGGCCACGTGGCAGCATGTGGATGTCCATCTCCCATCCAATAAAAATTTTCCCACACAACACCATTTAGGACCTGCCACATGTCAGGTCATGGTAGGCCCAAAAAAAAATGAATTTCAACCAATTAGAAGAGACCATGTGGTAGCCTGCCACTGGACCAAATTTTTTCCTAGTCAGCGGTCATTTTTGAAAAGTTTTCTTTCTTTGGAAAATGAACATAACTCATTTATGGGAGCATACGGTGTTGGTTTTACATGAAATGAGTTGTGTCAACTTCAGAACGATGAGATATATGTTGTCGTCCATCTTCCACACCATTCTGACAACTTTCATTTTTTAGCATATTTTTAAGCACCTGATCACTCCTCCCCATTGGAAGCTTTTGGACCCCAAAATATCCTTTATTACTGAACATTTGGATGAGGGTAAAACCCCCTCACTGTTCCCGTCTCAATGCACTAGAATTTTCTTGAATTCAAAAGTTTGAGCTTTTCATGAAAATTGATCTTTTCCCTTTGAATCTGGAGATCCTTTCTTTTTGTTGTAGATACCATCTTCCTGAAATTTCCAAAATTTGTAGAACAACAAACTTTCCTTGAAGAAACAAACATGTTCCCTCCTTGGACGTCAATCAAAGGAAACTTACACAACTTAAAATTCTTCTCACGTCAAACACTGTCG
Organism: Pinus albicaulis; assembly: GCA_034641835.2. NCBI lineage: Eukaryota > Viridiplantae > Streptophyta > Pinopsida > Pinales > Pinaceae > Pinus > Pinus albicaulis. The sequence continues at coordinate 1,074,100,799 of CM076574.1, forward strand.
ACATGACGATGTTTAGCTTGTGCTGCCTTGTACTTGCCTCAACTCTTGACCAAGTGTGTTTTCCATTTTTGTGTACCATTTTGAAACCCCTAAGAAGAAATTTTGGTACCTATGTATTCTTTGTCAATTTTCTATGGCACTTTCTCTTTGATATTTACATGCATTATAATCGACACCTTGTTCCCATCACTATCCAATAATGATGTATGTTGCTACGATTTTTTCTCATCTTGTTTACCTCTTTTGAAAGGAAACATGTTAGACTCCTGAAACAAATTATTACAACCATTATCAACCTCAATTAAATCATAATTTTCATTCGATGAATCTCCTTGAAAGGCATCATTCACAACATCTTCATGATTGAACATGAACAAAGCAAAGTTTTAACTAGCATTCACAAGTCTCTTAATTTGTCGAGCATGCATAAGAGATGAATTCATATTCTTACTATGCATTCTAACAATGTACTCAATCCCATTCTGGAACAAGTGATACTTATTCTCATGGAGATGAAATATTTCTCTCCTATCATAAAGATATTGGCTACCCTAAACAATACCAGAAATATCAAGTGGAACAATAACAAGTTCAACTTCATCAAGAAAGTTTGCAGTGATTGCAAATATGAGTATGCACTTCCTCATCGCCTAAAGGATAAGATCTTGGATGAGGAATTGTTTCTAAACTAAAATTCTTGACTAAGTCTTTAGGAATAAGGTTTTCTTGTGAACCACTATCAAATAGGGTGTCACTCTTGGTATGCTTTGAAATAACTCTAACATGGAAAGGCTCAATTCTTGTTTCATCATCTTGAGCACTCTTTTGAGAACTTGAAAAACTAGTTCTTGTAATTTCCTTACCTTTCAAACCTATTGCGGTGATCTTTGTTTCATCTCTGGAATTAGAACCTAAATCATGAGTTATTGTTGCAATTGTCTTCTCCTTCTCCTTCATTTTAAGATTGTTGGGTCTCATTTCTAGATGAAGTTTCCAGCAATGATCTTCATCATGCCCATATTTGTAAAAATGTTTGCATTTGAGTTTTTATTTCTCCAACTTGATGGAAGCATTATTCCTACCTTTACCCTTGAACTTACCCTTTCCTTTCTCTTCAGACTCAAATGAATCCTCATTTTTCTCCTCTGAAAAAATGTTTCCCTCTTGCCTCTAGATGTGTGGCATGTACACATACTTCATCTAAATTTGAAGGATTAAACATGAGAATAGTATGTCTTAGGTAACTATGAAAACCTCCAATGTACTTTATCAAAGTTTCTTGAGATGTCAAATCTACACCCAAAATTAGTGCTCTTCTCTTAAACTATTGAGTATTGATTTGCGCATTTTTTCCTTTACCTTGCCTAAATTTTTTTCAGTCCATTATATCCTTTTGCATGTATGCTAATGGATAAAATTGTATCCTTAAGGCAACAACAAAATAATTCCAAGATGTTAAGACCTTACCATGTTTCTTCATGTTCTCTTGATTTTTGGCTTCCCACCAAATAAGTGCCACACTTTCCAATCTAAATGAAGCAAGTTGAATCTTTGTGTCATCATACTTGATTCTTTGTATCGTGCAATACACTTCAAGCTGACGTACCCAATTGTCGCATATTTCAGCATATACCTCTCCATCATACATAGGCAAATCAAATTTAATGTCAAGCTTTAAAAACAGATTTTTACCATGACATTTTGGAGAATGTGGAGGTGTTTGTGAAGGTCTTATTATGGAAGAAGATGATGGTGAAGATGGTGGTGAGGATGGTGGTAAGAAGAATGGTGGTGTCAAAGGTGGTTTGTCACCATTCCCATTACCTTTTTTATTCTTGTATCCATATCCTTGTTCTTGTTTTGAAGACTTGTCTCCCTTTTGAATATTGAAGCTATCATTTTGCATCCTTGTGCTTCTATCCTCATAGAGAACTTTCACCATTCTTGTCATATCAAATAATTCTTTCAAAAAGGACTTTTCATCCTCTGATATATTTTCAGACTCTCCTTCATGTGACATACTTGTTGAAGCTTCAACTTCAATTTGAGGAAGAATTTGTGGTGGAGATTGTGGCAAACTTGCTCTCCTTGTCCTTGACCTAACTTGAGGACATGCAACCACAAGGTTTCCTTCTCCTCTCTTGAGCTTCAACCTTGTAAGCATCACATACACTTGCAAACAATTAAATCCTCAAGCAACAAGAAAACCAAAGCTCTAATACCAAAATTGATCTATATGAGATCTTAATGTAAATGTGCTTGAGGATGTATAAATTAAAAGTGTTTAAACTGATTTGTTTGTGCCTTTATGTTATTAATTCTTAAACACATAAAGCATGAATTTAAACTCTGAAATAGCGGAAACATCAAAAAAATACATCATAAAAATAACCACAACACAAAATGTGATGAAGGATTTCACCCCCCCGGGCTACGTCTCCTTGGTCTAGCTTCCAATGGCTTCACCCTATATCGTTATGCTCATAAAATGGTTATTACATACATTTACATTGTTCAAATGGCTTCAATTCCTGCTCCATTAGCTTCAAATCTATCAAAAAATCCTATGTAGCTTCTTTCTTCTCCCAAATTGGTAACAAACTAAATAAGTTATGAGCCTCCCTAGATTTGATGCTAGTCGCTTTAAAAATTTTGGAACTGTCCTACAAATTCACCCTGATTTCACCTAACCGAGCGAAAATTGGTGGAATTCCGGCCGAACTTGTTGGACAGTTAAAATGTGTGCCAAGGCCTAAAGGAAAAATTTTTAATTACAATAAACGTGGTTACATTAAAAAAAAAAATAATTAAAAATTTCATGGTCCCTCCGTGCCCACGGTCCTGTTCTTTTGGGTCATGTGGTGTATATAGTTTTTTTTCATATGGTTAAACAAGAACCATCGTGGCCTGATGGTTAGAGGGATGTGTTATTTGCGGTGAGGTCTTGGTGTCAACTCCTGCGAAGTGTTAACTCGGACTTTAACCAATGTTTAGTGGCCCTCGTGCTACCAGGTGGTGACCTTCGGTTGGGCCACATGGCAACATGTGGTTGGCCATCTCAGATCCAATAAAAATATGCCCACACAACACCATTCAAGTCTTGCCACATGTCAGGTCGTGGTAGGCCCAAAAAAATTTGAATTTCGACCAATCAGAAGAGGCCACGTGGCAGCTTGCCAGTGGCCCAAAATTTTGGCCAGTTAGTTGTCATTTTTGAAAAATTTGCCTGTTTGGGAAAATGAACAGAACTCATTTCCGGGAGTATACGATGTCGGTTTTTCATGAAATGAGTTGTACTAGATTCATAATGATGAGATATTTGTGGTTGTTCAGGTTCCACACCATTCCAACAACCTTTAATTTTGAGCATATTTTTTTGCACCTGATCAATCGGTCACCTCGAAGTCTCGTGCCCGCAAGAGTTGAGCATAGTAGTCAATGAAATGACCGGCGATCAGCTAAGACAATCTATAACATTTTTTTTTTTCCCTTCTTGTACTTAATGTTCAGATGGAACTGTTTCAGTTATGTGGATTATTTATGATGACGATCATTTTGCAATTTCCCTTGTGTCTGTATGAACTCCAAGGGTTGGTGGTCTGTGTGGATGACCATTTGTTTCCCCATAATGTAATTCCATTATCAGAAGGCCTGCCCAATTGAATACCTCTCTTTTTCATAGGTGGGATACTTTTGAATTGTGTCTAAAAGTGTCTCACTGTGATATGCCACTAGATTCCCCTGTTGAGTAAGAACTGCACCAATAGCATAGTCAGAGGCATCTGTCTCGATCTTAAATGGTTGTTGCAGGTCTCATAATATGAGTACTGGTGCAGAAAATAGTTGATGCTTCAACTCATAAAATTCCTTATGTTGGGATTCATACTAAAAGAACTTTGTTTTCGCCCCTCCCTTGTTGCATTGACTCGAAGGCCAAGTGTTATGAGAGAATCCCAATTAGAAATTGTGGTAGAAGTTAGCAAGACCCAGTAAGATGTGAAGTTATGTTAGAGTGGTTGGGGTGGGCCAATCCTGAATGACCTATATCATGGATGGGTCCACATATACATCCCTCTCATCGATGTTGTACCCTGGATATTGAACCTGGGTCATTCTGAAAGTTAATTTCTCCAAATTAGCACACAACTTGTGTTTCCACAGTGTTTGGAGGACCTGTCGAATGTGGTGGAGGTGTTATTCCCAACTTTGGTTGAAGATCATGATGTAATCCAAATACACCACCATGAATGAGTTGGTGAAAGGTCGCAAAATGTTTTCCATCAGCCTCAAGAAGGTTGTGGGGGAAATCCTCAACCCGAAAGGCATGATCAACCATTCAAAAAGGCCCTCCTTGTATTTGAAGTCAGTCTTCCACACATCAGAGAGTTCGATGGGTACCTAGTGATAACCAGACTTAAAGTCAATATTTATAAAATATTTAGCCCCCTTGAGTTGGTTCAGTAGGTCATCAATATGTGGAATTGGATTCCAATTCCAGACAGTGATATAGTTCAACGCCCTATAGTCAATATAGAGTCTGCAGGTCTCATAATTTTTCTGTACCAACACGATTGGGCTCCTAGAGGGTGATGAAATTGGCCTAATGTGCCCTTTCTACAACAACTCATGAATCTGCCTCTAAATCTCATCATTCTCCAGAACATAACGTCAGTAGATCGACCGATTGGGTAGCACCGCGCCCGGGGTCAGGTCAATGGAGTGCTTGACCTGACACTGTAGACGTACCCTTGAGGGAGAGGTAAAAATGTCCTTGTACTCCTCCACGAACTTTTCCATCTATTGTTGTCATGCGGAGGAGCCCTGTCTCGAGGCTGTGGCCACAATCTTCTTCTCGCCTTGAGGGTGAATCATAAGGAAAAAAATTCCCCGGTCTAGGAGATGATATTACTACATTTCTTCACAATGATCAAAGAGATGGTGGTAGGCGGTGCAACCTCCACTATCCTGTACAAATTATTTCCCAAATTAATAATAACAATGAGAGGCCTAGGTTCATACAAAACATGTCAGTTCTACAAGTATGGTTGGCCTAATAATACATCACAAACTTTGAGAGGAGAAACATCACACATTACCTCATTCATGAAGGGATTGATGTTGTAGGGAAGGTGACATTATTTCGAATATCTCATCCTTAGTGAAGACACCCGATTGTGTACAGTTGCGGGTGTGTTGTGGTTGATAGGCCTAGCCTCTTCATAACCTCTACTGAAATGTGGTGGCTCCCACTATCGACAGTGAACTGAATGGAGTACCCTTCACCCACATTTATGAGATGAAGAGGCACTCCTCCTCTGGATCTTTGGGCTCATCCTTCTGGATCTTGGTGGTGGAAAAGGTGGCATTAAGATCCACATCAATAATATTATTCCCTTTGTAATTCCCCTTATCGGGATCTGAATTAAAGTCAGAGCATGCATCTTATTTGTAAGCCTTCATCTCGTAACTCACTCATGTTGTGTTTGGAGCTCTTATGGAGCTCACGCCACTTTCCCATGTCCTTCTTTGTCTTTGTGGTGTTGTTCTTTACTTTCAGCTTCGATGGGTTGTCTTGGGTTCCCCCACCTTAGATTTTCCCTTTGTTTTGTAGTTTTGGGCCATGTTTCCCTTCTTTTAGATTCATACACCCAAAGTCCCGCTTCTTCTGTTTAAATTTATGCTCGATCTTGACAACATATCGATAGGAAACACCGAGCAAGGAGATGTCTAGGAACTCCATTTAGTCTTGGATGTACTTATGCAAATAGTCGTGGTACTTGAGTACCAAATGATGCTCGGAATCCTTGATTCCCAACTTCGTGCGAAGGGCATGAAAATAATTTGTGAACTCCAACACATATTGGTCCCTTCTCTGTCACAGCGTGGTCCAATTTATGTATTTGTATTCATAGCTACGGACAGGGTAATATTGTTCCTCCATGGCGTCTCGGAAAGAATTACAAGTGGGTTTGGTTGAGAATAGTGAGGGTTCCCCCTCATCCTTTTGCTCACAGTAGGTTTCCCAACCATTCCTTGATATGGGGGGCGACCATCAAGAGTGCACAAGTAATCTTTTCCCTGTTGAACAGGTCATGAACTAAAAAATATGATTCCAACATATTTAACCATTTATCTACAGCATCTACATATATCTGGCCTTCAAATATGGGAATTTAAAAGTTAACTTGTACCTTGAAAGGCGTGGCGCCTCCAGAGTGGTCGTCGGATGAAGATGTGTCACCTATGGGTAGTCGTCGAAGGATGAGATCCATCATCGCATTCCTCTATTTATCAAGGTCCTCATCGAGCAATATTTTTAAAGGATCTCCTTCTCCCTCATCTTTCTTTTCTTCCACCATTTGAGGCCTTCAGGGTTTGCAAGGCTAATCTTGCAAAGGTTCAACCAGATCGAGCCCTAACTCCTTATACCGAGACCTCGTTGGGGACATTTAAAGAAAAACTAAGAAAGAGTAGACCACTCTAATACCATTGATTCAAACTTATGCATGAATGTGATAGAATACATATATAACCATAAACACATAATTGCAACAAAAATAAAACTGCATTTCATTAATATCAAAGAACTGAAATATGCTTACATACAAAATGGAAATAAACTAGCTCGGGCGATCGTAGCTTATCTTTGAGAAGAGATGTGGTGCCTACATGCCTTTGAACTATGTTATAATGAGTCTTAGTGGCTTTTTTATCATTGAGAAAAAATGAGGAAACCTAAACATCCAAAAACCTAACCCTAGGAGATGAAGCAGAAAAATCTTGTGGGCCTTGTTGGGGTAAGTTGGAACGTCAACTTCTTGGGTCGTAACTTTGACATACAATCTTTTTTTGGATATCATAATACCTTGTTTCGAAGATCTTGAAGAGGATGTCAATAACATATTCATAAGCCAATCTGGGGCTTTTTCAATCTCTTTTTTTTTTCCTAAAAACGTCTTTTAGTCCCTCAAAATGGCTTTGGAAGTTTAGGACCTGAAAAACTGCCAAAAATAGTAAATTTTGCTGCAAGTAAGGAAACTAAAAAACTAAAGGAAACAATGGTGGGTGTCCAAGTGGAATAGGTATGTGGCCACCAATATCCATCTGAATCAATCATATAGTCTTAGGGAGACTATCGAAATATGATAGTGGAGTTGTTTATGATTGAAGGAGAAATACTTAGACTTTCGAAAATGACTACGGACATGTGTTATTTCCTCTAGAAGAGAAGGGAGTCAAAGGTGAAGTTGGTCCAAGCATGCTAATGATGATCGGGAAATAATTGCTAGAAGAAATCAATTGACACCTAATCCAAAAGGATTAGAAAATTAGTGTAAATGTTGTAAACAAAAAAATAAAGAAGATGAAGAGACATTGGAAGGTGAATCCCAATAGTCTCCCTCTCCTTATGTATATTCATGATTTATCTTAATGCAAACAGAATTTTCATTTGGAGTTACAAACCTTTCTAGACATGGAATTTGAGCCACAAATCCAAAATTAACCTCTGTCTACATGTAAATCATGTTTTTTTTCTCCATATTAAGTGTTCTTATACCCTTTGTTTCTTTGCATCGATCTTATTAAATTGTTGAAGGGAGAAACATCTTGTTCATTGTGTTGCTTCTTTGCGTTGAGTTATTGAAACTACAATTAGATTGAACCATTTGGAGGTGTGCGCTGAGGGGAGATGGTGTGATGGTCATTTCATTTAAATCGATGTGAGAGGTATGAACTTTGCATTCAAGATTGAGTTGTGGTGAGCATGGATTTTGGTACGTGCATTAAACTAATTTTTTGAACATTGTGATATTTTCTCTGTGTTGAATTTATATCTACGTTGAAAAGACTATAAATATTTATGAAATATGTGAAATATGAATTTGTGTGGATGCTGGCTGGATTGGTGTGTTTGTAAACTACGATTTGTATGTTATATGCGTGTTAAGTGCGTCAAAATGATGTATGCATATCGAAGTGTTTAAATTTTGGGTACAGATAGACATACCTTGAGTGTTGTGTTATGATACATGGTGTATTATGGTATGTGTTTAAGTTCTTATGGCATATTGTTACTCATATTTGTTGGGCCATTCATATTCATATCCATAAAGTGTGTGATATTGTGCATTGGTGAATCTAAGTACAATTGATGAATTTGATGAAGTTGATATTGTTAATAAGAACATCCATGCTTGGATATCCCACCATAGGGTGGATGAACATTATGTTGATGATATGCATGGTTTCGATTTTGAAACAAGGATTGATTGTGGCAATATGGTAAGAACCATGTATGATGAAGAATTTAAGGTTGAATTTTCCACTGTAGCAGGAAGATATGAAGCAGTTGGAACTTTTCATGAAGCAGTATGTGATATAGCAGTCGTTGATGATCAAGAAGAGGATAAAGATATTGAATAGTTTTTTTATGAGAATATCCGCTAACAACCTAACAATGGAAGACAACCTCCACGCAATGGAAAAGAAGAAATATAAGTAGGAGGTAGAGAATGAAGCTCTCACCGAGGAGCATAACAAATATGTTTTTAACATTAATTTTGAATATACCGGTGAAGTTGAAAAATTCATTATTAATAGTTTTTATGCATATTTGAAACTCATTGAAGAATGGATTGAGAAGTCAATTGAACAAATTGATGAGAGTCTTAAAGCATCAACTAGAATAAAAGAATTAAATGAATCACGATGAAAGAGAAAAAGGAGCATGATTATGATTTTACATGTAAGCCTAATGATGATCTTGAGTGTGTAGACTATAGGTAAAAAACAACAATACCTAATAATGAAAGTGAAGAGAAGGACATGGAAGATTTTGAAAATGAGGAAGAATCCATTAAAACCATTTTTCAACAATGGAATCAAGAAGAGATAAGATTCTTTTATAATAAAAAAATGGAGGAAATAAAGTCAGGGATATGAAGCACAAGAAGTAGAGTAAAGAATACAACTTCAAGATGAAGAGTTGTGGCAGCTGTCCATGAGTGAAAGAATCATTGAATAAGAAAGTGATGAGAACAGGTTCAAGAAGCCTTAGGTATTTTTCAAAATTTTAACAAGCAAGTTCAAGAAAAAGCTGCAACAACATAAGGTGATCAAGCATGGAGTTTTAAGCAAGCAAGAAAAGTTGAAAATAAAGGTGAAACATAAGCGATTTCGAGGATATAGAATTTGTAAGAAACGAAAAATAGAATGTTAAATTGTTAAATTTTTAAATCATTGTAACCCTAGCTCAGACTTAGACCAACGGGCATGTTTGAGTTATGATTGAATCAAATTCTATTGTGATCCTAACATACATAGTTGAGTCATGTTGAGTCATATTTGAGTTCTGTTGAGTCATACAGTCTTAATTAAGGGAGAGTGATGGAAATTGTAATTACTCCCACATGCAAAGGAGTCCAAATTTAGATTGGAGTTAACTAGTGTCATTCTAAGTTAGTTCAAGTTCAGTATTATATTTGGAGAGGTTAAATTTATTAATTTTTTGCATGTTGAAGTTAGCATTAGTTGAGTGGTCGATTAAAAAGTATAAATACACCATGATGAGTTAATCAGGTCAAATCAAGTTTGTGTGATCAATAAAAGAGTCATAGCTCGTATTCTGTTTTTTGTGTCAATTGTGTCATTTGTCTTTCTAGCAATCCATTTCTAGCAAGATGAATTTCCCACCCATCCCTCGATGCATGCGAATTATGATGGAAACATGTGTTGTACTCTTGCACAATTATTTCATTTAATATTTGTCCCATTGCTATACTACAAGTTTTTGTAGTTAACTAGTTGGAGTTTATTTTTCCCACACAAATTTCTTTAAACTTATATGCATCTTTGTTCTCTCCCTTCTATATAGATAATATACTTTCCCTTAATTATTTAGTTTAATATATCTGCTCAAGCTATAGTGCAAGTTCCTATAATTAATTAGTTGAAGTTTATAAGTTCCTATAATTAATTAGTTGAAGTTTCTTTAAACGTATATGCCATCTTTGTTGTCAACCTTCTATACTGACCATAAGTTAGTGTAAACAACCACTTGAAATTTATGTCATTATTTTAGGGTAGCGGCATAATTCCCAGCTCGTGAAGTCTCGCAATTATTTAGACTATTACAACTGCTATTTATTTTAGCAGGGTAGCATAATTACCCACAAGTGAAGTTCTATAAGGTGTCCGCAATAGCGCATAATTTTCCATTGATGAATGTCGATAGGTATCCTTAAAAGAGCCAGCTTAACATTTATTTGATTTTTTTTAATAAAAATATGTAGTGATGTTATTTGTACAAATTTATAAATGAAAAATAGAATATAAATAGACCATAAAATAAAAGAATATCAACTGTGTAGCGGTAGTCCTTGTCGTATTTCCTGTAAATACTAAAAAATTATAAAATGAGAAAAATTATAAAATGAGTCTTTAGACGTTGGTATTCTCCTTCTCCCTACCAACTATTTATTGATGGCATGTTGTGCCATTTTACTAATTCTCTTTCTTGAAAATTTCTTCTGAAATTCACGGGATGATCTTAATACCTGAATGGCATTTTGGCATTCATCGCCGACATTTAAAACATGTGAGTGGTGAAATATACACCAACTTTGGGATTTTTTGCAGCAAGACTCTTGGAGGAGAATACGTGGTAATTAAAATATTTTATAACGGTGTCAAGTGGATGCATGCCGATGACAGGTTTTAATGAAATTTATTATTAAAATATTCAGTGAAAAAATGGACAGAGACTATAGCAGGGGATGAGTAATGGCCAACAGAAAAATGAAAGCATGCTCAAGAGGATGGTAAGACCTTCCTTTCAAAAAATCCATATCCTCCTTGCTCAGTCAGATTATGTGAGAGCGTAATGTTGATTCCCGAGGGCCCTAGATTAGCCCTAACTAATCTAGCCTAAACTGAACACCCAATAGTCATAAAATAGTCATAAAAAGAGGCATTCATGTAAGGTAAAAAATGAAATCCAGTGAGAAACTATCGTTGAACGCAGCTAGCCCAACCCTTCCTTCCAGGAAGGGTAATCGTTCGATTCGTCCCTAGAAAATTCCATTTTCTAACCCAACCCTTGCTGAAGAATCATTTGCTAGCCCAACCTTCCTTCCAGGTATAATAATCGTTTGATTCATCCCCGAAAAACTCCATTAGGCCAATGCTTATATAGCCTAAATCAAAGGGAAAAGCATCAGCCCGTCCATGTTGATGAAGTTATGATTCTTTCCTTGGTGCACTCACTTACTTACCTCCATAGCATTGGCGCTCCATTTGGGTTCATTTGCCCCGGTTCTTTTTCTTCGACATTCTAAAGCATTCATCAGCAACCGTATATCTATTGGTGAGCATATTTCGCAAGGATTTCCAACCTTTCACATCTAATAATAGTTGATCCCCCAACAAATATTCGACCAGCCTGCCTATCCTTCCTGCCAGACCTCGCCCGGGTTTCTTCTCCCAACCTCCCAATCTTGCAAAATTTGTGCCAAGTTGTTAATGCATGCGAGTTGTATGTGCCCCGCCAAGTGTACGTGTCAAGAAGTGCTACCACCCATAGCCATTAGTCATTTCAAGGGGTTCATATAGGAAGAAGGCAGAATGGTTACTATGAGCAGTCTTGACGGCGGTGTGCAACACTGCGAGTATGCCGGTGGATTGGGATGAAACTGTCCTTCCCTCAGATTGTGGTTTATTTCACTAAACCCTCCAGACCGTCGATTTCATGAAAACAAAAACATACTAAGCTCGTCTTAGTGAGCTCTGTGTGGGTAATGAAAGAGGCGAGGAATAAGAGGAATACTTCGTGTGGCTCTACACTAATAGGAAAGGCCCGCTACGTAGAAAATAAATATACCACCCGTCTCGTGTCAACAATTTTTGGTCTAATTCTAGTGTTTACGTCCCATTCGTTCAATCAGTCTGGCTCGTATTCCTATGAGCAAAAAAATTATGTATCTCTCTGTGCCTATGAGCAAGAAAGGTATGTATCTCTTTGTGCCTTCGTCTTGGGCAGAATGGGGAACCTTTCGTCTGTTGCAATCCATTAGTGTGTATACAATACAATTAATCTGGCTCGGTCGCCTCCCCTAGTGAGTTGGCGGGGAGACCTAATGGAAAGAGCAGAGAAAAAAAATTCCTACCTGATGGAACTAGAGCACTGACAGAAAACAATCACTATAGAGGATTACCCATAAACACCTGGAAGAAACAGTATAGCAGAACTTACCAATAACACTATTATTGGCTCTGGTTCAAATGGTTGTGCTTCTATATTTACCAAGAACAGGGCTATGCAATCAGGATTTGAACTGGACGCGTAAGTTGGGATCTATGGTTTTGGGCATACACATGACAATCAATCTGACGGCAGGAACAAATAAATATGAGTATAGTTTTGAATATTTTGAAATGCACCTGACTTCTGGGCATGAGCAACGTTACTTCCCTTCCCTTGCCCCTTCTCCTTCGCTTTTGTCTCCCGCTTACCCTGCCCATCCATCATCGTAAAACCAAAAAAGAAACAACTCAGTCCTACACCCGTAGGACTGTGAAGAAGCAACATCTCCATCACTACACGTGGAGGCGGAGGGCTGTCGTGGCACGTGGAGACGGAGGACTGTCGTGGCATCGATGGCAGCAAGCACAACATTAAATAATGACTTTGTATAAATATAACTTACGGCAATATTTTTACATTGGATGGACAAGGGACAAGGCCTGCAATAAGAGGTCAGTTTTTTTCCAGTCGAAAACTTTGCTTAAATTTTGGAAGAATGACAACTACCATAGTAAAACTTTGGATAAATCCTGATAATGCTATATATATATAAAAAAAATAGTCAACAATTGAATTAATGACATGTCAACGATCTATTAATCGCTATAGTCCTACTAAGGCGAGACTAATAAAGATTTAGATTTAAAAAGTATTGTTTTTTAATACATCTTTGTTTTCTCCCTCATATAGAGAGGGCAAGTTAATGTAAACCGTTCATTGAAATTTATTTGTCACTAGTTTAATGCACTTTAAGCAATTGTCACTAGTTTAATGCACTTTAAGCAATTATTTGTTAATAGTTTATTGCACCTTCTCCCAATTATTTAGAGCATAATTTGCTGCTTGGAACGCATATACATATCAAAAATAAATTCGTTGCTTCTAAACATCTATAGGTATCAGCAATATATTCGCAGCTCGAAAATCTTTGTAAGTATTGGCAGTGAATACAGTTTAAGATGTTTTTATGGTTTTATGATATATATATATATATATATATATATATATATATATATATATATAAACTACAAAATATAAAGATTTCAACTAAAATAAAATTATTTTTCAATATACTTGTATTATATCCTTAATATAGTTTATTTGTCAATAATTTGGTGCCCCATCCTCTACTTATTTGTCAGTAGTTTATTTTAATTATTTGTGAGTAGTTTATTTGTTAGCATGTAAACTTGTTATCACTCACCATGTAAAATATTATAAATTTTGAGCTGTAAAAAATGATTTCATAGTTATTATTAATAAATGTTATTACTAATTAATTAATTATTATGAGAAATAATAATAAATAATATGATTAATGATGGTTAGTTTTTAAAATAATTTATTTGTTAGCATGTAAACTTGTTATTATAAAGTTTGAGTTGTAGATAATTATCAAAATTTAATTTGACCCATATCAAGATTAAGGTACTATCAATGTAACGTTCTATCAATGTACCTAGTATTTATAATCATAGCAGATCCCATAATTATTGTGGTACCTGCCCCAATCTAATGCCTATGGCGTGAGAACCAAAGCAGCCTAGCTTCCGAATAACCCTAAAAAAAACGTTCTAATTTTGAAAAAGATGACCTCGAAAAAATTAACATTTAAAACGTTCTAATTTTGAAAAAAATGAATTCCAAAAAATTAACATTTTGAAAAGAATAACTCGTTAACAATGACCACATAGAAAAAAAAAAAGGTGCAGGAAAATTTTAAATTTAAAAATATTACTGTAGAAAAAGGGAATTAGAATATTCATGTATGAACGATTTAAATTTAAAAGTATTATTGGAGAAAGGGGGAATTAGAATATTCATCGATGAACGATTTTGTCGAGGGCGTAAATTTTCTAGTTCTTACGAGGACATAGTTACATTAATATAAGAGGTATAAAAAACGTTGCGATGAACCTGTATGTATGAAGCGTACAAAATTTGAATTCTACATGGAAGTCTAAATGCAGAGTGATAAGGACGAATGTAAGTGGAGTATAAAGTGGAAGAACTTTTTCTGTATAGTGATGATTAGATGAGGAAATCGGTTTCGTAATAACAGTGATGATTTGGTGAAGAAATTATTAACATATGTAGACCACTGAATTGGCTCCCGTAACAGAGGGAAATATAAAATTATCAAAATTGCTCAACATACTAAAGTTATAAGAAAAGGAAATATGATATAAAGAATTCCAATGAGCAGTAACTGCTTACAATGCAGTTACAATTAGATAGGAAGGGTTGTTTAAGACCAATAATAATAGAAAATTTTATAAAAAATTCCAATGAATAGTAACTGCTTACAATTAGATAGGAATTTTCTATTGCTGAAACAATGTAATAAAATATAGAATATTGATGGTAATGACTAGAATGAGTATAATTGTGCTGTTTATGTGATAAAATATAGAATATTGATTAGTAACAATTTGAATGAGTACAACTGTATTGTTTATTTGATGAGGATAGAATATTGATGAGAAATGAATCAGTATTGTATTGTTTATTTAAGGAAGATAGAATATTGATAAGTAACTATGTAAATGAGTATAATTGTGTTATTTATTTGAGGATAGAATTATGGTGGATTGTTAATGATTTTATAAATTACTTTTCTTTAATTATTATATTTTTATTATAAAAAATGTGTTTAGTTTTAAATGTATTTTTGTTATGGTAATATAGGTGAATATGGATGTTAATTTTTATAAAAAATTTATGTTAGTTGAAATGTTTGTGAGACACTTGTACAGTTATTTATTTAAGGATGATAAGTTTATAGTTTATTTTTTTCTTAATGACTATATTCTTATTATAAAGTATGTGTTTTGTTTTTATATGTATTTTTGTTGTGTCTAGAGGCACATTTTACAGCTTAGTATGAAGTGGAAAAATCTAAAAATAAAAATAACTAATTTAATTATTTTATAGTTATTCAAATTCAACGTATATGATAGAATAACTATTAAGCACATAAGATCATAAGATAATTGTATTGAATATCTTTTTTTCTAAGAAACCAATTAAAAAAAAACTACAATACAATTATTTGATAGTTATTTTATCATAAATGTATCTTTGACCCAAAATTTTACCATATTAAAATTCCAAATCAGGTAAAATTTTAAAAATATTTACTCTTTACTAAAATCAATACTATTTCCTAAAATAAAGTAAAAAGGTTAATTCAACACAAAGAATAAAAAATCTTTATCCAAAATCTTTTAATATGTTTGTTAATTATGTATTTGTAAAATAAACATTTAAAAATAAAACCATATTTTATGGATATATTAAAATCTCTTAAGTCATAAATATTTCCATGTTAAAATTGTAATATTTGAAAATTTTGTTATCATGCCATGTAAAAATATTATTATATCTAATATTAATATTAATATTAATATTAATATATTATAAAATTAATATTATTAATTTAATAAATTAATATTATTACTATATTAAATTTAATATAATATTAAATTTTTTATATTATAATATATCTTGACATATATTATATTAATTTTTTTATATTAAAATATATATTAATATATCTTGATATATAATAATTTTAGATATATATGGGAAGGAGAGAAAGAGGGATAGAGAAATGGATTTGGAAGGAAAGAGAGGGAGGGAAGAAGAATCACATGGAGAGAGAAAAGTGGAAAGAGAGAGAGAGAGAGGGAGAGACAAGGGAGAGATGGAGAGAGAGTGAATATGTTTGGGGGTGAGATAGAGAGGCATCGAAGGAGATATAGAAAGAAAATGGGGATAGAAGGAGAGATAGTGACAAAGTTGGAGGGCAGAGAGAGAGAGACAAAGACAAAGAGTTGAGGGGGAGAGATAGAGGGAGGTGAGAGAGAAAGGAAGAAAGAGAACGAGAGAGGAAGGGATGGAAATATGGTGGTAGATGTTGATGTTGATTTCTAATCTTATTTTATTGCTTGTACTAGATGCATTGATTTTAGTGTAGATGTTAATTTCTAATCTTATTTGATTGATTGCATTAGATTCATTGATTTGAGTGTATATGTTTTCTAATATTATTTGATTGGCTACATTAGATGCATTGATTTCAACATAGATGATGGTTTCTGATTTGATGTAAATCAATGCATGATGGTACATTAACTTAAAGTGATTGGATCAACAATGTGTATTAATTTCACTATAAGCACAAAAAAGGATTGACAATGCGCATTGATTTTTATGTTATAGTAATTCAACCTATTAATATTGGAGACCAAGAGAGACAAGGTTTGATGTTTACCACAATAGTTTGAGTTTATAATTGAATGGTTTACTATCTCAACTATCGTTTTCATATAATAGATATGAAAATATGGAAAAACTAACAAATAATGTAAATATTTTGTAAATCTGACCACTCATTAAAAAAAAATCAAAATTACATTATTTCTTGACTTTTGAAAATGACATGAATTTGGAGGAGGTGTTCTCTTTCCTCTTCCTCAGAATCACATAACTAAACTTAGGACTGTGTCGAAGCTTTACAAGCATGAAATCAGGTCTTCAAAAAAAGCATGTTTGTTTAATGTCTCTTCAACATGAATTAGTCTTCATATGAAACTGAACATAATGAACATAACACACATAATCCATGTAGGCATAAAGAAGAGGAAGACAAAAGGTTTGTTGATAGAGTTCACCCCTCCTGGGCTACATCTCAAGGCCTGTCAACATGACTAGACCAATTATATAAATTCATTATCAATGAAGTACATAAAAGTTTGTTGCAAATAAAATGTGGCTATTACCCCTATAAGGTATTTTTCTCCTACAAATAACTCTCATAACATCAAAAACTCAAAAAATCTCCTACAAAGATAACATACTTCCACTAAAATGAGTCCAAAACATCATGTGCATCCTTAAATTCCACATTGAAGCACATAATGAAAACTTCACGATCAAAGAAGTTAAACCCGAGTTGAACCTTGCTAGTTACAACTGCTACAAATGAATTCTGAAGGTGAGGAAAACCCCTATAAGGTCTTCTTCATGTTGATCACCCTCAGGAACTGCAACCAGACCCTGCTTGATCCATACACCCTTAGGCTTCAACCTACAAAAAATCCTATCTAGAGTGATCTATGGATTCAGAGACCTATTCCATTGAGTCCAGAATACCAAAAAATGGTACCTTAGCCTCTTTTTTCCTCCAATTTGGTCGAAACTTGGCTGAGTTATGACTTCCCCAAGTTTGCTCCATAATTTCCTCCCCAAAATTAGCTAACTAGATTTAGCAAATCCATCAAATTTGTCGGAGCCTCCAACTAAATCCAGATTAATGTTAATTAACTTGCATTATCTGCTAATTAAAACCAGACATGGTTAGTGTTTAATAATTACGCTTAAGGGTGAAGCACCCTCCTGCTCCGTTGGTGCTCTTGATCGTTGGTCATATGGCTTGGCGAATGGTCCCACGGGGCTGGCCCCCTCTCTCCCCATCAACGGTATTTACAAAATTTAAATAGATATGGAGATGTTATAGGGTAAGAAATATTGAGTAGAGGAGATGGTAGGTGTGCGTGTTAGTTGGGTAGAGGTCTCGTGTTTGACCCTTGCTCGGTCCCTCTGGTCCTTCACCATAATTTTATAATTCCATGAGGGGGACACATGGCGGCCCTAGGCTGAGCCACGTGCCTCCTCCTCATTGGCCCAAACACAACCAATGACAACCTACCAACTCGCACAAACCAGAATTTACCACTTGGCAGCCCTTAATTCGTCGGTGGAATGTGTTCTGCCTAGTCAACATGCGACGTCAACAATATGGATTGCTGACTCGACCCGTTGGATTGAGAACGACAAAAACTTCGTGGTCTATTTCATGTCATTATGAGAAATTTTATGTTTTGAGTGAAAATTTGATCACGTGATCTGAAAAACAAACTATAGATAAAAAATAATCATCAAAAAATTTTGAAGGAAATAAATTATTTCAAACATTAGCCACGAAACAAATGATTTCAAGAGTAATCTTGGTCCAGTAAATTATTAAAACAATGATTTCAAGAGTAATCTTCGTCCAGTAAATTATTAAAAATACTCTTTAAGATATATTTACATGGAGGGACACTATTAAGAATTATTCATTATCAAACTGATACATAAAATTAAATGAAAGAAATGTATCAATCCTCTTCCAAACTATTGACAAGATTTTCTCCCTTCTTCATCACCAACTAATTACTAACAAAACATTGCATAAACATATATAAATATAACATAACAATTGTAACATTCAAAAACATTACCATCCAAATTAAAACACACAAACCACTCAAAGCATCCAAGCACAAACTTACAAACCATTCAGGGTAAGCAAAAAAAATAAAATTAAAGAAGAGAACGATATAGTCATGTCAAACAAAGAAAAAATAATGTAACTTTCTAAGTATGAATTTTATCTCAAACGAATACATAATAATGATCATCTAAAAATGTGTCATTATTTCCTTCAAGTTGAACCAACGTAGATCTATCTAAATCCAGATCTTTCATGTACCTATAGGGATCAAATCCCTAGAGGTGCAAACCTTACTTTTGGAGTGTAGAATTTGAGGAAAGGTTTGCGCCTAGAAGGATTTGATCCCTAAGGGCACATGATAGATCCAGATTTAGATGGATCTAGGCTAGTTTTGATGAAAGGTGCCTTCTACAAGCCATCATGATGTGTAACCATGTCGAAAAGGCGCGT
The DNA here is from genome assembly GCA_034641835.2 of Pinus albicaulis. Taxonomy (NCBI): domain Eukaryota; kingdom Viridiplantae; phylum Streptophyta; class Pinopsida; order Pinales; family Pinaceae; genus Pinus; species Pinus albicaulis. The sequence goes on from CM076574.1 coordinate 1,074,119,830, forward strand.
TCTACAACACAGTATGATGTGTAGCCAGTCATTAAAATTGAAATTTTACTTATGTTCACCAAAATAAAAAAAAATAAAAAAATCTAAAAATAAAAATAATTAATTTAAATGTTTTATATAGTTATTCAAATTCAAAGTATATGATAAAATAGCTATTAAACACATAAGATAATTTTATTGTATCTTTTTTATCTCAGAAACCAATGAAAAAAAAAACTATAATACAATTATCCTATGTGTTTAATAGTTATTTTATTATATACTTAGAATTTGAATGTATAATAAATTTACCTTCAACAAAAAAAATTACGACATTAAAATTTTAAATCAGGTAAATTTTCAAACATATTTACTCTTTACTAAAGTCAATACCATTTCGGAAAATAAAAAAAGGTTAATTCAACCCAAAGAATAAAAAATATTTCTCCAAAATCTTATAATTTTTCTTATAATTAGGTATTTTTAAAATGAATATTTAAAAATAAAACCACATCTTATGGATATATGAAAATCTCTAAATACATAAATATTTCCACGTCAAAATTGTAATATTTGAAAATTTTGTTATCATGCCATGTAAAAAATATCATTAAATATAATATTAATATTAATATATTATAATATTAACATTATAAATTTAATAACTTAAGATAAATACAATATTAATTTTGTTATATTATAATATATATTAATATATCATGATATATATTAACTCTAGATATATATGGGAAGGAAGAACAAAGATAGAGTGATAGAGATGGAGAGATAGAGGGAGTGAGAGGAAGGGAGAGAAAGGGAGAGATGAGAATAATGAGAGAGACTAGAGAGAGAGGAGGAGAGATGGAAGGATAGAGAAATGAAGTTGGAAGAAAAGAGAGGGAGGGAAGAAGAATAACATAGAGAGAGAAAAGTGGAAAGAGAGAGAGGGGGAGTGACAAGAGAGAGATAGAGAGAGTTTGACTATGTTTGGGGGTGAGATAGAGAGATAAAGAAGGAAATATAGAGAGAAGAGAGGTAGATAAGTAGAGACAGTGATAGAGTTGGAGGCCGCAGAGAGAGACTGAGACAGAGAGATGAGGAGGAGAGACAGAGGGAGGCGAGAGAGAAAGGGAGAAAGAGAACAAGAGAGGAAGGGATAGAAATAGAGAGGTAAGAAGAAATACGCAAAGAGAGAGAGAGAGAGAGAGAGAGAGAGAGAGAGGGAGAGAGGGAGATGGAGAGAGAGGGAGAGAGGAGAGTAGGAGGGACGAGAGGTAGACAGGGGAGAGGAGAGAAGGGGAAGAGAGAGAGAGAGAGAGAGAGAGAGAGAGAGAGAGAGAGGAAGAGGGAGGGTGAGATAGATAAATATGGAGAAAGAATGTGTATGTTTTGGGGGTGATATAGAGAGACAAAAGAGAGATAGAGACAGATAAATATATAGATGGAAGGTGAAGAGAGGGAAGAAGAGAGAGATAGAGAGCCCGAGAGATAGATAGATATGGAGGGATATATATATATATATATATATAAGGAGGGAGGTGAGAAGAAAGACACAAAGAGATAAAGGTGGAGAGAGAGAGGGAGAGGAATATGGAGGGAGAGATATTTAAATATGGATAAAGAGTGTGTATGTTTTGGGGGCGATATAGAGAGACAAATATATATATATATATATATATCTATATATATATATATATATATATATATATATATATATATATATATATATATAAGAGATGGAAGAAGAGAGATATTCAAGGTTAAGGGACGGAATAAGAGAGATATAGATAGAGGGAGGGATAGATAGATATAGAGAGAGAAAGCATGTGTGTTTAGGGGGGTGAGATAGAGAGACGAAGAAGGAGAGATGAAGGGAGATATAGATATAGACAAAGGGGGTGGGGAGGGGAGAGGGAAGAAAAATTATTCACTGGATGCATTGATTTTAAAGTAGATGGTTATTACTATTCCTATTTGATTTCTTGCATTAAAGGAGATAAACTGAAGGAGAGGGGAGAGGTGGACTGAGAATAGTGACAAGGTTGGAGAGAGAGAGAGAGATATAGAGAGAGAGAGAGGAAGAGAGAGGGAAGGATAGAGAGGTGGAGAGAGGGGGGACAAAAAGATGGATTTTGAAGGGGAGAGAGGGAGGGAAGAAGAAATAACTACAAAGAGAAAATTGGAGCGACGGAGAGAGAGAGAGAGTGAAAAGGAAGAGATGGAGAGAGAGAAAGAGAGAGAGAGAGTATATGTTTAGGGTGAGATAGAGAGACAAAGGAGGAGAGATGGACGAAGATATAGATATAGATGGAGGGGGGAGAGAGGGAATAATATTTCTTGCACTAAATGCATTGAATTTATGGTAGATGTTTGTTTCTAATCCTATTTGATTGTTTGCACTAGATGTATTGATTTCAGTGTAGACGTTGATTTCTAATGGTATTGGATTTCTTACACTAGATGGGTTGATTTCAATTTAGATGTTGATTTATAATATTATTTGATTATTTTCACTAGATGCATTGATTTCAATGTGGATGTTTTCTAATTCTATTTGATTGCTTGCACTAAATACATTGATTTCACTTTAGATGTTGATTTCTAATTCTATTTTATTGATTGCACTAGATGCATTGATTTCAGTGTAGATGTAATTTCTAGTCTTATTTGATTGCTTGCACTAGATACTTTGATTTTGGTGTAGATGGTGATTTATAATCCTATTTTATTGCATGCATTGAATTCGGTGTACATGTGATTTCTAATTCCATTTTATTATCCCATTTGATTGTTTTCCCTACATGCATTTATTTCGATGTATATGTTGATTTCTAATCATATTTGATTGCTTTCACTAGATGCATTGATTTTAGTGTAGATGTTGATTTCTAGTCTTACTTGATTGCTTGCATTAGATTCATTGATTTCACTATATTGCACTACATGCATTGATTTCCAGGTATATGTTGATTTCTAATCATATTTGATTGCTTGCACTAGATGCATTGATTTTAGTGTAAATGTTGATTTCTAATCTCATTTGATTGATTACATTAGATTCATTGATTTCACTATAAACGTTTTATAATCTTATATGATTGTGTGCCTTAGATGCATTGATTTTCTGATTTGATGTAACTCAATACAATGTGCATTAATTTCACTGCAAGCACAAAAAAATGATTGACAATTTGCATTGATTTTTGTGTTATAGTAATTCAACCTATTAATATTGGAGAGCAAGAGAGACAAGGTATGATGTTCACTACAATAGTTTTAGTTAAAGAATTGAATGGTTTAAGATCTCAACTATCCAAATATGGAAAAACTAACAAATAATGTAAAGATTTTATAAATTTGACCACTCATTAAAAAAAATTCAAAATTACATTATTTCTTGACTTCTGCAAAATAAACTATAGATAAAAAAATTCATCAAAATATTTTGCAGGAAACAAATTATTTATTTTAGTAATAACATAAAACCATTCTTCAAGATATATTTAGTAATACCTGGAGGGACACTATTAAGAATTACTAATTGTCAAAAGTCGTGATACCTAAAATTAAATGAAAGAAATGTGCAGTGTCGATCCTCTTGCAAACTATTGACAAGGTTGTCTCCCTTCTTCATTACCAACTAATTACTAACACAAAATTAAATACATTTATAGAAATATAACACAACAATTATTAAAAATGATACAAATCCAAATCTCTAATAAATTTATTATTTTTTATGTAACAAATCCTCAATAATAATAAAATGTCTATTAACTAAATACTAATACCCTTATAAATTAGTTTAGTTAAAAGACATGGGAAATTAAGTAAAGCATGTTTAGGAATGCATTTTCTTCCTTTAACATTTACCCAATGTTCACATAAATGGGAAAATTAATGGAGCATTAAATGCTAATACTCTTGTAAATTAAATTAGTTAAAAGCCACGCCACCCGAGATTAAGTGAAGCAGGTCAAGGAATGGATTTTCTTCCTTTACCATTTACCCAACGTTCACATAAATGGGAGTATTGATGTGAAGAATCTCATTATATATGCAATTATTTATCGATAGCTTGTAAGATCGAATTAGGCGAGAAAAATAACCTAGTTCGAACCGTAGACTTACCATAAATACTCATACTCCACATACTCCGCAGATCACATTTTAACCATTAATTAAACGCTGGAAAATTCATCTCCGATGGAACCAACACCCTCACCATCCCTGTCAAACCCCAGGAGAAGACCACTCGGTTAATAGTGCCTAATTTATATAGAAAGGGGAGGTGGACAAACTACGTTTCTTCTCACGGCCTAAACTCTCAATATTTCTTACGCAAGCTGCCCTACCCACAGAATAACATTGGCCACATCAGTATCCCACATTGGGGTTATCGGCACATGGTATTCTATAATTGCATGACTTCATTGCCATGGACTCAGGAGACGTTTAACATTCTCGCACGAGATTGAGCAGTCTTAGGGAAGGGTGCCTGAAAGACCACCGGGTTAATAGTGCCTCTCGATATTTCTTACGCAGGCTGCCCTACCCACAGAATAACAATGGCCACATTCGTATCGCGTATTGGGGTTGTCGGCACATGGTATTCTATAATTGCATTACTTTTTATGCGATGGACTCACGAGACGTTTAATATTCTCTCACGAGATTGACCAGTTTTAGGAAGGGTGATATTTGTTATTTAGAAAAAGAAAAGTATTTTATTGAAAAGTTTAATTTTACTCATAATGATTAACAAAATAATATTTTATGGAGATTCAAATTTTTTATTACTTAATTAAGGTTTGTTGTGAAACAAATTGTTGGAAAAGGCCAAAAAAATTGTGAGAGGAAAGAGTTTGTATTTTTTGTTTTTCCATAAGAGTGGAAACAATAAAAAGAGAAAAACATTTTATTTCAAAAATTATGTTGATATTGTGGCAGCTAGCTCTTAGAATAATCTATTCAGTTAAGATTTTGTGGAGAAGTTACGACCATTTATTGTAAGACTCCATAAGAAAAAGGCCGAATACAAAAACTAGATGGAGAACCAATCTATCCCATAGGCTATTTTTAAGCCTCATGGACGTTAAAAATAATTTCTTTCTTTCATTAAGTCTTGATTATAGCTGCATACTACTTTTTCTGGTTAATTTTAATAAAAAAAATATCACAAAGATTTTTAACAACTTGAGTTTAAATTGTCTAATCTGTATAATTCGAGTGCCATAAAGTTTTTAAGGGTAGTTGATCTATATATATATGGAAAGAAAACTAGTTTAAACAACACAAATCAAGCTTCCATCACATTTTTTAATTCTTGCCAAAAATCTATTGAAACTCCAAATATTCTCAAATTTAATTTTTTTTACTATATTTTAATTTTACTTTTTCTAAATTTTACATTTTTCCTAAATTTAATTTTATTTTTTTCCAAAATTTTAAAATTTGTATTTTAATTTTACTTTTTCCAAATTTTACATTTTTCCTAAATTATATATATTTTTTTCCAAAATTTTAAATTTGTTATCTACCAATAAGATAGTTGCATCACAAAAAAATACATATAAACTTTTAGTATTGGTCAAAAGGTTATCTTGTAATTTTTAGTCTTTTTTTAATTTTTAGTCATTTTTCAATCTAGTTATTTGTTTCAAATTTTGAATTTCAATGCAATCAAAAAATAATATGATATGGGAATTTTAATGGTAACATGTTTTGAATTTTTTGAAAGCAAAAATATGGTGATATAAATTTAAAGGTTAATTTTGGATTTACCAGGAATCACATTTTTTTCACTCTAAAAGAAGGTCTGAGCAGTATATGTCACCCATCTAATTTAACCAAGTATATTATCTGAAGAGTGGCATATAGTGGCCTCACCCATTAATGAACCCATAGCTACATATATATTGTGTTCTCCACTCTAAAAGAGGGTCCTGGTAGTATATGTCACCTATCTGATTTAACCAAGTATATTATCTAAAGAGTGGCATATAGCGGCCTCACCCATTAATGAACCCATAGCTACATATATATTGTGTTCCCTAAAAGAGGTTTGCATATCAAGATATCTGATCCCTTTAGGCCCTTGGTAGATCCAGAGTTAAGATGGATCTAGGATAGTTTAATTTCCCCTTTAAATAGGCTATATTCCACATGAAGACATTGGATCAATACCATGAGTTCTCAATATAATGGATCAATACCATGGGCCATTTTTATTTTTATTTTTCTATTTTTATTTTATTTTGATAAGTTAAAATCTTTACATTACATTACATTATTTTCTTAATTTAATTTAATTTAATTTTTATTTTTATCTAATTTTACTTAGTCAAAATGTTAAACATTACATCACAACATCTCTACTATATTGGACTCAGACACTCAATTATACAACATTAAATGTATGGTAAGTAATTTTTTATTAATATGAATAAATTTTATGAAGATACTACGTTCTCAAATTATCAAAATTAAGAGAGAAGAATTGTGAAATTATCAAAATTGTTCACATAATATGGTAATGGGAAAATTATATAAGGAATATCAATGAGTACTAAATACTTATAACTAAAGAGTTGACATAATATATATTAAACGTGTATTCCTACCAAAATAGATATTAAACTTGTAGGCCCACTAGATTTTTAGTAGCTAATAGGCATCATATATTTGAATTAGTCCTTTTTTTTTAATTTTGCCAAATATTCTTCATCCTTGTACAAGATGAAAGGTTGAGTTTTGTCTCAAAACCTAATCTTGTTCCTTTCTCTTAAAAGATAATGGAGAAAACTAGCTATTTGGATAGGATTTAAACTCAAAGATTAGGTCTAAGATCCTAAAATCTAGGGAGTGGTTGGAACCACCCCATTAGTGTGAAAGCCTATATGTTTGTGGCTCATTTCACTCAATAGTTGGTGCATTGTGTGGAGTGCTTGTGCACTCTCCAGGTATCTCACCTGGAGAGCCATTTAGTTAATAGACTAATAGAATAACAGTTTTAACATGGTACCAGAGCCATTTAGCTAATAGATTAATGGAATAACAATTTTTAATAACGTATTAGAGTCATCAAGTTGAAGTTCGATGAGTTTTACAACAAATGGAAGAAGGGAGCGATTGCTAGATCTGTTGCTCTTGGTTTCATCATGCATTCCAACGGTTTCAGAGTGGTGACATCGACTGCCTTACCACCGTCGAGAGACAGAGAGGTGTGACCGTGTGCTATGTGTAAGGATCTGAGTGATGTGAGGTAACCGATCTGAGTGCGTTGCATATTATGTGTGGCAGAAAGTCCAAATGAGGGTGGACAACCCTTGCCAATGTGTGTGTGATTGTCATTGTGTTGAGCCTAGAACAGAGATCTGCTGAGATATGTATCATGGGAGAGGATGCAAAGCTTTCATAGAATCTTCACATCGGAAAAAAATCAAACACGGAGGGCCGAGATGGTACAACATTCATCAGTGGACCAGATGTCAAATTAAATTAGTGGAACAACCCATTGTAGAGGAGGTTGAGGTAGGTCGTGGCAGAGGCAGCCAGTGGATCTTGGATTTCGATTTTTCATATGAGCTAGAGCTATCGTAGAGGAGGTGAGTGTGGAGAGCATGGGCCTATGTTATTGGACTGACTAATATCCATCTTTGTCGAACTGTGGGGAAAATAGCAGCTCGGAGTGCTCTGTGAGACATAGATCGTTGTTGTGATCTCTTGTAGTATCAAAGGAGGTTGAGTTAGTGAACGTACATAGCCATAGCCCATCCATGCCAACCAACCTATGCCCAGACCATTTTCACGTTCATGGTATCATAGAGAAGTTTCTGTTGTTGAAGAGGTTGCAGCCACCGGAGCTCGTTTAAGAAAAGAGATTTGGATTCAAATTTCCAATTTGAATTCTTGTGTTCAAATTTGGTGGAAGAATAGCACTAAAATTTGGAGCGGTTGTAAAGTTCAGGTTGCATTGGGGGTTTTTACTTTAGATATTTTGTGTGGCATAGAAGCCATTGTTTGCACCACAAGGTTCTATAATTGAAGAGCTTCCAAAGGGAGAAGCTTCCCGCCTGCGTGGTAATGGGTTTGTTGGAGCTCGTGAGAGGACCGAGGTGAGTCAGAAAGAAATATGGAAGTGAGGTAAAATGAGAAAAGCTGTACTTTCCAAACATATCTATATTTCTATACATATTTGATTATGATGATGATCTCTTTTTCATGTGGAAATGGGAAATTTTAGAAAAAAAATGTGGTTCTTTTGATGACCACGAGAATCAAGAGGCACAATATGTCATGCAAGATCCTGAGATTGAAGAATCACGAGTTGATATTCAGGAAGGATGTAAAGAGGAACAAATTGTTGAAGATTAATTAGATGAGCCACATGAAGTTGATTGCAAAGACGTGGCAGAAGAAGACAAAGCTGGAGAGAATTCAAATTATGATGATCTCATGAATATTTCTGTGTATGCAGATGTTAGAAACAACAAGGAAGAAGCAACAAAGTTTGAAGAGGAATCAAAGTTTCTTGAAGAATGGCTTGAAACACCATGTTTTTATGAAGTCAACACAGAAGTTTCATTAATGAATGATGAAGACAACATCGCTGATGTTCAGATGGTTAACACCAGAAATAGTGAGAGGAGAAATTCTCCTATCAAGCTTGTCATAATTTTGATACAGGTGACGATAAGAGTTCAAGATTTCCATCATTGAGGAAGAAAGGAGGTGAAGATATATCACTACCTCATGGTGAGAAAAGTAAAGATGAAGCCTCGACTAGGTATTAACAAGCATGGACTCATAAGAAAAAAGGCCGAAATGAAAGCCTCTATTACCAAGTTTTTTATGTTTTTATGTAGGCCTAGCTGAGACTGAGACCAACAGGTGTATGCTAGTCTTTTAGTAACCTTTCTCCATTAAGGGGTTTGTTAAAAGATAATGGAGAAAGCTAGTTGTTTGGATAGGATTGAAACTCTAAGATTAGGTCTCAGATCCTAATATCTAGGGAGTGGTTGGAACCACCCTGTTAGTGTGAAAGCCTATATGTTTGAGGCTCATCTGACTCAATATTCAGTGCATTATGTGGAGTGCTTGTGCACTCTCCAGGTATCTCACCTGGAGAGTCATTTAGTTAATAGATTAATAGAATAATAGTTTTTAACACTTTCACACTTTCCTCAATTTCATAAATTAAATGTTCTCCCTTCCTCATGAGCTGTGTGCTTATTCAAAATATATCACTCATCTCTCTTACTCCCTTTAACCACTTTCTTCCTTCTTGCCAAGTGTCTGGTGTTTCATAAGCTCTTTCATCTACCCTAGAGGTATCAATTATGGTTACATAAATTATCCCCTTTCATATTCACTTCAATTTCCTCAATTGATTCTCTTGCTCTAATGCCAAGTGAGTTATTGGATTCCTCAACTGACCTACTTAGGAGAGTTGCTAGATATTTGAGTTCCTTGATTCCATGGCTTATTGAGGTGCCTCATTGTTTAATAGTATTGTTTAATACCATAGTTTAATTTTATAGATTTATAATGTTTAAGTTTAATATCATTATTTAATGTTACAATAACTTTCTGATATTTCCCTAAATTTGTAACATTTAAGGTTTCACGTCTTTATGGCCTTACTTTTTCACATAATTTTCATTATTTGTTTTATATTGTTCACGAGTCTTGAAGTTTTATGTTATATTATAGTTTACAATCTATTTTTTATTTATATTTTTTTCCATGTGGGAAAATTCCTTATATATTTAATACCAAAAACATGTCATTTTTACACTTATGTGTTCCTTATGGGACACTTGCATCTATTTTTTTTGGTATGTTTCCCTTATGGGAAAGTTATACTAGTTAGTTAATAGAGGGCTTCTAGAGATAACACAGATGTAACTTCATGAGAGGTATTGTTGGTAAGCAACCTCCCCATTCTGTTTGAGAAATTTTATTCTCTTTTGTAAATAAAAATATGAAACCTACAAGCCCCCATGTGTGCATGAGAGAGAGCAAGGAATGGTATTTTTAGTGCATCAATTAAGCTATATAATGTTCTTTGAAAAAATTCTTAAATTTTTTATTTATTTTGAGAGGATTGTGTATTAATCATTTGTGTTCCTAAATATTTGTACTATGGATTGTTTCAATTCAAGGAATTAAGCTTTCATCTAAGCGCTCCTTTCCCTTAATCAATCATAGATTAACTCAAAGCCCTGACACAAAACATTTCACGTGTTTTTCATGTAAGGAAAATGTTGTAAGTTTAAAAATAAGAAATGATTCAAATTTTGTAGAAAAATCCATCCATAAAGAGAGTAAGGAAGATTTCTTCATGGAGTTGGTCAACCAACATAATCTAACATGTATTCGATATCAGAATGTAGATAAGGAATTAATACCTAACCCCCGAACCGACATGGGATCCAGTAGGGCGGGGATATGACATCTTGCTCTTTGTTAAATTGATACCCACAAAGTTCTCCTAGACCATGAAATCTAGTAGATATCGAAGTTAGAGGAGGTCCATCTTGTGACAGGAAGTGTCATTGCTAGAATAGTCTGACATTAGAGAAATTTTGAGGTTTAAAATGAGTCTCCTAAGGAATATTATAAAATAATAGTAGAAATAATAAAATAATATTAGATTACCTCATCAAGTTTAAGAGGGAAAAGGGAAAAAAATATTTTTTTCACTTGTATTCTCAATTTATCTCCCTACGATTTTACTCAAATTTTGATATATATATATATATATATATATATATATATATATATATATATATATATATATATATATATAAAGTTTATTGATCTCGATTCTCGAAATCTGGGCCTTGTGGTATTCATCCCTATTGTATCGTGCCCATACCCATACATCAAAAATAATGGACGAAAACATCTAGATCAAGGAATATCCAAAACTAATAAGGGAGTAGAGCCATATCATGCCTTGTGACCCCAAACTACGTAGGAGACAATTTTTGGGGAATTTCACTTATAACAGAAAAAAATTGAAATACGAAGGTATATGCTTAAGCACCTTTCGTGTTAAGCCCTGGATCTTGACTATAGTCACACGATGAATTTTGATTGAGCCCATAGGTTCTAAGGTGTTAAATAGGGTTTGTGAGTTATGTGGGAGACTATTATAAGAAAGGGGAGACATTTGTTGCATCATTGGTAACTGAGTGGGAGAGATCTACAAAACCGAGACACGATAAGAGAAATTTTAGGTAAGACCTGCCAAATACTTGTTGTGAGTATGCTACCTAGAAGAGGAGGCCAAGAAATAATTAAAATGGATGAGTACTTTAGAGTGGAGTTGAGATGCATCCAGGTGAGAATAGAGGCCATGGAGACAACCTAGAGAAGAGAGCCTGATGTGGGAGACATCAACGAGAGAGAGGATATGAGTTTAGAAGAAAATATGGAAGGATCTCCAATGAGAGAAAAAATGGATGAAAAACTTATAGAGTTGGATACCAAAGTAGGATCTGGGCCAAAAATGAAGGTGCCACTGTGTGATGGCAATGTAAATGTGGGCGAGTTACTCAATTGGATCGGCTCATTAGATAAATTTCTTGACTGTGAAGATGCAGAGGGTGACCAAAAGGTAAAACATGTAGTGACCAAGATAAGGAGACACACAACATTATGATGGGATGAGTTGTAGGAAGAAAAAAGAAAGAAGGGAAAGGAAAATATCAAGCATTGGGATTGAATGGCAACTAAGTTTAGGATAAATTTTATGATGAAGGATGATCAACATAAATTATTCAAGAAAATGTAAAACTTAAGGTAGAAATCTATGACACTAAAGGAGTACATTGAATAATTTTACATGAACCTTAGAGAATTCCACACAAAGGGAAATGTTGATAAAGTGCCCATATACATAAATGAACTTAGGTATGTGATATAGGAAGAAATTGGTCTCTTTCCACTAAAGACAATGAAGGATATCTATCAAGAAATATTAAGAGAAGAGAACTTGGATAGAAAACAAATCCAAAGGAATAGAGGAAGGAGTCTAGACATATGAAAAGGATCTTCTAGTAGAGGATAATTCTAGGCTCTAAGAGAAGAAATATGGATCTCTAGAAGCCAATATTTTATATGAGGAGAAATGAGGGGTAGAATATTTATTTCAAGAAGGAGAGGTAGAAGAAGAGAAATACGGTGCTATATATGTGGAAAAATAGGGCATATGTGATCGGATTTTCCTAAGAATAATTCAACAAATCAAAGAGAAACACATATTGTAAAACCTAAAGATGAGGCATTAAAAACACATGTAAAAGAAGATACTCATTAGATTGTTGAGTCATTAATGATAAAGAGAATATTGGTTAAAGCTGAGAAGGAACCCCATGAATGAGGTCATAGGAGAAGTCTTTTCGGAACAATGTGAAAGTCTTAAAGGAAATGCTAGAAAATGGTCATAGACAATGGTAGCACTGACAATCCTGTCTCTACAAAAATAGTGAAGTTAGTATTATAGAGGATGGAACATCCTACTCCATACCAAGTATATTGGTTGTAGAAAGGACATTCAACTTTGGTAAGTGAACAAAGTAGAGTTGAATTCTAGATTGGTAGCTACGAAGATGAAGTATTGTGTGACATTTTACCCATGGATGTCTATCATATCCTTCTAGGAAGACCGTGGAAATATGATAGTGTAGTTGTTTATAATGGGAGAAATACTTAGATTTTTGAGAATGACTAGAGACGTGTTGTTTCCTTTAGAAGAGAAGGGAGTCAAAGGTGAAGTGGGTCCAAGAATGCTAATGATGAGCAAGAAATAATTGCTATAAGAAATATATTGATACCTAATCTTAAAGGATTGGGAAATAAGTGTAATATTGTAAATAAAAAATTAAAAAAATATGAAAATACATTGGAAAATGAATCCCAATAGTCTTCCTCTCCTTATATATATTCATGATTTTTCTTAATTCAAAAACAATTTTCATTTGGAATTACAAACCTGACCTAACATGATATCTGAGCCACATGTCCCAAATTAGCCTCTTTTTACATGTAACTTCGACTATTGTTTTCCATATTCTCTGTTCCTCTACAACTCTTTGCACGAATTTGCGTGAGTGTTGATTCTGGTATGTGCATTAAACAACTCTTTTGAACACTGTGATATGTGCTTTATGTTGAATTTACATCTGCGTTGAAAATACTATAAATGTTTATAAAATCTGAGTTATGCATTTCTGTGGCTACGGGTTCTGTTGGTGTGTTTTCAAATTGTGATTTGTATTTCATTTGTGTGTTGAGTGCGTTGAAATGATGTATGTGTGTTAATGGTTTTAAATGTTGGGTATAGATAGCCATACCGTGAGTGTTGTGTTATGATACATGTTGTATTTTGGTTTGTGTTTAAGTTCTTATGGCATACGGTTACTCATATGTGTTGGGTCATTCATATTCATATCCATAATGTGTGTATGATTTGAATGGATCCATAATATATTATATGGAATGGTATAAAAGTGAATATGGTGTATGGCATATAAAATTCATTGGTTAAATTTGTATATGTGCATTGGTTAAATTTGTATATGTGCATTAAGCTCTTTTCTTAAGGCCATATGTTATATGGTATGAAATTGAGTATGGTATATGCCATATTTATTTTGAAGACCATGTATGATATGTGATGACATACATTTGGTTTTGTATGTTTGCTTAATATGTGTTGGTTCATATATATGGCTTGATATAAATGCATATTGGTCAATATTGAGAGCTTGCATAATACTTTTTTGAAAACATAGTTGTATGTGAATCGATTTTATTGCAGAGACATACCATTGTTTGTTGCAAGTATTTTGATTATTTTGGGCCTAATTTATAATTTTTATGATGCATTAAATCATTTTTATAGTTGGAGTATTTATCTCTATAAAAGAGAACTATCGTGAATGGTCTGGGAAGATAAATAAAACCATGATTTTTAATGAGTTGTGGAAAGGAGTTTGTGAAGGAAGAGTAAATCCACCTGATAAGCCGACTTCTAAAAAAGAGCTTTTCATATGGGAGAACAAGAAAAACAAGGCTTATATGCCTTGACTGTAACATCAATGAATGATGAGGTATTATATTAGTCCATTTAAAAATTATTTTGAAGCCTTAAAGAAGCTCAAGGATTTATTTGACTCACTCTGAGCTTGAATTTGTTCAATTAATAATCACACTTTTCAATTTAGACTTAAAAGACGATGATCCCCTTACCTTATCCTATGAAATAAGAGCCATATGCATGATATAAAATCCATTGGTGTTAAAATTTATGTTCCTCTAATAGCTTTTATAAAGGAATTATATCTCACTTATTCCCATTACCTTAAGTCATTACAAGCTAGTGGAAAACTTAGGGAGATTTATTTTAACTCTCTTTTGGAGAAGTTTGCTGAAAGAGATAAAGATTTTGGGAAGAAGGATAAAAATACATAGTCTCTTGAAGAAGTTGTGTTCCTTACACAAAAAGATAAGAATCAAGCATCAAATACTTCTAAAGGAAGAGGTAGTCGAAGAGGACGTGGAAGGAAGAATAATAATGGTAGGGGGAAGAAATTACCAAGGAGAAAGACATGATATTCATTGCATATGGTTCAATGGAAACAGAAATGATGCTTCCACATGTAAGCTTTCATGGGATAGGATTAGATATGAAAAAGGTGAAGGGAAAGGAAATCCATTAGATAAAGGGAATAGGAAAGCACTTGAATCTGCTCATTATGTTGTGGCACATTATAATATTGGAGAAACTAAACACTTATTTAATGCTTCATTTTCTTTGTGGAAATATTATTGGATGCTTGATTCAAGAGAAACTTTCCACATTAATTTTAGAATATATTTATTTGAAGAATTCGTTGACAATGTTGATGGGGCATTCTACTTTAAAGACATGATAAAACTCAAGCCATCAGGGCTTGGCACGACCCGACTCAAATTAGTTGGTATTCTAGGATTTATTCTACATGATTTTCTATACCTCTCAAAGTTTAGGAGAAATTTGTTTTTTTGGTTCACATCCGCCAGTAAGGACACACCATTCACATATTTTATGGCAAGGTTGAGTTCAGAAAATGAGAAGAGAAATAAATTTTCATGTCTGGGATGAAATAAGAAATACTTTTGAAACTGCAACGAACCTCCGCTCATGCAAAAACAAATTGCATACAATTCTCAATTTGATGAAGGTACAATACGATCAAGTCTTTTATGGCATGCTATATTTAGACATCTTAACTATGACAGTCTGTGTTTGTTGAAGAAAAATTGTGCTATTCGTTTTCCTACCATTCCTGAGAAACTTAAGCAATGGTATGCTTGAATCTTAGGAAAGCAAAAGAAAAAATATTTTCATGATTCTCATTCCAAAACACATAGAAAGATTGAACTCATTCATTCTAATTTGTATGGCCCTATGTATGTTCCTTATGTAAATGGTAATAAATACATGATTACTTTTATATATGAATACACCAAAATGTGTTGGGTATATCTATTGAAGAACAAATATGAATCTCTTGAAAATTTCAAGAAATTTCATTCTTGGATTGAAAATGATACATAATATCATATTGGCTCTATTGGTACTACTAATGGAAAAGAATATAGCTAAAATGAATTTGAAAACATTATTTTCCAACATGCGATCAGGCATCAAACAAACATGCCTTATAATCCCCAACGTAATGGTGTAGCTAAAAGAATGAACAAAAAAATCTTACATATGGTACGTTCAATGCTATTTTTCAAGAATGTTAGGATACTATTTTGGGCTAATGCATTCCTATGTGTTGTGTTAGCCCCTTATAAATTCCTTGGCAAGCAAGCAAGGGGCTAGAATGTCTTACGAGCCTTCAAGGAATGCATTTCCCTTGAAAACACATCATCCTTGAAGGTTGCCTATGTTCCATGTTTTTCGTTGTTTCTCTCTGCTGATCTGTTGTCCAAGAGCCTTGCTGAATGATGAAATTTTGCTCAAGAAGGCCTTATTTCACCCCTTATATCTCTATGGATTCCCCCCATCTTATTCTTTCCACACCTTTTTTCCAAAGTCCCCTTTGTTCCCCCTACTTCCCATCAGACCTCCTAAATTTTCCCAAAATCCCCTTTAAATCATGCCCTTGCCCTTTGTTTGGTTAAAATTCCCCTTTTCCCCCTTATCGTTTCCCTTTAAAAAAACCCTCAAAATCCATTAAAATTGAGCCAAAACCCACTTTCCGACCATATAATAGGCCTAGCCCCCTTCCAGCTAGCCCCGCTGACCATTCTCCCCATGTAACCCAGCACTGGGACCAAGCGCTAATCGCAATCGGAAGATCGGCGGGGAGGTCAAATTCCTTTGTAAAACTCCAAAGTTCCGATGCGATTGGTCTATAGTGTAAGTCCCGTGATGCATGATAAACCATTGATATGTCATCGCGATCAGACGGCCCGTGCGATATCGCAAACTCTGTAATCGCATCGCTTATGTTGTAGCCTCCGATCGGTTCATCGAAATCTTTTCCAATGTGATTGATCACTCCGATCCCCGATCAATCACAAGCCTTTCCCTCCGATCTCCGATCAATCGCAAGCCTTTCCCTCCGATCCCCGATCGCGCCCCCCCCCCCCCCCGGATCTCATCCTGACCGTCCTTTTCCTCGCTGATTCGACGGTCATCGCTTCATCCGCCCAATCGCAATCGGAAGTTTCAATGTGTGTCACCTCCGTCCCCCCTCCGATTGTGATTGCCATATTCAATCACAGCCGTTCGTCCATATTTGAAATCGACGGCCCAGATTATCTCGCTCCGCTCCCGTCACTCCCTCCTTTCTGTCCTCTGAACAATTCTCTACCGTTGATCTCTGTGTCAATCCAACGGTCATCGCACACCCCAATCGCAATCGGAAATATATTAATGTGTCACCCTTGCCCTTCCTGATTGCGATGCTCCGAAGTAAATTTGACCGTCCGTTGGATCTAAGATCTGACGGCTCACATCTGATCGCCCTCCGCCTCCGTCTGGGTCCCACCTCATCGCATTTCCATTGCATTTCATGTGTTTCCCGTGTATTTCCACCAAATTTCAAACCTTTGCATTTGTGCATAAAGTTTAGCGTTTCATATGTTTTTCGCCCGTTTCATATATCATTCCGCTAGGTCAATCTCCATCGTTGATCTTTGTCCCCAGACCAGGATCTAACGGTCTGCGCTGCATATTACCACCAAACCCTATTATTTGTAAGTTTCACCATTTTATTTCATTTTGTCACCATTGTGTAGTGAAAAGCCACCGCTCCGCCGCCGTCGCACTACCATTTCACCCACCCTCCCCTTTCATTGTTGTCTAAGTTCAGTAGCGTGATCCACAGGGTACAGAAGAGAAACTCTGCCATTAATACACAATATGGATACAAAATCAAGGTTTTCACTGACATAGGTGCAGAATTTAATGAAGGACAGTTTTTCACATCAGCAGAATGTCTTCCTCCGAAGAAGGATGGGTTACCCATGCTATTCTGATTACATGATGCGCTCCAGAGGAGTTTTTCCGCCCAGAACATAATCTGAAGCTCTCAGAGCACTTGTTTCACAAGTATGGCGGACTATTCCGTTTTTATTACCAGTTAGTCTATTCACCCACAGTACCACATAGTGCTGTTGCAGTCAGAGTACACCAGGACCATACCTGGAGTAAAAGGGAGCCTGAAAAAGACCATTTTCCCCTCCAGAGGTGCCAAGGATGAATGCAGAGAGTTAAAACAGAATGGGCTTCGACCCTATCCATATTTTCTGCGTTTTAATGATCATTTAGTGCTTCACCTACCTCCTCGGTTCATCCTCTATTTCTCTTCAGTTATAAAATCATGAAAAAAACTATTGTAGTTGGTGTTGATCATTTATCAGAGAACTACAAGTAGTTTCTTTTGAGACACAGTCTTTGTGTAAGATTGTAATATAGGTTGAAGGAGATTTTTTCAGACTGAGTATTCAGCTATTGGCAGTGTTTTACTCGATTGGTATTGCTATTGAATATGACAAGCACATTTCTTTGGATCCTGATCTAAAGCAGTGGTGATGTTTTCCTATCTTTGTGCTTACATTCATTTCATTTCGTTTCTACTGGCTTGCATCAGAATATTGGCATAGGATTTACCCTTGTTAGGTACCCTATGTTTCTTCTCTCCTTGCCATTTATGTTTCTCTTCTAAATGTATTATCTAAGAAATGATTTCAGTTGGTTTAACCAGTGTAGTGGATGTTATTGCCTGCTCTCTGATGTATGAATTAAATGAATTCAGTTCTTATATGTTTCTTGTTATAGATTTAGTTGGAAGATTTGGGAACACTGGGGATTAGAGTTAGCCCTGTCAACTAAGATCCTTGTGACCTGCTGATCTGTAACTTGTGTGCACTGAATCTGTGTTATCTCATCCCTCCCTACTTTCCATATCACACAATCATCTTGAAGAGCCTATGTTTCAGATGACTAGCCCAATTGAAAGCCTGCCTATTGATTAGCAAGAAAATCCTTTCCTGACTCCATTGCCTAATGGTTTTGAATACTTCCTGGAAAACTTCACCTCTACCTTATTTCTCTTTTCTCATCCTATTCTTACACAGAATCCTTCCTTCCTGATAACCAACAACCAAAACAAACAAATCAAACAAACAAACCCTGAGCCTTATAACTAGCCTAACATCTTAATACTTGAACTTCAAGGACATACACCTTTGACATATCATAGAGAGATCCCTCTCTGGACCTAGGAGGGCTAGATCCTGAGGTTTGAAAGTGTTTTGATGTTGTCTCATCTTTTGGTCTTGCAAATCTTGCCAAAACATTGGAACCCCAACATAATGGCGACTCCACTGGGGAATTTCTGAAATACTCTCCATCCTACTACATTCTAAGAACTTCAGAAAACCTACAATCTCTGGTTAGGTTGGCAGTTAAACATTCCTATTCACACATCAACCTCTATACCATTTGTTTTGTTTTCCCATACTCTTGGACAGAGTCTGGAAAGGGCCAGGTAGCCTCTAGATCTCACACTCTTTTAGAGGTGACATATCTGGTAAATTCCCTCCCAGTCAATCTCTGGTTAGAGTTTGCTATGTTTGGAAGATATCCTTGAAAGAGGACATCTCATAAGCACTGTGGTGGATATTGTGCTCTCCAAAAACATCCTAAAGCTTTCCACCTGGTGACTCCATATTCCCAAAACGTTTCAAAGACTCCACTGGTGATCAGTAGGCCTGCTGATTATCTTGGTTCACATTAGACTCCACTGGGAGACTAGCCTCCATAACGACATGAACCACAATAGAAGTAACAAGTAGGGTTAACCTGCTTGGTCAGAAAACAACATTCTGGCTTCTAGAACCATTCATACAAGAGCTTACCCTAACCCAGACCCACCTGAAATAGTTGACAATCCTGAGAGCATCCTCAAGGGAGCTCCTACACCTAGAAGATCAACTGTTTCCAACCACATCTATAGATCTAATTCTGCACCAGAAGATCTTACAGCTCTATCACACTTTCGCCTTGACCTAGACCTACCTAACAACTTACCTAGGACTAGGTCATTTAGTATCTTAGACCAGCCGGACCCTGAGCTTCCTGGTTCACCACCAAGTGGTAGACACCTATGTATTAGACATACCCCTCCTTCTACACCTCCCGATATACATTTCATACAAAACTTGGGGCTTAGTCACCCTAGGTCTGCTCATCAGTTTTCTGTTGGTCATAATATCCCTGTCATCCATATACCAGCTGCCCAAGTTAACCCTTTGCCTCATCAAAATGTCATTATGGCATCCTAGTATGCACCTCTAATTTTACCTCAGCCTCTAGTACCCTTACCAAATTATTATCAGTCAAAGATCCCACACTTCACTACAAAAGAGTCCATCACAGCCCAGCAACATGTAGATAAGATGGAAGATTCTTTTGACTACATGGAAATAGACGATGAGACAGTCAAAATGAGAATCTTTGCCCAGAGCTTAGGGGGTGATGTGAAGAAATGGTTTAAGGGCCTACCTCCGGGTAGCATTAATGACCTCCCAGCCCTATATCAGACTTTCATAAACAAATGGGAAACTAGGGCAAATCCATGCCAGCTCCTAGCAGAATACATGACCCTCAAAAGAAACGTAGGAGAGAGTGTCCATGATTACACAACAAGGTTTAACAACATTTACAATGCCCTCCCTCCACATACGAAACCTCCACAGCATGGCCCTAGCAAAATACCCTAAAGAATTTGATGCTGACATGGCCTATGAGCTTAGAGATAAGGAATACAACACACTGGAGGACATGCAGAAAGGAGCAAGATTGAAATCCGAGAGAAGGGTAACATACAGAGATGACAATGTAGCTTCCACATCTGACCAAAATTATGATAAGATGTCTAAAAATGTGGAAAGGTTACAAAAAATAATGGAAAAAATGGTTGTCACAGTCAGTAACCAGAATAGAAACCAAAACCAGAACCAAAATTTTAGAAGAAACAATAACACTCGCAACAGACAAAGAGAATCAAATTAGCAAGTTATTCCCCCATTCCAAGAGAATTTTCTTGATGAAGATGAGGGAATCATAGAAGAGTCTGTAGGGAACACAATAAACATGTTTGAAATGGAAGATTCAATCCATAACTATTACTCGAAAGAAGATCAGCCCTCACCCTCTGGTTGAGAGGAGGAATGGTTAGAATATGAGGATTACAGATTAGGATTTGAAAATGCCATGATGCAGGTCAAAGAACAATATGAACTCAGGAGTAAAAAGAGCCAGGAAACTACCAAACCAAATGCTTCTGAGGTCACCATCAAGAAGAGGCCTGAGAAAACTTCTAAAGCTACTGCTGAAAGCAGCAAATCAGCAGCTGAGGGTTCTGGAAAAAACAAAGAAAAAGACAACCAAAAGAGTGATAAACAAAACCAACCAACTAGTAGCACTGGAATTGCAGTTAGTGCTCCTGATAAAACTGTCACAAACACTGTACATAACAAAAATCAGCCCACTGATTCAGCCACTAAGGCAGTGGAAAATAGAACAGAGATGAGTATCCCAAAGAGTCAGTCCACTTTCAATTTGGAAAGCGAGATTGCAAGAATTAAAATCTTTGTCCCACTTTCTGAGTTGGCCACTCAAGATGTATATAAAGGCCAGATTTTGAAATCTTTGAACCTAAGTGAGAGTGGGGACACTGTAAATCTGAATGATGATCATCCTGCCCTCCTGTTTGGACGTAAGATAGAGGGGAAGTTTCAGGAAGGAGTAGTTCCACCTTTCTATATCAGTCTCAACATTCATGACAAGATCTTGCATAATGCAATGCATGATTATGGAGCATCTCACAACCTAATGCCTAAGGTAGTCATGGAGAGGTTAGGCCTAGAGATAACTCGTTCCTACAAATATTTATACTCTTTCGACTCTAGCAGAGTAAAATGCCTAGGCCTGATCAAGGACTTATGTGTGAGCTTAACTCAAATCCCAGCTAAATGTATGGTCATGGATGTTGTGGTGGCAGATGTGACACCTAAGTATGGCATGTTATTATCAAGATCGTGGGGAGCCAAGCTGCAGCATACAATGCAGATGGATGGCTCATATGCCACAATCCCAATCTTTGGCCAACTTAGAAAACTGTATAGAGAGGCACAGATGAAATTTCTAGTCAGTAGCCCCGAAAACCAGAAAATTCACCTGTTTATTCTGTACACATAGACCTTGACCCCTTCATCTTTTGTAATGATGAATCCTTAGAAGGGTCAGAGTCCCAAAATAGAAATACAAGCGAAGAGGCAGAGGCCATGGACTTTAACATAATGGTTGCTCTAGATTTAGAGGATAACGAGGAAGAAAACCGCAACGAAACCTGTAGGATATGTGGTGGAGACCTAACTCTGAGTGAACAAGAAACAGAGCGTAAATAGCCATCCGACCAAATCCCTGAAATTCATACATTTCACGAGGAACAAAGCGATCCACAGCCCAATATAGACCCTATAACGCAACGTAATGGCGAACCCAGCTATAGGGGAAGAGATGATAACGAAAACAAGCATGAATCCCCGTGGGAAATGAATTTTGATGGGTCATGCACAAGAAGAAATGCTGGGGTAGGAGTGCAGATACATAACACAGAGAGTGATCACGCAGAGAGCCATGCCTGCAACCTGCACTTCAAATGTACAAACAATATTGTAGAATAGGAGGCTCTGATCTTAGGCTTAACTTCGCTGAAAAAATTAGGAGCCCGTAGGATAACTGTGCGTGGAGATTCTGAGCTGATTATTAAACAGGTGAATGGTGAATACACAACGAAACATCCTAGGCTGAGAGCATATAGGAACGACACTATGGATCTACTAAAAAATTTTGTTGAATATGAATTAGCGTTCATTCCTAGGGGTCATAATGTCATTGCAAACGGATTAGCTTGCTTAGCTAGTTCATATCCTAAGACTCCCAGTGATCAGCAAGTCATCATTCAGACCAAATTCAGACCTACTATGCCAGACAATGAAAAATATTGGCAGGTTTTTGAAGGTGATAAACAGATCGAAGATTTCCTGACAGGCAGAAACGAGTTTGAGTTTTCTGATTCAGACTCCAAATCTGACAGTGGATGCCTAAGTGAAGAATCCTCAGATGAGGAAGAAACACCCTGTAACATAGAAATAAACTCTTTAGATGAACATACTGGAAATTCAAACGGAAAATGTGAAAACGCAGATAGTGAAGAAGTGGAGGTGCTGTGGGCCAAATATAAGAATATACCCAGAGGCCTGGCACCCTTAGAAGACCTCTTTGAATTTGATGATGTAGAAAAAAAGCCCACTATAGAACATGCGGGCTTTGATGTGGAAGAATGAAACATAGGCACTGAAGATAAGCCCAAAAAGATTAAACTGGCTAAGTCTCTACCTGCGGACATGAAGAAAAAATACATTGACCTTTTCAAGGAATTCATTGATGTGTTTTCTTAGAGTTATGAAGACTTAACGGCTTATGACACGAACATAATTCAGCATAAGATACCCTTGAAAGAAAATCAGAAGCCCTTTAGGCAAAAACTTCGCAGGATCAATCCAAAACAACTGTCGGCAGTAGAAAAAGAAATTAAGAAGATGTATGAAGCAGGTATAATTGTGTCGGTAAGGTTCTCTGATTGGGTATCAAACTTAGTGGCTGT
Source organism: Pinus albicaulis (assembly GCA_034641835.2). Taxonomy (NCBI): domain Eukaryota; kingdom Viridiplantae; phylum Streptophyta; class Pinopsida; order Pinales; family Pinaceae; genus Pinus; species Pinus albicaulis. The sequence goes on from CM076574.1 coordinate 1,074,143,058, forward strand.
GAGGAAGAAAACAGGAGAAATCAGATTGTGTATATATTTCAGGAATCTCAATAGAGCCTCGCTCAAAGACAATTACCCTTTGCCTAAAATGGAACACATTCTTCAGAGGGTAGTAGGCTCCAGGAGGATCTCCTTGCTGGATGGTTTTTCAGGTTACAACCAAGTCTTAGTAATCCCAGAAGATCAACTCAAAACAACCTTTACCACTCCTTGGGGCACCTTTATGTATGTAAAGATGCCTTTTGGATTGATGAATGCTGGTGCAACCTTCCAAAGAGTGATGGACATAGCTTTTTCAGATGAGATAGGTCACTTCATCGTTATTTATTTAGATGACATAACAGACTTTTCCAAGACTGAATAAGAACATCTAAAACATCTGAGAAAAGTGTTTGAAAAATGTAGAAGGTTTGGTCTGTCACTAAATCCCAAAAAGACAGTATTTGGGCTGCAAGAAGGAAAATTTCTTGGCCACATTATATCTGAGAAGGGAATTAGGATAGACCCACAACGAGTTGAGGGAATACTACAAATCACACACCCAAGAAACATCAAGGAATTACAGTCCTTCATTGGGAAGATTAACTTCCTTAGGAGGTTTATTCCAAATTTGGCTGAACACCTTAGGAACATGACTAACATGCTGAAGAAAGGTGAAGGAGTTAAATGGACCATCGGAGCTAAACAATCTTTTGAATCAGTGAAACTTGCACTTCCCCAAGCTCCCGTTCTAATCAGCCCATATTTCTCCAAAGACTTCCTGATATTTTCATTTGCCTCTGAGTACACAGTGGCTGCAGTCTTGCTGCAGAAAAACATAGAGGGAATGGAACAACCAATTGCCTTCTTTAGCAAAGCACTCAGAGATGCACCCTTGAAATACAACATAATGGAGAAATAGGCCTATGCTCTGATTAAGGCTTTGAAAGACTTCAGGGTGTACATATTGCATTCTCACACTGTAGCTTACGTGCCCAACATCATAGTCAAAGATATACTGTCCCAGGACCCAGATGGGAAAAGGGGCAAATGGATAGCTCTGATCTTAGAGTACGACCTTGAGATAAAACCCACCAAACTGATTAAGGGTCAGGGCTTAGCTAAATTAATGGCTGAATCAAACTTACAAGCCCTAGACATTAACATGATAAACACCTTGGATGAGCAACAAGAACTGCATGATCCCACTGTTGAGGAAAAATTTCAGAGCTCACCTTGGTATTCTGACATTTTATATGTGCTTACACACCTCACTGCCCCTCCTGAGCTATCAAAGACCAAGGCCAGATCCTTGAATCTAAAAACCAGAAATTACTGCATTCTGAATGAAAAATTATACTGGAAGAATCCTAATGGTCTATTACTTAAATGTTTGCCTGAGAATGAGGCAGAGAGGGTTAAACAAGAATTCCATGCTGGAGAATGTGGAGGCCACTTGAGTTGGAAAGCCACTGCAAAAAAAATACTCAGAGCTGGCTACTATTGGCCCACACTCTTCAATGATGTCCACAAAATGATAGTTGCCTGTCACAAATGCCAGATCTTTGAAGGCAAAAGAAAACTCCTCCCTTTACCCCTACAACCCATCACTGTTGAAGGTCCCTTTCTACAATGGGGCCTAGATTTCATAGGGGAGATCCACCCTGCTTCTTCTGCACAACACAAATGGATCCTAACAGTCATAGACTACTTCACTAAGTGGATAGAGGCCATACCCACTAGGAATGCCACAGATTCAGTCATCATTAGTTTCCTAGAAGGTCACATCCTCTCTCGGTTTGGTTACCCAAGGAAAATAATCACTGATAACGCTACTGCTTTCGGATCCAAGAAGATGATTGATTTTTGTCACAGGTATCAAATAGCACTTGGTCATTCAACTGCCTATTACCCTCAAGGTAATGGATTTGCTAAATCATCAAACAAGAGCCTGGTGATCATCATCAAAAATTTGTTGGAAGAGAACAAAAAGTCATGGCATAACAAGCTATTACATGCTCTATGGGCTGACAGGCTTACAACAAAGAAGTCCATTGGCATGTCACCATTTTAGCTTGTCTATGGTACAGAAGTAGTATTCCCTACCAGCCTTGGGATACCAGTGATCAAGCTGGTCCAGGAGATTCAAACAGAAGAAGACAATATGGTGAGGAGAATAAACCAGACAATTCATCTCCAGCAAACAAGGGAAGAATTTTATAACAGAGCTATCAAAGTTCAGGAAAAAATAAAGAGGTTGTTTGACAAAAGAACCAAAGCTGCTGATTTCAAGATTGGGGATAAAGTGCTGAAGTGGGACTCAAGAAGAGAGGATAAAGGGAAACACGGCAAGTTTGATAGCCTGTGGCAAGGTCCATTCATCATTCAAGCTATTGTGGGTCCAAATGCATTCTTTTTACAAGAATTAGATGGCACTGAACTGTTTGGGGGTCATGTCAATGGCAGGATGCTCAAACACTACTTCTGCTGATTTACAAGTTCCAGTTTCCATTTCCATTGTACATACCATTGCAGTTTTTATTTTCAAGAAAAAGAGAAAAATGTTCCAAAAAACAGAGGAAAGGAGAGAGGTTCAGGCATGCTTAAAAAATGAACCTCTGAGGTGCAAAGGATTGGCTCTAATATGATCAAAACTTGAGCCAAGAAAGAAAAACAGTTGGTCCTAACATGCTCAAAATCTGGACCAACAAAGAAAAAAGAAAAATCAGCTCTAACATGCCTAAAACCAGAGCCGAAATGAAGAAAGAAGGATTCTTCAAGTTTCAGATTTCAAGCTTTCAAAGTTTTTTTCAATTTCCTACAAAGATCCATGTGCAACTGTCTTTATGCCTTAGATCTGTAGCAAACTAGACTGTTTAATCCTAGTTTGATTGTTTTTAAATTTCCTGTTGTAGAATGTAGAGAAGAAATCTGCTGGACAGTCTAATCCCAGCAGATATTAGATTAGGTAGAGAAACATATGAGGTCAACAGTTTAATCTGGATTCATGGAGCAATAAGGGTAGATCTAGAATAGGTTTATTTTCTGTTATAAAAATAAATGATGTAAAGGGTCTGCTAGCTCAAATGCACCCTAGAAAGAAGAAAAAATGCTAGGATTGTAGTATGGATAGGTAGGTTGTTGGGATGTTTTGCTGATCTAACATAATTGTGGCAGCTGAAAATCAAAGAAGAGAGATGGCTTAAGCAGTAGGCATATGGCCTACACCAAAGATCAATTTCTGAATTATTGACTCCTTCAAGAAGAAGTCATCCCCATGTGGAGCCACTGTTAGCCCCTTATAAATTCCTTGGCAAGAAATCAAGGGGCTAGAATGTCTTATGAGCCTTCAAGGAATGAATTTCCCTAGAAAACACATCATCCTTGAAGGCTGCCTATGTTCCCTGTTTTTCATTTTTTCACTCTGCTGATCTGTTGTCCAAGAGCCTTGCTGAATGATGAAATTTTGCTCAATAAGGTCTTATTTCACCCCTTATATCTCTACGGATTCCCCCCATATTATTCTTTCCACACCTTTTTTCCAAAGTCCCCTTTGTTCCCCCTACTTCCCATCAGACCTCCTAAATTTTCCGAAAATACCCTTTAAATCATGCCCTTGCCCTTTGTTTGGTTAAAATCCCCCTTTTCCCCCTTATCATTTCCCTTTAAAAAAACCCTCAAAATCCATTAAAATTGGGCCAAAACTTGCTTTCCGACCATATAATAGGCCTAGCCCCCTTCCAGCTAGCCCCGCTGACCATTCTCCCCATGTAACCCAGTGCTGGGACCAAGCGCTTAAGTCCCAAGCATTAATCGCAATCAGAAGATCGGCGGGGAGGTCAAATTCCTTTGTAAAACTCCAAAGTTCCGATGCGATTGGTCTATAGTGTAAGTCCCACGATGCATGATAAATCGTTGATCTGTCATCGTGATCGGATGGCCCACGCGATATCACAAACTCTGTAATCGCATCGCTTATGTTGTAGCCTCCGATCGGTTCATCAAAATCTTTTCTGATGTGATTGATTGCTCTGATCCCCAATCAATCACAAGCCTTTCCCTCCGATCCCCGATCAATCGCAAGCCTTTCCCTCTGATCCCCGATCGCGCCCCCCCTGATCTCATCCTGACCGTCCTTTTCCCCGTCGATCTGACGGTCATCGCTTCATCTGCCCAATCGCAATCGGAAGTTTCAATGTGTCTCACCTCCGTCCCCCCTTCGATTGTGATTTCCCGATTCAATCATAGCCGTTCGTCCATATTTGAAATCGACGGCCCAGATTATCTCACTCCGCTCCCATCACTCCCCCCTTTCTGTCCTTCGAAAAATTCTCTACCGTTGATCTCTGTGTCAATCCAACGGTCATCGCACACCCCAATCGCAATCCTTTCCCAATCGCAATCGGAAATATGTTAATGTGTCACCCTTTCCCTTCCCGATTGCGATGCTCCGAAGTAAATCTGACCGTCCGTTGGATCTGAGATCTGACGGCTCATATCTGATCGCCCTCCGCCTTCGTCTGGGTCCCACCTCATCGAATTTCTGTTGCATTTAATGTGTTTCCCGAGTATTTCCACCAAAGTTCAAACCTTTGAATTTGTGAATAAATTTTAGCGTTTCATATGTTTTTTCCCCGTTTCATATATCATTCCGCTAGGTCAATCTCCGTCGTTGATCTTTGTCCCCAGACTAGGATCTAACGGTTTGTGCTACATATTACCACCAAACCCTATTATTTGTAAGTTTCACCATTTTATTGCATTTTGTCACCATTATGTAGTGAAAAGCCACCGCTCCGCTGCCGCCGCACTACCATTTCACCCACCCTCCCATTTCATTGTTGTCTAAGTTCAGTAGCGTGATCCGCAGGGTACAGAAGAGAAACTCCGCCATTAATACACAGTATGGATACAACAGCAAGGTTTTCACTGACATAGGTGCAGAATTTAATGAAGGAAAATTTTTCACATTAGCAGAATGTCTTCCTCTGAAGAAGGACAGGTTACCCATGCTATTCTGATTACATGCCGTGCTCCAGAGGAGTTTTTTCGCCCAGAAGACAATCCAAAGCTCTCAGAGCACTTGTTTCACAATTATGGCGGACCATTTCATTTTTATTACCAGTTAGTCTATTCACCCACAGTACCACATAGTACTGATGCAGCCAGAGTACACCAGGACCATACCCGGAGTAAAAGGGAGCCTGACAAAGACCATTTTCCCCTCCAGAGGTGCCAAGGATGAATGCAGAGAGTTAAAACAGAATGGGCTTCGACCCTATCCATATTTTCTAGGTTTTAATGATCATTTAGTGCTTCACCTACCTCCTCGGTTCATCCTCTATTTCTCTTCAGTTATAAAATCATGAAAAAAACTATTGTAGTTGTTGTTGATCAGTTATCAGAGAACTGCAAGTAGTTTCTTTTGAGACACAGTCTCTGTGTAAGATTTTAAGATAGGTTGAAGGAGATGTTTTCAGACTGAGTATTCAGCTATTGGCAGTGTTATACTCGATTGGTATTGCTATTAAATATGACAAGCACATTTATTTGGATCCTGATATGAAGCAGCGGTGATGTTTTCCTATCTTTTTGTTTACATTCATTTCATTTCGTTTCTACTCGCTTGCATCAGAATATTGGCATAGGATTTACCCTTGTTAGGTACCCTATGTTTCTACTCTCCTTGCCATTTATGTTTCTCTTCTAAATGTATTATCTAAGAAATGATTTCAGTTGGTTTAACCAGCGTAGTGGATGTTATTGCTTACTCTCTGATGTATGAATTAAATGAATTTAGTTCTTAGATGTTTCTTGTTATAGATTTAGTTGGAAGATTTGGGAACAATGGGGATTAGAGTTAGCCCTGTCCACTAGGATCCTTGTGCGACCTGCTGATCTGTAACTTGTGTGCTCTGAATCTGTGTTATCTCCTCCCTCCCTACTTTCCATATCACACAATCATCTTAAAGATCCTATGTTTCATATGACTAGCCCAATTGAAAGCCTGCCTATTGATTAGCAAGCAAATCCTTTCCTGACTCCATTGCCCAATGGTTTTGAATATTTCCTGGAAAAATTCACCTCTACCTTATTTCTCTTTGCTCATCTTGGTCTTACACTAAATCCTTCCTTCCTGATAACCATCAACCAAAACAAACAAACCCCGAGCCTTATAACTAGCCTAACATCTTAATACTTGAACTTCAAAGACATACACCTTTGACATATCATAGCGAGATCCCTCTCTGGACCTAGGAGGGCTAGATCCTGAGGTCTGAAAGTGGTTTGATGTTGTCTCATCTTTTGGTCTTGCCAATCTGGCCAAAACATGGGAACCCCAAAATGTTGTTTATTTTAAGAATAGGTTTTCATCTCATACTATCATAAACAAGAATCCCTATGAAATATTGTATGGAAAAATTCCTTCGATGAGGCATATAAGGGTTTTTGGTTCCAACTACTATTCCTTGATACCTAACAAAGATAGAAACAAATTTGTTGCAAGGAGTTGGAAATAAATCTTCTTAGGGTACTTAGATACATCCAAGAATTCCATATTTATGATGAAGTAAATAATATGTCTACAATATCTAGAGATGTGATATTTTGTTGAATCTTCCCATACTAACAATTTTTTTGAGCAACAAATTAATCACTTGGATAGATTTAGGCATGCAAAAAGTTTTCAAGAATTTGTAATGGAATTCAAAATATTTAAGGGGGGATCCCTATATTGGATCAATATATGGAATCTCCTTCTGAAGCACTCTCTCCTCCTCGTGAAGCGTGAACCATTGATCAAGAAGATATTTTGAGTGATGTGATTAAGGGAATTGGAAGGCTAAACCTTGATTAATCCCTATCTTGGTCAACTGAAAAGCCTTGGCCATCTCATAAAGTTCCTCCAAAATGGCTCACAAAGAAACTTTAAAGTGTTCATCCTCATGAGGTAGGAAAGACAGGAATAATAGTCTCTACTAGACATAATGGAGATGAAGTAGAGGATTTTGATTCACCTGTCTATATGGATGTTTCTTCTGATTGTGAATTAAAACTTATATAGATTTTAACCAACTTCATTCAATGAATCCACATATAATAATGAATGTAAGGAAGTGATGTAGAAATAATATGATTCTTTGATAAATAATGACACCTAGAAGCTATTTGAACCTCCATCTCCAACCAAATCGATAGGAAGCAAGTGGATCTTCTAGAACAAGTATAAAGTAGATGGTCACTTGACAAGAATAAAGCTAGGCTCATGGAAAATTGTTTTTCACAGAAGGAAGGGGTCAATTATGAGGATACATTTCCCCCCACATCAAAATGGGCTACCATTCGTATCTCTTTGCCTTGGCATCTTAAAACGGTTTGAAATCATATAAAATGGACGTAAAAATTACTTTCTTCAATGGAGATATGAAAGAGAATTTTTTTGTCTAAAAAAAAAGGATTTGTTGTGAAATAATAGGATCATAAAGTATGTAAGCTTGTCAAATCCTTGTATGGCCTTAAGAAATCACCACGATTCTAGTACAAGAAATTGATTGTGCATATTCTAAAACTCAATTTCAAAAACTATGATCTTGATAATGCTACTTTTTTTGTCAAGAAAGTTGGAAAACACAATTATATATCTTGTGGTGTATGTAGATGATCTTCTTATGAAATGGAAAAATGAAAATTACATTGCACCTATAAATAAATAACTAAGGAAATGTTTTGAAATGATATATTTGGGATATGTTCACTACTATAAAGGCATTAAACTTGAAATCCAAAGTTTATATTCCTCTCTGAATACGTTTTGCATGGTTGAGTGAAATCCTTTAACTATTCCAATGGAACCTAATTTAAATCTAACATCCATTGAAGACAAATAATTTGATGATGCAACAAAGTACAAACAACTTGTAGGAAGTATCAACTACCTAACTACTAAAAGACTATATAGTTCATTTTCGATTGGAATTCTCTCTAGAGTTCTAAAGTATTTGAAGGGAACTCAAGGCTTTGGACTCAAGTATACACGAGTGGATGACCCTAGCTTAATTAGATACTCTGATTCAGAATTTGATGGAGATAAAGGAAATGGAGTATATACTTCAGGTTATGTTATGAGTCTTGGATCAAGAGTTGTCTCTCAGAGGTCACACAAACAATTAATTCCATCAGATTCTACGACTGAGGCAGAATATATGGCACCAAATAAAGCAAAAAAGGAAATTATGTGGCTTAGGAATATTATCAAAGATTTGCAGGAGAAACAAGTGCACTCAACTCCTATTTTGATTGGAAATAATTTTTCAATAAAGTTGTCTAAGAACCCAAAGTTCCATGATCAAACCAAGCACATCAATGCAGAGTATCATCCAATTCGACATCATGTTGAGTCCAAGGCTATTCACCTTTTCCATTGTTCCACAAACGAGTATTTTTCAGACATCTTCACCAAAGTTCTTGGAAAAGGAATGTTTCAAATATACAAAATGATGCTTGGACTCACTAACATCCTTTTAGATCAAGGGAGGGAATTTCGACACCTAATCCTAAGGTATTGGTAAATTACTTTAAATATTGTAAATAACGAGATAATTAAGATGAAGATATATTGGAAGATGAATCCCAGTAGTTTATCTGTCCTTGTTTATATTCATTATTTATCTTAATGAAGACATAATTTTCATTTAGAGTTACAAACTAGGCTTGAAAAAATCAAGAATAAAGAAGAGGTACAATATTCTTTGATTGGTATTCCTAGTTTTTCCTTACAATTACAAATTTGAGTGAATTTGTTGTGTGGGTAAATCCCCTCTGTGGACAGAGGTGATCCCTCTAGCCCTATGGTGGGTCTAGCAGCAAGACGACATGCTAATTTGTTGGTTCCTAGTCAATGAATGAAATAGGTTGGGATAGATTGTCCTACCTATATTCCAATGCGATTGTCGCAGCTATAGTGGTGGTCTCCTGATCTTTGCCCAGGCATTTCGAAGTCCTTTAACAATGGTTCTCGGGTGCTTGCACAAAGATCAATGGAAAAAAGCAGCATATAAGACAATAATTGCATTCATAACTAGCTAATCATCCAAGGAAGATTAAATGTATTGCGTAAGATAAATCACATCAACACAAGACGAGAACCAAAACATCAGTCATGTATATATTAATAGAAAGAAATAGATTACAACTGGAGCCTTGATGTCGCAGCCTCCTTCAGTGGGTTTAGTTGAAACACGTCTCGAAGGTTCGTCAGGGAATTGGGACGTGGCGAGGACACAAGCCTAAGATCTCTCTCGACAAGGGTCTCTTTCTACTCTATCTCATACCAACTATATCAGACTATTTCAGCAAAATGTTCAGCAATTCCTATTCACCTAGCTGCATCAATGTGAGAGAGGTTTATTTATAGAGGGAGAAGAGGAGGCTGGGATCCCTCAAATGGTGGAAGGGAGGCCTTATCCTTTGGGAGGTTCCCCCAAAAGGTGGAGACAAGGAGCCAAAGGAAGGTGCTCGACGTTATTCAGTCGAACAACCCAAGCTGACTCACCCACGAAGTAGTTAGCATGGAAAATTCACCTCTATATTTAAAAAACATTCCAAAAACAACTTGGCACGTGTAGCTCACTAAGACATAGCTCTAATGGGTGTAGAGCCCAATGTTATTTTCCTTCATCAGTGCGAGGCCATAACTGCCTACCAGTGCTAACCCAAAAGCATGTGTTTTTGATGGTCTGTTCCAAGAATTTTCAACAGAGAAAGTGTTCTCCTCATGGAAAGGGATATAATGACACTTTTTGCAAGGCATGACACTTCATATAAGTCACATAAATGGTCCTCCAATGTGCGGGATGGGGATTGCAGGGAAGATGACAAAATTTTGTGTAAAAGATGCCCCCTAAAGCAGGAGGTCCAAGAGAGAGGGAGAGGTGAAATGCTTTACGAGAATTCATTCGAACCAAACACCGCTATTAGAATACCTGCAAGTACAAATACAACTAAAATCTGTGATACATGAACATGTGGCATGGGTGCAGAAATCAATAATTGAGTACATATATAATTGAGATATGAGGTATGGATGCAACCATCTAGCAATAAGAATCAATGAATAGACTTATGTATGCTCGCAACCAACCAATCAAAAGAGTCATGCATATAGTCATGATAAACCAAAATATCCCGTAGCCTAGATCTTATCAGAAAAAACCGAGGGTCTTGTGCTCCATCTCGAGCCGAACAAGTACAAATTCAAGCATGCAAATATGTGAGTTGAAGTCGAACATGTAATAAAATCACCTAATTACCAACCAATGATGTAAGCTATTAATAGATATGAGATAAACCATTAATAATGAAAATGAATCTCAAGGTACAACAGGTAGAATCCACGAAATGTGAACAGTGATCTGGCGTCGAACACCTGCAAAATCACTCAATCGAAGGCCAATGATGTGGACCTGTCATCGAATGTGAAGAACTTTCCATTGAGGCATGCAAGCTCTAAGGTACTGCAAGGGAGTCTCTAGATCAACTTCCTGGATAATGAGCTGAATTCGACAGGAAGCGACCTAGTCGAAGGAGGGCCATAACGTTTCCCACATCATCGACATGAGAGAGAGGAACATGATGATAGTGAATCAAGACCAAAAGAGAGTCAGAGGGAGGTTGAAATATGCAAACGAAAACTTCTCCTGAACATATCAGCGACATGACTCTAGATTTGGCAGTATTTGACATCAAGGGATTTGAGGTCATGATGACGTGGAAAAGAGAAAATGAGAGGTCAAAATAGATTACCCAAACCCATGGAGGAAAAAATGATGAAATGAGATGTCTCCAACCTGACATGAATGCAGATGAGTGTCATGCTCAAGAGCGACATATCGCCGACACAACTGAGAACTGGTTCCATTTTCTCCCACCATTTCTGGCGAGCACCCGAATTATTTTTGGAAAACAAGCTTGAAGGGGATAGCATGTGCTTGTCATGTAAGTTTGTCCTTTGGACAAATCCATCCTAGTACATTTTACGAGCCCTAGGAAGGAGGAACTCGATGACGTCATGGTGACGGTTTCTGATGTCATTTAGGTTTTAACGAGTATGAGAAAGGAAGAACTCGACATCTTTTCATGTTTAGAGAGTTTGGAAAGAAGCAGAAAAGAAAACTCCAGCAGTCCCTTTTCATAGGTAGTCTCATAGATCCAAAAAGGTAGAAAACTGTGTCTGAGAGAACCTCTTATTTGCAATAGGCTAAGGTATTCCTTTTTCGTAAATAATCTATCCCAGCCCGAAAAAGGGATAAATGTGTACTGGGTAGATATCGTTTCGCAGCCATTTAACGAGTTCAAAATGACAAGAGTCTCAAAAATATTTTTTAGTTTTAGAGAATAAAAAAAGAGCTGAAAGATGACTCCAACAGTGACTTTTTCGTGTTTTTACCGAGTCCGAAAAAGTATAAAATACAACTCATCACTTCATCATCGTTTACGTTGAAAACCTGTTGCTGCACAAAAAACACATGTAAAACCCATTTCTAGAAATAACATGGTGAAATAATCGAAAATACGCTTTAAAACCTAATTAGGGTTCTGAAAAGTATTAATATGCCAAAAATGGTAAAAAATAATCAGTTTTCACTTTTACCTCTTGTGAGCAATTTTTTACCCTTTTCATTGTGATTTTTGCAGCGTCGACAGCTGGCAATTCGAAAGACCATTCTCAAATCTGTCAGTTCCAGGTAAGATCTAACATCCTTCCCTGCATTTTGATTACTTTTTCATTACCTGCAACCCCAATTTTGTGTATATTTAGGGGTATTTGGCAAAATCTAGGGCGCGACAGTTGGCGCGGGTATGTAGCACGGACTCGTGCCAACCGGCCAAAATTTTGAACTGGGGGGCGCCAACTACGACAGAAAAATTTAGCATGTAAATGTAGGAAAATAGGCCTAGTTTAACCAATCAAGAGCTTTGAATTTGGCTAATGACAACCATATGGATGTGTTTGCAGGTGTGAAAAGGAAAAATGGTGATTGAGTGGAAAGAATGAGAACATAGTGAAGAAGATGAAGAAGCCATTGGAAATAAAAGGTGTATAGAAGCTCTCAGAGATTGTGGGCTCAAAAAATTATTTATGAAAACATGTCTCAGAGCTCAACTGGAGCTGTTGTAGTACTTAATGAGTGTCTGGGATGTTGATCAGGAAAAATTCATCATTCATGACCAAGAACTTGAGATTGAAGTATTAGATGTTTATTTCATAACCAGACTGTTGTGGAGGGGGGAAGTACCAAACCTGGCCGGCACTCGGCCCTCAATGGAGAAGATGAGTATGGTAATTGACAGGGTGTGTGTAGGGGCAAGGAATGTATCGGGGAGCAAAAAAGTGGATATCCAAACTATTCTAGACTTGGCACTAAGGGTAGTGATGCACACCATCACACGAGCTGCAGGATCGTAGGCTCCAAACGAGGCCACAAAAAAACAGCTACTTCTTGCTGTGGATTTCATGACACCGACCCTCTATAATTGGGCAGAGGTAGTAACAATCAACATGCAGCACCAAATGACGAAATGCAAGAAAACCAAGCTAAATCCGTTCGGCTACGGGTCCATATTAGTACCATTCATCTTGGAACGATTACCAATATTCCAACAACAAGAGGTGATAGTTTCGACACCACCAGCCCAGGAGCCATAGATCACCCGTTGGGTGGCTTTGATGCCAAGGTCAGGGGGCGGTCAACAGATGTGCTGGAGACTAGAGTTGTTCGAGTGGCTCTGCTGACAGCTGATTCTCATGGAGGACTGGCCCTACTCTGGCACAGATTTCACCGGTGATGCAGATCTCCCACTCCCAGAAGGAGAGGATTGGGATGAAGTACTGGGTAAGACTCATTTTTTATTTTGATGAGTATTATGATTTTTTTTTTATGCACGTTCTAACATTAATCCATGTAATTGTAGATGTTAGCCCGGAGATACCTGTAGGTATGTCCCCGATAGCGCGAAGAGTTCCTCGCGCGTACCAGAGACACACTGTAGGGGTGTCAAACCGAGTTCATCGCTTGCTAAGGTGACTCATATGGGCAATGATGTGCTATCATGAGCATCATGCTGAGTAGACTCCTACGCTTTATTTCCACATATTTTTGAGAGACATGATGTCTCAGGATGTAACCGAAACATACATATTTTTTTTGAACTTATGATGTACACGGATGAAAAAACTCGATATATATATATATATATATATATATATATTCATATAGTCTCCTGTATGGATCTTGTCATATGATGATGATTTTTTACAAATTACACAAATTTCTATCTAATACAATGTTAGCTAATGTATCAATTAATGCATTCATTCATCTAGGAATATGCTGATATGTGATGTAACAAAAATGTCTTTCCAGTAAACGAACACGCAAATGAAACCTTAAGATGTGAGGGTAAGGAGTAACAATCATCTGCATAATAAGAGATGATCCAATAGGCAGGAAAACGCTCGCAACATGCACCAAGCCAAAAAGGTTTCATTTTTACGCAAGCTTGAAAACAAAGGTAAACTATGCTTGAGAATGGTTTCATTTTTACACAAGCTCAAAACACAGATAAACTATGCTTGAAAAACAGGGAAAAATAGGAATGTCCCTAGCATAGCGACTCAATTCAAGGTACATGTCCCCCAAGCTTCATTCTAGCGGCAGTTAATGAAAATCAGATGGAGTGAAGGTTCAAATTATGAGATCAGAGAAAGGCTCGACTGGGATTTTACTAGATTGTACCAAAGACTCGAATTGAATAGGAACGTGTTTCATTGTTTTAACGAGGTTGACACATTAAAATAACTATCCTCGTGACCTAATTCATTTTTTAACAAGGTTGACATAGAAGCCGAACCATCCTCACGACCTTGTTTCATTTTTTAGGGAGCTTTACACAAGAAAAACAAACCATGCTCTGAAAAAATTGTTTCATTTTTTAAGGATCTTGACACAAGAAAAATAACTATGCTCCATCGACCTTGTTTCATTTTTTAAGGAGCTTAACACAAGAAAATGAACTATGCTCCTACAAGCTTGTTTCATTTTTTAAGGAGCTTGACACAAGAAAATGAACAATGCTCCGAAAATCTTGTTTCATTTTTTAAGGAGCTTGACACAAGAAAAAGAACTATGCTCCACTGACCTTATTTCATTTCCTAAGGAACTTGACATAAGAAAACAAACTATGCTCCAACGATCTTGTTTCATTTTTAAGGAGCTTGACACAAGAAAACGAACTGTGCTCCGATGAGCTTGTTTCATTTTTTAAGGAGCTTGACACTAGAAAACAAACTATGCTCTGACGAGCTTGTTTCATTTTTTAAGGAGATTGACACAAGAAAAAAAACTATGCTCTAATGACCTTATCATGATGAATAAGAGTTCATGGCTTCCAAGAGGTTCTCATCTAATGGGAGAATAAAATCTCAGAAATCTTGATTGAATTCCCCTAGTGGATGATACTTTATGGCATGATCATTGGATGAGGGAAACAAAAAAGTGGCCACATAATTAACCTGTGGCAGGTAAGATACAACTGACAGATAAATATCTAGAAGAGACAATGGTGGTCCAGCTACCATATCAGGACCAAAGAATGAAAGTTGATCAATGGTCACTGTTACACAGTAGTTTGTCATCGTCCCTGCAATCCCCCATCCCGCACATTGGAGGGCCTCTTTCGTGACCTATGAGCAGTGACATAACCTGAAACCACTTTCATGGCATCCCACTTGATAAGGAAAATCATTCCTCTGAATAAAGTTTCCTTTGAAAAACCCTAAAAACTGATCTTTTTTCCTTGGCGTGACTAGCTAGTTCAACCTTCGTGCCAATGGGGAAAATCCACCATAGAGGGCGCGCCAACTGGCGCTTTGTCCCGGTGTATTTCTCGCGGCAAGCTTAATAACGATTTAAAAAAATAAATAAATGGCAGAAGTTTGATTTCAACAAACTCCTGAACGAGTCTCTAAAATGAGTTGGGAGGTTTGGCTCCGGATCTCCGTGTATGGGAGGTGGTTTTCCACCTATCATGGAAGCTTGCTTGAGGATAGGGCCAATCCCACAATTGTAGGGATCCCAACTGCCCTTCCACCATCTATATAAGCTTTCCATTTTCCCTTAGCAAGTTAGAATCAAGAGCTAAATTTGTAGCAAGGAGACTATCGCTAGACAGCCTTTGAGAGCCAAGCTGAAGAGAGAGAGCTTTGTCCCATTCCCGATGAGCTTCATTGAGACGTGCTCTGCTGTCGACCCTGCCGAAGGAAGATCCAGTGTCAAAGCCTTAGGTTGTATCTTTCTTTGTTATCATTAATGATAAGCGACTTTGATTATGGTTTCATTCATGTGTCTTTGTCTTTGATGCAATGAATTACATCCTCTCTGATTGATGTACGGTTACAAGATTTATATTATATGTTGTTTATTGTTGTGTTTCTTCGCATGCGTGCAGGTGTTTAGACATGTTAAGCGGAAGGATCGTGATCTGCCAAAGTGGAGGACGGGAAGTGTTATCCTTTCTTCGACGACCATTGCGTAGGACCTGAGGTAGGCAACTCGCTATGTTTTTTCGTTTTTGTAACTAGAGACCTGCGTCATTGCGTGTCTGATTGTTGCTAGACCCGATCTGGGCTAGTAGGGATCACCTCTATCCGCAGAGGGGATTTACCTTTCCAACAAACTAGCGACTCCGCTAGGGAGTGAGCTGGAGTTTGTCTTGTCTCTTTCGATTGATTTTGGCTTCTGTTTGCTTGATTTTCTCTTCTGGTCTGTCTCTTTCTGGTGTAGAACCTTTGTTCAGCTCCCACCATACCTGATCTACTCTTTTCTTGTTTTTTTTCATTTATGTCATTAGTAAACTCGATTGGCGTGCTTTTTAGCCCGAAAGTCGCACCAGCTGGTGCTTGTTGCTAGTTAGGTAGCCGCGCTAAGCCTGTTTTGGCGCTAGATGCAGCCAAACAGTCGCGCCAACCCTGTTTGGTGCTAGGGTTTACTTGTTTTTTAGCCCTCTGAGTCTGATTTTTGGTTTTGGTGTTGTTTTTCCAACTCTATGAGTGCCTTGAAGTCCTTGTTGACTATGTTTGACCTCTATCCTCCGGTTTTTTTCCCTCTACCTTCAGTTTTACATTCTAGCCCTAGGGCATCTAGGTGCTATTGTGTGCTGAGCCTCCCGTAGGATTTATTGGTTTTCACTTGTTCAGTCAGCTTTGTTTTTGCTTCCTTGCATTTGTTTGGTTGGTTTTTACTGTATCATCGCGTTATTTGAGTGATTGCTCTCTTTTTCATTCGAGTTTCGCTTTGTCTCATTTTGAGCCTAGATCACATGGTTCAGATGAGTTTTGTTGGGATTCCTCTTTGATTTGAAGGATTTCTCCGTCAGTTTGAGGTCTGATTGTGTGTTGGGTGAACTTGCTTGCTTTTACTCTTTCTTCATCATTTATCAAATTGGTCTCTTATTATTTTTCACTTCGTTTGGTGCATTTTTCTCTAAAACATTGAAAATACAAAAAAACATTCTTTTTTCTTTTGATTAGTTAGGGAAAATTGAAAACGTTTCTGCATTATTAGTGTTATATAACTCTAAAGGAAAAGTTTTTAATTTCATTAGCGCACATTAGAGACACTAGTGGTTGTTTTGTGATCATTTTGTTATTGTTTGAAAAGCTCTCAACCTTCCCGTAGTTAGCTATTCATCGAACAAAGTGATTTGTAGTGGCATGTAGTGTGCATTTAGAGGATTTTTGAGACATAACATTCGGTAGGGCCTGAAATTGAAACATAATTGAAGATCAACTGTAAAATTTATTCAATTTACCTTAAGGCAGCATTGAAACATTAACAAAATATCTAGAGGTCTAGGCTAGTGAGGTGTTCTAGCGTCGTTAAACCTAGTAGCTATTGTTCGCCTTTTGGATTTAGACAACACTAGTATGGACTTGTGCTCCCCGTACCGTCGCGTATATAAAGGGAGACCCCACTAGGTTGCTATCCTTTATCCATAGGAAGTTGATTCTGCCGCCTTATACCTGTGATACACCAAACACAGCATTTGGGGAGATTGCATACATGTACGTCAAGTCCTTGGTTGATTTCTCTTTCATTTTTTAACCAAGGTGTATATTGCAGTTCACGGATATCTGGTACACCCTTTTGCCTAGAGTTCCAGAGAAGTCATTTCAATTTTTTCTAACTCGTTAAATTTGAAAATATCATCAAGCGCTTGTACTTTCATGCTTGTTTCTAAACTGAAAGAGATAGAGTCATATTTTACTCGTTTCTTGACTCTTAAAATGTGAAACGATAGAGTTTTGTTTCAATGTTTTAAAAATTAACTTCCCACAAAATATTCCTGGTTAAAGTTAGTTTCCTTAGGGTGTTGTTCTAAAGTTGTTTCTAATGGAAACTTTTCTGGAGTTCACTAACTAAGGAATCCCCTCCAATGGGAATCCAGGTCCTTTTCCTCGTTTTGGAAATGTTGGTGCTCCTTATATGGCAACGTTGTATCTTCCTGGGTTAACTGTTGGGTTTCCTGTTTGGTTGTTTTCAACCTCTGTGGTCCTGAATGTCTCGGCTACTGTTCAATCGGTTTCTATGCTTGAACAACATCATGTTGAATCCAAGGTGGAACTCTCCCCTTCGTCGTCTGTTTCTGCGTCCTCCTCTTCTACTTCGCCTGGTGAAAGTCTGGATTCGAGTAACCAGGTGGCTAAGAAGAAGAAGAAGAAGACAAGAAAGAATAATTCTGATAAGACAGATGCTAAGGCTGCAACTACTATTTCTAAAACATTCGCTCATGATAAACCTTCCAACCCTCAACGGAAAGTCAAGTTCCCTTGCATTTTGTGCCATGGAAACCATCTTCTTCGAGATTTACCTGGCATTTCCAAGGTGCTCGAAGTATGGTCCAACGGTCATCCGCTGTTGGCTTTGGCTTCCGGGATTCAGGTTGGGAGCACGTCTTCAGCTAGTGTTGGTAAAGATCCTAAGATGCAGGGTAAGCTCACCAATCCCTGTAAGTTGTGTGAAGGGCATCATGGCATTCACCTTTGTCCGTATATGGATGAAGCCAAGAGAGTTTTGGAAAACTTGACTATTTATGCACCATGCCTTCTGGCTGGTTACAAACAACTTTCTTTGAGTCCTTCACTAGTTGATTCAATGATTGGTCAAGAGTCATCCTTGCTCCCCTAGAAATTCACCATCATGAATCCATCCCTGACCAACCATTGGTTGTGGGATCAGTTGAGATGGTCCCATTTGCGGTGCACCAGGTCTTTTTCTTTGAGAGTGGATCCCACATCCCTCATGTATCTTCAGATTCCTCGGACTTGGAGAAAGATTATCCTATCCCTATATCTCAAGAAGCTGCTCCTCCGCCTCCCGTGATGGAGGTCTTGGAGGATACTCCTCCCGCCTTCGAGATGGAGGTCATGGAGGATGCTCCTTCTTATTCCATAACACCAGGGGAAGACCAACTCAGTTCGATGGTAGCCCCTCCGAGTATTTTGGTCGCTTCCTTTGACTGGAGTCGATTTGCAGGATACCGCCTTCCGTCTTATGTGCCTTTTGAGATAACGGTACAAACCTCTGGTCTGGTCGTACCTAGCACTGTTATAGATGAAGGCGCATCTGTTAGTGTTTTATCTTCAACTACTTGGCAAGCTTTCGGTTTACCATCGCTTATGCCTGTTACGCAGAATTTGTTGGCGTTTAACAGAAGAACTAGTCAACCGTTAGGTATCCTTCTGAAGTTGCTTGTTACTTTGGGAGGGAAAACTGTCCATATGGACGTGATGGTTGTTCCTAGCCCCTTGGAATTTAATCTAATCTTGGGTTGCGATTATACTTATGCCATGGGAGCGCTTGTCTCCTCCCTCTTTCGTGTGATGTGTTTTCCGCACGAAGGTCGGATTGTGACCTTCGATCAGCTTGCATTATTTGGTCTGAATATGGCAGCTAGTCCACCATCATCCCTACCAAATATTTATCTGCCTGTTGTGTCATCTCTGCCACATGTCAATTATGTGGCTACCTGTCCTGTGTCTGTATTCAGTGATAGTGCCATTGTACATCGTGTGCTGGGGGCATTGGGTTCAGACTTCCAAGATATTTTTCTTCCATCCGGTGTGGAACTCTTGGAAGCCGTGACGTCTTATTCATCATGATGAAAGGTCGTCAGAGCATAGTTAATTTTCTTCTGTCAAGCTCCTTAAAAATTGAAACAATCTATTTGGAGCATAGTTCGTTTTCTTGTGTCAAGCTCCTTAAAAAATGAAACAAGTTCGTTGGAGCAGAGTTCATTTTTCTTGTGTCAAGCTCCTTAAAAAATGAAACAAGGTCATCTGAGGATAGTTCTTTTAATTTGTGAACCTCTTTAAAATAATGAAACACTTTCCTATTTAATTCAAGTCTTTGATAAGATCTCGTAAAATCCCAGTCGAGTCTTCCTCTTGATCTCGTAATTTGAACCTTCACTCCATCTATCTTTCATATGGATTGAAGCTTGGGGGGCATGTACCTCGAATTGAGTCACCATGCAGGGGGCATGCTTACTATTTCAAGCATATTTTGTTTTCGTTTCAAGCTTGTGTAAAAATGAAACTGGTTTCAGGCATAGTTTATCTTTGTTTCAAGCTTGTTTAAAAATGAAACCAACTTCAATCAAAGTTTCCTGATTTCAAGCTTGTGTAAAAATGAAACCATTCTCGTTTTACCTCTTGTGATTTCCATTTTATCAGCCCGTTTTTCTAGATGAGCCTTGGTTTTCTCACTCCATCGTCACTATCTGCTTGGCCGATCATATGCCTTCACTTGGTTGTTTTACCCATTCCTGAGGAATCGCTGCGATGAGTGGTCTTGTTAACCAGCCTCTTAACCTTTACTTGTTCTGAGCAGTTCCATCATTACTGGAACCAGTTGCTGCCCTTTATACCACTCGTTCCTCTAGGAGGAGTCACCTTTCAGCTCTTTTCTGACTCTTAAAAATTGAAAAGATTACCGAGTCACTTGTCGTTTTGATCTCGTTAAATTGGTTGCAAAACGACATCTGCCCAGTATACGTTTACCCCTTTTTCGGGCTGGGATAGATTATTTATGAAAAAGGAATACCCTAGCCTATCACGACTAGGAGGTTTTCTCAGACATAGTTTTCTACCTTTTCGGATCTGAGGAACTATCTACGAAAAGGGACTGTTGGATTTTACTTTTCCACTGTCTTTTCAAACTCTCTAAACATGAAAAGACACCGAGTTCTTCCTTTGTCAGACTCGTTAAAACCTAATGACATCGGATTCTGTCGTAATGACGATACTCGAGTTCCTCCTTCCTAGGGCTCGTTAAATGTACTAGATTTTATTTTTCCGAAGGACAAAATTATATGACAAGCATATGGTATCCTCTTCAAGTTTGTGTAAAAATAAAGAGGTACTCGCCAGAAATGGTGGGGAGAAATGAAACCTGTATCATCGTCGTGTCGGCAGTATGTCGCTCTTGAACATGGCACTTGTCTGCATTCGTGTCGGGTTGGGGACATCTCATCTCGTTTTCTGCTTGCCTCCATGGGTTTGGGTAATCCTTTTTGACCACTCATCTGCTCTTTGCCTCGTGGTCATGACCTCTGAAATTTTGATGTCAAATACTACTAAATCCAGTGTCATGTCGCCGATATGTTCAAGAAAAGTTGACCTCTGCAGTTTACAACCCTCCTCTGATTCTCTACTGATCCTGATTCACAAACATTATGCTCCTCTGTCTCGCGTCGATGATGTGGGAAACACTATGACCCACCTTCAATCAAGGTCACTTCCTGTCGACTTCAGCTCATTATCCAGGAAGCTAATCTAGAGACTCCCTTTAGTTACCTTTGAGCCTGCATGCCTCAATGGTGGGTTCTTCGCATTTGGCGCAAGGTTTTCATCATTGGCCTTCAATCGAATGATCCTGCGGGTGTTCGACGCTAGCTCACTGTTCACATTTTGTGGATTGTACCTATAGTACCTTGAGGGCCATCGTCATTATTCATGGTTCCTCTCGCGTCTGTTAACGGCTTTCATCATTACCTGGTAATCAGACGATTTTCTTGCATGTTCAACTTCAGTGCACATATTAACATGTTAGGACTTGTACTTTGTATGGGTCGAGATGGAGCACAAGACCCTGGGTTTTGTCTGATGGAATCCAGGTTGTGGATTTTTTGGATTATCATGATTGGTTACATGACTCATTGATTGGATGGCTGCGACCATACCTGAGTCTGCGTATTGATCCTTTATAGATGGTTGCGTCCATACCTTGGATCCTGATTATTGTATACTCTATTATGGATGGCTGCACCCATACCACGTATCATGTATTTGAGATATCAATTGTATTTGGCTACGCAGGTTTCCGACGGCAGTGTTTTCAGTTTGACACGTTCTCATAAAGAATTTCACCCCTCTCTCTCTTTCGGGCCTCATGCTTTAGGCAGCATCTGTTACACAATAATTTTTCACTGTCCCTGCAATCCCTCATCCTGCACATTGGATGGCCTCTTTCATGACCTGTGAGTAATGACATAACCTGAAAGCACTTTCATGGCATCCCCCTCGACAAGGAAAATCATTCCTCTGAAGAAAGTTTCCTTTGAAAAACCCTAAAAACCGATCTTTTGGCCTTGGCGCGACTAGCCAGTTCAGCCCTCGCGCCAATGGGGAAAATCCACGATAGAGGGCGCGCCAACTGGCACTCTGTCCTAGTGTATATCTCACACCAAGCTTAATAAGGATTTTTTTTTAAAAATAAATGGTGGAAGTTTGATTTCAACAAACTCCTGAACTAGTCTCTAAAATGAGTTGGGAGGTTTGGCTCCGGATCTCCATGTATGGGAGGTGGTTTTCCACCTATCATGGAAGCTTCCTTGAGGATAGGGAAAATCCCACAATTGTAGGGATCCCAACTCCCCTTCTACCATCTATATAAGCTTTCCATTTCCCCTTAGCAAGCTAGAAGCAAGAGATGAATCTGTAGCAAGGAGACTATCACCAGACAGCCTTTGAGAGCCAAGTCGAAGAGAGAGAGCTTTGTCCCATTCCCGACGAGCTTCATTGAGACGTGCTCCACTGTCGACCCCGTCGAAGGAAGATCCAGTGTCAGAGCCTTGGGTTGTATCTTTCTTTGTTATCATTAATGATAAGTGACTTTGATTATGGTTTCATTCATGTGTCTTTTTCTTTGATGCAATGAATTACATCCTCTCTGACTGATGTACGGTTACAATATTTAGATTCTATGCTGTGTATCGTTGTGTTTCTTCACATGCGTGTAGGTGTTCAGACATGTTAAGCGGAAGGATCATGATCTACCAAAGCAGAGGACGGGAAGCGTCATCCTTTCTTCGGCGACCATTGCGTAGGACCTGAGGTATGAAACTCGTTATGCTTTGTCATTTTTGTAACTAGAGACTTGTGTCATTGCATGTTTGATTGTTGCTAGACCCGATCTGGGTTAGTAGGGATCGCCTCTGTCTGCAAAGGGGATTTACCTTTCCAAAAATCTGGCGACTCTACTGGGGAGTGAGCTGGAGGTTGTCTTGTCTCTTTTGATTGCTTTTGGCTTATGTCTGCTTGATTTTCTCTTCTGGTCTGTCTCTTTTTGGTGTAGAACCTTTGTTCAGCTCCCACCATACCTGATCTACTCTTTTCTTGTTTTTTTTTTTCATTTCTGTCATTAGTAAACTTGATTGGTGCGATTTTTAGCCCGACAGTCATGCCAGCTGGCACTTGTTGCTAGTTAGGCACCCGCGCCAACCCTGTTTTGGCGCTAGATGCAGCCAAACAGTCGCGCCAACCCTGTTTGGTGCTAGGGTTTACTTGTTTTTGAGCCCTCTGAGTCTGATTTTTGGTTTTGGTGTTGTTTTTACGACTGTATGAGTGCCTTGAATTCCTTGTTGACTGTGTTTGACCTCTATCCTCCGGTTTTTTTCCCTCTACCTTCAGTTTTACATTCTAGCCCTAGGGAATCTAGGTGCTATTGTGTGCTGAGCCTCCCGTAGGAGTTATTGGTTTTTGCTTGTTCAGTCAGCTTCGTTTTTGCTTCCTTGCATTCATTTGGTTGGCTTTTACCGTATCATTGCATGATTTGAGTGATTGCTCTCTTTCTCATTTGAGTTTCGCTTTGTCTCATTTCGAGCCTAGATCACACGGTTCAGATGAGTTTTGTTGGGATTCCTCTTTGATTTGAAGGATTTCTCCTTCAATTTTAGGTCTGATTGTGTGTTGAGTGAACTTGCTTGCTTTTACTCTTTCTTCATCATTTCTCAAATTGGTCTCTTATTAGTTTTCACTTCATTTGCTTCATTTTGCTCTAAAACATTGAAAATGAAAAAAAACATTCTTTTTTCTTTTGATTAGTTAGGGAAAATTGAAAAAATTTATGCATTATTAGTGTTATATAACTCTAAAGGAAAAGATTTTAGTTTCATTAGCGTGCATTAGAGACACTAGTGGTTGTTTTGTGATCATTTTGTTATTGTTTGAAAAGCTCTCAACCTTCCCGTAGTTAGCTATTCATCAAACAAAGTGATTTGTAGTGGCATATAGTGTGCATTTAGAGGATTTTTGAGACATAACATTCGGTAGGGCCTGAAATTGAAACATAATTGAAGATAAAATCTAAAATTTATTCAATTTACCTTAAGGCAGCATTGAAACATTAACGAAATATCTAGAGTTCTAGGCTAGTGACGTGTTATGGTGTCGTTAAACCTAGTAGCTGTCATTTGCCTTTTGGCTTTAGACAGCACTAGTACAGACTTGTGCTCCCCGTACCATCGCGTATATAAAGGGAGACCCCACTAGGTTTCTATCCTTTATCCGTAGCCTTATACCCGTGATACACCAGACACAGCATTCGAGGAGATTGTCTGCACATACGTCAAGTCCTTGTTTGATTTCTCTTTCATTTTTTAACCAAGGTGTATATTTCCGTTCACGGATATCTGGTCCACCCTTTTGCCTAGAGTTCCAGAGAAGTCATTTCGATCTTTTCTGACTCATTAAATTTTAAAAGATCATCAAGCGCTTGTCCTTTCACGCTTGTTTCCAAACTGAAAGAGATAGAGTCATCTTTTACTCGTTTCTTGACTCTTAAAATGTGAAACGGTAGAGTTTTGTTTCAATGTTTTAAAAATTAACTGCCCACGAAATATTCCTGGTTAAAGTTAGTTTTCTTAGGGTGTTGTTCTAAAGTCGTTTCTAATGGAAACTTTTTCGGAGTTCACCAACCAAGGAATCCCCTCCGATGGGAATCCGGGTCCTTTTCCTCCTTTTGGAAATGTTGCCGCTCCTTATATGGCAACGTTGTCCCTTCCTGGGTTAACTGTTGGGTTGCCTGTTTGGTTTTTTTAAACCTCTGTGGTCCCGAATGTCCCGACTACTGTTCCATCAGTTCCTCTGCTTGAAAAACATCATGTTTATTCCAAGGTGGACCTCTCCCCTTCTTCGTCTATTTCTGTGTCCTCCTCTTCTACTTCGCCTGGTGAAAGTCTAGATTCGTGTAAGCAGGTGGCTAAGAAGAAGAAGAAGAAGACAAGGAAGAAGAATTCCGATAAGAGAGAGGCCAAGGCTGCAGTTTCTGTTTCTAAAACATCCGCTCATGATAAACCTTCCAACCCTGAACGGAAAGTCAAGTTTCCTTGCATGTTGTGCCAGGGAAACCATCTTCTTCAAGATTTCCCTGGCATTCCCAAGGTGCTCGAAGTATGGTCCAACGGTCATCCGCTGTTGGCTTTGGCTTCCAGGAGTCAGGTTGGGGGCACGTCTTCAGCTAGTGCTGGTAAAGATCCTAAGATGCAGGGTAAGCTCACCAATCCCTGTAATTTGTGTGAAGGGCATCATGCCATTCACCTTTGTCTGTATATGGATGAAGCCACGAGAGTTTTGGACAACTTGACTATTTCTGCACCATGACTTCTAGATGGTTACAAACAAATTTCTTTGATTCCTTCACCAGTTGATTCAATGATTGGTCAAGAGTCATCCTTGCTTGATCCCACTCCCTCGGAAATTCATCATCATGAATCCATCCTTGAACAACCATTGGTTGTGGGATCGGTTGAGTTGGCCCCGTCTACGGTGCACCAGGTCTTTTCTGTTGAGAGTGGATCCCACATCCCTCGTGTTTCTTTAGATTCCTCGGACTTGGAGAAATATTCTCTTGTCCCTATATCTCAAGAAGCTGCTCCTCCGCCTCCCGTGATGGAGGTCCCGGAGGATACTCCTCCCGCGTTCGAGATGGAGGTCGTGGAGGATGCTCCTTCTTCTTCCGTAACACCAGGGGAAGACCATATCAGTTCTATGGTAGCCCCTCCAAGTAGTTTGGTCACTTCCTTTGACTGGAGTCGATTTGCAGGATACCGCCTTCCATCTTATGTGCCTTTTGAGATAACGGTACAAACCTTTGGTCTGGTCATACCTAGCACTGTTATAGATGAAGGCACATCTGTTAGTGTTTTATATTCAACTACTTGGCAATATTTTGGTTCGCCACCGCTTATGCCTATTACGCAGAATCTGTTGGCGTTTAACAAAAGAAATAGTCAACCGTTAGGTATCCTTCCGAAGTTGCCTGTTACTTTGGGAGGGAAAAATATCCATATGGACATGATGGTTGTTCCTAGCCCCTTGGAATTTAATCTACTCCTGGGCCACAATTATACTTATGCCATGGGAGCGCTTGTCTCCTCCCTCTTTCATGTGAAGTGTTTTCTGCACCAAGGTCGGATTGTGACCTTCGATCAGCTTGCATTCTTTGGTTCGAATATGGTAGCTAGTCCACCATCATCCCTGCCGAATATTTATCTGCCTATTGTGTCATCTCTGCCACATGTCAATTATGTGGATACCTTTCCTGTGTCTGTATTCAGTGATAGTGTCATTGTACATCGTGTGCTAGGGGCATTGGGTCCAGACTTCCAAGATGTTTTTCTTCATCCGGTGTGGAAATCTTGGAAGCCATGACTTCTTATTCATCATGATGAAAGTTCATTGGAGCATAGTTTGTTTTCTTGTGTCAAGCTCCTTAAAAAATGAAATAAGCTCTTCACAGCACAGTTCGTTTTCTTGTGTCAAGCTCCTTAAAAAATGAAACAAGGTCATCAGAGCAGAGTTCATTTTTCTTGTGTCAAGCTCCTTAAAAAATGAAACAAGGTCATTGGAGAATAGTTCTTTTAATGTGTCAACCTCGTTAAAATAATGAAACACTTTCCTATTCAATTCGAGTCTTTGATAAGATCTCGTAAAATCCCAGTCGAGTCTTCCTCTTGATCTCGTAATTTGAACCTTCACTCCATCTGTATTTCATATGGATTGAAGCTTGGGGGGCATGTACCTTGAATTGAGTCACCATGCTAGGGGCATGCTTACTATTTCAAGCATGTTTTGTTTCCGTTTCAAGCTTGTGTAAAAATGAAACCAGTTTCAGGCATAGTTTATCTTTATTTCAAGCTTGTGTAAAAATGAAACCAACTTCAAGTAGAGTTTCCTGATTCCAAGCTTGTGTAAAAATGAAACCATTCCCATTTTACCTCTTGTGATTGCCATTATATTAGCCTGTTTTTCCAGATGAGCCTTGGTTTTCTCACTCCATCGTCACTATCTTCTTAGCCGATCATATGCCTTCACTTGGTTGTTTTACCCATTCCTGAGGAACTGCTGCGATGAGTGGTCTTGTTAGCCAGCCTCTTAACCTTTACTTGTTCTGAGCAGTTCCACCATTACCGGAACCAGTTGCTGCCCTTTATACCACTCATTCCTCTAGGAGGAGTCACCTTTCATCTCTTTTCTGACTCTTAAAAATTGAAAAGATTGCCGAGTCACTTGTCGTTTTGATCTCATTAAATTGGCTGTGAAATGACATCTACCTAGTATATGTTTACCCCTTTTTTGGGCTAGGATATATTATTTACGAAAAAGGAATACCCTAGCCTATTGCGACGAGGAGGTTTTCTCAGACATAGTTTTCTAGCTTTTCGGATCTGAGGAACTATCTACGAACATGAACTGTTGGAGTTTAATTTTACGCTATCTTTTCAGACTCTCTAAACATGAAAAGACGTTGAGTTCTTCCTTTGTTAGACTTGTTAAAACCTGATGACATCGGATTCTGTCATAATGATGATACTCGCGTTCCTCCTTCCTAGGGCTCGTTAAATGTACTAGATTGGATTTGTCTGAAGGAAAAAATTATATGACAAGCATATGGTATCCTCTTCAAGCTTGTGTAAAAATAAAGAGGTACTCGCTAGAAATGGTGGGCAAAAATGAAACTAGTATCATTGTCATGTCGGCAGTATGTTGCTCTTGAACATGGCACTTGTCTGCATTCATGTTGGGTTGGGGACATCTCATCTCGTTTTCTGCTTGCCTCCATGGGTTTGGGTAATCCTTTTTTACCACTCATCTGCTCTTTTCCTGGTCGTCATGACCTTAGATATTTTGATGTCAAATACTGCCAAATCTAGTGTCGTGTCACCGATATGTTCAAGAGAATTTGACCTCTGTAGTTTTCAACCCTCCTCTGATTCTCTACTGATCTTGATTCACAAACATTATGTTACTATATCTCGCGTCGATGATGTGGGAAACGCTATGGCCCACCTTTGATCAAGGTCACTTCCTGTCAAATTTAGCTCATTATCCAGGAAGCTGATCTAGAGACTCCCTTTAGGTACCTTGGAGCCTCCATGCCTCAATGGCGGGTTCTTCACATTCAGCGCAAGGTTTTCATCATTGGCCTTCAATCGAATGATTCTGTCGATGTTCGAAGCCAGCTCACTATTCACATTCCATGGATTGTACCTATAGTACCTTGAGGGCCATCGTCATTATTGGTGGTTCATCTCGTGTCTGTTAACAACTTTCATCATTGGCTGTTAATCAGACGATGCTCTTGCATGTTCGACTGCATCTCACATATTCACATGCTAGGACTTGTACTTTGTACGGGTCGAGATGGAGCGCAAAACCCTGGGTTTTGTCTGATGGAATCCAGGTTGTGGATTTTGTGGATTATCATGATTGGTTACATGAATCATTGATTGGATGGCAGTGACCATACCTGAGTCTGCTTATTGATCCTTTCTGGATGGCTGCGTTCATACCTTGGATCCTGATTATTGTATACTCAGTTATGGATGGCTGCGCCCATACCACGTATCATGTATTTGAGATATCAGTTTTATTTGGCTATGTAGGTTTTTGACGACAGTGTTTTCAGTTGGAAACGTTCTCATAAAGCATTTCACCCCTCTCTCTGTTTCGGGCCTCATGCCTTTGGGGGCATCTGTTACATAGTAATTTTTCACCGTCCCTGAAATACCCCATCCCGCACATTGGAGGGCCTCTTTCGTGACCTGTGAGTAGTGACATAACCTGAAACCACTTTCATGGCATCCCCCTTGACAAGGAAAATCATTCCTCTGAAGAAAGTTTCCTTTGAAAAACCCTAAAAATTGATCTTTTGGCCTTGGCTTGACTAGCCAATTTAGCCCTCGTGCCAATGGGGAAAATCCACCATAGAGGGCATGCCAAATGGCACTCTGTCCCAGTGTATTTCTTGTGCCAAGCTTAATAAGGATTTAAAAAAAAAAAAAATGGCAGAAGTTTGATTTCAACGAACTCCTGAACGAGTTTCTAAAATGAGTTGGGAGGTTTGGCTCCGGATCTCCATGTATGGGAGGTGTTTTTCCACCTATCATGGAAGATTCCTTGAGGATAGGGCCAATCCCACAATTGTAGGGATCCCAACTCCCCTTCCACCATCTATATAAGCTTGCCATTTTCCCTTAGCAAGCTAGAAGCAAGAGCTGAATCTGTAGCAAGGAGACTATCACCAGACAGCCTTTGAGAGAAAATCCTAAGAGAGAGAACTTTGTCCCATTCCCGATGAGCTTCATTGTGACGTGCTCCATTGTCAACCCCGCCAAAGGAAGATCCAGTGTCAGAGCCTTGGGTTGTATCTTTCTTTGTTATCATTAATGAAAAGCGACTTTGATTATGGTTTCATTCATGTGTCTTTGTCTTTGATGCAATGAATTACATCCTCTCTGACTGATGTATGGTTACAAGATTTGCATTCTATGTTGTGTATCGTTTTGTTTCTTCGCATGCGTGCAGGTGTTCAGACATGTTAAGCAGAAGGATCGTGATCTGCCAAAGCGGAGGACGAGAAGCGTAATCCTTTCTTTGACGACCATTGCGTAGGACCTGAGGTAGGTAACTCGTTATGTTTTGTCATTTTTGTAACTAGAGACCTGCGTCATTGCGTGTCTGATTGTTGCTAGACCTGATCTGGGAAAGTAGGGATTGCCTCTGTCTGCAAAGGAGATTTACCTTTCCAATAGTCACGATCCAACCTTCATGTGGAAAACACATCACACGAAAGAGGGAAGAGACAAGTGCACCCATGCCATAAGCATAATTGCGCCCCAAGAGTAAATTGAAATCCAAGGGACCTAGAACAACCATCATGTCTATATAGACGGTTTTCCTTCCCAAAGTAATAGGAAACTTCAGAAGGATCCCTAACGATTGACTAGTTCTTCTGTTAAAAGCCAACAGATTCTGCGTAACAAGCACAAGCGATGGAGAACCAAAAAATTTCCAAGTAATTGAAGACAAAACACTAACAAACGCGCCTTCATCTATAATTTTTCTAGGCATGACCATATCGAAGGCCTTTACTGTGATCTCAAAAGGCACATAAGAAGGAAGAAGGTATCCCATAAATCGACTCCAATCAAAGGAAGTGACCAAACTACTTGGAGGGGGTACCATAGAAATGAGATGGTCATCCCATGGTGTTACCGGAGCAAGAGGAGCTTCCTCCAAGACCACATATATGGGAGCAGGAAGAGTGAGTTCTTGAGTCACAGGGATGGGAGAATATTTCTCCAGGTCAAAGGAATCTGAAGAAACAAGAAGAATGTGAGGGGGATGAGACCCATTCTCAATGGAAAAGACCTGATCAACCATGGGTAGGATCAGATCAACCGATTCCTCAACCAATGGTTGGTTGGGAACGGGTTCGTGAATTTGAATTTCCGGGGGAACAGGATCAACCAAGGACGAATCTTGACTGATCATGGAATAAAATAGCAGAGGAATCAAAGAAAGCTTCTAGTAACCAATCAGAATGCAAGGTGCAGAAATAGTAGGGTTTTCCAACACTCTCATGGCTTTTTCCATGTACGGAAAAAGTTGAATGGAATGATTCCCTTCACACAACTTACAGGGACTCGTAATATTAACTTGTTTCTTATGAGTCTTATCATTGCTAGTCGAATATGTGCCACCAATATGACTTCTAGAAGCCAAAAGAAATGGTGGATGGTTGTCGCACCATACTTTAAGCACCTTGGGAATGCCAGGGCAGTCTTGAAGAAAGTGGTCACCTTTGCAAAACATGCAAGGGAATTTGAATTTCCGTTGAAGGTTGGATGTTTTATCAAGGGAAGGTGTCTGAGGCACAATATCCACATATTTAGCCTCTCTCTTATCGAACTTCTTGTTTTTCGTCTTCTTCTTCTTCTTCTTAGCCACCTGGTTACTAGAATCTATACTTTCACCAGGCGAAGTAGAAGAGGAGGATGAAGAAATAGGTGAAGAAGGAGAGGTCCACCTTATAATAAACATGGTGTTGTTCAGGCGGAGGAGATGGTTGTATAGAGGTCGGAATACTCGAGACCACCGAGGTCGAGAACAACCATAGGGGAAAACCAATAGTTAACCCAAGAAGGGTGAAAGTTTCCATATAAGGAGCACCAACATTACCAAAACCAGGAAAAGGATGAGGATTCACTTCAGAGGGGATTCCTTGGTTGGTAAACTCTGGAAATGCTGCCATGGTCACAACCCTAAAACAAAACGCTAAGGAGGTTAACTTGAACCAGGAATATTTCGTGGGCAGTTAATATTTTAAAACATCGAAACAAAACTCTGTCGTTTCATATTTTAAGAGTTGAGAAACAGGAAAAAGGTAACTTCATCACTTTCATATTGAAACGAGCATGAAAGGACAAGCGCTCGACAATTTTTTCACTTTTAGAGAGTCACGAAAATATCAAAATGACTAGTCAGGTAATCTAAGCAAGAGGGTGTACCAAGTTTCCATGAACTGCCATATACACCTTGGTGATCAAATAAAAGAGAAATGACCAAGGACTTGACGTACGTGCAGGTAGTCTCCCTGAATGTTGTGTTCAGTGTATCATGGTTACAGGGTGGAAGACGCGACCTCCTATTGATAAAGGTTTGCAATCTATGAGGGTCTCCCTTTATATACGCGACGGTACGGGGAGCACAAGTCTATACTAGTGTTGTCTAAAGCCAGATGGCGAATGAAAACTACTAGGTTTAGCGACGCTGGAACAAGTCACTAGCCTAGACCTCTAAAATATTTGTGTTAGGTTTCAATGCTTCCTTATATTGATTGAATTGATTTTAAGGTTGATCTTGAATTAATTTTTCAATTCCAAGGCCTTACCGAATGAGATCTAGAATTCCTAAATTCGCACTACATGCAAAAGAATATCATTCCTATTCAATGAATGCTAACTAAGAGAAGGATAGGAATTTTATGAAAAAGTAGCAATCAATTGAAACTTGAGAAGAATTTCACTAATGCATCTAATACAACCAAATGAGAAAAAGAAAACTCTTTCCTAGTTCAACTAAGAGCTAGTTATGAAAAAAACATTTTCATTTTCAAGCTAAACGAAAGAATGCAATTTTTTGTTTTTTAGATGAATGAAGCACAAAATGCACTATTACTCTAAAAAGAAAAACAAGAACTAGTTTTGAGCACTACGAATGTAAACATATAAAACAAATGAATCAAATCCAATACAAAAATAAAACACACTCAAAATGAGGATGTACTCTTTCAAGCAAGCAAAGGGCTTTCAAAATGATCCAACGAGCAATGAAATCTATGCTTGAAGTGACGAAATGGAGAGTCAAACGAAAATGAAAGTGATCATCTAACAAACCAAAGACACAAATAATTGAAAGAAAGACTAACACAATTAGTCAGCGAACTAAGATGACAAAGATCAAAGTGACTCGAACATCAGAAGGCTCAATGAGCAAAAGACACCTACAAACCCTAGGGCTACAAACTTCACCGATAAGAAGACAAAAAAATAACTGAGAAGACCAAGATTACAGAGTCAAAACAATTTCAAAAGGCAAATTGCAAGGAAAAAAACAAATTTAGAGCCAAGAACTGACAAAAACTCAGAAAACAAGGTCAAATAAAACCCTACAAGATTCAGCGCGATAGTGAGGCTGTAATCTGTGCCTAACAGGGGTTGGTGCGACTATCACAAAAGCAACAAGCGCCAATTGGCACAACTGTTCAAGAAAAAAACGTGCCAAGCTAGGAAACAAAGGGAAAAATATAAAACCACTGAGAAGAGGTCAGTATTGACACCCTGGAACTGAACATGAGGGGTTAAAAAATTCAAGCCATGTAGGCAAGGCCAGAAAACAATCAAACGACCAAATTTGACTCGACTAGTCAAACGCTCTAAAAACAACAAGACAAAAAATACACGCTGAATCCCCAGTGGAGTCATCAAATTGTTGTGTAGGTAAATCCCCTCTGTGGACAGAGGGAATCCCTCTAGCCCTAGGGTGGGTCTAGCAGTAAGAAGACATGCTAATGTGTTGGTTCCTAGTTAATAAATGAAATATGTTGGGATAAATTGTCCTACCTATATTCCAACGTGATTGTCATAGTTGTAGTGGTGGTCTCCTGATCTCTGCCCTGACACGTCGTGGCCCTTCAGCAATGGTACTCGGGTGCTTACACAAATATCAATGGATGAAAGAAACATACAAGACAATAATTGCATTCATAACTAGCTAATCAGTCAAGTAATATTAAATATATTGCATAAGATAAATCACATCAACACAAGATGAGAACCAAAACATCAGTCATGTATATATTAATAGAAAGAAAGAGATTACAACTGGATCCTTAACATCGCAGCCTCCTTCAGCAGGTTCAATCGAAACACATCTGAAAGGTTTGTAGGGAATTGGGATGTGGCGAGGACACAAGCCTAAGCTCTCTCTCGACAAGGGTCTCTTTCTGCTCAATCTCACACCAACTATATTAGATTGTTTCAGAAAAATGTTCAGCTATTCCTATTCAGCTAGTTGCATCAATGTGAGAGATTTTTATTTATAGAGGGAGAGGAGGAGGTTGGGATCCCTCAGATGGTGGAAGGGAGGTCTTATCCTTTGGGAGGTTCCCCCAAAAGGTGGGAATAAGGAGCCAAAGGAATGTGTTCGACGTTATTCAGTCGAACAACCCAAGGTGACTCGCCCACAAAGTAGTTAGCATAGAAACTTCACCTCTATATTTAAAAAACATTGCAAAAACAACTTGGTGCAGGCAGCTCACTGAGACAGAGCGCTAATGGGCGTAGGGTCCAGTGTTAATTTCCCTCATCGGTGTGAGGCCATAATTTCCTGCCAGCGCCAACCCAAAAGCATGTGTTTTTGATGATCTGTTCCAGGAATTTTCAACAAATAAAGTGTTCTCTTCATGGAAAGGGATACAATGACACTTTTTGCAAGGCATGACACTTCATATAAGTCACATAAATGGTCCTCCAGTGTGCGTGATGGGGATTGCAGGGATGGTGACAAAATGTTGTGTAACAGAATTTCCTATTGAAATTAAAGCATTATGATATGAGTTTTTTTATTTCATTATGTATGGGTTTCTAATAGCCTTACCACCTATAAGGACCATTAGTTACCACATAGATATGATTCTAGTTTCAATTTTTATAAATAAAGTATCCAACTATATTACCCCCAATGATAATGAAGTAATCAGATAACAATTCCAAGAGATACTAGACAAGGGGATAATCCAAGAAAGCTAAAGTACTTGCATTGTACTGGAAATATTGATCCCAAAGAATGATGGATGATGGAGAATGTGTATGGAATCTAGATAAATATATAAGATAACAATAAGGTACATATTTCATTTAAGTCATATGGATAATCTAAGGGATTGTTTTAGTGGTGCAAATTTCTTTTTTAAAATAGATTTTAAGTGGATGTTACCAAATTAGGATGAGAGAGGGTGATGAATAGAAGACTTACTTGAAAGCCAATGATGGTTTATATGAGTGTTTGGTTATTTCTTTTTTCATGACCAATGAACCCAATACATTCATGAGACTCATGAATAAGTTCCTTGAGGATCTTATTGGAAATTTTGTAATCATATGTTTGGATGGAATTCTCGTGGTGAGTAAAACTAGGGAAGAATATTTGAGGTTCTTGAATTTTTTACTGAAAATATTTGTTAGGAATTTACCGCAGTAATAAAATATTTACCGAGAGGAATAATAATCATGAAAAAGAACCAGCAACAAAACATTAACATAAACACATATGTTTATCCAGGAAAATTCCAAATCCGGGGAAAAACCCAACCAATGAAATTTCATTAACCATTGGCCAAAACCCTGACCAATCCAGCCAAGTGAGCCTTCACCACTCACCTCCAAGCTTTCCTTACAATGAAGTATTCTCAGCCTTTTATAGGCTCCATTACATGCAACACCATGGGCCAAAACCATGGGTGCACAAAACCATGTGCCCCAAAACCACTACTATTTACCCTAGTCAACTTTGACTCTATCACGAGTCAAGTTTACCTAACAATTCCCCCCTTAAACTTGACTTGGGGATTATTGACTAAATCCAGCCAAACCTGCTAGATGAGACAACCCAGATCACTCTAGCTCTTCCCCCCTCAAATTTTTACCCAGGGTAATTGTAAAATTAAAATTCCCCCCTATCACCTAGGTCTAA
Source organism: Pinus albicaulis (assembly GCA_034641835.2). Taxonomy (NCBI): domain Eukaryota; kingdom Viridiplantae; phylum Streptophyta; class Pinopsida; order Pinales; family Pinaceae; genus Pinus; species Pinus albicaulis. The sequence continues at coordinate 1,074,177,973 of CM076574.1, forward strand.
CCCAGACTTTACCAGTGATTACCCATGGTACGCATGCCATACCAGGTCTTACAGTAGTATGCCCATTTACATGTAATAAATTAACTTCATTATAATAATAATATTTTTTTTTTGTTTCATTGTTACTGTCTTTGTACATATGAAATCAATGTCCATATAAAAAGAACCCATCTACTGGATTACATGGGTTACCAGCCTCTGTAACCGCCAGTCTTCTAGGAGTTCTCTTCAGATACATGGTTCATCAATTAATTTATCACGTGCACATATCCTCTCTTATTTTATTTTAACAGAATTTGCTCTCCTAGCATAGCTAATGGCTTGGTATTCTAGCACATATTCTCTCCCTCATAAACTCTTAGCCCTTGTGAAAAAACACTTAACCACCATATACCTAAGAAACCAATTCGATTTCTCACATCACCGAGGGTATCCACGAATGTCATTCTTCAAGTCCATGGATTTTCCATCATTCCTACACCCTTACAGCACTTATTGTCCCATGCTTGTAATCAACCTAGTGGGTAGTATGCCTTTGTCTCTTGAGTGGGGCTCAACCACCAAGAAACTATTCCACTCTCCTTTGATGACCATAGTTCAATTTGATGTAGTCGAGATCCAGATCATTACGGTATATTCAATGCCTCCCAAGGTTTGGCCCTGATCCTGATCATGGCGGAGTCCACGTTCTCCCTGACAACGTGCTTGATGTTTTCCCCCGCGGTGTACTTCGCCTCCATGAGGGAAAATGTCAAGGCCTTCATGATCTCGCCCATAAACTCCTTCATGGCCACAATGTGCTTCAGAATCTGCCGGAACTGCATTGTGAGAGCATCACTCTTCTTCTTCAGGAGGGTGTGGCCACGCGTTTCCCCCACCAGGCGCCCCTTCATCACGCCTAGCATCATCACTGTAGGCACCACATTCAGGCATTTCCCTTGCCCCGACATATCTCTTCTTCCTCCTTCAACTGCAAAATATCCAGTGATTTGACCTCCATGGTTGAATTTGCACTCGTAGATCTCCTGTGAAGATTGTTAAAGCGTGAGGTTGCTAAAGGATTTTCTACCTTATGAACATCTTGAGTTCAAATCCTGTCAGATCTTGTTGCGGAGCTCACCTCCTCCTCTTTCGATTCTGTTGTGCCTTATCTTTCTATCGATTCTTTATCATAAACCAGCTCCTTCGAGTGGCGAGCATTTCCGAACGGATTTGGCTTCGACTTCGGCTTCTTCTTTGGTGCATCGACCTCTGGAGCATTTGATAATGATGATGCTAGCAGTGGATCATTCCTTGGTTGACTGCGTGGATCCAATACAAGCCGAGGCCTTCCAAGAGCCAACTAGTGCTCTGCCTAGCTTTCTTCTTGCACTCTATTTGCATTCTCTGTCTTGATATGACTCTACAAGACTCACAACTTTGCCTCCTCTGACAGATCCATCAATTTGTTTTCCACAGAATGCTCTCTAGATGCCCCTCGTGGGCTATGCCCTTGATCAACCCTGATCACTCACAAAGATCTCGATTAAGGGACAAAGAAGTTGCCATGTCCATGGTGACCGTCCATACGTTGTCCATGCAGTCATCACCGCCGACAATTGGATGACCCAAGTCGCTCCTATTCACGCCCAGTCGTTTCTCTCCGGCAAGTCGACCACTCCATTGCACAAAGCTTCTTATGTGGGAAAGATGATAAATCCATTGATTCCGACCATTAAATTTGTATTCCATATCCACAACTTCAATCTCAAATCCATTATCAAAATAGATCTAGTTCGAGAGTCTCGATTAACCAGATTAATCCACAAAAGCATCCCTATGAAGTCTAAACCTTGGGCCATGGCTCTGATACTAGTTGTTAGGAATTTACCGCAGCAATAAAATATTTACCGAGAGGAATAATAATCATGAAAAAGAACCAGCAACAAAACATTAACATAAACACATATGTTTATCTGGGAAAACCCAAAATCCGAGGAAAAACCCAACCAATGAAATTTCATTAACCATTGGCCAAAACCCTGACCAATCCGACCAAGTGAGCCTTCACCGCTCACCTCCAAGCTTGCCTTACAATGAATTATTCTCTGCCTTTTATAGGCTCCATTACATGTAATACCATGGGCCAAAACCATGGGTGCACAAAACCATGTGCCCCAAAACCACTACTATTTACCCTAGTCAACTTTGACTCTATCACGAGTCAAGTTTACCTAACAATATTGAAACAAGAGAAACTCCTTATAAACAATAAAAAAAATGATCCTTCATGAAGGGGTAGTTTGTATAAAATGGCACCAAGAAATATTCTAATTTAATTTTCCCTTGAATTAAATTAGAATAAAAGTAATTCCAAATCACATGACAACTTGTACGAGTTAAATAAGTTAGTTTGAATTAGTTGGTTTAGTTAATCTGAGTTGAGGGTCCAACTTGAGTCATTAGAGTGGATCCTACAAAATAGGAGTCTTGATTGAGCTTATTTTGAGTTGCATTTAATTGATTCAGTTTATCTGAGTTAAATTCCATTTAACTAGTTCCAACTGTTGGAGGAACTAGTGAGAGGTCTATTAGTGATTTTTCTACTCTATGACTAATCAGTGAACTGATGATTCATCCATAAATAACTCATGCATGTTAGAAATGAGAGTTACCGAGTTGAGATTTGAGTTCAAGGGAAATGTACTATCAATTGTATAATCATTGAAATTTTACAAGTGGAGCATTCATTCATAGGAAGGCCCTATATGGATTTCTTAGTATTGGATGGGAATTTCGCTAATTAATAAGGGATAATTACACAAGGAAATAAGGATATGGGCAGATAGAAAATGTGCTAAGTATTGGCCTAGGCTTGGCTAGGAAGCAGTGAGATAGATAGAGATAATGAAAATGTTTTTATGGTTTGAGAAAAGAATTGTAATCTTCGCATATTTTCTGACTAATGAAATATACAGATAGCGGGATTTATAGTTGTAGCTTTCCTTAGGAAATTTATTGTGTAATATGTTGACTGAATTCTTTCTCTTGTATACTTTGTGACTTCGCGATTTTTTATTGGTCTACACAACTCCTATAGTAGATTCAAGTCTATTGTTTTAGCATATTACAATTGGTAGTTTGAATCTATGTGGAATTTATATATGGTATCATAGCTAAAATCACTATAGAAGAGAAGAATACAAGTTTTTACTTGTAGGAGGAACAAGTTTGGATGATTTATTCTCCACGGCTAGCAACAGGATTACGATGGCGTTCTATGGTTAGAGCCTCGAGTATCCCGATGAGGGTAGCTTGAATTCCATTTCCTCAAGTGACCATATGGAAGAAATCTTGGAAGAAAACATATTGAAGGATTTCATTGATAACCACATCCCAAAAAAAACTCCAAGTGATGCACAAGATCTAGTAGAGTGAAAGAAGCGTGTTGCAAAGGCGATAAGGATTCTACTAGAAGTTGTTCAAGATCATATTGTCTTAGACCTCCATAGAAAGGAAAATCCATTTGAAATGTGGAAGGCCTTAACAGATTTGTTTCAGAACAAAAATGACCACATGAAACTGGCACTAAAGGAAAAGCTCAAGAAAATCAAGATGGAGAAGGGTGACACAATACCAAATTACTTGACCAAGTTCACCCAATGTCGGGGTAAGATTGGAATTTTTGGTGTTACAATTTCCAAAGATTATCTAGTGAGCCTAGCACTTCTTGGCCTTCTCAAGAGTTTGCATAACTACCAAGATTTAGTAAATAGGAGGGAGAAGCTACCAGAGTGGTAGCGTTCGTGGTTCGACTTGGTGCAAGGGGAGATTAAATGGAACACTAGAGATGGATTCTTATCCAGCCATGATGATGATGATAATTGTGCCTTGAATAGAAAGGAAAAGAAATGGAAAGGGGATTCATCCCATTCCAAATCAGATTTTAGTCAAGCAGGCAAGAAGAAGGACTTTTTGAAGATTAAATATTTTCACTTTCACGAGTTGGGACATTATGCCACGAATTTTCCTCACAAGAAGGCTGGAAGGAAGCCCTCAAGAGGAGCGATAGTTGAAGCTCTTACCTAAAAATTCTATTTGGATTTTACCCTCATCACATGAATGGTGTCATCAGTGATGGGTAGTGTGCGGTACTTGGATAGTTGAGCCTCATTCCATATGACTGATAAAAAAGAGTTATTCAGCAACCTGGAGGAGAAGGAACTCTAGATTCACATTGAAATGGGAGATGATGGAAGGTATAGCATGATCAAAATTATTACAATTACTTTTCATACAGAGTTTGGTTCTCCTCTCACATTAAATGATGTCATGTATGTTCCTGATTTGAAGAAGAACTTACTTTCGGTTGCTATGTTGGAATATTGTGGCAACCACGTCGTTTTTAGCAAAGGAAAGGTGTTCCTTCATCACATAGCCATGGGAAAAGTGAAGAATATTGGGGTTCAAGTAAAGAACCTATAAAAATTGGATGTAGAAGATTGTGCTGCCTTGAGCATGAAAGTAAAGAAGGGGTAGAGCTAAGAAATCGATGAGTTATGGCATAGAATATTGGGCCATCTACACCACAGAGATATGAAGATCATCCAACATATTTCTATAGGACTTCCCAAGGGTACACTTGAGAAGCTTGATACATTCAAAGGGTGTACATTGGGAAATTACACAAAAACCACCATTCATGATAATGATTGTTGAGAACAAGTGATACTTAAAATATTTCACTCAGATGTGTGTGGATTGTTCTTGACAACCTCCATGACCATTCACATGTATTACATAAATTTTGTAGATGTTTTTTCACGCAGGTATTAGATATTCTTCATGCATTAGAAAGACAAGACGTTTTCAAAATTTCGTGATTTCAAAGCACTTGTTGAGAAAGACACAAGAAGGAAAGTGAAGGCTCTCAGGAGTGAAAATAGTGGAGAATATGTATCGAATGAATTCAAGAACTTTTGTGCATAAGAAGGAATTCACCAGGAGTTGATAGCATCCCATAACCCACAATAGAATGGGTTTACAAAAAGGAAGAACATAAGCATTATGGGAGCTTCATGGGAATTGTTACATGATCAGGGCCTACCGTTGCACTTGGAGGTGGAAGCATGAAACACAATGATATATGTGCATAATAGAAGTCCTCATCGGATTCTCGAGATGAGTATATCTGAGGAATATTTTTCATGTAAGAACCAGATGTGCCGCACTTCAAAATATTTGGTTCATAAGCTTACTGTCATGTTTCCAAGGATGCATGAAAAAATCTAGAACTAATAGTTGAGTTGGACATACTTTTGGTGTACAATGTGTTGGGCCAGAAACAAGGTATGTTTTCACCCTAATTTTACCTCGAATTATCATACACTTTTAGGGATTTTTCCTCATCTCAACGGTAAAGGGAAGGAGGATTAATGTAAAATTAGGATGAATGGACTAACGATAAAACGAATGTTTAAACGACATGAATTTGACTTATTGCATCTTTATTCGCAAGAAAAAAAAGCAGCTGAATCGATGATGAAAAAAAGATAGATGACAGACAAAGAACACACAATCAAAATGACCCCCAAGAACCAGCAGAAGGTGAAAAGACAGATCCATGTCCGAAGAACTGAAATGACAGGCACAAGCAGTGGGCTGTCATTTGGAGAAGACCATTACACTGAACAAAATCACCTTTAAAAAGGCCAAAGATGAACAAAAAAAGGAGATCTGAATAGTAATTATCTTCTATAATAGATGTATCAGGACAGAACTATCTAGTATTATTAATGTCTTAACTTCTTATTTAATAAAGAATTTTGGTTTTTTGAATAACCATTTCCTGAGTTTTCCGTCGCATTATACTTTCGGTGGTTTGGGCCCAGCCCTGGGAGTTTCTGCGCTCATATCTGTGCTATAAGTTAATTACGGAATTTATGTTCAGTTATTTGATGCATTCTGTGAAACATATTTCCACTTGTTAACTTATACTTCTATGATACTACAGTTTCCTATGCCACTAATAGAGTTTATCGCTCATATTTTCTGGTTTGCAGTAATTTTTTATAACTGTTAGATGCTTTCATCGTTTTCTCAATTACTTTATATCTTCTTATGAGATTTAGCATGATTTTTGTTCAATGCTTTATATCGCTAACAATTAGATCCTTCCATCAGTACTATAGGACTTCTTGTTGTTTCTTAATGCAAAGGAATGTTAGCTAGTTAGTTTGCAAAGAGAATTCCATTGCAAAATTAGATAAGCAATTGTTGTTCAATTACTTGAGTTTTTTATTCCATTCAGTAGGACTATTTTTCAATTCATCAGTGTGTTTTTCAATCATAGGTGATCCTTGCTAAGCTTATTTAGACAGAATAGTTAGTGGAATTTTACAATTCCATTTATTTTTAAGTTGATTGAACTTCAAGAATTATATAATCTTCTTCATGGTAATATAGAGTAAATATCCCTGATGTCACTCGCATATACTGTGCTTACATTCTTGAAATAAGAAGACTTACCCTGGGTTGAAAATTGAATGAGAAGCATAAAGGTTTCCTATAATATTCACCTTAGTGAACCAACACAATAATACAACTCACAACTATCGGGTGTACTTGTCATCTCTCAGGATGACAATGGTTCGTAGTGATGTGAAATTTGATGAAGGGAAGTCCATGTGAATTTCCATTGAGAGGGAGATTCAGTTGCATTCTTATGAGGATCTTTTAGCTCAAAAGAAGAACCTTAAGATGTGGAGCAGCCACAAGCAGAGGAGTAGAGAGTGGAAGCACCCAATCATGAAGAGACAACCAAATATGGAAGGAAGCACACTAGAGAGGCTGACAGGTTGATGCATGATTATAGAGAATGTGGGAGCAACCACATCACAACACAGGAAAAGGAGGTCACCAGATCGGGACACTCGCTACATGGCTCTTATGAGCGAGAGTGTAGAGACAGGGCCATTCTCATTCGAGGAAGTAGTGCAACAACTAGTATGGTTTGATGCCATGGTAGAGAAGTATGAATCCATTATCAGGAACAGTGTAAGGGAAGTTGTCCCAAGACTGGAGGACAAGTCAGTTGTAGGATCTAGGTGGATGTACAAATTCAAGAAAGCAGTAGATGGGAGTGTCAAGAAACACAAGGCCAGATTTGTGGCCAAGGGGTTCTCTCAGGTGGAGGGAATAGATTACGAGGACACCTTTTCTCTAGTAGAAAGGTACTCTTCAATCAGATCTATTTTAGCACTTTCAGTGTAGAAGGGATGGAAAATAAATCAAATGGATGTAAAGATAGCCTTGCTCAAACGAGTGATTGAGGAAGAGGTGTACATAGAGTATCTGGAAGGATTTGATACCTTCGATAGAGGTTCACATGTGTGGACTCAAGAGAATGTTGTATGGATTGAAACAAGAAACTCGTGCTTGGTACACCAGGATCAACCACTATTTCATTGGGTTGGGCTTCACTAAATGTTAAGCAGATGCGAACCTTTACCATGTTGTGGTTGAAGGTAAATTATTGATTATAGTAATATTTCGATGATTTGATTCTAACATGTGATGAGAAGCTAATAAAATATTGCAAAGAATATTTTGCAAGAGAATTCGAGATGAAATATATGGGGCTCTTGCATTATTTCCTAGGTTTGGAAATTTGGCAAAGAGATGAGAAACTGTTTGTATCTCATGGAAAGCATGCAAAAAAGATACTGAAGAAGTTTCACATGGAGAGAAACAAAGCCATGGAGACTCCTTTAGCAGGAAATTGGAGGAAGGAAGATGCTACTTCAAGCAAAGTGGTAGAATCTATTGTTGGATTAATATTAATTTTGGAAAACTAGGTCTAAAATCCATGTTGTGATGATTAGATGAAGATGCCAATATTTTTATTGGATTCCTCTTTTGGAGAGGTGCAAGATCGATCTAAATATCATCTTAATCCGATGAGCAGAACATTTATTTTGAATTTATTCAAAATATGTGCAGGTCATCCTAAAATGAAATGTAGGCTTGAAGCCCTAGCAGTTGTGTCACACACCCTCATTGATGGATATAAATTGGTCAATGTTGGAGGAAATTTTCACTCATCCATTGCATCACACCCTCTCTCCTCATCTGATTGGTTCGAGCATCTATTGTAGTCTCTTCATCACTCACACGTGCGAAAAAGCAACAACTAGGATTTCAGACTGTCGAGGGTTTCTAGTGCTAGAAATTGACCAGCATTGACTTCGGTCAATGCTTGGTCAAATTAACTAAAATATCCCAAACTTTCTATTTCCTCAATCTGCATTTTTTGGCACAAATCTCGAGGTTGGACGTTGACTTTACTGTTGCTGTTGTTTGTTTTGACCGTTGACTGTGACAGCATTGCCTTTCGTTGAATTTTGGGGTTGACTGATCTGGCTATCCTAGAGGGTTGTGTGAAACTTCTGGTTGGCTGACCGTATTGAGACTTTGCTGGTTGAAGAATCCTATTGACTGCCGTAATGCACTAACACACTTATATATTTTGGCTTGTCTTTTGTCGATCTACAGGTATGTTCTATCAGAATTTTACTTTATTTTTTATGTGATTGCTGACTGATATTGGGATAAAAATTAAAGTTGCATCAAACATATAACATCTAAAAAAATTTCATGGTATCATAGCTGAAGTGAAGACAAAGCCCTAGTTTGTAGCAATCACCGAAGAAGAGCATGGGTTCCTCTAACTACAATGGCTTTAAAACAAATGATAAGGGACTCAATTCATAAGAGTCTGGTTGCCTACATCTCTGAGCTGGGCACTTCCAAGGAGATGTATGATAATTTGGTCAACATGTTCAAGGCCAACAATGCGAATCAAATCATATTCTTCAAGAACAAATTGAAGAATCTAAAGAAAGGCATGGATGAGTCTGTTCAATCATATTTTTTTAATTTGACCAAAATCAGGAATAATCTTATGGCTATTGGGGAGATAATTGTTGATAGATATATGGTTCTCATCGCACTTGGAGGTGTCTCATCCGAATGGCATGTATTCAACACTACCATTCTCAATAACAATTTCATACCTGATTTTGATGAAGTATTATCAAGATGAGTACAAGAAGAGAAAAGGATGAAGGAATATGAAAATGAAGTAAATGATGCCTTCAATTCTCATACTAAGAAGAAGAACTTTGGTGGTCCAAGTAAAAAAGGAAGAGTAGGGGCCCAAGGAAAGAAATGAAAGTGTTACACCTGTAACAAGTCAGGTCACTATGCTAGAGAATTCCCTTTCAAGAATGATTCTCTTGATGATGATGAAAACAACAACAACCAGAGGAATGGAAATCAAAGGAACAACAGGTTCAAGGGGAAGAGGAAGGCTCTCTTTGGCGGAAATGGGCAACCTTTCAAAAGGTCGAGAAATTCCAGGTATGAGGAATCAAATGTTGTTGATAAAAGAAATGAATTCATTCTTGTATCTACCCTCTCTGCTGCATCTCCACCCGACACTATGGATGTTTGGTTGATATATAGTGGTGCCTCAAGGAACATCACTAGGTTCAAGGAAGAAATTTATGATATGGTTGAGAAGGATGTTAATATGAAAATTATCCTTGGAGATAATGCCACATATCCCGTGAAAGGGATAGGGAATGTGACCATCCACTTGTCTCAAGGTCAGGTCCTCCGTTTGCAAGATGTAATATGCGTACCTAATTTGAAGAAGAACCTTGTGTCTATATCAGCCATGGAAGACAAAGGTTTCAATGTGGAATTAATTGATGGGAAGGTGCGCATCTGGAAGAATAGTTTCAAGGAAGCTATCATGATTGAGTTTAGAGTTGATACACTCTACCAAGTTGGAGGAATTCCACTGGGAGCAATGATGCGTGATACTATTTGTCAGACTGAACTATGGCAAAGGAGGTTTGGACACCTTCACTACAGGGACCATCCCGAAGCAAGGAAGGTGGTGACGAGGATGCCCAAGTTCATAAATGATCATGAAGGTGTATGTTAGGGTTGTGCCGAAGGAAAGCATACAAGGGGACCTTTCCCCTCAAGTGTCACAAAGACATCTGATGTCTTGAAATTGATACATTATGATCTGTCTGGTATGTTGCCCATGACATCCTTGGGCAGATGTTCTTATTGTATGACATTCATATATGAATTCTCTCGAAAAACCTAGATATACTTCTTGAAGAATAAGGATGAGGCTTTCATGTGGTTCCGTACTTTCAAAGCCTTGGTGGGAAATCTAACAGGGAAGAAGATCAAGATATTGAGGATCGAAAATGGCATAGAATATGAGATGAACGAGTTCAAGAAATTTTGTAGAGAAGCTGGCATCAAGAGGGAGAACACAACTGTCTATACTCCTGAGCTGAATGGCATCGTTGAATGAAATAATAGGACCATTGTGGAAGTTTCCCATGCCATGCTATGTGACCAAGGTCTATCGAAGTTTATGTGGGGAGAAGCTGCAAACATTGGTGTGTACATACAAAAAAAATGTCCACATTCCGCTCTGAAGTCCAAAAATCCCAAAGAGGTTTTCTCTGTTAAGAAACCTGAAGTCTCACATTTTATATTTTTTTGGATGTCTTATTTATTTTCATGTACCGAAGGAAAAGAGGAGCAAGTTGGATGCTTCTGGAAAGAAGGGAATGTTTGTGGGCTATAGCGAAACTTCGAAGGCCTATAAAGTCTATGTGCTTGGTCAAAAGGAAGTGGAGATATGCCACGATGTTACCTTTGATGAAGATGCTTCCCTAAGGAAAGTATTCAATCTTCCGAGATCTGAGGAAGATCATGAAGCAAGGCTTGGAAATCAAGAAGTACCGAAGGATGCATTAGGGAAATTTTGAGGTCTAAAATGTGCCTGCTAAGAAAAATGTACAATAAAAACAAACTTTATAAGAACCAATAGGATTCAAGATGATGATGTCAACCATGGAGTATGATTCACCATTTTTTAAGTAAAAGGGTAAAAATATTAAAAATAATAAAATAATAAAACTGCTTTTTCAACTCATATTTTCAACTTATCTCCCAAAGTTTTTACTCAAGTTTAAAGTGGGAGTACTTGTTGGATGCAAAATTTAATTCCTTATCCAAGGAGTACCCATGTTGCATACTTTCGATAGACCTTGCTACACGAAAAATGAGAAATACATAAAAAAACGTGATTACAATCATGTTTTTCATGTATTTCTCATTTTTCATGTAGCAGGACCCATCAAAAGTATGAAACATGGGTACTCCTTGGATGAGGAATTAAATTCTTCATCCAACGAGTACTCCCGCTCGAAATTTGATTAAAAAATTTGGGAGATAAGTTGAAAAAGTAATTTTTTCTTTTTTCCCTCTAAAATTTGATGATGTAATCAAATCTTATTTTATTATTTCCCTTATTATGTTATAATTTCATTAGGAGGCCCATTTTAGACCTTAAAATTCCCTTAATGAGACGATGCCCGATGTTAAAGGACCGATGGACTCGATTGATCCACCTCCTTCGATGAGGAAAATACCATCATGGCTCAGAGAAAATTTTAATGATGCCAAGAATCATATGGCCCCAAGGGGGATATTCCATGAAAGAAATAAGCTGAATAAATACCAAGGGTAACTAGAAACCATGAGTACTATTGTACAATTTGAGCCTGAATCTTTTGAGGAAGTTGTAAATCATCAAGTCTGGAAGGATACTATGCACAAAGAATATGAGTCCATTATGAAGAATGATGTCTAGGATGTGGTTCCAAGACCAGAGGACAAAGCAGTTGTCACCTCGAAATGGCTCTATAAGTTCAAGCATGGATATGATGGAAGTGCTGAAAAATTCAAGGCAAGATTTGTTGCATGTGGCTTCTCTCAAAAGGATGGTGTAGACTATGATGACATTTTTGCACCTGTGGCCCGATATACCACCATCTGATCTATCATAGCCCTTGCTGCTATGCAAGGATGGAATCTACATCAGATGGATGTGAAGACTGCATTTCTGTATGGTGCGATAAAGGAAGAGGTGTAAGTGGAGCAACCTCTGGGATTCGATGTCTAGGATCAGAACACCGATGTCTGCAGGTTGAAGAAAACCCTCTATGGGTTGAAGCAAGCACCTAGAGCTTGGTACAAGAGGATAGATAGCTACCTGATGAAGCTGGGCTTCACTCATATTAATGATGATCTGAACCTTTACTTCAAGGTTGATAGAAAAAAGCCTCTCATTCTAGTGTTGTATGTAGACAAATTCTTCCTGACAGGTGCTAACCCTCTCATTCGTCAGTGCACGAGAGAGCTCACTACTAAGTTCGAGATGAAGGACCTAGGACTGATGCATTACTTCCTAGGCTTGCAGGTCTAGCAGAAACCTGGCGAGATTTTCCTTTCTCAAGGAAAATATATTGTGAAACTTCTGGAAATATTTGGTATGGTGGAATATAAGTCCGTGTCGACTCCGATGGAGCTCAAATTTAAGAATTTGAGTGGCAGTGTTGCTGGGCCCATGCTATTAAATCCTACTGAGTATCGTCAACTCGTAGGGGCCCTGATGTTCTTATTGAAAACCTATCCAGATGTATGTTTTGCAGTGAACACTTTGAGTCAACATATGTTTGAGCCTCATCACTTTCACTGGGTTGGTGCCAAGAATCTGTTGAGATATCTTCGGGGCACGATAAACCATGGGTTGAGATACACTATCGAGAGCGTGACATTCTATGGATATAAATATGTCGATTGGGTTGGAAGTGTGGTGGATTGTAAGAGAACATTAGGATGCTTCTTCACACTTGGTTCTGCTTCGATATCATGGATGACCAGGAATTAGAATTCGGTGGCTTTGAGCACTGCGGGGGCCAAATAAATTGCAGTGAGTATGGCCTGTTGTGAAGCAGTTTGGTTGTGAAATCTCTTCAGTGAGTTGTTTGGGCATGTACTAGATACCAACGTGATACTTTGTGATAACCAGAGTGGGATTCGGTTGTCTGAGAATCTTGTGTTCCACAATCGATCCAAGCATATTGGTATCAGGTACCACTTTATCCGGGATATGGTACAACGAGGTGTCGTAAGGCTCGATCATATAGGAACTAATGAGTAGGTCATGGAAATTCTCATAAAGCTCCTAGGAAAGTTCAAGTTCCTAACCTTCCGTGGGAATATTGGTATCATGGAACGACCCTATGTTGAGTTTCTTGTTGGATGACGAGCTCTGGGAGATCTGGGGGGCTTTGGGGATAACTTCTCGGAGCTATAAGCAACCACAGGGCTAGGCTTTCTGAACCTTGTTGATGTGCTTATGCCCCACCGTTATGATGCTGAGTTGGTTCACCTCTCATGATCTGTGCCTTGTATGCATCCTACCCATTGAGTCTTGGGCTCATGGGAAGTACCTCTCATTTGGCTAGTGAGGTGGGGAAAGCTAGAGACTAGTAGCAAAGACTGATGGACGCATCAGAATTTTTGTACTCTCTATCTAGGATGGTATGGTCCAACCACTTGATTTGGGATCAAGTATAGTGAGGTTTCAGACCTCCTAGTAACTTCGTGTCAGATAAACCAACTTCGGGTTGGCATGAGACTCTTTGAGTCCTATAGAGGTTTTAGACCTCTACACTGAATTTGTCAACTGGGAATGATGTCTTTGTGACTGACCCGCTTTTCTTCTAAAATAAAGAAGCTAAAAAAATAAAGTTACAGTGGGATGACACATGATTTTGGGATTGCACAGGTGGATGAAGTTCTCCCTAGTTGAGAGGGAGTGTTAATTTTGGACAACTAGGTCCAAACTCCATGGTGTGATGCTCAGATGAAGATGCCAATATTTTTATTGGACTCCTCTTTCGGAGAGGTGCAAGATCGATCTAAATATCATCTTAATCTGATGAGAAGAACATTTATTTTGAATTTATTCAAAATATGTGCTAGTCAGCCTGAAATGAAATGTAGGCTTGAAGCCCCAAAAGTTGTGTCACACACCCTCATTGATGGATATAAATTGGTCAACGTTGGAGGACATTTTCACTCATCCATCACATCACATCCTCTCTACTCATCTAATTGGTTCGAGCATCTATTCGAGTCTCTTCATCACTTACACATGGGAAAAAGAAAAAGTTAGGGTTTCAGACTGTCTATGGTTTCCAGCGCAGAAATTGACCAACATTGACTTTGGTCAATAATTGCTCAAATTGACCCGAAACTCTCCCAAACTTTTGATTTCCTCAATCCGCATTTTTTTTTCACAAATCTCGAGGTTGGACATTGAATTTTCTGCTGCTGCTATTTGTGTTGACCGTTGACTATGATAGCATTGAATTTTTGGGTTGACTAATTGTTGAGCCTCAAAATTGTGCTTTCCTTCACCTCATTTTACCTCATTTTCCCTTGTCCATTTCTATCTTAGACCCAATTGATCAATAAATATAGTTAAAATTACTTCTAGAATGATTTACATGATTGACTTGTTAAATTTTGTGATTTTTGCCATTGTTAAGCATTTTGACCGGAACTAGCTGCAGAATGCAGACATTCTGTAGCTAACCGGCGATTCTGCAGCTGCCTTCATGTTTGAGTATGTTCCAGGTGGCCTCTTGAGAAAAACCGCATATGAGCATGATCCACGTCATGTCTACATGGTTCGTTGCTCATCATGGAGGAAGAAATGAATTCTGGGTATGGTTTTGAACGTGGAGAACACATTTAGGAAGGAAGACTTCTATTAGGACTGTCTCAGTCCAGATGTCTTTTCTCCTTCACGTAGCCACTTCAAAGACTCCTAACGTGATTTGGATTAGGAAAGACAGTGTTCCTGAATTATTGTAATTATTGTTACGTGCATTTGCTTTATAAACTCTTGGGAGACCGAGAGCTATGTTAGAGATTTTATGTTAGATTTGCTGCTAGATTTTGTTTAAACTCTGTGATACATTCCTGAAAACGCAGAGTGTTATGTTCAAAATATTGCATCGTTAATGGAGCAGACAAAGTTATTTTGAAGGCGTGATTTAATTTTGAGTTGAATGCCGTCAAGTGGTAGAGGGCCCCTGCCTCTTGCACGGATTTATTTTGCGTAAATTAGATAAGTTTTCCTAGCTGCCTTTATGTTTTGCATTTGAATTGGTAGTTGTTTTTTTTAGCTACTGTAGTCGTATTCATTCTAGCTCTTCCACAAGAAGACACTCTTCCAACAGATTAAAATGATGAATGTTGAATGAATATAGTATTGTAGGATTAGGAGTTGAATTTATAGTTGTTTTAACTAGCTACTGTAGTTATATTCATTCTAGCTCTTCCACAAGAAGACACTCTCCCAACAGATTATAATGATGAATGATGAATAGATATAGTACTGTAGGATTTAGTTGTAGTTTTTTCTATTCACTATCACAGTTACACTTGTTCTAATCACTCTTCCACAAGAAGAAACTCTTCCAAGAAATTCTTAAGAAGTTCAAGACATGACCGTGATAATGAATGATTTAATTGTGTGTTTGTACTAAGTATCATCTCTGTTCTTGCTCTTAAACGCTTGCCCAAGACATCATAATGACGAGTAGGGTATGGATGTGATAACTTAGTTTTTCATTTGTTTTCAGTCCATTTGCTTACAATTGCACTCAATTACACAGTCATAATTGTTCTACCCCTTCCAAAAGAAGGAACTCTTCCAAAATATCACTAATGATGAACAAACAGATTGTGTAACTTCATAGAATAATGCATGTTAGTATAGTTAGAATGCTCCGGAGTTTCATTGCATTTAATTCATGTTCAGTTACTTTGCTTCAAGTTTGATGATGACTTATAGTTCAGCTTTGTTCTAGATTAGTGGCATCTTAGGTTCATTCTTAGATTAACTCATTGCACTTGCACTTCATATTCAAATTGTCTTCCATTGCACAATAAATTACTTCAGTTGTTAGGATTAACAAGACAGCCTTCATTATTCACAAACTTCTTCTTGTTCTGAAATCCATAATTGATATATAACTACATGAACAGAAGATAACATCACTATAAGGTCTGAAGTATTTCTGCAATCTCCTCATCATTTTATAAACAGAGCTCTTCCTCAAAAGAACTACTTTAAAAAAAGAAACCAATAACTCTTTGAGTAAAGGTTCTGTGATATTCAATTAAATTGCAGAATAGAACTAGGAATTAGTCATAGAATAGAAGAGTTTAGAACAAAATGTTGCATCATGGTAAGATTAGTGTTTAACTGTTTAGTTAGAGGATCTTCATATTTAGTGATCATTTCTCAAGTTTAAGTTTGTGTCATCTGCCTAAAAAGTCATTATCAAGGTTTTGCTTTTATTTAGTCATAGTTCAGATTCTGCTTCAGTGTTTCCAATTGCATTTTCCATTCCATACATTAGGCTTAACTCTGTTTTGACCACCAATCCCTTTCCATTAGTTTTCTAGGCATTTTCCTGCAAAAATAAAACCACCAAAAGACCAAAAACATCATAAATCATCACAAAAAGACCAAAAACATCATAAACACTACACACAACGCATTAGGAAACAAGCACCTAGGTACATATGGTACACTTCACTTCAGCAGTTTACAAATTTTGGTTGACAATTAAATGAGCTCAGTTTAGGAGGCTAGATTGAGACCCAACACTAATTTGGATTTCCTAGAGGGTTGTGTGACACTTTTGGTTGGCTGACCGTATTGAGACTTCGTTGGTTGAAGCATATTGTTGACCATCGTAACGCACCAACACACTTATATATTTTGGCTTGTCTTCTGTCAATCTACTGGTATGTTCTATCACCATTTTATTTTATTGTTTATGTGATTTATCACTGATATTGGGATAAAAAGTAAAGTTGCATCAAGCATAGAACATCTACAAAATTTACACTTAAGGGGTCTTGAACCAGGTTCAGAGTATTTGCGAAACCAACAAAACCCTCCAATTACTGGCCCTTTCAGTAGTGATATGCTTATGCAGACCAAAGTCTCACCCGAAGTAGTATGGGTGGTTGATGGAACTAGGTTTCTACACCCTGAGGGGACGTTTGATGTGGTAGACCAAGTCAGGATTACTACATATAATATACCAGATTTTCACATGCATAGTCAATGGTAACAGATCTAATCCTTCTACAGATTATCGCAAACTACTTGAGATAAGTTCACACACCATAGTTAATTATACTTCATTCATATATGCTTATATAACATAGACTAATACTTGCGCATAGATGCAATTAACCATTTACAAAATTAAATACAAAATAATAGAACAGATCCAGATTTACAATAGCTAATAGATAATCTAAGGCAGTAAATCACATAATAATCTATGTTCGCCAAGAATGCCTTCTTTATTAAGAAATTTTTAAATTCAGTACAATATATCTTTTTGTGCAAACAACAGCAGAGTCTACACACAACTTGGGACTTAGATCTCCGTGCACACAACCAGTAGGAGCCTTTCTACCCAGACAAAACCTAGACTAACAAATACACATAACAAAACTGATCCAAGATTCCATTCATATATTCCTTTCCTCCCTCACTCAACTCTTAGATATTGATATTATAAAAAACGTGCACATACCATAATTAAACCTTTACAATAATTAAGGGACTTTGACTCGCCCCAAAGACACTTTGACCATCTCCACGCAATGTGTACAACAAAACTTTAAAAAAATTAACCCAAAAAAGTGTGCTAGGGGGCCATGCTCCAACAGGACCCCAACACAATCTTGTGACTCGTCCCAAGTCACTGCAGGGTGGTCGCCTTCATATTCTCCTTCAATGTTTCCATAGAGCTCTTGAGTGGCACTATGAATTCAATACTCTACGCGGTAGCGCTCTGTGTTTCATCCACCAACTTGGTTGTTGTTGGCCCCTCAGTTTCCAAGGTGATGTTACTTTGAGTCTGTTGCAGGATTTTGAGGGTGCTGTCGAGGTTCTGTGAAAGTTGTAGAGCTTCCTTGGCCTAAGGCTGCATCCATGTCTCAAGGAGTTTCTCATGTTGATGCGGGTCCTAAATATCCATTTCAATGGTCTTGGCTTCAGTAGTGTGGCAAGCCTTTGTGTTTTTGCCAAGGTTGGCATCGCCATTCTGATCTCTGTGAATCGTTGCTCATTAATCTGGAGTTCATTCCTTAATTGTTGGACCATTGAGTCATTCTGAATAGAATTCCAAACACCCATGGCCTCATCTAAAAGTGTACCACATTCTGCAACTAGTGTTGCGACACTGTTAGTTTCTACCTTTAATTCAGCCACACGTTGTGCTCAGACCTCTGACGATGTCTCTAGTCGGAGCTTCATTTGCAGCTTGACAATTTGCTGCTCAAATTCTTCATGAATGGTTTAGATTTTTGTGCGAAATTATTTTAGTGCGATGACCAGGGTATCTAAATTTTTTGTTCGCATGGATGAGTCAGGGACAATAACTTATAGCAAGTCACCGCACAAGAGATCAATCATGGCTTCTCGCGCAGCACGTCAATCCTCGGTTTCTCGACACGCCTCCTCTGCATTATCTTGCTCATTTTTCATTTTTTCCACTTGTTGTTGATATTTTGTGGCTACTTTTAAGGTGTTCTCCTCACAGTACTACAATTCATCCACAATCATTGTGTGTATGGTGTGGATTTTTCCGCTAGGTAGCATCGCTAGTTTGATGCCAACCTCTGCACAGGCTTGCGCATTAGCACGCAAGTTAGGTGGCTCTACTATAATGGTTGGTCCTAGAAATTTGAATCATCTGAATATCCAAGGGGGATGGAAGCATTGTACTGATGGTTTTCACGCTTGGTTATCCGAGGCTATATGCAGGCATGCTTGTTTGCTTAACGGTCTCTTGAATCATGCTCGCTTGCATTTTCAGCTCTTGAAGACCCGACTTTAAACCCTTGAGAACTTATTTTTATTGTAATTCCATATCATTCTGAAGGTCCTTAGTGGAATTATTAACCATGTTCTCAATCTCGTTGAGGTCATCTTATGTGAGGGTTAGGTCCTATGTTCCTGCCTTCTTGGATCCCTTCCTCATTTTGCGTAGGCCCGGGGAGGCATGAGATCCACTCTTAGTTCCTTTGGCTATTTTCTTCGTAGGTTCCTTGGTACCATCACTGTCTTTCTCCTCTTCCTCATTCTCCAGATCAATAATTTCACCTATTGTAGTAGGCTCTGGCTCTATCTCTATGTCCTTGGATTTCTGCTAAGTATCCTTGGTCGTGCGCGACTTGGTAGGATTATTCATCACAGACGAGGAGACACCCCTAGTGGTACGTATATCTAACAATGCCGACAACCACTCTATTGTTATGTGCAATAGGTCATCCTCCGTGACAAGGTATGGTAGTCCATACCATACTCTTTCCACAACGGCCTTCACGCGGATGTGCATGTTATGAAAGGTGGATTTAAAATCTGCGATATGCTTGTATTATTCATAGAGGGTCGGCGACAACTGCGACCTTGACTGGATCACCTGAAATAAAGTAGAGTCGAAGAGGATCCATAAAACCTTATTCTCTGTGATTTTGGAGGGAATCTTGGAATGTCATATTGTGTCATATCACATGGCTTCACATAGGTCTGGATTAACGTGAAGGAACTGTGTGTCTTTCAGTGTCTTCCACAGAATTAGTGTGATAAGTAGCAGAAACCAAGCATAATAGAAGTTCTTTCCTTCCTCATGTACTTCTTGAACATTTTCCAAAAATTCAACACAGAGGTATTTGGACCAGCTGAATAGAATTCCCTTCTCGTACTTCCTAGCTAACGCGATTACATGGGCCGAAACTTCCTTCAGCTGACACTTCCGCATCATCTTGCATGCGAAGATCAGTGTGCCAATATGAAATGTTGGGTAATTGATCTTGTGGAACAGGAACCCCTGGGTATTGCGCGAGACCTTGAATTTCTCCTTAACATCCTCAACAACTTTGCGCTCTTAGCTTTTTCCTACAAAATTCATTGCAGAGTCCTCCTTCTGGTCAGGCAGGTTGGTGATACAGTGTATGAGTGCAACATCAATTGGAATTAGCCCTCCTAGCCACAAAAAGTCGTCGTGCACCAGTGCGAGTAGCTGACGCACACATATGTCATTGATAGGGCTGCGCCCAAAGTGAGGAACATGCAAGAGGTTTAGCAATCCCGATTTCTGGAGGCCCAATACCCATGACTTCAGTTCAACCCTCACCACCCCACCATCATAGGGGATATTCTCGAGGTACATTGAGGATGCAAGCTCAGGGAATTTCTCCTAGTCTTCCAGGTCCCAATTTTCCATTTTTAATAGTGGTATTTTTGCGAAAATATCACCTTCGACTAGTATGTCTTAAGGGATCAATGACATGTTGAGATACAACCGCACCTTGTCTAAATATTTTGGGACCTTCATCAAGGATTTGTGTGGCACTACATATGCAGGTAGCCGTGATATGTGACCAACCACCTCCACAACATCCTCTTCCATAATTTTTTCGGGTAGGTCAGCCATTGGTCGCTTTGGGTGCTCAGCAGTGGTCAACCGAGGCTTCGGGTTCTTCTAGCGTGGTGACTTTCGGGACCCCGAGGAATTCCAATTCTTATATTTCTGCGGTGGGATCGACGTATGGGTTTTAGTAGCCTGTGCCAGGGTCTCCTCGGTCAAATTCATAGAAGGTGTTGGCTCAGTGGCAGTCATACTTGGTGGAATGAGATGACCCAAACCTAGATGATGCAGCTCCTCCTCAACGATCGGATCGAGGATAGACATAATCTTTAGAAAACACATAGAGAGCAGAGAGCACAAATAATATGGAAATCAAAGGGAACTAATGTGACCCTTCCACTCATATTTATAGTGTAGGCATGTCTTAAACGATCTTCTGCTCATTAATGTAGCCCCATAAATGCTAAAATGGCTCCAATTCTGGCATAATCCCCACATTAAATGCAGTTTAGTTTCTCTTCTAAATGGTAAGAACACTATATTCTCTAGATTTACTATTCCAATGGCTATATTCTAGCAACTTTGTGACTGATTCAACCTTATAGAGTAGTTTCTGCGTGATCATCATACCTGTTTGCGCATCTATCATTCTTGTTGCGAAGACCCATGCTTCCAACCATATAGCCATTTGGTGCACATAGGGAGAGGGTCATACCTGTATGGTTTCAATAGACTTCCATTTATATACCCATGAAGGTCTTATCCGATTAATGTGTCCAGGAGTACCGTACCTCCCTCAGTGATTTCCTTGACAATATACAGTCTGAGCCAATGCATTTTAAACTTCCCTGGGTAGTGTGAAAACTTGGTGCCATATAACAAAACCAAATATTCTTCTTTAAAGAAATTTTGTCTGATATGCATGTGATGCCAAGCCTTTTCGTGAACCTTTAGCACCCACTGATGGAGCCCTGTGATGGAGCCCTGTAATGAATCGGTCCTCCTCCAAGGTGACCAATTATGAAAATCATTCTTCCATAATATCATGCTCAACTATATTAGTGATTGCTGCAATGCAAAAAATTGGGACAATATACTCCATATTCATAAAACTTCCTTCCCATACACCATTCTAAAAGGTGTTTTCCCTGTCAACTTCTTACACGTGGTTCTATATGCCCACAGAGCCGCAAGTATGCACACATCCCAGTCATTTTTATTATCATTAAAAATATTAGTGAGTTCGGTCTCTAATATCTTATTAAAATATTCCACCGCACCATTTGCATGTGGATGATATTTAGTACTCTTCTAATGATGAATATGGAATTATTCAGTCAGAGCTTGAATAGTTTCATTCACAAAGTGTGTAACTTGATCACTCATCAAAATATTAGGGTACCCAAAATGAGTCAATATGTTCTCAAAAATGAAGTGCATATATTTTTCTGCACTACAATCCTTCACAGGCTTAGCCTCAACCCATCTGGTCACATAGTTTGTCGTAGTGATTATGTAGTGCACACATGTCTTCTTTCATGGGGGCATAGAAATTTATTAATACTGATGTATTACCAAATTCTCCCAATCTAAAAAATTAATCTTATGTTAAATACATAATCCTTCCACATAATTCTTTGCGGAAATTAAATCGCCAATTGCAAAACTCGTGAAGAAAATAAATCACACATAAACACAGTTGTTTAACAGGAAATCTTAAAGCTAAAAACCCCACCTATCATATATTATTTATATCAATGGAATCATGTAATAATATCATACAAATCTTAGTACATCAAGCTCTCAGTACAATCAACAATCATTACACATTGTCATGCAGAAATTTGCATATCTATGCACCAATTTCTTGCCTCCTGGCATCCTGCCTCCACTATGCAATCCTTGTTGAAGAAGACCCCTAAATGAATTCGAATTGGGATTTCCTTGACTGTGCAATCCTCATTGTCATCTCCAATGTGTGTCAGATGCATTTAATGCATCACTATAGTCACAACAGATAGTCCATCTCACCCTTTCACTTATCTCTCCACTGAATCTCCACTGGAACTGACATGCAAGTAGTTAATTTTTGTATTTGTTCATTTTCAAGTGAGTCTCTAGTTATGAATTAATTAAATAATTAATTCACTAAACTCTCACTAGTGTATCTTTCAGTTAGACTAGATACAACTAGCTCAACTGAGTTTAACTCACTTAACTGAGTTAAACTAAATAACAACTCCTGTAACTACTCTTCCAACTCTATCATAACTTTATCACTTCAGTTCTAACTGAGTCCTCCATGCATGAGTCACCAACCAACCCTAGGAATTGCGTAATTCCTTCAGCCCACTAATTTTCCAAATATTTTCACTGAAATAAAGTGCTCTAAGAGAATAAGTTGATATTTATTGTTGGATTATTATTAAGGGCTGATAATAATCAGCATGCACCTATTTTTAGATTGATGATCTATAAATAGACTTTGACCAATATTATAAAAATTGAATTTCATATATTTTTCACATTTGGTTAACCATCTACAAATAGCACCCTGCAACTTATAGAATATTCTCACCATGTCTAAAAATAGACATACATCTAAAAATAGCCTGCGGGCCCCACTTAGTGAAGGTGCTTACTTTTCATTAAGCTCATCATCTTGTTGAATCTCAACACTCCCTCTCAACAATATAGGGATTATCCTTCACCCCGATCCTGCCTCTATGGTATTTGAATTTTTTCCTGCTGAGCGCCTTCGTCAGTATATCTACATCCTGATCTTCCATATGAATGTACTGAAGCAACATGATATTCTGCTACACAAAATCTCTGATACGATGATACCGAATATCAATATTTTTAGACCTATTGCGAAACACAATATTAATCGAGAGTTTAATCCAACTCCAATTATCACAATGTATCACTGTAGGATCTAAATGAGAACCGAACAAACTGACCAGGATCTTCCTCATCCAGATAACCTCACATGCAACTTGAATTGCTACCATGTAGTCTACTTCTCCTAAACTGAGTTCCATGGATATTTGATTCCTGTTGTACTAAGAAACTGCTGTAGATCCAATACTAAAAACCCATCCTGATGTGCTCTTTCTATCCGTTGGGTTTCCTGCCCAATTTGCATCCGTGAAGCCATGCAACTTCACCTCATATGTCTGTCTGTACCATAAACCATCCTCAGATGTGCCCTTGAGATACCTTAGGACATGCTTTCCTGCCTTCCAAAAGAGCTTGGTAGGCTTAACCATCGCTTGTGAAAGCTGGTTCACCACATAGCATATGTCCGGTCTTGTATTTACTAAATACATGAGTGAACCCACCAATTGTCAATAAACTGTGGCATCCACTACCTCTCCCGATGTAGCATCCTCTTTCCTCCAATGTCCTAGAAGAGGAGTATCCATGGGCTTGCAATCGTCCATGTGAAACTTACCAAGTATCTCCCAAGCATACTTGCGTTGAGACACAAACAGTTCACCTTCTCGCTACCATATTTCCAATCCAAGGAAATAATAAAGGAGGCCCAAATCCTTCATCTCAAACTCCTTTGCAAGATCTGCCTTGCATGAGTGTATCAACTTCTCATCACCCGTTATTATTAAATCATCAACATAAAGAACAATGACTAAAAGCTTACCCTCCACCACAATTTGGTACAAGTTTGCATCTGCCTCACTCTTGGTGAAGCCAAGTCTGATGAAATAGTTATCGATCTGAGTGTACCAAGCACGTGGTGCTTGCTTCAGCCCATACAAAAATCTTTTGAGTCTTCACACATGTGACTCGTTGCTAAAGATCTCAAATCCTTCAGGCTTCTCAATGTACAATTCTTCCTCAATGATCCCATTAAGGAATGCAAGGAGGCATTAGAGCCTATCCCCCCTTAATGACAACTTTCCTGAACTCTAAGCATGGATCAAAGTTTGGTAAAATTCGCTTTTGTGAGAGCCTTTGTAAAGATATCATCTACTTGATCATTGGTTGGACAATACTGCACTTCAAGAACACGATCATGAATGAGCTTTCTGATGAAGTGTATGTGGAGTTCAATGTGTTTCATATGCTGATGTTGAACTGGATCTTTACATAGTTGAATGGCACTCTGATTGTCACACCAAATTGTAGTTGGATGCTACTAATGAAGACCAAATTCAGACAAGATCTAACGAAGCCACATGGGTTCCTTTTTGGCTTCAATTGCACCACGATACTCTAGTTCTACTGAAGAAAGGGAGATGGCACTTTGTTTCTTACAAGACCAAGTAATAGGTCCTGAACCAAGAGTGAATACATATCCTGCAGTAGACTTTCTATCATTAGGGCCACCAGCCCAATCAAAATCAGTGAAACCAATAAAAAGCGGAGATGCTTCTACATTGTAATGAATCCTGAACTCAACTATACCTCAAATATATTAAAGTATTATGTTAGCTGCTTTCCAGTGACTTTCATGAGGTTGGTGCATAAACCAAGCGACAAGACCAACAACAAAGGAAAGGCCAGGACGGGTATGGGTTAGATACAGAAGTTTACCAACAAGTTGATGATATAAGGTAGCATCAACTTCAGGGGTAGTACAAGTAACTGAAATCTTGACTCCCGACTGAAAGGGAGAAGGGTCTGGCTTACAGTCTTCCATGTGAAAGTGGTGTAGAATATCACATGCATACTTGGATTGAGAGAGGGTAATGCCTTCCTTGGATTGCAAGACTTGAAGACCAAGGAAATAATGCAAGTTTCCTAAGTCTTTCATTTAAAAATTATTTTTGAAGCTAGACTTCACATGGTTTATATGGTTTGGATCACTACCAGTAAGGATAAAATCATCAACATAAAGAACAAGGATGGTGAAGGACTTACCCACTTTCTTGGTGTAGATAGTGTTCTCATAATGACACCTAGAAAAGCCATTATCTAATAGAAATCTATCCATTTTGGCATACCAAGCCCAAGGTGCTTGTTTGAGACCATAGAGAGACTTCCTAAGGCGATAAACAAGGCTAGAGTCATTTTGGATAAATCCAGGGGGTTGTTCCATGTAGATTTCTTCATGTAAATCTCCATGTAAGAAGGCATATTTAACATCCATATGATGGACTTCCCATTTAAAGGAGGTAGCAAGGGAAAGAACAAGGCAGATAGAATTAATTTTGGAAATAGTGGAGAAGGTTTCAGTATAGTCAATTCCTTCAACTTGTGAAAATCCTTTAGCGACAAGACGAGCTTTATGTCTATCCACTTTTCCATTTGGTCCAAACTTTGTTTTGTAAACCCATTTTCATCTGACAATTTTTCTTCCTTTTGGAAGAGGAACAAGATCACAAGTATCATTCGCCAATAAGGAACGGTACTCTTCATTCATAGCTTCATCCAAATTTGGATGACCAGAGGATTCTTCAAAGGTTTCTGGATAAGTATTTTATGGAACTTGAGCCAATAAGGAAGAGGCTCTTTTGAACTGAGAACGTGTACATCATCGATCAGCAGGGTCACCTGCAAGAGAACCTGTTGCATCCCGAGTAGAGCAGACCTATCATGGAAATGGTGGAGTAAAAGGAACAATCTAAAGATGTGGAGGATGATTTTAATCCTCATTGTCATCATCTGAACTAGAAGGAATGCTATTAAAAATAGAAGAGAGAGAGAGTGGTGGCACATATGCCAAATCAGGCTCGCAGGCCAAAGGTGGCACACCCAGGGAACTAGGCTTGTAGGCCAATATATTTTCATCAAATTTTACATCTCTTATAATGATTATATTTTTGGATTTTGGTTGAAGAATTCTATATCCTTTTACATCTTCAAAATATCCAACAAAAATTCATTTTTCACTCTTAGGTTCTATGGATTTATGTTTTGTATCTGGAATATGGGCCCAAGCATCACTTCCAAAAACACGAAAGTGACTTACATCTGGTTTGATTGAGCTCCAAGATTCTTCTGGAGTTATATTCTTTAAAACCTTAGTAGGAGTGCGATTTACTATGTAATTTGCACAGTTAATGGCTTCTGCCCAAAATTTGAGACCAAGTCCTTTAGAGTGAAGCATACAATTAGCCATTTCTTTTAAGGTGTGATTGTTCATTTCAGCTACACCATTTTGTTGTGGAGTATATGGATTGATATGTTGCAATTGAATGCCATGCTCAGTGCAGAAGTTGATAAATTTTTTGTTAACATATTCTCCTCCATTTTCTGATATTAACTTAAGAATTTGATGTCCAGATTATTTCTCAACAAAGGCCTTAAAGGCCAAGAACATGTTAAAAAATTCACTCTTGAGTTTTAAGAAGTATACCCAAGTGTGTCTGGAAAAATCATCAATGAAATTAAGAAGTACTTGCAACGAGAGAAAGAAACAATAGGAAGTGGACCACATAAATCACTGTGCACAAGTTGCAAAGGGGCTAAAGCGTGCCAAGAGGCACGTTTGTCAAAAATATCCCGATGATGTTTTTCGAGTACACATACGGAGCAAACACCATCTCGGCAAGATACCATATGAAGACCCATCACCATATTTTCCTTACATAGAGTTTGAAGAGAGAGATAGTTTAAGTGAACAAATGGCTCATGCCAAAGTTTGTTCACTTCATCAATATGAGCAACAAAAACAGAGGGAATACATGATGACGCAAAGTTGTCAAACTTATACAAACTTGTGGAGTCATCAGCAATGCCAGTAGCTAAAATATGTTTAGGATCTTTGAGGTCCTTGATTACAACATCATGGGGTGAGAATTCTACTATTTTCCCTTCACCTGAATGAGTTATCTGATAGACAGAGAGAAGGTTGCAGGACAAGGTAGGAACACATAGTAAATCATTAAACTGACCATTATCTAGATGAATGGTTCTAGATCCTACAACACTAAGAGATCTATCATCACCAACATAAATATGTTTGGTGTTACAATCATTTAAAGAAGAAAACATGGCTTGATTTTTGGCCATGTGGTAAGAATCTCCAGAATCCATGAGACACTCATTAGAAAGAGAAGAAGAAGATACATTTAATGCATAACCAGATCTTGATACTTGACAACCACAAGAAGAAAGTGCCATTCCTGAAGATGAAGGTGAAGAGTGCTCCAAATTGATGTTGTGCTTCTTCATTGCTGCTTCTAAGGCTTCCATATTCTTAAAAAATTTGGACACTATATGGCCATCACGAATGCAAAAGTTTCAATGTCTATCTATCTTCTTCCCTTTTTTTTATTTGCCTTATCATTTTGGTGAGTTGCTTTTTCAGTTTGTGGCTGAAATTTCTTAAGACCCTTGTTTGATTTTCGACCATACTTTTTAGGATACTTTTTATTGGGATTATTTTGATATGATTATTGTTGGGCTGCTAAGACTTTCTTAGAAGTGTTTCCAGAAGTAATAAGACCAAGGTGTAAGATTTTTTCTTGTTCTCTTATCAAATATTCGCAAAAGGCATCAAAAGATGGGTTCTTGTAGGTGGTTCCTGAAGAAATGATGGCTTCTCTAGTGGAGTGGAAGGCGGAAAAAAATACATAGTATGTAGGGCCAAGCTTAGTAAGAATGCAATAGATGAGGCTACCATCTTCTTTTTTGACCTTACAAACTTCTAAAATGACTCTAAGGGTCTTGAATTTGGACAAAAAATCCTCAATAGAGGAGAAATTCTTGGGGTCCAAGGTAAGCAACTCATTTTCAAGCTAGTGGGCCCTAATTTGATTTTGAATGTCAAATACAGTATTTAGCTTATCCAGGGCTTCATGAGGGGTGTCAATGTCAAGGATATGAAATCGAAGATCTTGAGCAATGGACATTCCTATCAACCCTCATGCTTGATCTTGTTTGTTTTCCCATTTAGCAAATTTATCATCAGCAGAAGATTTAGTTTCTAGCCCTGTGGCTATTCTATAAATCCCTTTACTTCTAAGTATATCTACCATGTGAGGTAGCCATTGGAAAGAATTGGTGTTGTTAAGAATAGTAGGGCATGCACTTTCCATTTAAAAAAAAAAAAAAACAAAGCTGTGAAAAGCTGAAAATAACTACTCCAATGGAAATATCTCAAAAAATCAGGCTGTTTAAAAAAAAACGGCTCGAGAAACAGATTCTGGATGAAGAAGTTATGACTTTTGAAAAAACTGAGTTGTAGATGCCAAATAGTTATGGGAACGGTTTGAAATTTGGTGATGAAGTTCAAATTTTAAAAAAATCCTACCCCTTTAACAAAAAATTAAAAAAAAAAGAAGCTTGAGAAACAGATTTGAACCCAAGACCTCTATTCTCATAAACTAACTCCTCACCAAGTGAGATAGTAAAAGGATTCTGTTATTGTTTGAAAGGAGGAAGGGATTTTTTTTTTTAACTCTTCGGTGTGCATACCTTTTCCTGCACAAAAAAACACAAAAACTGAGCACAAAAAAAAAAAATGCAAGCCTTATGGCAAAATGTTAGATTTTTGGTTAGCCTTACCTGCAACTATCAATTTTTTTATTATTTCTTATTTCTCGAGATCACAGAAAGACGTGGAGAAAGAGCATACATAGCAAAAACAATCCCTTTTCCTGTTTCTGATTTTCCGAGATCGCACGCAGCACAGAGCAAAGAGAATAAATAGAGAAGAGGGTATAGATCCAAAAAATAAATAAAACCTAAAAACCAAAAATAAACACATGGCATCAAAATAAGCAGAACTATTAACAAATATAACTGCAAAACATATGCTTTATACCTCTAGATCTAAACTGTCATAACTTGGGCAGCCGAAAACCTTTTTGCATGAAAAAAAAGGCGTTCCTCACTGTAAAAGACACTCTAGACACAACAGATCATTTCTCCAAGCCCAAAAATGTTAAGAAATAGTAGATCTACAAAACGGAATTCACATGCAGACAAACCGGCTTCGGATTTTGATCAACAATGGATGCGGCCCTCAAAATAGCTCTGATACCATGTAGGAATTTATAGGGTAAGTTCCTTAGATCAAGAACCAAAGGTCACTACTCACAAACATATCACAAATCACTACACCAGTATAATCACATTGTTAAAACCCTCAAAGAGGGAAACAATCCATGGCCTGAGCCAATGTGACCACTTCAGGAAATTTATTAATATAAAAAGAAAAGTTACATATGTTTCTCTCATAAACAGTTTTCAGACAAATGACCCTCCATGCTCTTTAAATAGATATCATGCACCAATCATGTGTTAATCCATGGATCAAGTGTCGTTAATACCGAGGAGAGAGATAATCGTCAAATCACTACAAATCGTGACTGTCGGATTATAAGTTACAAATGTACATGGTAAATAAACACACTTTACCTAACTCTACACTAGACTAAGTTATTCTTAACTATTTCCTATGTGTCAGAATATCATAACATCTTCACATCTATTTGATGAATGTGCCAACCCATCTGTGCTAAGAGAGCAAGGATGGTCCTTATGGAAGAATACCATGCGACAGGTGCAAAGGTTTCTTCATAATCAATCCCCTTGATCTGTGAGAAGCCTCGAGCAAAAAATCTTTCCATATACTTCTCAATGCTCCCATCAACAACTTGCTTTACCTTGTAGATCCATCTTGATCCTACAACTGATTTTCCCACCTTGCTTGGAACAATCTCCCAAGAATTGTTTCTGACAGTGGAGTCATACTCCTCCACCATGGCATCTACCCATGTGGGCTCCCGCGCTGCTTCTTCAAAATAAGATGGTTCTGTCACGATACACTTGCTCATAAGAGCCATGTATCTAGTAAATCGGTCAGGTGATTGTCTCTGTCTGCGCTATGATGTAGGGACTCCTACATTCTATGCCGTATCAAGCTTCAGTCTCTCAGCTTCTGTGGTACACTTTCTGCCAGTTCTGATGTTTGGTTCTGCATGAGTGGACTCCTCCACTCCATGAATATCCTCCTATGGATGATCCACATCTAGAGGCTCATCTTTGGGAACAAGTAGCTCCTCCTCTGCATGCAAGTGTAGCTCCCTCTCAAGTGACAACTTCATGGCTTTCACCTAATTGAATTTTATATCCCATCGCACTAGAGTGATTTGACTGTTTCGAAAGTACACACGAAAATTATGGGGTGTTTCTGTGTACCCCAAAAATATGCCAACTTCTGCAATCGGCTCTAGATTCTTCCTAGTGTCCTTTGTCACATGAATGTAAACAAATGAGCCAAAAATCTTCAAATGAGAAATATCAGGCTTCTACTATTAAAATCTTCTTCAGGTGTACTCATGCCAAGTACTCTATGAGGACAATGATTTTGCACATAAACTGTAGTGTTGCATGCTTATGCCCACAAGTGCATCAGTAGGCCCCGGTCATGCAGCATAGCTTGTGCAGCACCCACGATCATTTTGTTCTTCCTCTTCGTGACCCCATTCTATTGTGGGTTATGAGGCACTATGAGTTCTCTTCAAATTCCTTCTTTGCTACATAAGTATTTGAATTCATTTGAGATATATTCACCACCATTATCACTCCGTAGAGCCTTCACTTGCTTCCGTGACTCCTTCTCCACCAATGCTTTAAACTCACATAACTTTGAGAATGTTTCTCTCTTCTTCTACATGAAGAAGATCGAGCAACTACGAGAATAGTCATCAACAAATATAACATAATACCTGTGTTTTGTTGTTGAAGAAACCAATAAAGGTCCACACACATCTCTGTGAATTCTCTCCAGGATCACCGAAGCACAGTTCTCCTTCTCATGAAAGGTGATCTTAACAAATTTTCCCATAGTAAATCCCTTTCACTGATCTGACTGTGCAAGAGTACCCTTGGGAAGTCTAGTAGAAATCTGCTACAAAAATATTCAAGGCACCATGGTGAAGATGGCCCAATATCCTGTGCCATAATTTGCCCTCATCTTGGCTCACCACTTCTTCTACTTTGCCCACCATTGCAGCACAACCATCTACCTCCAGCTTGTAGAGATTCTTAATTTGAATCCCTATCCTCTTGGTTTGACCCGTTTTTTTATGTTGCAGGAAAGCTTTTCCCTCGCTGAAAAAAATGTCATAACCTCTATCCTCCAACATAGCGACCAAGACCAAGTTCTTATTCACACCTGGAACATGCATAACATCTCTCAACAGAGATGGTTTACCTGACTCCCTCTCAAAGGTAATGGTTCCAATTTCGGTCGCAGTGTATCTACCATCGTCGCCCATCTCTATATCCATTTGGAGATCCTTCTCCTCCAAGTCACTAAACAACTCCTTGTCTCCCATCATATGGAAGGAAGCACCACTATCAAGATAACACACCAATCCCATTGTGCTTGAAACCAAACATGCGATCAAGGAGAAATCAAGTTCAAATTGTGAGGCTAAGGCCTCACCCGCTGCAGCTCCAACAACCTTATTTTTCTTCTTTTTCTATGGGCAGTTAGTGGTGAGATGCCCATGTTCGTGACAGTGAAAACACTTCACTTTGGACAAATCCATCTTATTTCCTTTAGCCTCACATTTTTTATGGGATTTATTCCCCTTCACTCTCCTTGCTTTTGCAGCCAAAGCACAATTATCTTCATCGTCATTCTTCGATGAAGAGCCATCCCTGGTATTCTGCCTTATCTCCTCCTGCACAAGATCCGACCAAAGCCGCTCCCAATCCGACAGTTTCTCTCGTCCATTGATAGAGTCTTCATAGCTTTGCCAACTCTTAGGAAGCCCAAGGAGAGCCAAGCTAACCAAGTCATCATCCACAACTGTAATTCCCACACTTCCCAACTCTTCCCTGCATTGGACAAACTTCATGAGATATTTTGGAATATTGTCGCCCTTCTCCATTTTGATTTTTCTGAGCTTATCTTTCAGTGCCAACTTCCTATGGTCACTGCTGCTTTGGAAAATATCTGTCAAAGCCTTCCACATTTCAAATGGAGTGGCTTTCCCATGAAGGCTTGACACAATCTGGTCTTTCACACCTTCCAACATAATTATTCTTGTCTTCGCTACCTTATTTTTCCATGCGTCAAGTAATGAAACATCACTAGAAGTAGGCTTAGGAATATCGTTATCAATGAAATCCTTTAGTCCATTATCTTCAAGCACCGCCTCCATCCTATCCTTCCAAGCTATGTAATTCGAGCTACCCTCAAGGGAATAATCCAATCGCAACCCATTGAAAGACATTTCAATGAATACTCAACTGTCGCACCAAGAAATTTCTGCTGCAAATTCGAATTTTCCACCAGCACAAAACTCAGTACCTCTTCACAATTGAAATCTACAATGATTAACACTGCTTCGATACCATGTAGAAAATTATTAATATTGATGTATTAACAGATTCTCCTGATCTAACAAATTAATAATATGTTAAATACATAATCCTTCCACTTAATTCTTTGTGGAAATTAAGTCGCCAATTGCAAAAGTCATGAAGAAAATCAATCACACATAAACATAGTTGTTTAATGGGAAATATTAAAGCTAAAAACCCCAACTATCATATATTATGTATATAAATGGAATCGTGTAATAATCTCATACAAAGCTTAGTAAATCAAGCTCTCAATACAATCAACAATCATTACACATTGTCATGCAAAAATTTGCATATCTATGCACCAATTTCTTGCCTCCTGACAGCCTGCTTCCACTGCGCAATCCCTGCTGAAGAAGACCCCGGAATGAATTCGAATTGGCCTTGCCTTGAATTCACAATCCTCATTGGCATCTCCAATATGTGTCAGATGAATTGAATGCATCACTATAGTCACAACAGATAGGCCATCTCACTCTTTCACCTATCTCTCCACTGGAAGTGACATGCAAGTAGTTAACTACTATATTTGTTTAGTTGCAAGTGAGTCCCTAGTTATGAATTAATTAAATAATTAATTCACTCAACTCTCACTAGTGTATCTTTCAGTTAGACTAGATACAACTAGCTCAACTGAGTTTAACTCACTTAAATGAGTTAAACTAAATAACAACTCATGTAACTACTCTTCCAACTCTGTCATAACTTTGCCACTTCAGTTCTAACCGATTCCTCCATGCATGAGTCACAAACAAACCCTAGGAATTGCGTAATTCCTTCAGCCTATTGATTTGCCAAATATGTTCATTGAAATAAAGTGCTCCAAGAGAATAAGTTGATATTTATTGTCGGATTATTATTAAGGGCTAATGATAATCGACATGCACCTATTTTTAGATTGATGATCTATATATAGACTTCGCCCAATATTCTAAATATATAATTTCATCTATTTTTCACATTTGATCAACCATCTACAAATAGCATCCTACAACTTATATAATATTCTCACCATGTCTAAAAATAGACATACACCTAAAAATAGCCTGTGGGCCCCACTTAGTAAAGGTGCTTACTTTTCACTAAGCTCATCATCTTGTTGAATCTCAACAGTTGATGGGTCAAAAAAAATCAATGGCCCATTTATCAAAAGCTTGCAAATTCACTTGTGGGTGCAGGGGCATTTCATCTCTGTGTGATGGTCTCCCCGTCCTTTGACATACATCACAAGCACGTCAATACTCATGTGTGTCACTGTGCACCGTGGGCCACCACAACATAGCCCGTAAAATATTTTGTGCAATTACTTTCCCTGCATAGCGACCTCCTGCAATTCCTTCATGAACCTTAGATAATATAACCTTTCTTTCAAATTCAAACACATACCTTCTTAGGACTTCATCTGCGCCCATTTTATACATTTTTCCAACCATAAAAGTAAAATCAGATGCACACGTGACCAAATATTTCTTCTATATAGCGTATATTTCGTGGGTGCACTTCTAGTGGTAAAAACATGAATAATATCTACAAAGTGATCATTGAATTCTTTAAGGGAAAATAGTTGCACGTCTAGTATGTTGTCTTCCAAGCTAGTTGGCTCTTCTCCACTTTCAATGCATGACAGATGGTTTGGCCCAAAATTTAGTCTCCCAGGTTTCAAAATTACTTCAAAGTCACAATCTTGAAATAAAAACAACCATATACAGATCTCCCCCCCCCCCCAACATAGGATTTTTGACCAGGTGCTTTAGAGTAGAGTGGCCAATAAACACCTTAAAATGGCCTCCCAACAAATAGTGGCGGAAATTCTACAGTGCGTAGACCATAGCTAGTCCTTCCCTCTTCGTGGTCGAGTAGTTACACTTCACACTTGAAAATTTCCTTCTTGCAAATGCAATAGGGCGGTCAATATCCCCGACCTGGCTATGCTAAGAAAACTCCCAACGCGATGCAATAAGCATCGACATGTACATGGAATTCCTTTGTCGAGTATGGAAAGACCAATATGGGTGCAGTGACCATCTTCTCCTTAAGAAATTCAAAGCTCTTCTAGCAGTCCACGTCCCAGTAAAATGAGGCATCCTTCTTCAAAAAATTCTCCATGGGCATAGTGATCAACGCGTAGCCTTGAATAAACTTCCCGTAGTACCTTGTATGCCCCAAAATTGAGCACAATTGTTTTATATTTTCAGGAACTTCCAGGTTAAGAATAATAGTGATATTTGATGGATCCACCATCAATCCTTGTTGGAAAACAATATGACCTAGAAATATCCTGAATGGGACGCAGAATATAAATTTTTTCATATTGAGCGAGATCTAATACTTATGGCAAGTATCCAACATCAGGCGGAGGCTCAACACATGCTTCTTCAATAATCCACATATAGTCCAGTCATAAAAGTATACTTCTAATAATTTATTGTTGTATTCTCAGAACGCAACTACTACCACGCGTGAGAAGATAGTTGGCGCATTCTTCAGACCGAATGACATGACTATGTACTGAAAGGATCCTCACTCTGTCACAAGGTTTTATTTCTTTAGTATTCTAACACGATTGTTATCTGGTGGTATCCTAAGAAACCATCCGTGAATGAGTAAACCTCCTGCCCTCACACATTCTCTAGTATTTCATCAGAAAATGGGGTCGGGAATGGGTCATGTACACAAGCATCATTCAATTTACGTAGATCCACACAAATCCTTATTTCTCCCTTGGTTTTCTTACTGTGCACCACCATAGGAGTTACCCAATATGATTCTTCCACTGGTTCTATGATCCCTGCAACAACCATTTCCTCCAATTCCTCTTTGACCTTTTGATTGTATTTTAGATTCAACCTATATGGGTGCTGCCTCAGAGGTCGCGCATCTAGTTTCAAGGTGATCCTCATTACCCCTAGATCTCCTAAAATCCCCTTCAGCTCAGAAAATTTCATCTATTGATATTGAGTCAATAGCTCGACTACTTTACCCACCGTATCATCATCCTAGTAGTCCCCTATATTTTCTAATTTTGGTTGTTCCTTTGAGCCAATATTGACTTGCCGAATCTTCAGAGGCTTAGTTATGTATAGTGACTCAGTCGTACACCCAACTACTATGTTTTTTCCTTAAGACTCGGGGATCATAATGTTCCATAGGTATTCCTCATTATATTCGATTGAAAATTTTTGACAGTTAGCGATTTCCTTCATCTGCGCATCCCATTCTAGCAATGCTCGCTCAACCGATGGTTTTTTGGTGTTAAAGATGACTTCCTGAATATCATGTAGTGCCTCATCCAAGCATTTGAACCCACTTTCAAAACTAAAGTTCTAGATAAAAATTTCTATCAACACAGTCCATTCAGTGTTTCCTCTTCATAGCTCAGTTTTGAGGTATTTGTCCATAGGAACCTTCCCCAAAGTGTGGATGAATATATGCACCCATTCTAGCTTCAGTTCTTTTCCCCAAGCTTCATTCCATCTAGCCAAATGTTTGCTCAGACTGCCTTCTCTGGAATAGTTCTCTCCCATTCTAGTATTTGGATGCTCAAATCAGAGGTGCATCATGCTGGTGCATTCTCCCCAGTTAGCCAAGTTACCCTTGTGCGTCTCCCACAAATGTGATGGGGTTGACCACAACGCTATATCAAATGCATGGAACCGTTGTGATATTGGGAAAAAAAATCAAGTTATTATAAAAATAGACTAAAATTACTCAGACCATCATAATAAGGCAAATCTCGTACCTCTAATGATATGCACCAAAGATCGTTTGTCACCCCATTGCACTGTAGTGCAGAGACTTCATGCAATCGGTTCTGCCAGTTCTCTAGTTCCTCATCTGAATCTGAAAAGCAGAAGCTATCCTTATACCAATTTAGTCTTCCATCCGTTGTAGGGTTGATCCAGTATTCATCCCATGTAGTCAACTTATAGATATGATCAGAATCATCATCTGTGCACACCGGCTCTGTATATATTTCTCCTTTTGCAGGGTCTAGGGGGACCAAACCCCTGGTTCCATTACTTTAAAATACCATAATTTTGCGCTTAAGGTTTATGATTCCACCCATATCGATAGCCTAATCCAAACCTAATAGAATAGGATAGGGGTTGGTATCATCAACAATACATATAACTTCAAAGTCTTCGAGGACCCTTACTCCTTTGATATCCACTACTAACTATGAGAGCCTTTCTAATGGGATAATAGTTTATTGATTTTCCATGCGCAACTGGATAGTGGACCACTCCAAATTAGGTTCCCCCATTCGTTGCCAAGTCTTCTTTGCTAAAACATTTGCATCAGATCCTAGATCTAGAATGACCTGATCCATCTCGTATGCACCATTCTGAGTAGTCAAGTGCATTTCCTGCCGAGTTCTTCTTTTATTCTTATATATATTATTAACAAACTTCTGGTCCATCCAGGGTTTTTATTTCTTTGTGTATTTTTATATTAACGATTGAAGGTTCTAAAATAACTTCTTATTGCACAAAAAATTAATACAAGCATGCAGGAAGGGTTTTATCTCTTCACCTCCTTTAGCCATGTCTATAGGTTTGATTGAAGCTTTAGACGTTGAGGCGCCCACCTTTACGAAACCCTTCATCGCTTCTAAAAATGTTTCCTTTTCTCTCTGTAATTTGAATCCTTCCATTTTTTCAGGTGCTTTTTAGATCGAGAGATCAGTATCAGTCTTTGTCCCTTTTTCTTCATCGACGGCTGCACCACTCCTAGTAACGATATTCACCTTGGTTCTTCTTCGCACTGCTCAACTCTTACCATATGAATTTCGAGTGGGGTTCTGTGTTTTTTTTTCTTGCATTTTTGCAATTAGGATAGGGAAATCTACAATAACATGATCAAATTGTATACAATACATGCAATACTGTTGTGTTGGGTTTAGACAGCCACGCGCGTAATGATGCACATTTCCACAATTATAGCAGATGAGATGTCCCCTTCCTAGACCAACTCCTCCTTCTCTTCCTCGTCCTCTAATTTGGAATCCACCATGCCCAGACGGGGATGCTGGTGAGGTTGGTTCAGTGTGCATCCTATATAGGTTAGCTTGGCCAATCATCAAATCAAAGCTACTATAGTGCTGCTCAGCATGTCCCACCGATGAGAAAAATTTGCAGAAAGGTTTCTTAAGCTCAGGGATATATTTACAAATCCTCAGGCAGAAGTCTGTCATGTGCATACCCATTACATGACAAATTGTGCACCATAACATAGGAGTCACACTTGTTCCTGCCTCACTCTTCAGCAAGCTTGGTCCTCCGGTTGTTAGATAGTCATGAGTACAGTGCATTGATCCTTGTGATGCCCGAAAAATTTACAGTGTATAAACCATACATCTGTCCATACTTCCTTTCCTTTATCCTTGCATAGACTCTGTATTTCGAAGTGCATTGCCTTTAACTGGATTTGGATATTTTTGGCCCCAATCTACGTAGCTGGTACCAGCGAGGATTCTAGCTTCATTGCAATCTCTATAGATTCAGTCTGTGTTGTAATCTTCTGCTCACTTAGGGGCTGGCGCAGATGCGGTAAAAGTGTTGCAATATTCTGCTAAATTAGGGGCTGGAGTAGATGCGGTAGCAACATGGTAGTGAACCACTCTTTGTGTTGCATGTCATCAATAATAAATACTCCACTTCTGATAGTGTGCTTCAACCATTGATCCACGTCCCATACATATTAGTTTAATTCTTGGTGAATATCCTTCAACTCAGTTACACACTAAGAAAATGATTTCAGCTTTTTGAACTGTTCCTTCAATGTGGCCTTTAGATTATCAATAGTTGTTTTGTCGCCACATACCTTATGTGCCAATATAGCACGCGATCTTGAAAAGAAGTATCCATATGTGTTTTATTAACTTCCTCATTATTAATCTATTGTGTTTTCCATATAGTGTTTGTAACAAACCAAAATTGGTCTATGTATTCATTCCCGATACCACGAAAATTAAGTAACTTCATGGGAGTGGCCATGTCTGGTGGTGGAGGTGGAGGTGGAGGTGGAGTGGGTGGCTTGTTAGAGTGAGATGAGTTTGGTAGTGGAGTGGATGGGATTTGAACTATGGCCAATGACCCAAGATCAACCCGATCTTGCAATTCCTCTTCTTCCGAGTGCGCAGATTCACCAGAGCTATTGATTTCAAACTCCTCGTCACTATCAGATTTTACTTTGAGAGGGCTAGAAATAAAATCTTCTTCCACATATACTCTGTAAGTTCTCCCACTGTGCGTAATCGATCCTCTACGAGACATTCACTCCATATGGCTGCACATAGTATCCTATTCACACAATAGAAATTTAAACCATTGTTTCAGAGAGCACATGAACTTACCTGTAGGGCCCTTAAAAATATTTGTTTAGCTTTAGAATATAATACAAATTGATCAATAGAAAATTTAGTCACAAATCCTCCGAGAATGTTATCAATTTAGTGATCGACAGCGCGGGTGATCTTGTTGCTATATTTCTCTAATTGTTGTACCAAATCTAGGGTCCACTGAGTAGTCACGTTGTCCTTTGCGCATATTTGGAATTCAACAAGCCGAGAAAACCACTTGTGAAGCTTGGTCGCAAAGGAAGCAAAGAAAATTTCATGGACCTCTATGTAGATATACCTTTGTCCCTAATATTTGGTAGACAATTTAGAGTTTCTATTTTCTTGGATCACAAAGTCATGTATCTTCTTATCAGGAAAATATTACAGTTCATTCTTTGTTGGGTGCCACATAAAATCTCCCTCAAAATGATCTCGATTGTGGCAATGGAACCATTTGTTGGCTTAAGGGGTCCTGACCCATGTTCAGAATATTTGTGCAACAAACAAAACCCTCCAACTATTGGCCCTTTCGGAAGTGATCTTCTTGCGCAGACCAAAGTCTCACCCGAAGGAATATGGGGGGGTGATAGAACCAGGTTTCCACACAATAAGGGGGAATTTTATGTGGTATACCTAGTCAGGATTACTGCAGATAATATAACATATTTTCGCACGCATAGTTAATGGTAACATCTCTAATCCTTTCATAGATTATCACATACTACTTGAGATAAGTTCGTGCACCGTAGTTAATTGTACTTCATTCATGTCTACTTATATAACATAGAATAATACTTGCACATAGATGTAATTAACCATTTATAGAATTAAATACACAACAAAACAGATTCATATCTACAGCGGATAATAGATAATCTAAGACAATAAATTACATAAGAATGTGAGTTCTCCAAAAATTACTTCTTTATTAAGGGATTTGCAATTTAGTACAATATATCTTTTTGCGCACACAGCAACAAAGTCTGCACACAGCTCAAGACTTAGGTCTTTGCGCACACAACCAATAGAAGCCTTTCTACCCAGATAAAGCCTAGACTAACAAAAACGCATAACAAAACTGATCCAAGATTTCATTCATCCATTCTTGTCCTTCCTCACTTGAATCTTACATATTTATATTATAAAAAACGTGCGCATACCATGGTCTCAAACTAGGGATTTTCCATTTAACCCTTTACAATAATTAGGGGACTTTGACCTGTCGCAAAGCCCCTTTGACCATCTGCGCGCAACGAATACAACAAAACTTAAACAAAACTAACCCAAAAAAGTACCCCAGGGGGCCATGATCAAACAACTACCATTTACAGGAAGCTTGTGGGTTCACTTATGTACTTGGCGAACACATGAACAAACATGTGTTATATGGTTAACCAACTTAGTCAATCAACGGTTACGCCAACCAAGTTCTATTGGAAGGAAACCAATCATGTGTTGAGATACCTCAAAGCCACCACTTAATTTGGTCTTTATTACATCAAGACAAAGGGAAAGATGTTTCAAGGCTTCAAAAATTCATATTGGGCAGGGATTCCATACAACAAGAAGGGAACATCGAGAAAAATCTTCAGTATTGGGTAAACAACAATTTCTTGGTACAATAGGTGTTGGGAAAAATACTGAGAGGGGGGGGGGGTGAATCAGTATTTAGAGCTTACTGAAAAGATTTTAACTTTTTCCTTTACATAATTACATACGCGGCTTTGATGAACCCAACTCGCGTATACACACATATAATAAAAGAAACTAGTGTATATTGATATAATTTTGCAGATTATAAATTTTTTTTAGGAACAATCTTTAAGTTAGTTTACTAGTCATGCATCCGTTAGATAATCAGTAATTATGTGCAGTAACAGTAGTATAAATCATCATACAAGAGCAACACACATGAACAAAAATATTTAAGGTGGAAACCCAATTCAAGATAAAACCACCGTTGTTGTCGTCTCTGTCTTCAATATTTATTATATGGAAAACTGTTTACAATTTTGTACTAGTGCAGACTCATATTAATATGCAAGCATCTGCCTGCAGAAGGCTACAACCTTCTCTCATTTTCCAGTTGCTACTGGAAGGGAGGTACGAACCCCTAATCCTGTTTACTAGCCACTACTGGAAGAGAGCTTCAATCCCCTGGTCAGAATACTAGCTTCTACTAGCAGGAAGCTTCTACTTCCATACTGAAGGCTTCAACCCTCAGAACCACTGCAGACCACGTTTCATCAATTTTTATACTGGATCAAATAGCAAGGACTCATACTGACATCACTAAGGACTCATACTTACATCAATGATCCAACCAAGTGGAATTACAAATTTGACTATTTATGACCAAAACCAAAGAATTTCAAACATGAGATCATGACACAACAACCAATCAGAATGCCAAAAATGCATCCTTTTTCACAAGACAAGTGCTCCCCCTTAGCTTTTCCATCCTGAACATCTTCAAAAACCAAATCATCAAAGCATATTCATCAAGGAGAAAAATATCAAAGAATGATACAGAAAGATGAATATTGAAACAACAACAGAGATTACCCAACATCACCACAATTGTTTTGAAATGCTGACCAAGAGAAATTTTGTCAACAAAGCCCATACACAGTTTTGTGCACCAAAAATCACGTATATGCATGATTCTCCTTTATGAAACCCACATATCGAATTTAATATTATGAAATTAAGAAGATTTTATCAAAGAGGCAAAGACAACTCCCAACTTCTGTCTGAGATATTTGAATGCTTCTCGAGGAAGAGGTTTAGTAAATATATCAACAATTTGTTCTTTGGAGGGAACATACTCCAATTTAACCATTTTTTTAAGCACTTGTTCATGTAGGAAGTGATACTTGATAGGAATGTGCTTGGTCTTGGGATGCATAACAGGAGTCTTTGAGATACTAATGGCACTTGTATTATAAAAAAAAATGGATATGGGAGGTGAAAATTTGATTTGAATATCTTGTAAAGTCTGCATCATCCAGAGTATTTGTGTACAACATGATGCATGAGCCACATATTCTGCTTCTTCTCTAGATAAGGTAATATAATTTTGTTTCTTGTTGAACCAAGATACTAATCAGGGCCCCATATAGAATGCACCACCACTAGTGCTTTTTCGATCATCAACATTTCCAGCCCAATCTGCATATGTGTAAGCATGAAGAGTGAGATCAACATTATTTGGATACCATAGACCATAGCCTTGAGTCCCTTGTAGATATTTGAATATTATTTTTACAGTCTGTAGGTGAGACTCTTTTGGATTAGCTTGGAATCATCCAACAATCCCAACTGCATGCATAATGTCTAGTCTTGTCCCGGTTAGATAAAGCAAACTTCCAATGATGGATCTATATTATGGTTGATTCACCATGGGAGAATCATCATGAGAACTAAGGTTACATCCAGTTACCATTGGCATACTCACAAGTTTGTAGTCCTCCATTCCATACTTCTTTATAATTTTCTTAAGATATTTTGCTTGTGATAAAAATATGCCATTTGTTGCCTGTTGTGCTTGTAAGCCAAGAAAAAACGTTAGTTCCCCAAGTAAAGACATTTCAAATTCTTACTGCATAAAAAAAGTGAATTTCTGACTCATGGACTCTTCAATACTCCCAAAATGATTTCATCAACATATACAACTACTATCAATAGTTTATCATTTTCAATTTTGTGTATAAGTTGCTATTAGCAGATCCCTTTGAAAAACCTTTTTGGTGAAGATTTTTGTCAAGATGATAGTACCATGCCCTTGGAGCTTGTTTGAGACAATATAAAGATTTTTTAAGTTTGCAAACAAGTTTTCATAATTTCCCAAAATGAATCCTTCTGGTTGTTCAATATAAACTTCTTCTAAATCACCATTGAGGAAAGAAGATTTAACATCCATTTGATAAAATTTGAGT
Organism: Pinus albicaulis; assembly: GCA_034641835.2. Classification (NCBI taxonomy): domain Eukaryota; kingdom Viridiplantae; phylum Streptophyta; class Pinopsida; order Pinales; family Pinaceae; genus Pinus; species Pinus albicaulis. The sequence continues at coordinate 1,074,220,944 of CM076574.1, forward strand.
TGTTGAAAGCTTGAAAAGGCAAGAAACATTCTTATGGCTTCAAGTCTAGCTACAAGAGCAAATGTTTCTTCAAAGTCTATACCTTCTTGTTGAGCATACCCTTTACAAACGAGTCTAGATTTGTTTCTAATAACATCTCTGTTTTCATTTAACTTGTTTTTAAATATCCATTTTGTTCCAATAATATTTTTATCATAAGGTCTTGGAACCAATTCCCAAGTATGATTCTTTTCAATCTGATCAGGTTCTTCATTCATGGCTTGATCCAAAATTCATATTTTCTAGCTTGATTGACATTCTATGGTTCAATAGTGGATAGAAATGCTAGATAACTAGGAGATCCTACAAGAGTTCTTCTTGTTTGGACACCTGATCCCTTTTCTCCCAAAATTTGAGATTTTGGATGATTCTTTTTAACATACCTGGATGGAGCCTTTTCAGATAGATCTTCTTCTAGAGCTTCATTGGGTTCAACTTCCATGTTGTTGCTATTTGATGTAGGAGGACATAGATCATCATTATCTTCAGTTGTTGTTGGTATTTCCCCTTTTGGAGCTGAGAGAGACTCATCAATTACAACATAAATGCATTCAACAATCTTTTGAAGTCTTTTATTGTAACATTTATATGCTTTACTTCTAGAAGAATAGCCAATAAATATTCTTTCATTTTCTCTAGGTTCAAACTTACCAAGTTTTTTGTCATTGTTCTTGATAAAGAATTTGCTTCCAAACACTCTAAAATGTTTTACAGTTGCAAGATTACCATACCAGAGCTCATAAGGAGTTTTATCACTGTTCACACGAACATGAGCCTTGTTAAGAATATTTACTGCGGTATGTGCTACTTCTCCCCAAAAGGTATCAGGTGTTCCAGAATCATCAAGCAAAGCACGAGCCATTTGTTGAACTGTTCTATTCATTCTTTCCGCCACGCCATTTTGTTGTTGGGTTCCAACTATAGAAAATTGTCATTTTATGCCATGTTGTTCACAGAAATCAAAGAATTCAATTGATACATATTCCCCTCCTCGGTCAGATCTAAAAAAAATTATTTTTAGATCTAATTCATTTTCAACTAGGGCGTTGAACATCTAAAAATTTTCAAGTGCTTCATCTTTGTGTTTTATTAACCCAGTCCAACACATTCTAGAGAATTCATCAATAAATATAATATAGCATTGTTCTCCATGGGGTGAATTTTTCCTCATAGGTCCACATATGTCAATATGTATGAGTTCAAGAGGCTTACTTGATGATCATTCTTTGGCATTGAATTGTACTCTGGTTTGCTTACCGAATTGTCAAGATTTGCATATGGTACTTTCAGGTAGAGTGATACTGGGAAGATCACGAACCGCCTTGAGTGTGCTTGATTTGCTGATTTGAGAGAAACTCAAATGCCCCAATATTTTGTGGCATAACCAATTTTCTGAATATTTACCCAAGTAACATTGTTCTTTGCAACCTTTCAATACATACAGATTGCTCGGTGTTCTAGTTCCTTTAATTACCGTTTTTCCTGTGTCAATTTCACGTACCACACATTCTTTTGAACTAAAGACAACTTCATTTCCTTGATCACACATTTGACTCACACTTAACAGGTTATGTTTTAATCCATCCACATACATAACATTGTTACCTTTTACTTTTTCCTTAGAAAAACATAACCTTTTCCTTTAATGACAGTAGGAGTATCATTTCCAAAGGTAACATTATTTTCTTTTTCTAGAGAATTATATGCAAGGAGTTTATTTCTATTACCTGTCATTTGTTTTGAGCATCCGCTATCAATGTACCATTGATTTTCTTCCCCTTCCGCAAATAATGCTATGCCACAATTCTTAGCATGTAAGTCCTTCTTTCTCCATACCTTGGAATTTGTAGGTACATGCTTTTTTGGTCGGAGTTTTCTCCTGCATTCAGATTCTCCATGACCAAATTTATTGCAATAAGCACATTAAATTTCATTTTGAAGAGGAGAAAAGTTGTTATAATTATTATTATTTATTCCAGTCTCATATCTTTGCTTTCTTGCTTCTCTGGTCATGATGGTTTTGTATACAACACATTGAACAAATTTATGACCAAAATTATGACATGAGAAACATTGCCCATTAAAGAAGAAATTTCTGCGATCATGAAACCTTCTATTTGTGTTTACTTGTAGATTGTTGTTTCTCTTTTTGATATTTTTTCTATTATTGAAGTGGTCATGCTTTACCTATGAAGTTTTTTTGTTTTCTTCCTGAGTGACAGAATGTTGTAGGTTGGCTTTAGCTGCATTTAGATAGCTTGGTGCTGAATACTGAGAGGATTCTCCAATATATCCAAGACCTGTATTTACAAAAGGAGAGCGTTGAACCTTGATAATTTCATCTAAGGTTTCAGTTCCTTTAGCAAATCTAAGATTTAAAGTTTTCTCTTTCTCAATTTCCTTTCTTAGACTTACTATTTCACATTCTAATTTCTCATTGTGCTTCTCCTTTTCTATAAGCTGATTCTTTAGAGTATCTATGGTAATTTTTTTTTCTTCCAAAAATATTTTGAGCTGATTAATTTCTTCAAGAAAACCATTTTCTTCTAGTGAATCCATAAAGGTATCTTTAGCGTCACTAGAATATTTTTCAAAATCCATGAGTAGTCTAACATCTTGATCAGGTTCTCCTTCTTCACTATTTGATAGCCCATCACTATCTTCATGAGTATAATAACTTTTTCTATTGATAAACCGATTCTTATTTACTTTTGCCACTTCCTTTCATTTTTCATGTTTTTCTTTATGAGGACACTTAGCAGCATAATGACCAACTCTTCCACAAGAAAAACATTTAAAAGGAAGCTTACCTCTGAATCTTCCAGTGCCAAGTTGTAGCTTCTTTACAAAATTTATCTCATCTTCTTCTGAAACGTACCCTGATCCTTCTTGTTCTTCTACTTCTTTTCCTTTTGTAGTAGCTCTAAAGACAACTTCTTTGACTTCATATGGACCTCCTTTTCTCATTTCAAAAGCATTCAAAATACCATGAAGTTGAAAAATAGTAAGAGTTTGTAGATCATTAGGGGAATTTTGAGGTCTAAAATGGGCCTCCTAAGGAAATTATAAAATAATAGTGGAAAAAATCAAATAATATTTGATGACATCATCAAATTTTAGAGGGAAAAATGGAAAAACTACTTTTTCAACTCATATTTTCAACTTATCTCCCAAAGTTTTTACTCAAATTTCGAGCAGGAGTACTCGTTGGATGCGAAATTTAATTCCCCATCCAAGGAGTACCCATGTTTCATACTTTCGATGGGTCCTACTACACGAAAAATGAGAAATACATAAAAAAACGTGATTACAATCACGTTTTTTTATGTATTCTCATGTTTCGTGTAGTAGAGTTCATCGAAAGTATGCAACATGGGTACTCCTTGGATGAGGAATTAAATTTTTCATCCAACGAGTACTCTCGCTCGAAATTTGAGTAAAAATTTTGGGAGATGAGTTGAAAATACGAGTTGAAAAAGCAGTTTTATTATTTTATTATTTTTTAATATTTTTACCCTTTTATTTAAAAAATGGTGAATCATCCCCCATGGTTGACATCATCATCTTGAATCCTATTGGTTATTATAAAGTTTATTTTTGTTGTACATTTTTCTTATGAGGCCCATTTTAGACCTCAAAATTCCCCTAATGCCTGCTTCTCTTCAATAACAAACACTTTTGATTCAAATTTGGGAGTTAGAGATCTTAAAACCTTTTCTACCAGAGTAGTGTCAGATATGGTTTCACCCAGATTTCCCATATGATTTACAATATCATCTAGAGGTAAAAAGAAACTGGCAATGCTTTCCTCATTATGTATCTTGAGATTTTCATATTGAATTCTGAGAGTTTGGAGTTTAGCACTTTTTACCTTGGTATCACCTTCATAGTTTAGAATTATTTTGTCCCATATCTCCTTTGCTATATTCAACTGCATGAATTTGACAAATTCTGATTCAGTCAAACTTCCCAATAATGCATTGACCTCATTTGCATTGGTTTCATATTTCTTTCTTTCTGCTGCATCTATTGGAACTAATGCTAGATATTGATAACCTCCTTCAACTATATCCTGTACATCTTCTCTAAGAGACTAAATATAGGATCTTTTCCTTGTCTTCCAGAAGAATAATTTGTTTCCATTGAAGAGAGGAGGCCTGATAGATGTTGTCCCATCTTGATTGCTCATCTGAGCTGATCTTTCTTCTAATGATTAAGCTTCTTTAGAAGAACCTTCTCTGATACCAATTGTTGGGAAAAACAATGAGAGGGGGGGGGGTGGTGAATCAGTATTTATAGCTTACTGAAAATATTTAAAAAATTTCCTTTACAAAATTCCATATGCGGCTTTGATGAACCCAAATCGCGTATACACGCACATATAATAAAAGAAACTAGCGTATACTGATATAAATTGCAAATTAGAAAAAAATTTCATGAACAATATTTAAGTCAGTTTACCAATCATGAGTTTGTTAGATAATCAGTAATTATGTGCAGTAACAATAATATAAATCATCATACCAGAGCAACACACATGAACACCAATATTTAAGGTGGAAACCCAATTCGGGAGAAAACCACCGCTTTTGTCGTCTTTGTCTTCAATATTTATTATATGGAAAAATGTTTACAATTTTGTATTGGTGCAGACTCATATCAGTATGCAGGCATCTACCTGCAGAAGGCTACAACCTTCTCTCATTTTCCAGTTGCTACTGGAAGGGAGCTACGACCCCCTAATCTCATTTACTAGCCACTACTAGAAGGGAGCTTCAATCCCCTGATCAGAACACTAGCTTCAACTGGCAGAAATCTTCTACTTCCATACTGAAGGCTTCAACCCTCAGAACCACTGCAGACCACGTTTCATCAAATTTTTTACTGGATCAGACAACATCAACACAACTCTTCATAAACATCAACATCCATAAACTTTATCCAATACTTCAATCAAAACAGTGAGACCACTGTAACTAGAACTCATAAATAACCCAGACTTTAGAATAAATATGCAGATACAAAATTAACCCTGAACATTCATTAACTTAAAATGCATACGCTACTTCGCTTCAATGAACATGCGTGTATACAAACTTTCCTCCACACCAACCTGCGTATAGCTTTGTGAATATTGTTTTTCAGAATGTATTCAGTCTCAGATCCAGATCTAAGGCTTTCAGTCAGATATATTTAGAAATGAAAAACCTTTCATCAGTTAGTCACCATCAACCATGTTTATTCTCTCATTGATCGGATTTGTACCTAATCAACTTATCAGCATATACAGTATTGAAACAACCCAGATCTATAAGAAGAATTCATTGACAGGCAACAGACAAGTAGCAGGAATAACAAAAAAATCTCTGCAATAAGCTTCAGAAAACCCTAACTGCCATGCGCACCTCTTCTGAAGCAAGCCCGCGTATATACACGCTTTTACTGAGATGAAATAGCATATAGATATGTAAATATAAAATTTGCAAAATGAACTAGATCCATAGACCTTACCCAAATTTCTTCACTTGACTTCAGAAAACTTGCGCCAAGTCATAGATCTAATCATCTCTTCAATGGATCACACAACATCATAGTCATTTCATATCTAAAGATCCTAAACCATCATTGTATCCATGGGTGCATCATAGATTCAGATCTATCAATTAAAATAGAGTTCATCTCATACAAATATACCTTAGAGAAAATTATTCAGTTACAGCCATTACTCATGCACACCTTGCACTATGATCTTCTTCTCCTTATATAGATTTAGCCTTTATCAATACCATGAGTCAAAACCACAAAAATGTCGATGGTATTATTTGGAAGGAATCAAATATACGACACAACGCTCAAAACTGTGGGCTAATACCATGGTAATGCCTCTTGGTATTATAATTTTAGAGCGCAAAAGGCATACGTGACTTGGATCGTCCTTATCCGCATGGATACACTACTTCTCTTTATAAAAACTACGTATTTACTAATTTTTAATGTATACGCAGGTTTATTTCATAAAAGTAGGATATAAATTGCATCCATACGTGGGTTTCCTTCATAAAACCCGCGTATACATTGAGAAATATTTCCTATTTCATTTCTCTGGCACTTACTGGAATTCCTTTCTCTGTCACATCTGAAATGACCTGTAGAAACATCATTTGAGCAGTTTTAACACATAGGTTTCTTATCAAGGGGAAACTCATGAATTAGGTTTCCATCAAGAACAACTTCATTAAGTAGGTTGCCATCAGGGAAAAAATATTGTACCATATTTCCAACAATATGAAGCATAGATTAGTTGCACTTGGTTCAGTAGAAGCAGAGTACATGATTGCTAGTCAAGCAACTTGTTAGGAAATATGAATGAGGAAGATCCTTGTTGGGTTGCTTAGTTGACAGATGAATCCTATAGTGATTTACTGTGACAACAAGAGTTTCATGCAACTATTGGTTAATTATTTTTTTCATGATAGGTCCAAGAATATCGACATCTAGTACCACCATCTCAGACATTGTGTGCAGAGGCAGATCATGATGCTAGAGTACATTCCTATAGAGGAATATATTGACGATGGAAATTTCAAGAGGAAAATTTGAGTTCCATAGAGGCATTATCGAGGTATCTAATAATCCCTCTATTGCTGAGAGGGAGTGTTAAAAATGGCACCAAGAAAGATTCTAATTTAATTTTCCCTTGAATTAAATTAGAAGAAAATTGTAATTCCACAACACATGAAAACTTGCATGAGTTAACTAAGTTAATTTGAATTATTTGGTTCAGTTAATTCAATTTTAGGGTCTAACTTGAGTCATGTAGAGTGGATCCTACAAAATAGAAGCCTTGGTTGAGTTTATTTTTAGTTGTAATTAATTAATTCAATTTATTTGAGTTAAAGTCAATTTAACTAGTTCCAACTATTGGAGGAACTAGTGAGAGGTCTAGTAGTGATTTGTCTACTCTATGATCAATCAACTAATTGATGATTCAACCATCAATAACTCGTGCACGTCAGAACTGAGAGTTACTGAGTTGAGATTGGAGTTCAAGGGTAGTGTACTATTAGTTGTATAACCATCCAAATTGTACAGGTGGTGCATGCAGTCAAAGAAATGCCCTAGATGGATTGTGCAGTATTGGATGGGTATTTCTCTAATTAATGGGGGCTAATTACCCAAGGAAAAAACACAAGGAAATAGGGATCTAGGAAGACCGTAAATTGGCTATGTGTTGGCCTAGGCTTGTATAGGAAGCAATGAGACAGACAGAGATAGTGCATAGGTTTCTCTGGTTTGAGAAAACTAGCATTTTAATATTCTCATATTTTTTGACTAATGAAATATACATATAATAGCGTTCTTATCTTCAAATTTCCCTAGGATATTATTCTGTAATGTGTTGATTGAATTATTATGTTGTATTCTTCGTGATTTCACAATTTTTTATTGGTTTCTGAAATTGGTAGAGTAGATCCAAAACTATTTCTTTAGCATATTACAATTAACAGTTTGAATCTACATGGAATTTGTACAGAGTTACCTAAATGGGTTTTATAAAATATTTAGGACTAAATATGGACCCAGAAAAGGTATTAACTATCAAGGAATGGCATATTCCAAGGAATATTCATGAGGCAAGAAGTATTCATGGATTGGCTAGTTTTCATAAATAATATTAGAATTTCATCCATATATGTGAAACTATGGTCAGACCATTAAAAAGGAAAAAAAATATTTTAAATGGATTTTTGTAGCTGACAGAGACTTTGAACTGTTGAAGGAAAAGATAACAAAGAAACTGATTTTAGATCTGCCTGATTTTCAAAACCCTTTCGAGGTTAAGTGTGATGGAAGAAAGATGATCATTGGTCTTGGTCTTAGTCAATAGGATAAACTTTTTACTTATTCTAGCAATAATTTGAATGAAACTAAGAAGAAATACTCCAGATATGACAAAGAATTTTATGCAATGATAGAAGCCCTAAAAAATGGAGGCATTACCTCATGCCTATAGAGTATTCTATATATTGAAGATCATACTTTGTAGTGTATAACCAGTTAGGATAAATTAAATTAGAGGCTTTCCAAATTGTTTGAGTTAATGAAAAGTTTTCCTTTTGTTCTTAAACATATTAGTGAGAATCCTAACAAGGTTTCACATGATTTTAGCAAGAGGTTCTTGGTTTTGAAGTAATTCTAAGTGGGCACTTTGGGATTTGAAAATCTCAAATAAATGTATTAAGAGGACCCAAAATTTAGTGAATGATATGAAGGAAGCGAGAACCCAATACTAAGAGATAGAACTCAGATCAAATATATGGTTCAGGAAGGGTCGTTGTTCAATGGAAGCCAATTGTGCATCTCAAAGGGATCTATGAGAGATAATTTGCTGAACAAAAACATTGTGGAGGAATTGTTGGTCACTTTGGCCATGATAGAAGATATGCTCAAATAATTTATTTTTATTTTTTGCTAGATATAAGGATTGATGTGAAAATTTTTGTTGATAAATGTAGTGTCCATCAATATGTCAAAGGAAAAAAACATAAGGATGGGTTATATCAGCCACAACCCATACCAAATAGACCATGGGAGGCCATTAGTGTGGATTGTGTTCTAGGTTTACATAAAACTAAGAGAAAGAATGATTAAATTTTTATAGTGGTGGACAGGCTCTCAAGGATGTCACACTTTATACCCTATTCAAAAGTAAGTGATGCCACCCATATTGAAAATTTATTTTTTAGATAAATTATGAGACTATATGGGATACTGAGGAGCATAGTTTCAAACTACAACACAAACTTTGTTGGGAAATTTTGGATGAATTTTTGGAAGAATTTTGGGATGAAAATTTTATATATCTCAACCTATCATCCTCAAATAGATGGATAGAATAAATCATCTAATATAATTTTAGGAAATCCTTTGAGGAGTTTGGTAAAATGATCACAAATATAAGTGGGGTTATGTTTTCCACAAGCTGAATTCTCTTACAACGATTTGACCAATAGAAGCATAGGCAAGAGATCGCTCCAAATTGTATATGTTATTCACCCAGAGGCATTATTAAACTCAACATCTTGGGAAAATAGAAATTTAGAAGTGTTTATGCAGAGGAGGCTTCTACAACAACACAAGGTTTACACGAACAAATTAAAGGATAGCTTCAGGACAAAAGCCAAAAGTACAAGTAAAGAGAAAATCCCAAGAAAATAGTAGTAAATTCCGAGGTTGGGGATATGGTGCTATATCATTTGAGGAAAGAAATATTCCCAATAAATTAATATAACAAATTGAATCTAAAGAAGATAGGACCTTGTAAAATCTTAAATAAATTTTCATCCAATGCTTATGAAATTGAATTTCCACCTGATATTGGAATTTATCCGATATTTAATGTCACAGACATGTATCCTTACAGATAACCTGAAGCAGAAGATGGAAAAAATAAAGAGAAGATTCAATGGAAGAATCGATTACCTACAACTTAGAATATGAAAACGGAGATGATCCTTGACCAAAAGCTTGTCAAAATAATGAGGAATAAGGATCATTGTGAATATTTGGTTGATTGGAAAGCACTCCTTGGAGAAGAAAAAACCTAGATGAATATTAGTAATATCGAGAGGCATTTTAAAATTGTGGAATATCTCATGGACAAGAATCCATGAAAAAATTTTGTTCTTGGGGACTCTGATGTAGGAGAATCCTATTAAATTTTATTTTTTCCCATGAGAGAAAGTTACTTGTATACATTTACTACCTTATATCTATATTTTTTATGCTTATGTGCCCTTTATGGGACAATTTCACCTATATATTTTTTTATGCTTATCTATCCCTTATGGGACAACTGCACTAGTTAAGTAGTAGAGGACTTCTACAGAAAGCATAGATGTAACTTCGGCTAAAGCGCTTTTGGAAAGTAACATCCCCATTCCATTTGATATTATCCTTGATATAAGCCCTATTCATGTCCTATACTATATATATTTACTAACAAATATTTGTCCTAATGTTTCCAATTATTGAGATATATTTTATTCCTATAAATATAACAAGATGGTGATGGAATGATGTGAGTGTGGGAAACCTATCATGATGAGAATTATCTCACCTAAGATTTGTGTTACTATTTCCATTTATCATATTTAATATTTTATCTTGGTATTAGAATAAGGGGTAAAATATTTGTAGAGTCTTGATTGATGGTTGTTTGGAGTGTATGTGAAATAGTGTTGTCGTTGCGTGATGAAGTGGAGCATAGTGTGAGTGCATGTGGAGAAGTGAATTTTTTTTGTGAAATATTTTGAAACTATTGTCTATTGGAGCCAATTATGAATGGAGTTGTGTAAACATTAGGTCCTACTGGATCTCTACCAACCTAGGTTGGATTTTTGAGATGCTCTAGATCCCTAAATTCATGACACCCTCTAAATTAACGATTAGATTAGGAAAGCAGGAATTGTACATTGAGTCAATTGTTGTGTGCCGAAAATTGTGCCAACCGTCATGTCGAAGTTGTTGCAAAACCAAGTAATTTGTAGCTATTTCAAGGTGAAGGAGAATTGGGGTATTAAGGATGTTACAGTAAAAAATTCTAATGTGTGGGATTTTGTGTAAGTTACAAGTTTCCGAATTGATTTTATTTTGGATTCTTCAAGTCATGCAAGTTATGGGATTGTTACATGTGAGATTATGTTGAGGTGTTTCAAGTTACATGAAGGAGAAAAGGAGTCAAGTCATTATGCATCTAGAGCAAGTTATAGGAGAGTTATATTTAAACATGCTTTATCTCTTGGAGATTCTAGCTCGTTCCAAAGATTTAGTGTTCTAAAATTATTTTCATAGCCAAAATTGTTCTCTTTGAAACCCGTATATTTTAAATTCAACTTTGGATATGGTGAACCAACTTATTTTGTTGACTGGAATTGTCAACTTTGGTGAAGGTACCAATTTTGTCTTATGGTCAAAGTGTTAAAAAAAGAGTGGATCAATTGATGTTGGAATCAGTGGTAGGAATGCATTGATACACATATATCTTATTGATCCTTTCAACAAAAAAGGTCAAGTTGACAACATCACCTAGCTTTGAGAAGGTAATTTCTTGTGGGAATTAGTTTTTTTTTAAAGGTGTGCTTAATGACTAATTATTTTGAAAGAAGAGTCTTATTTAAAAAAAATTAAACAAGTTAGATGGGTCCAAATACTTGAATCATAAGTTCAATATTTAGAACTTGATGCGAGGGACACATGTTTGGCTCATTGTATCTAGGAAACAAGCCAAAATTGAAGCTCCCACAAACTCGATTTAGGATTGGGAGTGTCTTGAAAGAAAACAAAAGGTACTTCTGAAAATGTTCATGAAGAAAAATATTATTCTTCATATTAGTGGCTACAAGAGATCTAGGAAAACATGGTATACCCTTAAAGGCTTGTACGTGTGACAACCCTATCCCACACCCATGTCCAGTGGAATAGGTTATAAGTGAGAATCCAACTCCTCTGGTTGCGTTAGAGGAAGGGGTTACTAAATAATGCATATATTTTTTTTTGTAATCATATACATACATACATATATATAGATATAATTTTTTCAAGTAGTTATTCATTGACAAATAAGTAATAATTATAATGTCTAGGTCTTCCTTCCGACCAAATGCGTCGACAGGTTCGATTAGCTTTTATGTTGGATCCCCGAACAACTTCATTGCAACGCAACACTGTGCCAAACTTTCCCTTTGAGCATGGGTTCAGTTTGGTTTTGGTTGTAGAGGGTTTATGACCGACTAGATCCATACCAATATTTTACCATGGTATTTATGGGTTGTTATCCCTTACTGGCACCACCCCTCCTAAACTTATGTTAAAAACACTCCTCATGTCCTCACATGAGTTATAAAACACCAAAAGTGCCTTGAGGAAACCGATAATCCTCGATGATCTATAGGAAAAGGCCCACCCTTAGGCTTGTAGTTCCATAGACAAAAACACTGTAAAGCTTGTTGAAGACCTCCAGGACTGTTGAAAATGCAAGGTTGAAAGAGCCTCTAATGCAAGGTCACGAGTTACAATAGTTTAAAGAGGAAACCATCCTCACCATCAACATAAGCATCATAAATTTATTTATAGGCACGTAGCGAGTGTATAGATATAAATCCTTCGATACATTTATGCACATGCCATTTCAACAAGCTAGATTTATTGTAACTCTTATTTTGTAATAAAAATATTTCATATGTTGAGTACTTGTAATGATCAATTTTGGTTTGGTCCTATAGGTACTATTTCCAATTCTTAACCTTTAAGCATGTTAATCATTCATGCCACAACAATGAAACTATCAAATATTACAAAGGGATAATAGTTTAGACTAGAGAAGAATCACACTATGTTCAACACATTCATGAGTGCCACTCAATCAAGAACACAATACATATCCATTTCTCATATGCAAACCATTTCAGTCCAAGAGTATAAATACATTCTTAATGAAATCGCAATGCATAAGAACACTTATCTTATAATTTTTTGGGAAATAGAGACAGGAACAAGGAATCTCCACCAAGCCTTAGCCTACTGTAACCAATTTCACTTGCAATTTTCACCCCCGAACTAGATTCCAGATACTGAGGGATTTCTTTAGGCATAAAATACCAACTACCAGCTGAAACAGAGACTCTAGAGGACCTCCTTCCTCTAGCCACCAGACACTCAACAGTCGTATAGAACACAGGGAACCTAGAGGCGAACAACCTCCACCCCAGAGATATCCATTAGGGGAATTTTGAGGTCTAAAATGGGCCTTATAAGGAAATTATAAAATAATAGTGGCAATAATAAAATAAGAATAAATTACTTCATCAAATTTTAGAGGGAAAAAATAAAAAACTATTTCTTCAACTCGTATTTTCAACTTATCTCCCTATGGGTTTACTCAAATTGCGAGTGGAAACACTCGTTGGATGCAGAATTTGATTCCTTATCCAAGGAGTACCCAGAAAGGCTGAATTTCATGGATTACAGTGTTTATATAATGAATACAGGTTTTCCATTGCAAAGGGTGCGGGTCTGTTGGATTAACGGTTATCCAATGGAAATTAATTGCTCAACGGATAACCCCGGAAGCGATTTGATTGGTAACAACTCAGAAATGTGGTAAAATAGTAGTGGCGGAGGTGTCAGGTAGGGACAATGGTAATAGAATTAGGGAGTGGTTTTCATGGGGGGTAGTGGGCGGTTAGTGGTTTAGGCAGGGTGGGGTACAAAGAGTGGAGGGGAGGTCACGTGGTAGTGGGACCAAGTGGAGAAAAAAAAAAATTCGTACCCCCCCGCACCAAAGCAAGGACGGAGAGGGGGGGTCGAAAGTTAATAAGGTTCGTTGATTTGTGAATCGGTGCAGCTACAAGTGATTTAACCACATGCAACAAATAAAATTTGTCGGGTTTCACTTTTTTACTTTGGACCAAAAACTTAGGATAAAACATGTATAGATCATATGTACCCCTTTATGTGCTCAATGCTAAATAGTGAATCTAAAAAATTAGGATAAAGCAATTTTTAATCCTTTTTAAAGCAAAACACTTCTACCTACCCTTTCACACTTAAATTATTTTTGCTAAACTAAAATTTTTTATTTCTTCAAGGGGTGCATTTAAACTAGCAAATCCATATTCCTTTTTTTTTGAAAAATCTATTCTATCCTATCGCTTTTTCCTCCTATTGATTTAGATTAAACAGTTGAATTTGTGTCATTTCCTACCTAACTATTGATTTACCAAGATTAAAGTGTTTGGAAAATCATTATTCTCTAACTTAATTTACAAAAATTCAAAATTGTTCAACCATGATTAAGCTATATGGTTTAAACAAATAGCTAGCCATTGTGGCATTTAAACAAGCTACACACAACCTTATTTAATTTGACAAAAATAAAACTATCTATCAGTAGTGGCATTTGAATTTTCAATAATTTTAGTGTTATTTTCTCTATTTTTTCTTTTGTGGGGTTCTAATTTCATTTTTTATTCTTTTTCAATGTTTCTTTCTTTTCTTCTTTTTCTCTTTATTCATTTTTTTATATATACCCTCATTTAATTTTATTTTTATATATATTTTTGGAAATCATTTACAGATTGAAAATTATTCAGAATATAAGGTTACTGAGATAAATACTCAATCACATTGAGATCCTATAAATTATAGGACCCTGACAGTGGCTCCAGCTGGGGATGGAACTTCTCTATGTGAGGTTCCAAGAACATTTGATCAGTAGCCTTGAGTGTTCCATTTCAACAATTTTTGCACCTGATTTCATTTTGTTGTTGGATTAATTATGGTAGCATATCAATCAAAAGCTTAGGGACTTCTCTGCGGGCTTCAACTTCTGTCAATAGGTTACCTAATAAAAATAATAAAGACAATGATATTCACACTGATTTCATGTAATAAAAATATTTATTGCTAAGAGAAGTAATGCTTCAGCATTCTTCCATTCATAATCCCACCAGGCATTTCTGTTCCATCTAAGTCTTTAAGAAGAAATGCGTTGTGTCCTCTGAAAGCATAAATGATGTAAGGTCCTTTCCAAAGATTATCGAATTTCCCATGTTTTCCTTTGTCCTCTCTTCTAGAATCCCACTTTAAAAATCTGTCACCCAAATTGAGATCATCTACTTTAGTTCTTCTGTCAAATTTCTTTTTGACACTCTCATTGATAACTTGTGTTTTATTGTAGAATTCATCCCTGTATTGCTGCAATTGAATAGTCTGCTTAATCTTCCTTTGAGTGTCATTTGGCTCAACCTGCAATTTCTGAATTATATTCATAACTGGAACTCCCAAAGAGGATGGAAAAACAACATCCATCCAATAAACCAATTGGTATGGTGACATGCAAATTGATTTCTTTGTAGTAAGTCTATCAGCCCAAAGTGAATTAATTAACTTGTTGTGGCATGGATTTTTGTTGTCCTATAACAACTTTTTAATGATGTTGACCAAAATCTTATTTGATGATTCAACTAACCCATTACCCCAAGGGTAATAAGCAGTTGAATTTCCGGAAGTAATATGATATTTATTGCAGAAATCTATCATTTTATTGAATTTAAAGGGTGCAACATTATTTGTAATGAGCTTGCTTGGACAACCAATTCTAGAGAGGATATTGGTTACCATAAATTTAATAATAACAACATCAGTGGATTTATTGGATTTAAAGGCTGCAAAATTATCTGTGATGAGCTTGCTTGGACAACCAATTCTAGAGAGGATATTGGTTTCCATAAATTTAATAATAACAACATCAGTGGCTAATCTGGAAGGTGTGGCTTTAATCCATTTAGTAAATTAATCACTGGATGTGAGAATCCATTTGTGTTGGGAAAAGGATGGTGGATGGATTTCTCCAATGATATACAATCCCCATTTTTAGAAAGGACTTTCAACAGATATGGGCTTTAAAGGTAGAGGCAATAGTTTTATTTTTCCCTCAAATATTTGGCATTTGTAGCAAGAGTTTAATTTTTTATGGACATCGGGGAAAAGGGTAGGCCAGTAAAAACCAACTCTAAGGATTTGTTAGCAGTTGTTTTCTAGTATATATGTCCACCACAATCACCTTCATGGAATTCCTGCATGGTTCTTTCTGCATCATCCCTCAATATACATTTTAGTAAAATACCACCAGCATCTTTCCAATATAAAACATTATTTATGATGCAAAATTTTACTACTTTTATCTTTCTAAATACAGCCTTTGTCTTTTTCAAACCAGGAGGAGAATTTAAATTAAATAAAACAAATATGAGGTCTTCATACCAAGGTGAGGTCAAAAAATCTTCATCGATTTGTGGAGTCACCCACTCCTCTTGATCATCTAATGCATGAAATTTAGACTCGACCATTGATTTGGCTAGTACTTGTCCTTTGATAAGCTTAGTGGGTTTTCTATGTCATACTCAAGAATGATAGCAATCCATTTACCTCTTTTACCATTGGTCCATTTTGATTTAAAATATCCTTGACCACTGAATTTGGTACATAAGACACTATATGGGAATGTAGAATATACACTTTGAAATATTTGATTGCTTTTATTAATGCAAAGGTTTCTTTTTCCATTATGTTATATTTCAATGTTGCATCTCTTAAAGCCTTACTAAAGAATGCAATTCTCCGCGTTCAAATCCTTCATTGTTTTTCTGTAAAAGAATAGCTGCAACGGTGTGTTCAGATGGGAAAGAAAAGATTATAAAATCTTTAGTGAAATCTGGACTGATCAAGACTGGTGCTTTTGCTAATGCTTGTTTGACTTGATCAAATGATTACCTAGCTTCAATGTTCCATATTATTTTTGAATCTCTTTTCATCATATTTGTTATATTTATGAGAAGTTCCTGAAGGTTAGGAATGAATATTCTTAGGAAATTTATCTTGCCAATAAATGATTGAATCTCCTTAATGTTTCTAGGATGATTGATTTTCAATATAGCTTCAATTATAATGGGATCAATTCTAATACCATCTTTAAAAATGATATGACCCAGAAGTTTTCCTTCCTCAATGTCAAAAGGTGTATTCTTAGGATTTAATGAAATTCCAAACCTTCTACATTTTTCAAACACTCTTCTCAGATGTAACAAATGTTTCTCATAAATTTTTGAATAGATAGTAATGTCATCTAAATAGATCACAATAAACCTGCCAATTTCATCATCAAAGGCAATATACATTGCTCTTTGAAATGTGGCTCCAACATTCATCAATCCAAAGGGAATCTTCACATACATGAAGGTACCCCATGGAGTATTGAAAGTTGTTTTATCCTAATCATCAGGATGAACTAAGACTTGGTTGTAGCCTGAGAAACCATCTAATAAAGAAATCCTACTATATCCAACTACCTTCTGTAATATGTGATCCATAATCGACAAAGGGTAGTTGTCTTTTAGGGAGACCTTATTATGATTTCTAAAATCTATGCATAACCTGATTTCTCCTATTTTCTTTCTAGTTTTCCCTATGTTGGACACCCATTTAGAGTACCTAAGAGGAACTATGATTTTAGCACCATACATATTTTTAATTTCTTTCTCAATCGGAGGCATCAGAACTCGATTTGTTCTTCAAATTTTTTTCTTAAATGGTTTCCGATCCTCTTTAATTGGAATTTTATGTTGTATAATACTAGTATCATAAGATTTGAGGTCTTCATAGTGATGAGCTCCATTGTTAGACATATTTGGGGGGGTTAATGGTCACCTTTTTTACTTATTAAATCTATTTTTCTTGCATTTTTACTTTTATTTGGTTTTATGATGCTAGTATAGGTGGTGATTAAGGCTAACATACTCTAAGTGCCTAATATGAGGTTGAGTGAAAAAAATCATGAGTAATTGGCATTATTTTTGAAGATTTTATCATAAAGAGTTGAAGGAGACATCAAGAATAAATTATAGGATGATTTTCCACCCTCCTTAACTCTCGAAGGCAACCAAAGGATCCCCAAGGATTCTCTCTAACAATTTGAATTTCAGAGGAGGCCAAGCAACTCAAAGACCAAAGTGCACTCAATCTATGTTTACTTGGAGTCAAGTGGACTCAATCAATATTTCCAAGTGAGATGTTGGTAGCTGCCCTGTAGAATAAATAGAGTAGAGCTAGATCTAGGAAGGATTAATTCAATTGGGAAAATTTCTGCAATCTATTGAGCTTTTATTATTATTATTGTATGCAGTGATTCAAAATTTCAGAAATGTACAAGAATATTCATTCATGAATTGAGTAGAGTGATTTCATTTTACTGATTTAGGTTATAAAGTGCTAGGTTGTGGGTTAGGGCCCAATCCATGTGACTCAGCCTCTTAGTTGTACTTGTTCTTTTCTTGCTGTCAGTGGATCTACTTCTGATAGTTTCATTGTTGTTTGGTTTTTCTTTCAGTGTGTTGTTGTAGGTTTCATTTGATTGTGATTAATAGAATATAGGAGAAAACTATAAAAGTTGTGAAACAAGACCTCCCTTCTCATCTCTTTCAATAGAGCTCAAGGAGGGTGAACCTTCCCACAGACCCGAAAAAATTGATTTCTATTAACTGTTTCTGAGAATAGAGTAGAGTTGCATTACCATTTTTAGCCTTCCTTTTGTATTGTATTTTCACACATCTCTCTGTTCTTCATACATAGCCTCAATAGAGTTGTTTTCAGGCATAAGAATCAAATTTCCCAGGGAAGTCCATTTGCACCTCCCCGCTTCATCCTCCATCTTTGTTTTTACGCCTCCATCGTTGTTTTTGCACCTCCATTTCCCTCTATTTCTTTTATTGCAGTACCACCCCTTTTCTTCACAAAGCACTTAAAAAATGATAAGAGTTTGACCTTCGCCCTTTCCTCATCGAAACTCCTTCTACCGTACTTCGTTATATCACAAATTTCAAGTCCTCCTGGTCTTCGTTAATACTTCCCACTTCTGAGCTCTGATTGTGATAGTTCATATAACCCTTTCGCCTTACCTTTGCCAATTATCATAAAAATATTCGAAAACATTTGGAAACTGACCTTTTCCCTTTTTCCTTTAAAATACTTACTGAAATTCCTTTCACAAATCGTAATTCGCATTTTCCATTCGAATTTCGTTAACACTTACCACTCCTGATCTCCGATTGCGATAATTATTCGTACTCTGCCACACCGCAATCGAAAATCACATTTTCATTTGGTTCTCGTAACATGTTCCGCTCCCAACACCGATTGTGATATCGTTGTCGTACTCTATCGTCCTCCCTACTACCACATCATCCCGTCGAATTTCGCATTTCATGGCCTTTCTCCCATCGCATTTCGCAATTCGCTCCCACTCCCAAACAACACTTCTGCTACCCCTTTGGATTTGCGATATTGCGATTGTGATATCGCATATCGCACTTCTGTCCTCCAATCGTAATTCGGTCATCGTACTTTTAAAATCCTCCCACTCTAGAGTATTTTTGTGATGTTATAAGTTTTAATAAATTCTAAACCCTCTTTCACTCATCTAAGCCTTGTTTCATGTTGTTAAGCCCTCCATTAGCACCTTTACCCCTTTCTTCTCCAAACTGCAAGAAACACCTCTTCAAATTAGAATTAAGTCATGAATAGCTGCATAGATATAACATAGGATAAGTAGGGTGTGTTTAGCTGATTGACTAATTTAAGTGTGGGTCAAATTATTTTCCTTTTTGCAATTCGGAATTCATTTCCTTTCTACCATTTATTTGCAGCAAGTTAAATTAGTTCCTTTCTTCCATTTCCTTTCTACAAATTAAATTAATTTCATTTCCCTCATTTCCTTTCTGCAAATTAAATTAGTTTCATTTCCATCATTTCCTTTATGAAATTTAATTTAGTTTCCTTTCTGTCATTTCCTTCCAGCAATTTAATTTCTAGTCCTTATCATAGTTTGAGAAATAGCACCCTTTCGTAAAGCAGAAGAGGATGACATGAGAAAAATGCATCTATTGTGTATATAGCATTGTCACCTCCAAGTTTTTATGAACCCTGGGTTGATAGAGTAAAGTAGGGAAACCCCTGGGAGTTTCATCACCCTTGATGCAATACCAGGGCTCACCAATTTTTGGCATCATTGCCGAGGAGGTGTCTAGTATATGCTTTGATTTTGTTCTAGCATTCTTTTCTACTTTCCTTTATTTTCATGTTATTTCAGAAATATTGAAAAAATACAAAAGATCTAATTTTGATGCCTTGTAGGAGTAGGAATACTCAAAGACAAATGTTACCTAAAACCCCCACATCACCTCCTAGCCACCCTTCACTCTTCTTCAGTGGCAGTGAGATTGAACTTCCTATAGGAGAGCCTTCTGAGTACTCTGAGGAACCTATTGGGGAGGAAGAAGAAGACCTTGGTCCAACTGAGGGACCTACTTCACCTATCTTAACCATGGTTGGGATCCACAAATACTTTCCCATAAGAGTGGCAGATGGGGAAACTAAGGTGAAAAACATTAGCCGCTTAGCTCTTCCACACTTCCATGGAATTACCTATGAGGATCCTAACACATTCATGTTTGAAGTTGCTGTTGTCAGTAGGACTTATGACTACACCTTTGATGATCAGAAGTTGAAACTATTCCCATCCACCCTTAAGGATGCAACCTTGCACTAGTTCATGGGTCTGCCTAGGGACACCATCACTACTTGGGCACAGATGGAAGATACCTTCAACAACAAGTACAGAGTCTATTGTAGGTCTAAGGAAACTAAGGATGAGATGTTTAGGATTACTAGGGCGTGATGAATCTGTAGAGGAATATGAAGAGAGGTTTCAATTAAACGATAAGAGAGCCAACTGTACTCTTGATCCTGCATCACTTAAACTTGCACTTCTTCGAGGGATCGTCGAAGATATAATAGAAACCTTGAATATGATATTAGGAGGAGATATCTACCAAATTCCTTATGAAACAATCAAAACTGTCTTTCAGAACCATTCTAGGGAATTTAGGGAGATAGGCAGAGCTATCCAAAACACATCCAATACCCCTTCCTCTTTCACCTCCATAAAACATGTGATTGGAAACATGATATAGGACTTCAAGAGTGACATGTTGCACACCCTTTCTTTGCAAATGGACACAATTTAGGTCAAAAGGAAGCAAGAGGAAGCATAGAGAGCCCTGGCCATATTTTTTCCTAGATGTACCCAGAAGCAACCAAGAAATAAATGACCACTGAATGTCATAGAGGTTTGCTTTGTCTGTAAGGGGAATCATGCCATAGAAAGGTGTCCCGCCTTAGTTGTACTTAAGGTTGTATATCAAGGTGGGGAAGCAATTCCAGAGAAAATCTGTTTCATCAATCAGAGAATGCCTCAAGGCCCTAGGCCATATCAACAAGGTATGCAAGGTGCACCTTACTCTTACTATCACAACAATTAGAGTGCACACATGCAAGCTTAGTACACCCCCACTCCTCCATCCTGGTCTACACCTCCTACTTGGCATTACAACCATCCATATCATCCTCAGCCAGGGAATCAACCATTTCAATAGTATGTTCCACAATAACCTCAATGTAACAATCCATACCATGGGTGGAGGCCTCAACACAATCAATCACCTGCTCTAATTCCTCTTCCCCAACCTCAACCTCAGCTTAATCATGCTGATCCACCTAGGCTACCTCAAATACCTACACATCCCAATCTGAACCAGAACAATAGACAGGCATAGTAGGATCCCAGTGGAGAAACATCCTATCCAGCTTATGCTGTGGAGATATAGGAGGTTAATCTCACATCGTGAAGAGTACTCCCAGACAAACATCCTCCATATCCACTTGTAGAGGTTGAGGAGGAAAATGAATAAGGTAACACTCAGATCCAACATCCTCCTTTTCCCGAGTGCTTGATCCACCCTAGTCCGCACACCCCAGAGGAGACTAAAATTATGGGAGAATTGGAAAATTTGTGTGTAAAGATATCGCTTCTCTAGGCCATTAAGGATATCCCTATCTACAATAGGCTCATCAAATAAAAGTGCTTCAAGAAACCTGGGAGAAGGAAGATAAATACCTCCACCATCAATGTGGTAGGACAATTGTCTGACCTAATGTTGGCTAGGTTGATCTTTCCAAAGTACCTGGACCCTGGTAGTCCAGTTGTTGATGTTCACATCGATGGTGTCATAGTGCCTAACACTCTGATTGATCTAGGAGCTTCCATCAATGTCATGACCAAGGAAAATATGTTGAAACTTAATCTCCAAGGGACTTTGAGGAAAACCACAATAGTTATGTAACTTGCCGATCGGTCCACAGTAACACCGGAAGGAATTGTTGTGGATGTTATGGTTACAATTGAATCTTGGGAATATACTACAGATTTCCTGGTCCTGCAATGAAAAACCAAGTTTAATGGTTATCCACTCATCTTAGGGAGACCTTGGTTAGCCACTGTAGATGATTATAGTAGTTGTCGGGCCAGAAACATGACTATAAAAAATGGGCCTTTGTCCAAAAATCTAGTGTTATATCCTCCAACCTGGCCTTCCATTGATCATGATCTACCTATATGGTTGGATGATGAAGAAGATGAGCTATATAAAACCGCCCCTATGTGTACCATAGATGTTATTCTTAGGGGGGGCAACTTGATGAAGATGAACTCATTGACCATGCCATTCAAAACCAGTCCTCCACTAACATTCCTCTTGAAACCTTATTCAAAGAGTCTAAAAATCAACCTCAGATGGAAGTGCACTCAATTGATTCAACCTTGGAAACCACCAGGGCTATGGATTTTTTCCCATCTAGATCTCTGAAAATTGACCCAGACCTATCGAGTGAAGAAGAAAAGCAGTTGCGCCAGCTTTTGAAGGAGAATCTAAATGCATTTTCTTTGGATTACAAGGACATGAAAGGGGTGCATCCTTGAGTATGCAGAAATCATATTTACATCAAATAAGGATGCAAGCCTATGAGATAACCCCAAAGAAGGATGAGCCCGACTCTGAAGGAAATAGTCAAAGAAGAGATGTAGAAACTATTGGATGCAGGGTTCATAAATCCTATATCCAACAGTGAGTGGGTATCTCCTCTTTTTCAAGTCCCAAATAAGAGTGGGAAGTGGAAAATTTGTGTTGATTATCGAGAACTTAACAAAGCCACCAAAAAGTACCATTTCACTTTTCCCTTTATAGACCAAGTCCTAGATGGCCTTGTAGGGAAGAAGTTATTTTCTTTCTTAGATGGGTTCAGTGGGTACAATCAGATTCAAATCATCCCTCAGACCAAGATAAGACTACTTTCACCTACCCTTGGGGTACCTTCGCTTATCGAGTCCTACCCTTTGGGTTGTGCAATGCCCCAACCACCTTCCCAAAAGTTTTCCTGAGCATTTTTTCCGAGTTAGTCCATGACTCTGTTGAAATCTACATGGATGATTTCACGCCATATGGGTATAACTTCCAAGAATCTCTCTCTAATTTGGGTAAAGTACTAAGAAGGTGCACTGAGATGCATCTCTCCTTGAGCCCAAAAAAGTGTGAATTCCTTAAGAAAGCAGGGGTTGGATTAGGACACTCCATATCCCAAGCAAGAATACAGGTAGACCTGAACAAAATCACTATCATCAAAAGGGTACCTGCTCCTCAAAAGAAGAAATATGTCAGGAGTTTCTAAGGCTTAGTTGGCTACTATAGAAGGTTCATAAAATATTTCAGCAAGGTAGCTTCGCCATTATTTGGGTTATTGGCCAAATGTTTTGAGTTTATTTGGTCTGGTCCTTGTCAAGAGGATTTCGATCTCATTAAGGAAAAGTTGACTACTACCCCCATCCTCCAAGGTCCAAATTGGACTCTGCCTTTCCACATCCACACTAATGCATATGACATAGTTGTAGGGGCAGCAATACAAAAATTAGAGGAAAAAATCCATTATGCCATTTATTTCATTAGCAAGAACTTGTCCAAGGCCGAGCTGAATTGTATTTTTACTGAGAAGGAGATGTTAGCCATTGTCCATGCTTTGAACAAATTCAGGAATTATGTAACTGGATATTAGGCCTTTGTTCACACTGACCATGTAGCCATCAAGTATTTACTAAATAAACTGGATGTTAATTTTATGATAATTAGATGGTTGTTACTTTTGCAACAATTTGATTTGAATATTTTTAATAAACCTGGAAAGGAGAATGTTGTTGTAGATTTTTTGTTCAAGTTATTTCTCCCTACAAGTGAAGAAGGAATGGTGGATGACAAATTGCGTGATGAGAATCTCTTTTCTATATCAGCACTCTCACCATGGTTTTTTGATATATCCAACTACTTGGTTTTTTCTAGACTCCCTCCTAATATTTCATTCAGGGAAAGAAGTAGAATCATTAGAAAAAACACCCCTTTCACATGGATTGGGGAAGCCTTTTCAAACTAGGCCTTGATCAAATCGTCAAGAGATGTGTGAGGGAGAAAGAAGTTTTTGATATACTCTCTACATGTCATTACATCCCATGTGGAGGCCACTTTGCTACAAAGAGAACTGCTTACAAATTTTTGTAGGCAGGATACTATTGGCCTACCCTTCACCAAGATTCTAGAAGATACACCAGCAGGTGTGACCAGTGCCAAAGGATGAGGAAACCCACGCAAAGGGATGAGATGACTTTGCAACCTTAGGTGTCTCTTGAGCCATTTGACAAGTGGGGCATGGACTTTGTTGGACCTATCTATCCACCATTCGGAAAAAAAAAGTATATCATAGTTTGCACTAATTACCTGACAAAGTGGGCTGAAACAAAAGTAGTGAAGGTAGCAACTGAGGAAAAAGTAGCAGAATTCCTGAGGGAGAATGTGTTTTACAATTTTGGATACCCCAGATAAATAGTCACTGATCAGGGAACACAATTCACTTCTCACCTCATTGAAAATATTTTGAGTAAACACAAGATTAAACATATAAATTCTACTTCCTATCACCCTCAGGTGACTGGCCAAGTAGACGTAACTAATAGAGATTTAGAGAGATTCCTGACCAAGGTTGTGAGCAGCAGCAGAAAATGTTAGGCAGACATATTTCTAGAGGCTACTTGGGCCTACAACACTAATTTGAAGACAACAATAGGATTCACTCCCTATGAACTAGTATATGGTAAGAAATCTCTACTTTCAGTTGGGTTTCAATTCAATACTTTAAGAATGGTAGCTGTGTTAAATATAGATCTATCAAATGCCCAAAAAGAGAGGTTAATACAACTAAATGGATTGGATAGGTTCAAAATGCAAGCACTTCTTCACACAGAGGTAGTTCAGTTGCAAAGGAAGGTATGGCATGACACGAACATTAAGGAGAAGGAATTCCAAGAAGGATATTTGGCGTTGTTGTATGATTAAAGGTTTAAATAATTTAAGGGAAAATTGATGACAAGATTGCTAGGACCATACACAGTGGAAAAATGTTTTGACAATGGCACAGTTCAAATCAGGACCATAGATGAGGAGGGAATCCCCTTTCTTGTCAATGGTCATGGACTTAAAATTTACAAGAAGCCCTTATCTAGGAGAGAGTTCATAAATTCAATAAGAAGAGAGGTGTATGTAATGGGAAAATCCATAGTTTCCAGCACCTCCTAAAAAAGAAAAAGAAAAAAAGAATAAAGATCCATCGGTGAAAACCTCTCTGAGGCGCTCAAGGAAATATTGTGGGTTGAAAACCTCGATGGAGGCAACCCAATTCCTTTTAAAAAAAAGAGAGAAATACATCTACATATTTTTGTTTTTTGTGTTTGTTGTTTTTCATGTTTTAATGGTTTCGAGAAACACAGGGAAGCAGTCATCTTCTTCTCTCCCCTTATATTTTACCATCCATCCCATCATTCACTCCATCCATTTCCATAGCTCCTTCCATCACCTCCATACACAATATTCTTCCATTCCTGGGCACAATGTAGCAAAATAAAGCAAGCCACAAACTTCTACAAACATTAGAAAGTTCCTTAAAAAACATAGTGGTTTCATGGACTACAAAGACAAATAAAAAGGAAAGAAACATAACAGACTCCAGGAGAATGAGAATGCCACCAATGGCATCTCAAGCACCCCATGCAACATCTACAACAGGAATAAAAAACAATAAAAGATCAGCAACTCACTTAGAGAGCTACTCATTCAGCAAGCTGCTCACTCAGAGAAAAGGAAAATAGTGAAGAATGCGGCATCTAAAAGGCTTGTCACCTCAATATAGCTCCTACAAACGCCTTGAAAACAACAGGTAAACTTAGGTATAACTTCTCACCCCTCGCTATGCATCCATAATAGCCAGAAATAATTAAAGTTGTAGACTTAGAGTTTGAGGGGCAGAAAGGTGGCCAATTAGTTTGGCCACCATTGTGAAGTATGACTAGGGAAAACTGCAAAGCCACGCCAATTGGGCATGCAAAAGAAAAAATTAAATCAAGTGGAGTACAGGAGAACGAGGGGAGGAAACATGTAGTCCATCATGAATTAACAGAGAGAAGGAAACAACAATATCTGACAGAAACTGGAGCTGAGCCCGAGTTACATAAGCGCTCCAAAATTAGCTACGAAATCTAATAAAAAGAGATCCCATAACCAATTATTTGAAATTTTTTTAGGGAAAGAGACCGCGTTTGGGCTGCATATTTGAACATCTTGCAACAACAGTAGTAGAACAACATCACTAACAGTCAGGCTAGCTCCTAAAGTATACCGCATATCAGACATAGTAGCAAGGGACCAAGGGAAGCTTTTATAGCAACCCAAGCAAGGTAGAATTCTACTCCTAGACTTAGAGAAGAAGGAGAAGATGAGCTAGAAGAAGAACCAAAAGAAGAACTAGAAGAGGAACAAGAAGAAGAAGAGGAAGAGACAGAGGGCCAAGGAGAAATGAAATAAATTGAAATGGAGACAGAATTCATAAAGGTAGCAGAAAGTGAGCAAGAGGAAGTTGTCACCTTAGATTATCTGAGAAAAAAGAGAAAAATGCAGAACTATATGTATTTCAGAACTAAAAAGAATCAGAGGGTAAGTTAGAAAGAGCTAGAAACACCTCCCAAGAGCCCCATCATCATTGAATAATCACTAAGGGAGGAGGAAAGAATCAGAGAGACAATTCTGAAGGAGCAGTTGCAGATGGCACACGCAGATAATATATCACTAAAGGAGAAATTATAGCAAAAATGGCAACAAGTAGCAACCATTTAAGACTTGTGCATAGAAGCCCTTCAGCACAGATTCCCTGCTGGCTCATATGATGTGTACCTCAGGGAAAAATGGTTCCTATTTCAAATCAAAACTCTAGCCTCCCGTGGATCCCTACCTTTCCAAGATTGTAGGAAATTCATGGATTTCTACAAGCAAGCTAACATCGTTGATTAGGCAAAGATGGAAAAGTTTTATGTGCATAACCTTATGCTAACAAATATGGATACTTGGGACCCCAATTCTACAATGGGGGATATGCAGTTGATGGCTCTAGTATCTTGGATGATGAATGAGGACACTAGAGCAAAAGAGATGTGGAGGGTCATGAGAAGAAGAAATAGAGAGCCCTTCATTAGGGTTATTTTGAGGTCTAAAATGTGCCTCCTAAGGATATTATAAAACAATAGTGGAAATAATTAAATAAGATTTGATTACATCATCAAATTTTAGAGGGAAAAAATAAAAAACTACTTTTTCGACTCGTATTTTCAACTTATATCCCAAATATTTTACTAAAATTTCGAGCGGGAGTACTCGTTGGATGAAAAATTTAATTCCTCATCCAGGGAGTACCCATATTGCATACTTTTGATGGATCCTACTACATGAAAAATGAGAAATACAGAAAAGTGTGATTGCAGTCACGTTTTTCATATTTCTCATTTTTCGTGTAGCAGGGCCCATCAAAAATATGCAACATGGGTACTCCTTGGATGAGGAATTAAATTTTGCATCCAATGAGTACTCCTGCTCAAAATTTCAGTAAACAATCTAGGAGATAAGTGGAAAATACAAGTTGAAAAATTATTTTTATTATTTTATTATTTTTAATATTTTTACCCTTTTACTTAAAAAATGATGAATCATCCCCCATGGTTGACATCATCATCTTGAATCCTATTGGTTCTTATAAATTTTATTTTGGTTGTACATTTTCCATAGCAGGCCCATTTTAGACCTCAAAATTCCCCTAATGACATATCAGACCAGAATTGTTCAGCCCAAGAGGAGTCATCCATAATCACCGAGAGATTGAAAAGGAACATGTACTAGTTGAAAGCTACCTCCAAACTCAAACACAGGTAATAGGCCACTTTGATGATGTTTCTAGGAAGATATAATATGAGTGCATTATGGCTAACTAGAAGAGATGGAACAACCTCCCTCACAGCCTCAAGAACAGGGAGTACCATACTCCATAAAGACTGTGGGGTGCCTTTGAAAGAGTACCATTATACAAGAGGGCCATGCAGGCCAAGAAGATCCAATTGATTGGTCTCAAGCTCAGTCCACCTTTGCTGCTGGGGCTGAATGATGAAAGGGACAAAGATGCACAAGATAGAAAATGGGAGAATGCAGAAAATATTAATGGGTTTTACCCCCCTGAGGGGGCTCCCACACTTCTTCCTCAGGAAGTCAGGGGGGTTATCAAAGCCTTGAAAAATGCAGGAGGATGATTAGTTTCTTAGAGTATGAGCAACCATTCAGTAGGGGGGTGATGAGTAGGTCCATCGTTAGACATTTTGTGGGGGTTAATGGTCACCTTTTTTCCTTCTTAATTCTCTTTTTCTTGCATTTTTAATTTTATTTGGTTTTATGATGCTATTATAGGTGGTGATTAAGGCTAGCATACTCTGAGTGCCTAATATGAGGTTGAGTGCATAAAATCATGAGTAATTGGCATTATTTTTGAAGATGGTATCATAAAGAGTTGAAGAAGACAGCAAGGAGAAATTATAGGAGAATTTTCCACCCTCCTTAACTCTCGAAGGCAACCAAAGGATCCCTAAGGATTCTCTCCAACAATTCGAATTTCAAAGGTAGACAAGCAACTCAAAGACCTAGAAGTGCACTCAAACTATGTTTACCTGGAGTCAAGTGGACTCAATCATTATTTACAAGGGAGATGTTGGTAGTTGCTCTGTAGAATAAATAGAGCAGAGTTAGAGCTAGGAAGGATTCAATTCAATTGGGAAAACCAATACAACTATTGAGATTTTTATTATTATTGTACGCAGTGAATCAAACTTTTAGAAATGTATGTGACTATTCTTTCATGAAATGAGCAGACTGATTTCATTTTAATGATTTAGGTTCCAGAGA
Organism: Pinus albicaulis; assembly: GCA_034641835.2. Taxonomy (NCBI): domain Eukaryota; kingdom Viridiplantae; phylum Streptophyta; class Pinopsida; order Pinales; family Pinaceae; genus Pinus; species Pinus albicaulis. The sequence goes on from CM076574.1 coordinate 1,074,249,803, forward strand.
ACTAGGCTATGGGTTAGGTCCCAATCCATGTGCCTCAGCCTCTCTGTTGTAATTTTTCTTTGCTTATTGTCAGTGGATCTGCTTCCGATTGTTTCATTGTTGTTTGGTTTTTCTTTCAGTGTGCTATTGTAGGTTTCATTTACTTGTGAGTAATAGAATAGAGGAGAAAGAGTCTAAAAGTTGTGGATCAAGACTTCCCTTCTTATCTCTGTCAATAGAGCTCGAGGAGGGTGAACCTTCCCACAAACCCGAAAAAATTGATTTATGTTCACTGTTTCTGAGAATAGAGTAGAGTTGCATTACCATTTTCAGCCTTCCTTTTGTACTTTATTTTCACACATCTGTCTTTTCTTCATACATATGTCAACAGAGTTATTTGTAGGAATAAGAGTAAAAGTACCAGGAAAGTCCATTTGCACCTCGCTGCTTCATCCTCCATCTCTGTTTTTACGTTTCTATCGATGTTGTTCCACCTCCATTTCCCTCCCATTTCTTTTATTGCAGCTACCGCCCCTTTTCTTCACAAAACACTTAAAAAAAGGCTAAGAGTTTGACCTTTGCCCTTTCCTCATAGAAACTCTCGCTATCATACTTCACTCTATCGCAAATCACAATTACTCCTAGTCTTCGTTAATACTTCACACTTCTGAGCTCCGATTGCAATAGTTCATATAATCCTTCCACCTTACCTTTGTCGATTATCAAAAAAATACTCGAAAACCTTTGGAAATCGACCTTTTCCCTTTTTCCTTTAAAATACTTGCTGCAATTCCTTTCACAAATCGCAATTCAAATTTTCCATTTGAATTTCGTTAACACTTACCACTCTCGAGCTCCGATTGCGATAATTCTTCGTACTTTGCCACACTGCAATCCCAAATCGCATTTTTCATTTGGTTCTCATAACATGTTCCACTCCCAACACCAATTGCAATATCATTGTTGTACTCTACCACTAGCCCTACCGCCACGTCATCCCATTGCATTTCACATTTCACATTCTTTATCCCATCACTTTTCTCAATTCGCTCCCGCTCCCGAACAACACTTCCGCTACCCCTTCGGCTTTGCGATATTGTGATTGCGATATCACATATCACATATCGCACTTCCATCCTTGCATTGCAATTATGCCATCACACTTTTAAAATCCTCCCACTCCAAAGGATTTTTGCGATGTTATAATTATTAATAAATTTTATACCCTCTTTCACACTTCAAAGCCTTGTTTCATGTGGTTAAGCCATCCATTAGCACCTTTACCCCTTTCTTCTCCAAACTGCAAGCAACACCTCTTCAAATTTGAATTAATTGATGAATAGTTGCATAGATAGAGCGTAAGATAAGTAGGGTGTTTTTAGATATTTGACCAGGTTAAGTGTGGGTCAAATTAGTTTCCTTTCTGCAATTTCAAATTAGTTTCCCTTCTGCCATTTATTTTCAGCAAGTTAAATTAGTTCCTTTCTGCCATTTCCTTTCTTCAAATTAAATTAGTTTCATTTATGTCATTTGCTTTCTAAAAATTAAATTAGTTTCATTTCCGTCATTTCCTTTATGAAATTTAAGTTAGTTTCCTTTCTGTCATTTCCTTCGAGCAATTTTATTTCCAGTCCTTATCATAGTTTGAGAAATAGCAGCCTTTCGTAAAGCAAAAGAGGATGACATGAGAAAAATGCATCTGCTGTGTATATAGCAATGTCACCTCCAATTTTGTACAGAGCCTTGTTGATAAAGTAAAGTAAGGAAGCCCCTAGGAGTTGCAGCACTCTTCGTGCAATACCAGAGCTCACCACTTTTTGGCGCCATTTCCGGGAGGTGTCTAGTAGATGATTTGATTTTGTTTTAGCATTATTTTATGATTTCCTTTATTTTCATGCTATTTCATAAATATTGAAAAAAAATACAAAAATATATAATTTTCATGCCTCGTAGGAGTAGGAATACGCAAAGAAAAATCTTACTTAAAACCCCCACATCACCTCCTAGCCACCCTTCACTCTTCTTCAGTGGCAGTGAGATTGAAATTCCTATAGCAGAGCCTTTTGAGTACTCTGAGGAACCTATCAAGGAGTAAGAATAAGACCTTGGTCCAACTGAGGGACCTGCTTCACCTATCTTAACCATGGTTTGGATCCAGATAGCCTTCCCCATAAGAGAGGCAGATGGTGAAAATAAGATGAAAAAAATTAGTGCCTAAGCTCTTCCACACTTCCATGGACTTACCTCTAAGGATCCTTACACATAATCATGTTTGAATTTTTTTGTTTTTGGTAGGAATTATGACGACACCTCTAATGATAAGAAGTTGAAACTATTACCATATGCCCTTGTTACACAACTTTTTTTCACTGTCCCTGCAATCCCCAACTCGCACATTGGAGGGTCGTTTCTGTGACTAATACGTAGTGTCATTCTTTTCAAATACCATCCTTGCATAGCTTTTGATGAAAGCTACATTCTTCTTGTTGACATTTCCCTAAGCAGAGCTGTAAAAATCCCTATTTTTTCCTTGGCGCGAGTAGCTCGTTACAACCTCGCACCAACCTGGAAATTTAACACTAAGCCTACGCCACTTAGCGCTTTGTGCTAGTTAGACACCCATGCCAAGAATTTTATGGAATGTTTTTAAAAATAGAGGTGGAGGTTCCATTCCAACCACCTCGGGGATGAGTCATAGGGAGTGGTTGAACTTAGAAAACCATGGACTCCTTCCTTTAGTTAGTAGTTTCTACCTCCCTTGGAACTCTCCTAAAGGATAGGACTCCCTCCCAACTTTGTAGGGATCCCAACCTCCTCTCATTCCTATATATAAGAAACTATCTTCTTTAGTAGAAGCTAGCTGAACACATTATAGAGAAATGGCTGAATAGTTGAAAAAGAGAATTATACTATAGCTAAGCTACTAGAGTAGATAGAGTAAGAATGATAGTATTGAGAGAGTTCAAGTAGATGACTTCTAAGAGAGCTTGAGTCTGAATTCCCTAACCGACAGTTGAGATTTGTTTCTTCTGAACCCCGCTGGAGGAGATCACGATGTCAAAGCATTGGTTGTAATCTTCCTTCTACTCATTAATATACATGACTACTGTTTGGTTCCACTATTGTGTTATGATGTTTATCTGATATGATATGTTTATCCCTCTCTAACTGGCTAATAGTTGTGAATGAAACTACGCTGCTATATGTTGTTCCTGTTCTTTGTCCTATGTGCAGGTATCTGGGCGTGATAGCGAACGTATCGCGACTTGCCAAGGCAGGAGCGAGAGACCATTACTCTTTCTGCAACATCGACAACGTTGGATTCAAGGAAGGCCAATCTACCATGTCTTTTTTTCATTCATTAACTAGGAAGCAACACTTTAGCATGTCCTTTTGTTACTAGACCCACCCTGGGGATAGAGGGATCATCTCTGTCCGCAGAGAGTATTTACCTTCATAAAAAATTGGTGACTCAACTAGGGATCAGTGCAAGTTTTTCATGTCATCCTGTTGGGTCGGTTTCTATTCTTGTTTTAGTTATCCATCTTTTTTCTGGTTTGTTTGCTAAGTTTCCATTCTCTGTTAAGCTCCAAAGAGTCAAGGTTGACTTTTGCCCATTAGGTTAGGGTTTTTTCCTCTTTTTCCATAGGTTTCTAGCTTGGCGCATTTTTTTCCTGGACAGTCGCGCCGATTGGTGCATTTTGCTCTTGTAACACTCGCGCTAACCTCTGTATGGCACAGATTATAGCCTTACAGTTGCGCCCATCCCTGTAGGTTTTGGATTGAACCCCCTAATTCATTTTTTGATCATCTGTTCTTACCTTTGGGTTATTTTTTAGTGTGTTTAAGCCTTTGGAGACTGTGTAGACTACTGTAGACTTGTTTCCCCCAGTCGCATGTCCTTTTTCTTGTCAGGCGTCATTTAAGACCTTAGGGTTTCTAGATGTTCTTGCACACTAAGCCTTTTGTTCAGGAACGAGTCTCTTTGATTGTTATCAGTCTCATTTTGGGTTTTTAGACTGATTTTTATTGATCCTTTTTATTTTGTTGATTAAATGGTCTTTTCGTTTTTTTTATTAGCCTTTCTTATTCAACACTTCGAGCATCGATTGTTTTTCTTGTTTGCATCATTTTGAGAACTCTCTTTCCTGTTTGAAATTTTGCTCCATTAGCTTGCATGTTTTTGTGTCTATTTCGTTTTGGTTGAGTCATTAAATTTCAAAACTTTACATTTGCAAAGCTCAAACTAGTGTTTATTTTGTTTTCCATTGAATTAGTACAATGTGTGCTTCATTTCATTAAAAAAATAAAAAATATCTTTGCATTCTTTTGTTGCATTGAAAATGAAACGTTCCTTTACATAACTAGCATTTGTCAATCTAGGAAGGAAATTCATTTTCGATTGATTACATTAAGGGCATTAGAAATTTTCTTCACATATTTTCTTTGTTTTATTGTTTGAAAGATTTATGTCCTTCTTCTAGCTAGCATTCATCGAATTGAAATGGTGTTCATTTGCATATAGCTTTCATTTAGGAAGTTGAGATCCACATTTGATAGGGCCTGAAATTGAAACATAATTCAAGATTAACTTTAAAATTTACTCAATGAACCTAAGCCAACATTGGAACCTAACGAAACATTTCTAGTGGTCTAGGTTAGAGAGGTGTTCCGGCGTCTTAAAATCTAGTAGATGTCACACGCCTCTTGGCTTCAAACAATACTAGTATGGACTTGTGCTCCCCGTACCATCGCGTATATAAAGGGAGACCCCTCTAGGTTGCAATCCTTTATCCATAGGAAGCCAAGTCTGTAGCCTTGTAATAGTGATACACCGAACATAGCATTCGGAGAGAGTACCTGCACGTACGTCAAGTCCTTGGTCATTTCTGTTTCATTTGATCACCAAGGGGTATATGGAAGTTCACGGAAACCTGGTATACCCTCTTTCTTAGAATACCTGAGTAGTCATTTCGATCTTTTTGTGACTCTTTAAATAATTAAAAGATCATCAAGCACTTGTCATTTCATGCTAGTTTCAAATTGAAAGTGACTAGAGTCATCTTTTGTCTGTTTCTTGACTCTTAAAACATGAAACAACAAATTTTGGTTTCATTGTTATAAAATTAATCACCTAAGATTACACACCCATTAAAGTTTGTTACTTGGTCTGATTGATTTCCTTGGTTCTTGATTTTTTCACTTTCGATTGGTTATCTCTTTTCTTTCCTGTTCTGATCTATAGTCAAAGTGGCAGAACATCCAGTTTCGTCGCCTTCATTGCCTCCTATTGGTAGTTATTTTATGGACACTTCTTTCGAAACTCCTCAATCCACTAGGTCTGTTGAGTTCTCACAGCCTATTATTATGTCTAGCCAGCCCCTTGCTACTCAGTCTCCACTTGACAATCTAGTTGAATTCAATTGGTCTCCTTCAAGTGCTTGGTCCAGTTTTGGGGACGAAGGGGAATTTACTCCTCTTACGTCTGGATCACCTTTTTTTGCTACTGCAGTACATCCTAGTCCCCGTAGTCTTTTCGAAGACCTTACAGGAGACTCAGATATGGATTACTCTACTTATATTGGAAGTGAAGGAATGCCTGTATCCACAGGAGAATATAAACTCTTCCCTGAAGATCTTTCTCATGCCTCTGTCCAATATTCTCCGCCTTCGGTGTCACTTCCGGCTGGCTATAGGTCTCTGAGTCAGATTATTTTTGGTGTTGCATCCATTGCACAGTCCAGAACAGTAACTCTTCAGAGTTTGGTCCAATATTCATCAATACCATTACCCTCGGCATCAGATCCGTCGGTTACTATTACATTTGTCCTAGTCTAACCTACAGTCTGTGTGTCTTCTAGTTTAGTTTCCACTACTCCTGTGATTCCTGGAGGTCTCACTTTTGAAGAATATTTTTTGGCTGTTCAGCAACAAAATTCTCAGGGTTCTCAATGGCCTCCACCTCCTAGAAATCCTCGTTTTCATCACTATGATGCTGTTGGTACTCCCATATATGAATATTTGCATCATTATGATGACCGTGGGAATCTAGTTTACATGCCTCCTATAGATCCTTATCAAGCCATTTACGATCCTTATTAGGCTGGTTATGATCATTATCATTCTGTTACTCGTTTGGGACATAATTTTCCCGTGCAACCCTCTGGCTTACAAGGAAAACCCTCTCAGGGACAACCTTCAGCTCAGCAGGGCCCTGCTTTTGGTCCATAGGGACAACCATATGGTCCACAGGCCAACCTTTACAAGGAAAACCTTTGGTCCAACATGGAAAACCCTCTAGTCTCTCGGGCAACCTTTGGTTAAATCCAGATCATATTTTGGTCCTGGGGGGAAATTTTATCCATCACAAGGACAATCCTATGGTCCTTCTCCGAGTCAACCTGGTCATCAGGGACATCCTGGACCATCTCAACCATCAGGTCAACCTTTACCATAAGGTCAACCTCGTGGCCCTCGACAACCATTTCAACAACCGATTCAACCAGCTCAGCAGCTGTTGCAAGTTGCCCACCAGCAGATTCCTTTGATTCCGCAGCCAGTTTTACCTGTTTACCCTGCCCAACAGCCTTCTCAACCTACTTCGCAAGGTAAAACTGCACAACTGTAGGGAACTTATTACCCTCAAGCTTCACATCAACTGGTATACAACACACCCCAGATTTTGTACCCTCAAAATAAACCAGTATATAGCGCACCTCAGATTCCTTACCCTCAATATCAACCGGTATACCAGCAACCTTAATATCAAACTGTGTATCAGCAACCTCAAAGTCATGCTTACATTTCGCAGTAAAATCCTTATGCTACTCAACAAGGACCTCAGTGGTCTGCTTCGACTCAATGTCTTGGTCCTCAATCCTAGTATCAACCGAATTATCCTGTTTCTAATCCCTATGATCCAAATTATTCAGGACAGAATGTATGGGGACAAAATCCTGTTCGGACTGGGTGGAACGTACAAACAGGTCCTTATCAAATACCTCCAATTTATTTTAATACTCAATTATCGTTTCTTGCTACGTTGGAATTACCCGATGTGTCGAAGTTGACAAATGATCCTATTCTTCATAATCCATATTGGCCTCTGGTTCCAACCAAGATTCTTAGTGATTGTCCTAAATTTGAGGGTAAACCTGGTGAAGATCCCCAAATGCATGTGATGACTTACCATTTGTGGTGTTCTTATAACTCTTGGGTTGACGATTCTATTCGTCTTCGTCTTTTCCAGTGAACTCTTATTAGTGCCACTGCAAAGTGGTACATTGAGCTGTCTCATGGAGTTTTCCAAGATTTCAATTCTTTGGACATGGCATTCCTTACACATTTTTAGTTACCGATCTGCTATGAGACTGGGATGAACCTCCTCACTTCATTGAAACAGGACCGAGCTACCCATATCTCGGATCATATTCATGAGTGGCATGTTGGGAAAAATACTGAGAGGGGGGGGTGAATCAGTATTTAGGGCAAACTAAAACTTTTTACTTTTTGATGCTCTAAAACCCATACGCTACTTTGCTGAAGCCAACTAGCGTATACACGCGGATATCCTTCATAAAACTCGCGTATACACAGAGATCTAATTATGCCATTAGTTCTTCACTTATATCATTCCATCATTCATTCATTAGATGTTCTATAAACGGTAAACATGTGCAGTAAGAACAGAATAAACCATCACACAAAGCATCACACATGAACACCAGGATTTTTAGGTGGAAACCCAAGTCGGGAGAAAACCACCGCTGCAGTTGCTCGGCCTTCAATATTTTATTATAGAGAAAACATCTTACAACATATGTGCTGGCGCAGACTTGACCAGCACGCAGGCACCCACCTGCGCTCGTTTACCAGCCTCTCCTGGAAGGGAGCTCCAACCCCCTGACTCGTTTACCAGCCTCTCCTGGAAGGGAGCTACGACCCCTGATCTCATTTACCAGCCTCACCTGGAAGGGAGCTACAACCCCCTGACTGAAGGCTACAACCCTCAGCACCTCTATGGACCACGTTTCATCAATTTTCACACTAGATCCAAAGCTTCCTTTAGGACACAACTTGCAGGCCACGTTTCATCATATTTTCAGACTGGACCCTTTCCATACTTTTAAGCACAGTCAACCATGAAACAGATACATATAACTCACTGACAGATATCAGTAAACAAGCAGAACAGATCAGACATTTCTTACCACAGACTTCAGCAAACCCTAGTTTGCATACGCGCTTTCCTTTCACCGATGTCGCGTATATACGCGCTTCCGTTCACATAAACCAGCGTATACTTCTGTACATATTACAGATCTAATTTCATTGCGCATACGCGCTTTCTCTTCAGCGAAGCCGCGTATATACATGCTTCCTCTGCGGCAAACAAGCGTATGGTTCTTCAGACATTTAGGTCATTGCAATTCTTCAGAACATATACATCACACAGATTTTTACCCTTTACTTCAGACAGATGTTCGCCTCATCTCAGATCTAATCATTCCATAAACATATCTAGCAAATACAAGTACATTTCAGATCTAGATCCCCTTCTTCATCATTGGTGCATCATACATTCAGATCTATCATTCAACTGTAACCCTTTCCATTCAGATATACTTCAGAGAGAAGTATTCATTCAAGCTCAGACATCTTGCACCCACTCTCATGATTTGCACAATGAATTTATTCTCTTTATATAGGTTTACCCTTTTTCAATACCATGAGCCAAAACCACATTACTTCCGATGGTATTCCTGGACGGGGTCATTTAGAAAAATCATTACCCAATACAATGGGTCAATACCATGGTGGTTACCCCTGGTTTTGCACTTTATGAGCGCTTTTTCCCATACGCGACTTGGCATGTTCTTTCCCACGTGCATACGCGAAATCCCCTAGACAAATCCGCGTATGCCTAGAGACATACTCTTTTCATCATAGATCTAGCACATACTGAATTTCCTTCTATACTCACTGTAGATACATCAGATTTACATCATTTAACAGGTTCATCAAGATATATTCTATCAAGCACAACTTCATCAAGTGGGTTGCCATTCGAGGACAACACTCAGTATCATATTGCTAACAAACATCATTTCATGTCAGATTTACATCATTTACCAAGTCCATCAAGTCAAGAATAACTTCATCAGGAGGATTGCCATCAAGGACAACACAAGTCAACAATCTCATGTCTTCATCTTTATTCAGTGGGTTGCCATCAAGGACAACATTCTGCATCATATTGCCAACATGGCGGCGTCCTCGTCGCATGATAAAATTTGAGATACCTGATCAACTTCTCACTCATTGGTTCACTACCTCCTTTGTCAATCAGATTGCCAAATACATTGCTATGGGGGCATGTGTAACCGAGGAACAAGCCATTTCTTATGCCCAGTACCTTGATCTCATTTATTCTCAGTCTGGCACATTGTAAGATATCTTGCCTGATGCTCCTTGACTTGGAACTTCTAAAACGCCAGTGACTCCATCCATTGATGTTATTATTGGTTCCGTATCGTAGACTTCTTAGAAGTCTCCTTCATCCAATTCTGGGAAGCAGAAGTCTACTTCTTCCAATAATGTAGCTTTTCAGTCAAATTTGAATTATGGTACACCCGCAAAAGTGAATGTTGTTCAGGCCAATCCTACAGATAACACTTCCAAAGGTAAGAAGAAGGGTAAAGGTAAAGCTAAAGCCAATACCCCAAAATAGGATTCTACAAAACCTCATTCTGCTGATAGTTCTCAACATAAAACGAAGTATCCTAGTTTGATTTGTGATAATGAGCACTTCACCAAAGACTGTCCTCGATGGTCTGAAGTGAGTCGATTTATCAAAGGCACCCAAGGAGCTCCAGTCGCTCTTAAAGTACCTTTCCCTCAGCAGACTTAGATGGTAGATCATCCTCAATCCTTTGCTCCATCTATTTTGCAAGTATTCATGATGAACGGTTCTGCACCCATTTCTATTGCTACTAAATCGAAATATTATTCTGGTTCTCGTGAGGCAGCGGGGAAAGAGATCACTGATGGTCCCCCTCCCCCTCTTATTTCTAGTCCTCTTGAGATTTAACGGCCTAGCACTGAATCCGATGTGCGACCACCTTCCAAAGGTGTGCTCCATAAGTCTTCGTACAATCCCAATGCTTGTGCCGCTCAGCATTAGAGTATTGTTGAAGATTTGGCTTAGGCACCATTTGCAATGTCTATGTTAGAATTATTTCAGATTTGTCCTTCACCATGGAAAGCTTTGCTATTTGTGATAGGTGGGATTGATCCTGCCGATACTAGATTGCTCCCTTTCGATTTAGAGAATTGCGTCCCGTGACTCCCACACCAAATTTCACTTATCATTCAAGTTGGTATTAATGGTTTGAATATTCACCGGGCTATCGTGGACGAGGGTGCCTTTACTTGTGTTATGTCATCTACTTTTTAGAAAGCCATTGGTTCTCTAGCTCTTACCTCATCACCCAATGCCCTTGAATCATTTGATGGAAGAGAATCTAAACCTCTTGGTGTGCTCGCTAGTTTACTGATCACGTTATAAGGGAAGACAGTCAATGTCGAGGTCAAAGTCGTTGATGAAAAACTCAATTATAATATTCTCCTCGTACATAGTTGGACTCATGCCATGTTGTGCATTATGTCCACTTCCTTTCATGTTCTGAAGTTCCCACATGAAGGAAAGGTTATAACTGTTGATCAATTGTATTTTTTCACTTTTTCTTCTGAGAACAATGTTCCGTATGTGGATAAGATTCCTACTCCTTACGAGATTGTAGGGCTAGGCCTTTTAAAGGATCCTGCCCTCATGGGTGTTTTCCCTCTTCCACCACTGAATACGATTCAAGTAAACATGATTTATCGAATCGATGACCCCTGGGTTATCCCTTCTCCTGAACAGATTGATTCGTTCGGCGATTCGATGCCTTTAAGTCTGATTGAAATTGATTATTGTGAGCTCAATGCTGCATCGGATTCTGATCATTATTCTACTTCTTCGAGAGTAACTCTTGAAATCTATTGTCAATCCCCTTGTCTTGGTGATTTTGATTCACCGAATCCTTTGAAATAAGTGTTTCCTTCCGATGAGGCTATCGTGGAAACCTTGTCTCTCGACGATCTGCCATGGGATGATGGTCATCATCGTTCCTCATTTCTACCAAGCCTTGGGGCCATGTCTACCTGTCTTGAGCATTTTTCCTCTCAGGTTCCTTCTCCTCTGCTTCAAACACCTGTTCAGGTCCATGAGGTTTTTTCAGAAGGTAACCTGAGTAACATTACTCAGACGATGCCTATCGAAATTTCTGTTAAACCAGGAATCGTCGAGAACATCCATATTGGGGTTACCTATTCTTTGGATGAAGTAAAAGTCTATACTAGCCTTTTTTACGAATTCCATGATGTCTTTGCATGGTCCTACGAAGAAATGCCCAGTTTTGATCCTAGTATCGTGGTACATGAGATTCCTATTTACCCCAATTCAAAACCTGTTTGTCAGCGTCTTCGTCTGGTGCATCCTAGGAAAGCTGCTGCCATTAAGGTTGAAGTGGAAAAGCTTCTCAAAGCTGGTTTCATTTATCTGATTCCCTTGAAAGAATGGGTCTCTAATATTATTCTTGTAGATAAGAAAAATGGCACTATCCGTGTTTGTGTTGACTATCATGATATCAATTGAGCTTGTCCTAAGGATAATTATCCTACTCATTTCATCGATCAAATCATTGAAGACTGTGTCGGGAATGAGATTTTTTCCCTTATGGACGGTTTTTCGGGTTATAATCAAATCAATATTCTCTCGAATGATCAACACAAGGCTGCCTTTATTTGTCCTTGGGGTACATTTGCATATAAGAAGCTTCCCTTTGGTTTGAAGAATGTCAGGGCCACATTTCAGCACGCGATGTCTTATGCCTTTCATGATATTCATTACATCGTTCAACCTTATTTGGATGACCTTCTGGCTCATTCAGCTAAGTGTAGAGATCATCCTGACCATCTTCGTCAAATTTTTCTTCATTGTAGACACTATTACATTTGGCTTAATTCGCACAAGTGTGTCTTCTGTGTTGATTCCGGTAGACTCTTAGGGTTTATCATTTCCAAAGACCGAATTCTCTTGGATCCTCTTAAAGTTGAGGCTATTATCAATCTCCCCTCTCCTTCCTCATTGCATCAGTTGTAGAGTTTACAAGGGAAAGATAATTTTCTACACCGTTTTATACCCAACTATGCCGAAGTAGCTAAAATATTTACACGATTGTTAAAACAGGGCGTTCCTTTTTACTGGGATGAGATCTCTCAGAAATATTTTGATGTGTTGAAAACATTGTTGGTCAATACTCCTCTCCTGCGCCCTCCAGATTATCATCGTGATTTTTCCCTTTATTTGGCTGCTGCTTTCAGTACGATTTCCATGGTTTTGGTACAAGACGATGATGACGGTCGTGAGCATGTTATTTATAACTTGTCTCGTAACCTTCCCGTCCTCGAAATGTGTTATGCTCATGTCGAGAAGTTAGTGTTGGGCGTTGTTCAACTTTTTTTTCATTATATTATTTTGTGTAGAGTGAATGTGATTTCTGAATGCAACCCCATGACCTACATATTGTCTCGACAATTGCTGGGGGGAAAATACTCAAAGTGGATTGTCATCCTCCAAGAGTTTGATTTGGAATTTACTGCTGCCAAATCTAAGAAATCATTGGTATTTGTTGATATACTTTATTCTCTCCGTTCCGACTCTGCTCCTTCTCGATCTGAGGATTTCATTCCAGACGATTCGATTTTCTTGATTAGCACCCTCAATCCTTGCTATGGTGATATCATTATCTCCAAACTTCATCTTTTAGATCTCAGTTGATGAAGGATGCCCGCCGATGCATGCACCATCAGTCGCAACCTTATCATATAGTTGGAGACACTCTCTATCGTATTGGAGTCGATTCCATACTCCGACGATGTTTGATCCTCGAGGAAGCTGAGAAAACTCTGAATGATTGCCACAGTGGCGCTTGTGGCGGTCACATATTTGGTTATGCTACTGCACAGAAAATTCTTCATGCTGGTTATTTTTGGCCTTATATTTTCAAAGACTGTATTTTCACAGTTAGTAAATGCCATGATTACCAAATTTATCAATGCAAGTTGCATGCACCACCTTTTCCTCTTCATCTTTTCATTACCGTTGGTCCCTTTGCGAAGTGGGGCATTGATTTTATGATGTGTAACCCTCACTTGGCCGGGGGGCATGTTTATATTATCGCAGCCATGGACTACTTCACCAAATGGGTCGAAGGAATGCCTATACTTGCCACTGATGGTAAGAAAGCTTCTCAATTCATATTCAATCACATTATTGCTAGGTTTGGTGTCCCTCAAGCTATCGTTACTGATCATGGTTCCCATTTTCGACATTATATGGTGGCAGAGTTAACTTATAAGTTGGGTCTACGTCAAGACAACTCAACGCCATACTACCCTCAAGCCAATGGCCAGGTTGAAGTTGTGAACAAAGTTCTTGTCACAATGCTTCAGCGTATGATTGGGATCCACAAATCAAATTGGCATCTCATGTTATTTGCGGCTCTTTGGGTATACCGAACCTCAGTGAAAAATGCAACCGGGTTCACTCCCTTCTAGTTGGTTTATGGCCTAGAAGCTACTCTCCTGATTGAATGTGAAATAACTTTTCTCAAATTGGTTGTTGAATTACTGCCAAATACTTCACCAGAAGAAGAGAGTCTCCTTTATTTAGAAAGGTTCGATGAAACCCGTCGCTTTTCTGCTCTCGTTATCGAAGCACAGAAAAAGTGGGTCAAAGCTCATTTTGATCGATCAGTTTCCCTTTGTTCTTTCATTGAAGGAGATATCGTCCTCCTGTATGACCAAGATCGTGATAAGCTGGGGGCAGGAAAATTTCAACCTATGTGGCATGGGCCCTACATCATCAAACGTGTGTTGCAGAATGGGGCCTATGAGCTAATTGAATACGAAGGTCATCCTCTTGAACAACCCAGAAATGGGTTGTATCTCAAAAAGTATTATGCATGAGTCATTCATGCCTAATAGGTGTACATAGGTGTTGTTTTCATTTTTGTACATGTTTTTGGGTTTGCTGTGCTTTGTAAGCATTTTCCTGCTTATTAGGTCTTGCTTATTGTGCAGATGTCTATTACCCCTTATGTCAGTTTCGCGGATGGTGCTTCTCGCAGTACCAGGAGTTTTTCTTCTGCAGCCTGGGTAATTTACGATCCTGCTGGTGAATTGATAGATCTACAAGGTATTTGTCTAGGATGAACTACAAAAAAATTTGCTGAATATAGTGCTGTTATTAAGCTATTAACTGAGGAAATCAACCTCAGCATACACGCATTTCTTGTAAATCTAGATTCACAGCTTGTTCTTCTACAACTCAATAATCATTATTCAGTTAGAAATATGCACATTCTGAGATTGTATTTACGTATTCATTTGTTGGAAAGACATTTTGATTTTATTACCTATCAAAATATTCCTAGACGAATGAACATGTTAATTGATACAATCGCTAACATTGTATTAGATAGACATTTGCATAATTTGTAAAAACATCATCATATGTAAAAGATCCGTGTAGGGAAATAGATGTATATATATATATATATATATCACATGTTTTCAAATGTGTGCATCATAACATCAAAATATATATGTATCTTTCTGTTACATCCTGAGACATCATGTCTCGCAAAATATGTAGAGAAAATAAACCTAGGTGTCTAATCAGCATAGTGCTCATGATAACATGTCACGACCTGTACTGGCCGCCTCAGCAAGCGGTGAATTTGACTGGGCACCCCAATGGTATTTCTCTGGTAGGTGCGAGGAACATCATCAAAACATGCATAATCTGGAACTCCTCATGTAATCCTTTCCAGGTTGCGCACTATCTCATCTTCCTCGTCGCCCTCGCCTTGAGGGTCGAAATCGCGAGGGATTCGCCTCGCTATCGGTGACATACTAGCAAGTCTCTTTGGGCCAACATCTACATTTACATGGATTTAATGTCAGAACATGCATAAATAAAAAAAATCATAATACTCATAAAACTAAAAAAATGAGTCTCACCCAAATCTTCATCCCAATATTCTCCCTCCGAGAGTGGGAGGTCCGGATCATCAGTGAAATATATGCTAGAGTAGGGCCAGTCCTCCATGAAAATTCATTTTCGATAGAGCCAATCGAATATTTATGGCCTCCAGGACATCTGTTGGCCACCCCCTGCCGTTGGCATCAGAGCTGCCCATCAAGCCATCCGTGGTTATCTCGCTGGTGGTGATGGGACTATAAACTCCTGTCACTGAAAAATTGGTAATCATTTTAGGAAGAACAATACTAGAATAGATCCATAACCAAACTATTTCAGTTCGGTATTCTTGCATTTGGTTAGTTGGTGCTTCATGTTTATGGTCACGGCCTCTGCCTAGTTGTAGATGGTCGGTGCCATGTAGTCTACAACAAGAAGCAACTGTGTCTTTGTTGCTTCGTGTGGTGCTTGTGATGTCACAGCCCATGTGATGGTATGCAATACCACGCATAGTGTCAAATTTGGGATAGTTTGTATATCAAATTTCCCACTACATGAACCTTTCCGCGCTCCTCAACATACTCTGTCTATCACTATGGTCATGTTTTCCATGGAGGGTCGGGTGCCTGTTAGGAGTGGTGCTGCACCCCTCCGCAATAATCCTATGATGAAGTACACATTAGAGACATCAATCTCAAGTTCGTGATCCCGTAGGATGAAATTCTCTTGATTTTCATCCCATATATTGATTAGATACTGTAGTAATTCTGGATGGGCTCGGAGACATGGTGTTACGAAGAATTTTTTCAAACATAGTTTCTAAGGGCTTCCATAACTCCCGCATTTTCCATGGCTAGCTCATCTTCTTCACAATGTTCTCTTTCTTTCCATTCAATGACCATTTTGTCTCTTTGTACCTGCAAACACACATACATGAGTGGTATTAGTCAATTTTAACCCTTAAATTTGTAAACAATTGGGACATTTGATGCATATTTTTTCTAGAAAATGGTTTGCGCCATTGGCGCGACATTTCGCCATTAGCGCTACTGTTTCAAAAACAGTCGCGCCAATGGGAGCGCCCTAGTGTTAAAAATCGGGTGGTTGGCATGACTCCGTTCCTGAAACCCGCGCCAACCACGCAGACCTAATTTTTACATTTCCTCCCCCAAAATTTGAAATTGACAAATGCAAGAAGCAAGAAATAGCTTAAAATGACAAGAGGGATCTCATCTCTTACCTGGAGTTGATGGAGTTGCGATTGATCTACTGGATTGGCTGGTATCGTCACCGCAATATTGCACAATAAAATGGGTAACTATTTCTCCACAAGAAGTAAAAAGTGAAAAGTAATTATTTTTACCATTTTTGGCATTTTATAGCTTTTTCACAACCCTAATTAGGTTTTAAGGCATGTTTTTCGATTATTTTATTGTATTATTTTCGAAAAATGGGTTTTACACATGTCTCTTGTGCAACAACAGGTTTTTCATGTGACAATGATGAAGTAACGAGTTATATTTTATACTTTTTTCGGACTCGGTAAAAAAATGAAAAAGTCACTACTAGAGTCATCTTTCACCTCTTTTCTGACTCTATAAAATTGAAAATATTGCCGAGATTCTTATCGTTTTGAACTTGTTAAATGGTTGCAAAATGATATCTACCTAGTATACGTTTAACCCTTTTTCAGGCTGGGATGGATTATTTACGAAAAAGGAATACCTTAACCTATCACGACTAAGAGGTTCTCTTAGACACAGTTTTATACCTTTTTAGATCTGCGAGACTACCTATGAAAAGGGGCTGTTGGATTTTTCTTCTCTGCCTTCCTTTAAAACTCTCTAAACATGAAAAGATTTCGATTTCTCCCTTTGTCAGACTCGTTAAACCCTGATGACATCGGACTTCGTCGCCCTAACGTTATTTCTAGTTCCTCCTTCCTAGGGCTCATAAAATGTACTAGGATGGATTTGTCCGAAGGAAAAACTTACAGTACAAGCATATGCTATCCCCTTCATGTTTGTTTTAAAAAATAATTGGGGTACTCACCAGAAATGGTGGGGGAAAATGGAACTAAGTTTTAGTTGTGTTGGCATTATGTTTCTCTTGAACATGGCACTTTTCTGCATTCGTGTTGGGTTGGGGACATCTCATTTCGTCATTTTTGCCTCCATGGGTTTGGGTAATCTCTTTTGACCTCTCATTTTCTCTTTGCCACGTCATCATGACCTCAAATCCTTTGATGTCAAATACTACCAAATCCAATGTCGTGCTATTGATACGTTCAAGAGAAGTTTGCCTCTGTAAGTTGTCAACCTTCCTCTGATTTCCTGTTGGTCCTGATCC
The DNA here is from genome assembly GCA_034641835.2 of Pinus albicaulis. Lineage (NCBI taxonomy): Eukaryota > Viridiplantae > Streptophyta > Pinopsida > Pinales > Pinaceae > Pinus > Pinus albicaulis. The sequence continues at coordinate 1,074,267,219 of CM076574.1, forward strand.
ACTTTCATCATGTTCCTCTGTCTCGTGTCAATGATGTGGGAAATATTATGGCCCTCCTTTGACAAGGTCACTTCCTATCGATTTCAACTCATTATCTAGGAATTTGATCTAGAGACTCCCTTCTGGTACCTTGGAGCCTGCATGCCTCACTGGCAAGTTTTTCGCATTCGACGCAAGGTTCACATCATTGGCCTTCAATCGATTGATTATGTGGATGTTCGACGTCAAATCACTTTTCACATTCCGTATATTGTACCTTTTGTACCTTAAGGGCCATCGTCATCATTGGTGGTTTCTCTCGCGTCTGTTAACAGCTTTCATCATTAGCTGGTAATTAGGAGATTTTACTACATGTTCAACTTCAACTCATACATTTGCATGCTTGAAATTTTACTTGTTCGGGTCGAGATGGAGCACAAGACCCTAGTTTTTGTCTGATAAACTCTAGGCTGCAGATTTTTGTGGACTATTATGACTTATTTCATGATTCTCTTGATTGGATGGCTATGACCATACCTAAGTATATTTATTGATCCTTACTGCTGGATGGCTGTGTCCATACCTCGAATCTCAATTTTTATATACTCTATTATGGATGGTTGCACCAATGCCACATGATTCATGTATCATAGATATCAGTTGTATTTGTAATTTCAGGTCTTCTAACAATGGTGTTTAGTTCTAACGCATTCTCATAAAGCATTTCACCCCTCCCTCTCTCTCAGACTTCATACTTTAAGGGGCATCTGTTACACAACTTTTTGTCACTGTCTTTGAAATCGCCAAATCACACATTGGAGGGTCATTTCTGTGACCAATATGTAGTGTCATGCTTTGAAAATACCATCCTTGCATCCCTTTTGATGAAAGAAAAATTCTTCTTGTTGACATTTCCCTAAGAAAAACTGTAAAAATCCATATTTTTGCCTTGGCATGAGTAGCCTGTTACATCCTCGCATCGACCTGGAAATTTAACACTAAGCCCACGCCACTTGGTGCTCTGTGCTAGTTAGATACCCGCACCAAGCTGTTTATGGAATTTAAAAAAAAAATAGAGGTGGAGGTTCCATTCCAACCACCTCGGGGATGAGTCATTGGGAGTGGTTTAACTGAAACAACCACGGACTCCTTCCTTTAGTTAGTAGTTTCCACCTCCATTGGAACTCTCCTAAAGGATAGGACTCCCTCCCACCTTTTTAGGGATCCCAAACTCCTCTCTTTATTCTATATAAGAAACTATATTATTTAGTAGAAGCTAGCTGAACACATTATAGAGAAATGGCTGAATAGTTGAACAAGAGAATTATACTATAGCTAAGCTGCTAGATGAGATAGAGTAAGAATGATAGTATTGAGAGAGCTCGATTCGATGACTTCAAAGAGAGCTTGAGTCCTAATTCCCTGACTGACAGTTGAGATGTGTTTCGTCTGAACCCTGCTGGAGGAGATCACGACGTCAAAGCATAGGTTTTACTCTTCCTTCTACTCATTAATATACATGACTACTGTTTGGTTCCACTATTGTGTTACGATGTTTATCTGATATGATATGTTTAGCCCTCTTTGACTGGCTAATAGTTGTGAATGAAACTACACTGCTATATGTTGTTCTTGTTCTTGGTCCTATGTGCAAGTATCTGGGCGTGACAACGAACAGATCGTGACTTGTCAAGGTAGGAGTGAGAGACCATTACTCTTTCTGCAACATCGACAGCGTTGGATTCAAGGCAGGCCAATCTACCATGTATTTTGTTCATTCATTAACTAGGAAGCAACACTTTAGCATGTCCTTTTGTTACTAGACCCACCCTAGGGCTAGAGGGATCATCTTTGTCCATAGAGAGGATTTACCTTCATAATAGCCCTTAAGGTTGCAACCTTGCGCTAGTTCATGGGTCTACCTCGGAACAACATCACTACCTGGGCACAAATGGAAGAGACCTTCAACAACAAGTACAGAGACTATTATAGGTCCAAGGAAACTAAGGATGAGATATTTAGGATGACTCTAGGGCCTAATGAATCCCTAGAGGACTATGAAGAGAGGTTTCAATTAAACTATAAGAGAGCCAAATGTACTCTTGATCCTGCATCACTTGAACTTGTACTTCTTTCAGGGATCAGAGAAGAGATGATAGAAACCTTGAATATGCTATTAGGAGGAGATACCTACCAACTGCCTTATGAAACAATCAAAACTGTCTTTCAGAACCATTCTAGGGAATTTAGGAAGACGGGCAGAGCTGGCCAAAACAAATCCAATACCCCTTCCTCTTCCACCTCCATAAAACATGAGACTAGAAACAGGCTAGAGGACTTCAAGAGTGACATGTTGCACACCCTTGATTTACAAACAGACACAACACAAGTTAAAAGGAAGCAAGAGGAAGCAGAGAGAGCCATGACCATATTTTGTCCTAGATGTACCTAGAAGTACCCAATAAGTGAATTTCCACTAAATTTTATAGAGGCTTGCTTAGTCTATAAGGAGAATCATGCCACAGAAAAGTGTCCCTACTTACCTAGACTTAAGGTTGTATATCAAGGTGTGGAAGCAATGCTATATCAACTCTGTTTCATCAACTAGAGAAGGTCTCAAGGCCCTCAGTCATATCAACAAGGTACGCAAGGTGCACCTTACTCTTACTATCACAACAATCAGAGTGAACCCATGCAACCTCGGTACAACCCCACTCCTCCATCCTGGTATACACCTCCTACTTGACCTTACAATCCTCCATATCATCCTCAGCCAGGGAATCAACCGTTTTAGTAGTATGTTCCACAACAACCTCAGTGGAACAATCCATCCCAAGGGTGGAGGCCTCAACACAATCAACCACCTACTCTAATGCCTCCACCCAAACCTCAACCTCCACTTACTCATCTTGATCCACCTAGGCTACATCAAATACCTGCATAGCCCAATCCGAACCCGAACAACGGACAGGCACAACAGGCTCCCAGTGGAGAAAAATCTTATCCAACTTATGTTGTGGAGATACAAGAGGTTAATATCAGGTCGGGAAGAGTACTCCCAGAAAAACATACTCCAAATCCACTTGTAGAGGTTGAGGTGGAAAAGGAAGAAGGTAACACTCAGATCCAAAAACCTCCTTTTCCCAAGCGCTTTACCCACCCTAGTCAGCACACCCCAGAGGAGACAGAATGTCTGGGAGAATTGGAAAATTTGTGTGTAAAGATACTGCTTCTCCAGGCCATTAAGGATGTCCCTATCTAAAATATACTCGTCAAGAAAAGGGCTTCAAGAAACCTAGGAGAAGGAAGAGAGATACCCCCACCATCAATGTGGTAGGAAAGTTGTCTGACCTAATTTTTGGTAGAGTGATCTTTCCAAAGTACCTAGACCCTGGCAGTCCTGTTGTTGATGTGCACATCGATGGTTTCATATTCCCCAACACTATGATTGATCTAGGGGCTACCATCAATGTCATGACCAAGGAAACTATGTTGAAACTTAATCTCCAAGGGACTTGGAGGAAAACCACAACAGTTATGCAACTTGCAAATCGGTCCACAGTAATTTTGGAAGGAATTGTTGAGGAATTTATGGTTACCATTAACTCTTGGGAGTACCCTACATATTTCCTGGTCCTGCAACCAAAAACCAAGTTTAATGGTTATCCTCTCATCTTAGGGAGACCTTGGTTAGCCACTGTAGACACTTATATTAGTTGTCGGACCAGAAACATGACTATAAAAAATGGGCATTTTTCCAAATAGATAGTGTTATATCCTCCAGCCTGGCCTTCCATTGATCATGATCTACCTATATGGTTGGAGGATGAAGAAGATGAGTTATATAACACTGCCCCTATGTGTACCATATATGCTATTCTTAGACGGGGGCAGCTTGATGAAGATGAAATCATCAACCATGCCATTCAAAACCAATCCTCCACTAACATTCCTCTAGAAATCATAGTCAAAGAGTTTGAAAGCCAACCTCGGATGGAAGTGCATTCAGTTTAGTCAACCTCCGAAATGACTAGGGCTATGCAGTTTGGCCCATCCAAATCTCTGAAAATCAGCCCAGACCTCTCGAATGAAGAAGAGCAGAAGCTACACCATTTTGAAAGAGAATCTAGATGCATTTTCTGGGGATTACAAGGACATGAAAGGGGTTCATCCTTCAGTATGAAGATATCATATTTACATCAAAGAAGCTTATGAGAGAAGCCAAAAGAAGGACAAACATGTCTCTGAAGGACATATTCAAAGAAGAGCTACAGAAACTATTGGATACAAGATTCATATATCCTATATCCAATAGTGAGTGGGTATCTCCTCTTGTACTAGTCCTAAAGAATAATGGGAAGTGGCGAATTTGTGTTGATTATCGAGAACTTAACAAAGCCACCAAGAAATACCATTTCCCTTTGCCCTTTATAGACCAAGTCCTAGATGGCCTTGCAAGGAAGAAGTTATTTTCCTTCTTAGATGGGTTCAATGGGTACAATCAGATTCAAATCAACCCTGAAGACTAGGATAAGACTACTTTCACCTGCCCTTGGGGTATCTTGCTTATCAATTCCTACCCTTTAGGTTTTGCAATGCCCCAACCACCTTCCAAAGAGTTTTCCTGAGAATTTTTTCTGAGTTACTCTATGACTCTGTTGAAATATACATGGATGATGTCACACCATATGGGGATGAATTCCAGGAAGCTCTCTCCAATTTGGGTAAATTAATAAGAAGGTGCATTGAGATGCATCTCTCCTTGAGCCTAGAAAAGTGTGAATGCCTAAAGAAATCAGGGGTTGTATTAGGACCCTCCATATCCAAAGAAGGAATATAGGTAGACCCGAACAAAATCACTATCATCAAAAGGGCACCTACTCCTCAAAAGAAGAAATATGTCAGGAGTTTCTTAGGCTTAGTTGGTTACTACAAAAGGTTCATCAAATATTTCAGCAAGATGGCTTCACCATTATTTGGGTTATTGGCCAAAGATATTGAGTTTATTTGTTCTGGTCCTTTCAAGAGGCTTTCGAGCTCATTAAGGCAAAATTTGACTAATGACCCCATCCTCTGAGGTCCAAATTGGACTCTGACTTTCCACATCCACACTGATGCATTTGGCAAAGCTGTAGGGGAAACATTAGGACAATTAGAGGAAAAAATCCTTTATTCCATTTATTTCATCAACAAGAATGTGTGGATGTTTTCAGGCCTTTGTTCACACTGACCATGCAACCATCAAGTATTTAATGAACAAATCGGATGTTAATGCTAGGATAATGCAAGCACTTCTTCACACAGAGGTAGTTCAACTACAAAGGAAGGTATGGCATGACAAGAACATTAAGGAGAAGGCCTTCCAAGAAGGAGATTGGGCACTATTGTATGGTTCAAGGTTTAAATAATTTAAGGGAAAATTGATGAAAAGATGGCTGGGACCATACACAGTGGAAAAATGCTTGACAATGGTTCAATTCAAATCAGGACCATAAATGAGGAGGGAGTCCCCTTGCTTGCCAATGGTCACAGAATTAAAATTTACAAGAAGCCCTTATCTAGGAGAGAGTTCATAAATTCAATAAGTAGAGAGGCGTATGTAATGGGAAACTCCATAGTTTCCATCACCTCCTAACAAAAATAAAAAGAAAAGAGAAAACGAATAAAGATCCATGGGTGAAAAAATCTCTGAGGCACTCAAGGAAAGCGTGTGGGTTGAAAACCTTGATGGAAGCAGCCCACTTGCTTTAAAAAAAAAGAGAAATACATCTGCATCTCTATGTTTTTGTTTGTTTATTGTTTTTGCAGGTTATTAATGGCTTCCGGAAACACAGGGAAGAAGTCATCTTCTTCTCTCCCCTTCTATTTTACCATCCATCCCATCATTCACTCCATTAATTTCCATAACTCCTTCCATCACCTCCATACACCATATTCCTCCATTCCTGACCACAATGTAGCAAAAGAAAGCAATCCAGAAACTACTACAAACATCAGGAAGTTCCTTTAAAAACATAGTTGATTCATGGATTGCAAAGAAAAATAAAAATCAAAGCTACACAACGGACTCCAGGAGAACGATAATGTCAACCATGGCATCTAAAGCACCCCACACAACATCTACAACAAGAAGAAACAACATGAAAATATCAGCTTCTCACTGAGAGACCTTCTCATTCAACAAGATTCTCACTCAGAGAACATGAAAATAGTGAAGAACAGAGCATCTAAAAAGTGTGTCTCCTCAATCCAGCTCCTGCAAATTACTTGAAAACAAGAGGTAAACTTAGGTATAGCTTCTCACCCCTTGCTATGCATCCATAATAGCCAGAAATAATTAAAGTTGCAAACTTAGAGTTTAAGGGGCAGAAAGGTGGCCAGTTAGATAGGCCACCATTGTGAATTATGACTAGGGAAAACTGCAAAGTCACGCCACCTGTGCATGCAAAATAAAAAAATTAAATCAAGTGGATTAGAGGAGAACGAGGGGAGGAAACACGCAATCCATCATGAATTAATAGGGAGAAGGAAACAATGGTCTTTGACAAAAACTGGAGTTGAGCTTGAGTTACATAAGCACTCCAAAATTAGCTGCGCAATCTAGTAAAAAGAGATCTTGTCTCATTCAAACCAGTGAATTGAGAAGTTTTTAGGGAAAGAGTCCACATTTGGGCTGCGTATTTGAACAACGTGTATTAGCAGCAACAGAACAACATCACCAGCAGTCAGGATAGCTTACGAAGTATACCGCATATCAGACAGAATAGCAAGGGACCAAGGGAAGCTTTTATAGCAACCCAAGCAATGCATAATTAAACTCATAGCCTTAGAGAAGAAGGAGAAGACGAGCTGAGGGAAAATTTTAGGGGCTAGTATTCGTAGGTGGGCTAATTTTCCATGCTTTTTCCAAAAAATAAGATTCATTAATTTCCATTTTTTCTAAAAGTTATTCGCCCAAATTTTATAGTATAAATTATTTTACCTTAAAAATCACCAAAAATTTATATAGTGACTATATAACATTACTAGAAACTTGAATTATTTTAAAAAACAATTGGAAAACATTTTACAAATTTCATTTTATGTACTAGTGATATTCGCTAATGTTTCTAAAATTTAAAATAAATTTCCATCCTTAAAATTTTCCTTGGACGAGCCAGAAGAATAACCAGAAGAAGAACCAGAAGAGGAACAAGAATAAGAAGAGGAAGAGAAAGAAGGCCAAGGAGAAACAGAAGAAATGGAAATGGAGGCAGAAGTTATAAAGGTATCATAAAGTGAGCAAGAGGAATTTTCCACCTTAGCTTCTCTGAGCACAAAGAGAAAAAGGCAGACCTCTATGTATTTCAGAACTAAAAAGAGTCAGAGGGTAAGTCAGAAAGAGCCAGAACTCCTTCCAAGAGCCCCATCATCATTGAAGAATAACCAAGGGAGGAGGAAAGAATCAGAGAGATAGTTCTGAAGGAGCAACTGCAGATGGAACAGGCAGATAATATAGCACTAAAGGAGCAATTGCAGCAAAAAGTGAAACAAGTAGCCACCATGGAAAACTTGTGCATAGATTCCCTGCTGAAACATATGCTATGTACCTCAAAGAGCAATGGCTCCTATTTCAAATCAAAACTCTAGCCTCCTTTGGATCCATACCTTTCCAATATTGTAGGAAATTCATGGATTTCTACAAGCAAGCTAACATGGATGATCAGGAAAAGATGATATATTTTTATGTGCATAACCTTGTGCTGAAAAATCTAGATACTTGGGACCCCAATTATTCAATGTGGGATATGAAGTTGATGGCTCTATTATCTTGGATGATGAACGATGACACTAGGGAAAAAGAGATGTGGAGGATCATGAGAAGAAGAAATAGAGAGCCCTTACATATCATACCAGAATTATTCAGCCCAAGAGGATTCATCCTTAACCGTCGAGAGATTGAAAAGGACCCTGCACTAGTTGAAAGCTACCTCCAAACTAAAACACAAGTAATAGGCCACTTTGATGATGTTTCTAGGAAGATATAAGATGATTGCATCATGCCTAGCCAGAGGATATGGAACAACCTCCCTCATAGCCCCAAGAACAAGGAGTACCATACTCCAGAAAGATTGCGAGGTGCCTTGGAAAGAGTACCATTATACAAGAGGGCCATGTAGGCTAAGAAGATCCAATGGCTTGGTCTCAAGCTCAGTCCACATTTGCTGCTGGGGCTGAATGATGAAAGGGAGACATATGCACAACCTCAAGAACAACCTCCCTCACAGCCTCAAGAACAAGGAGTACCATACTCCAGAAATACTACGGGGTGCCTTGGAAAGAGTACCATTATACAAGAGGGCCATGCAAGTTAATAAGATCCAATGGCTTGGTCTCAAGCTCAGTCCACGTTTTTTGCTGGGGTTGAATAATGAAAGGGAGACATATGCACAAGATAGAGAATGGGAGAATGCATAAAAGAGTAATGGGTTTTACCCCCCTGAGGGTGCTCCCACACTTCTTCCTCAGGAAGCCAGGGGGGCTGTCAAAGCCTTAAAAAATGTAGGAGTAGTATTAGTTGCTCAGAGGATGACAAACCATTCAGTAGGGGGGTGATGATGAGCTCCATCGTTAGAAATATTTGGGGGGGTTAATGGTTACCTTTTTTCCTTCTTAAATCTATTTTTCTTGCATTTTTATTGCTATTTGGTTTTATGATGCTAGTATAGGTGGTGATTAAGGCTAACATAGTCTGAGTGCCTAATATGAGGTTGAGTGCAGAAAATAATGAATAATTGGAATTATTTTTGAATATTTTATCATAAAGAGTTGAAGGAGATAGAAAGGAGAAATTATAGGAGGATTTTACACCCTCCTTAACTCTCGAAGGTAACCAAAGGATCCCCAAGGATTCTCTCCAACAATTTGAATTTCAGAGGCAGCCAAGCAACTCAAAGACCAAAGTGCACTCAATCTATATTTACCTCAAGTCAAGTGGACTCCATCACCATTTCCAAGGGAGCTTTTGGCAGGTTCTTTGTAGAATAAATAGAGTAGAGCTAAAGCTAGGAAGGATTCGATTCAATTGGGAAAATTTTTGCAAGCTACTGAGATTTTTTTTATTATTGTATGCAGTGATTCAAACTTTCAAAAATGTACAAGACTATTCTTTCATGAAATGATCATATTGATTTCATTTTATTGATTTAGGTTCTAGAGAGCTAGGCTGTGGGTTAGGGCCTAATCCATGTGCCTCAACCTCTTTGTTGTACTTGTTCTTTTCTTGTTGTCAGTGGATCTAATTCTGATAGTTTAATTTTTGTTTTTTTTTTCTTTCAGTGTGTTGTTGTAGGTTTCATTTGCTTGTGAGTAATAGAATAGAGGAGAAAAGTCTAAAATCTATGGATCAAGACCTCCCTTCTCATCTCCGTCAATAGAGCTCGAGAAGGGTGAACCTTCCCACAGACCCAAAAAAATTGATTTATGTTCACTATTTCTGAGAATAGAGTAGAGTCGCATTACCATTTTCATCCTTCCTTTTGTATTTTATTTTCACACATATGTATGTTCTTCGTACATAGATCAACAGAGTTGTTTGCAGGCATAAGAATCAAAGTACCAGGGAAGTTGATTTGCACCTCCCCGCTTCATCCTCCATCTCTGTTTTACACCTCAATCACTATTTTTGTGCCTCCATTTCCCTCCCATTTATTTTATTGCAGCTACCACACCTTTTCTTCACAAATCACTTAAGGAAATGCTAAGAGTTTGACCTTCTCCCTTTCCTCGTCGAAACTCCCGCTACCATACTTTGCTCTATTCAAAAATCGCAAGTCCTCCTAGTCTTCATTAATAATTCCCACTTCTAAGCTCTGATTGCAATAGTTCATATAACCCTTCCGCCTTTCCTTTGCCGATTATCACAAAAATATTCGAAAACCTTTGGAAACTGACCTTTTCCATTTTTCCTTTAAAACACTTACCGCAATTCCTTTCACAAATCGCAATTCGCATTTTCCATTTGAATTCCATTAACACTTACCACTCCTGAGTTCCGATTGCAATAATTCTTCGTAATTCGCCACACCACAATTGCAAATCGCATTTTTCATTTGGTTCTCATAACATGTTCTGCTCCCAACGCTGATTGCAATATCACTTTCGTACTTTTTTGCCAGCCCTACTGCCACGTCATCCCATCGCATTTTTCATTTCAAATTCTTTATCCCATCGCATTTTTCAATTCGCTCCCACTCCTTAACAACACTTCCGCTACCCTTCCAACTTTGCGATATTGCGATTATGATATCGCATATTGTACTTTCGTCCTCCCATCACAATTTTTCTATCTCCCTTTCAAATGCCTCCCACTCCAAAGGAGTTTTGTGATGTTATAAGCTTTAATAAATTCTAAACCCTCTTTCACACTTCTAAGCCTTGTTTCATGTGGTTAAGCCCTCCAATAGCACCTTTACCCCCTTCTTCTCTAAACTACAAGCAACACCTCTTCAAATTAGAATTAATTCATGAATAATTGCATAGATAGAGCATAAGATAAGTAGGGTGTGTTTAGCCGATTGGCCAAGTTAAGTGTGGGTCAAATTAGTTTCCTCTCTGAAATTTAGAATTAGCTTCCTTTCTACCATTTATTTTCATCAAGTTAAATTAGTTCCTTTCTCCCATTTCCTTTCTGCAAATTAAAATAGTTTCATTTCCGTCATTTCCTTTCTGCAAATTAAATTATTTTCATTTTCATCATTTACTTTCTACAATTTAAATTACTTTCCTCTCTATCATTTCCTTCCATCAATTTTCTTTCCATTCCTTATCATAGTTTGAGAAATATCACCCTTTCGTAAAGCAGAAGAGGATGAAATGATCAAAATGCATATGTTGTGTATATAGCGTTGTCACCCCCAAGTTTGTACGAACCTTGGGTTGATAAAGTAAAGTAGAGCAGCCCCTGGGAGTTGCAGCACTCTTGGTGCAATACCAGGGCTCACCACATAGCTCCAGGAAAAGACATCAATGAATTCTTTGAATAAAATAATGTATTTTTGTTTTTCAACAGTTGGGAGTGATTTTGACAATTTTATAATTTTGGGATATTTTTCACTACCTATGTTAAATTCTTCTACATCTACCCCCATGGGCTCAATATTTGGCTTCTTAGATACATCATTAAAATCAAATAATTCTTCTAATGGAACCAAACCTCTAGGTAAAACACTATCCTTTAACTGAAGTATTTCAAACTCTTCCTTCTCAGGATCTGTTTCAAGAAATTCTAATTTATTTATAAGTTTACCTACATGCATATTTACATCTGAGTTGTCTAACTATTTTTCTACATTATAATGCACAACTATTTGATATCATAATTCAAAATCTAAATGTATACTATCTTCATATTCATCCTTAGACTGCAAAAAATTTTCAATTTGTTTTACATTGCCAAAAACTTGAAAATACCTCATATTGTATGGTACATCTGGTCGTTTTTTTAATTCCATTGTATATTTTCTATTGGGGTGAGGCATTTTACAGGTGCTGGCTAAAAAATCCAGACCGTTTGCAAGGATATTATGAATTCTAGGAATTGCAGCAAGATCATATTCCACAAAACTTTTTAGAAAATAAAGCACAACATTTATATATGCTCTCAATCTAGGATATTTTGCAGAGTACTCTCCTTTAATTTGTTTTATGATTAACTTAGAATCTCCATGAATGGAAATTCTTTTGGCACCCAAATTTTTCAACAATTTCAATCCTAATAGAAGTGCTTCATATTCGTCTATATTATTAGTACATTTAAATTTGAGCTTGTATGAATGACCTTTAACATGATTGTTTCATTTGTTTGAAACCCAAACTCCTACTCCAGAACCCTTTCTACTACAAGATCCATCAAAAATCATGTTCCAAAGAGGTTCAAGCTGAGTGTTTTGTTCCACTATTTGTGATTGGTTTTCATCTGTTTCACAAATATCATTTTTTGCATTGGTAACCTGAGTATTTATATCTCCATCATTATAAAGAATGAAAGAGTCTAAATATGAGTGGACAGAGTAAAGAGGATAGTTGTGTGGTTTATCCTGACTACTCACCATGAATTTCATCAAAGTTTCCCTATATAATATCCTTTTTTGACCAAACACTGGTATGATAGAAAAGGTCATGTCCATTTGTAGGGTCCCTTGTAATTTTTCTCCCCATGAGCATGACAACAACATGCCATACTTAGGGGGTATATCTACAAATTCTATATCGATAAATAGACTTTTGGATGGGATTTGAGCTAAAGTAACACACAGATCTTTGATGAGACCTAGGCATCCTACTTTGCTGGAATCAAATGAATATAAATATTTATAAGGTCTAGTAATGTCAAGTCCAAGTTTTTCCGTAACAGCTTTAGGCATCAAATTGTGCGAAGCACCTGAATCTAACATAACATTATGGAGAATAATATCATGAACATTTATCCTAACATAGAATGGGGGAACACCTCCTTCCTGTGTTTTGCCATCAACTTTTGGCCAAATACGAGTTCAACCTGATCATCATTCAAATTAATAGTGTTTGTGTTTTCCCCTATGTTTATAGCTTTCATCACTTGAGATATGTATAGATTTGTGTTCATTAATTATGTTAGAGGAGTGGGAATTTTTATTTTTTCTAATTCATTCTCAATGTTGAATGATGTTTGAATATTAATCAAGTTCAGAAAATTAGATTTATCAGCAATTTCTTTTGATACAGGTTCTTTTTTCTGACTGGTGGTTCGGATATCAGTTTGAGTAGTTTTGGAAGCATTATCAACTATGTTTTTGGTAGGGGTTTCTACTATCTTTTTGCCAAAACTATCAATGCTTTTCTTAGCAGAACTCTCACAATTATTTTTGTTGGGGGTATATGAATTTTTCTTACTCCTAAGGTTATATTTCCTATGGAATTCCATAATAGAATTTTCAAATCCCTATTTGTAATCATCTGATTCTTTTGAATCAAGCTCAGTTTGGGAAAGTTGAAAAAGCTCTTGTTCTTATTGAGTAAGAAAAATTGTTTCATCATCATTAAATCCCATCAAATTTATTTTGTTATCTTCTACCTCTTATACAATTTCCCCATCATCATCAACATAATTATCCTGAAATGGAGTTCTAATTTGTTGATTTGGTCCCCTCTATTCCCTTTGTTTTATTTGGGGAGGATATCTTCTAAAATTTTGATTACAATTTTGAGGTGTAGGATGGTTTTCTCTAGGAGTAGTCCTTTCTATTATATTAATCCTTTCCATCATTCTTTCTATTGTTATGACTAATGAATATATTTGGCATCAGTAGAAGAAGTTGACAGTTCTTCTTTCATGGTCACTCTTCTTTGAGTTTTTTTCTAGCCCTTTTTGATAACAAATTGGCTTATACAGTTATTGCATCCCTTTTCATTTCTTCTAATTTTGAATAATTTCTCTCTCTCAGCTGACATGACATGTTTGCCTCAAAGCCATCTGGGAATTTGATTAATGCTAGACCTTGTGGTGGTTTAATGTTTGGAGGAATCGCATTGTATACACTATTGGAACTAGTGCAATAAAACTGGACACTTTCCCCAGGTTACCTCCTAATGCTTTCATATTCTGATAGACTCTGAACCAGTTTTTTTTACTTCCCATCTATTAAGGAATGACTGATGGAATGCAGGGAGATCATTGATGCTAGTAGGTGGAAAGGATTTAAACCATTTCCTAACTTATCCAATGAGATTTTGTGCAAACAAACTCATTTTGACATTTTACTCATCTACTTCCTGAAGGTCAAAACTATCATTCATCCTATATGCATGTTGTTGAGCAGTTATAGGTCCAGTTCCATCAAACTGTGGAATCCTAGTTTGATAGTCTTGAGGCATGTTTGCCAAAGGACCTTGAAGAACAAGTGGAGCATATCTAGATGCCATTATAGGTATATTAGGATGAATAATATGTGGGTTGATCACAGGTGGTTTTTGGATGAAAGGTGGAGGCTGAATCAGAGGTGGAGGATGAACTAAGGTTTGAGGTTTTGGTGAAGGTGAAGGTTGGATTGTAGGTGAGGATTGGGGAGAAGATGGGGTTTGGGTTTCTTGCTGAGAAATTATAGGGGTAGTAGTGGAAACTACAGAAGGGGTAGGAATAGATGATATGGAATGCACATATTGCGATGAGATAGATGAAACTGCAAAACAAGTTAGGGCAAAGAGTTCAATAGATTGTTGTACATATGCCTCATTAAAAGAAGGGTCAAGACCTGAAATTAAACATTGAAATTTATCAAAATTGTGAATAATTTGAAGGTTAATATAAGGTTTGGAAGATTCTAATTCAATAGAATGTTGTCTTAATGTGGATTGATCTTCCACAGTTTTATCTACTCAATTGGCTAACCTAGTTCTAAACAAACTATGTTCAAAAGGTAAATCAAATTCAATGTCTTATAGGGTAACAAAATCATTTAGAAGAGAATCTGCACTATGGGGAGGACTGCTACTTCCTTGGCTCTTAGCTATAGGTTTTCTTCTCAACATTTTTTCAGGATCATCAACAATACCTGCAGGCTTTGGATCAGGATGATATCTAGTGTAAGCTCTTTTGGGAACCATAATTAAAATCTAAGGCACATACACACTTATTATTTACAAAAAATGAAAAGGAAATAGTCTCTTGAAGTATTCATATCATACAATTTTCTTAACCAGGGTAATAAATTCGAATAAAATTACAATATTTTCAATTTCCCCAGTATGGTTTCCACTTTTTATCGTTATGTAATTTACGATATTATGAGAATAAATACAAAGGACAACATCAAAACCATTTTTGAAGTTGGGATCTAACCCTGCTAGCTTCAAAGAGAGATCTCTCTGTAAAATTTAGCTATGTTTTATGTGAATTTTAGGTTAGTTATTACTGTACTAATTGTTTGTTTTATTTGGATTGCTTGGTTGATTATATTGTTATAATTCCATTGGGCCATGGAGTCTAAATATTAAATATATCTGCATCAAAATTTGAAGGAGTTTCACAGCGAAAGCTAGGTTTCACTAACTATATCTTTCAGGATTTTAAATGAATTATGAAAATTGAAGAAATGTAAAGTTAAGTAGAAATTAAGGAGCAATGAAGTATTCCTAAATTTGACCTCAGCAGAAAACATATAAATTACAAACAGTGAGAATAGGGTTCTCTTTATAACATTTCCTATTCATCACAGTTTCTATTAAATACAGGTAGCCCCTTTTGAGTTAAAGGCTCAATTGTGGAAAAAATGTTATTAACTGCTATCTCCAAACTGTGACACTTATCTTCTAGCTGAACAACCAGATTATTTTTGGTAAGAATCCTTTTCACCTTCAGAATGGTTTATGTCTTGTCATCAACTCCCAAATCATCCAATTCGTATATGTTTTTAGAGTTTATGAATTTAATGATGTTTGTTGTTGTTGTAGTCATTTCCCCCAATTCTTGTTTTATTTTTGTTATGGAATTCGTTCCTCTTTTAATCAATTCTTTCTGCTCAAATATAATTTGAATACAGGGCCAGATTTCAGCAATGGAGTTCATGATGTCTGTCTAGATAATTTCCTAGGCTTGGGCCAAGGTATGTCCTATTGTTGACTCCCTTTCAGATTTCTGTAATCTTTCAATTAATTTCCGAGCTCTCTGTGATTTTACTGAGTGAGAAGCCTCACTCCTTGTCTTCTGGTCCTGTAAATTTTTGACCTAGTCCTACAATTTATTGATTTCCTCTTTCTGAATTGACATATTTTCAACTGCCTTAGTAAACTGTTCAACACCATATGTTGTTTGTGAAGTCTGTGGAGTAGAAGTTGTATTTTTTGTTGCAGGAATAACTTTAAGAGGTAATACATCTAATAGAATCATAGACAACTTTTCATTCTGCTCTCTTTCTTTCATTATCTTCTCCATTTCTGTATTTGTTGTTGTTTGGATAGTTTCTTGCTGGTCATGAGATACTAAAGATGTTGTGGGAGAAGCAATATATTGGCCTCCTATTTAAGAGGAGCACGATGTTTCTTTAATCACCATAGCTACTTCTTGCTCTGAATTTTTATCTATTTCAACCTTGGGATTTAACTTTGTTCTTTTCCTGTACATTATCTTAAATTATTTAACTGCACTATCAGTCATTGAAGGTGACTCTTCTTCTCTTTGCATTTTAACTGGTTTCTCCTGTGGGATAGGAGTCTGTGATGTTGATGTAAATACCAGTTGCTCGTCAGCTTCTTGCAATTTATTTTTAGCCCACACTGACTGGTTCATATGTCTTTCTATCTCAGGTGTCTGCGTAATAATGTAGGGGGTAGTTTTGTTTTCTACTCTCGGCTTTGAAATGATACCCAGAGGGTCATAGGACCAGGTGAAACTCAGGCTCAACTTCATCTCTTTCAAAATATTATTTACCTCCTCCCCTGGTAACCTGCTATTGCAAATAAAATACCCAATCTATTTCTTGATTCTGAGCTGGGACTTCTTCTTAGTTGATACAAAATGAATTTCATCTTAATTCAACATGTTTATGATATATTCAAGAGAAAAAATCCTCATTGGGAGGAATTTTGGGAGCTTATAAGGTGCAAGCTCGCATCCATAGACTCTGATCTCGGTGTAATTATGGTACAAGTGCTATTCTCCTGTCATAGCCTAATCTGTCAGATGTAGTATCCTCTAAATGTCCTCACTTATCATGGGTTCTATTGTACTCCTTAGGACACTCATAGTTGGGTGAACAAATTGTTCAATGAACTATTTGTAAGAGAATTCCTTTTGTTCTTTCATTACTAAAGATGTCTGGAATCTTACTGATTGCTGGTTTCCTTCTTCATCAAGCTTCTGCATGGAAAATTTGAACCTATCTTCCTGATAGTATAAAAACATATATACCAAAATGGAAGAGTATTTAAACACTTATTCAGTTTGAAACTTAAGAAATTGATCAAGAATGCTGTCAGCCAGGAATTGGCTGAAATTGAAAATAATAGATGGTTTGTTGTATGTGGAAAAGATATAAAGGAACCCTAAAATGGGTTCAACTACCCACTGATTAGAAAAATAACCAAGGATTTATGAAATTAATGTTATTATCTGTTTTGATTAATTATGGAAGATGGAGGAAGGGTATGGAGGGTTTTTCTTTGGAAATTGGGTATTATCTGGTAAAAATATGTTAAATATCTTGGCTCTTTTAGAAAAATATAGCTTTTGTTAAAGTTCATTAAGGGCTTCTAAGGAGAAAGGACTGTTGTTTTCTATAGAGGGAGCTTGCATTAGCTGGTTAATGGACTGGGAAGTGATGGTGAAAAGTATTTCACCAATAGGGGAAATCATATCTCTTTGATTGGGAATGTAATATGCTTGGCATTTTCTGATGAATTCAAGGGCATGGAAAGTGTGAGGGAAGATATAATGAGGGAGATTGGACTCCCAGAGTCCAATCTCATATGATTTATCAATATATTTGTCTTCCAGCCAACAATATAGTACAAAAAAATCAAATTATGGTTGTGTTTTATTTATCTTATAGTCCATATGTGCTAAAGGAATGTGATCTAAGTCTATGGGAGGATGGGCCAAAGGATTCAGAGCATCCTCCTGGTTTTTATTTTTAGGAGGCATTATTAATTGTGAAGAATTTGATTGTAATTGGGAGGAACAAGGTTACCAGGAACATGTAGCTGTTGTGTGATTGGATGAAGGAGAAAGGAAAGTTACTATCACTTGTCCGCAAACTGATCAATTAATAAATACTGGGCACATTGTAAAAGCCTGTGAAAAATTATATTTGCAGAGATAATGTAACAGTTAAGGTTGAATTTTATGTATTGCAGGGTTTATATAACGAATACAGTTTTTTTGTTGCAAAGGGCGCGGGTCTGTTGGATTAGCAATTATCCAATGGAAATTAATTGCTCAATGGATAACCCGGGAAGTGATTTTATTGGTAACATCTCAGCAACATGGGAACACAGTAGTGGCAGAGGTTTCGGGTAGGGACAACGGTAATAGAATGAGGGAGGAGTGGTTTTCAAGGGGGGTGGCATAGTGGGAGGTTAGTGGTTTAGGCAGGGGGTGAAAAGAGCATAGGGGAGGCCATGTGGTAGTGGGACCAGGCAGAGAAACAGTTTTTTTCGAACCCCCCCCCCGCGGCCTCGGTAGTAAAGTGAGGTTGGAGAGGGGGGGAGAAAGTTAATAAGGTTCATCGATTTGTGGAGAAAAAATATCGTGAGGTGTGCAACTGCAATCGATTTAACCACATGCAACAAACAAAATTTGTCAGGTTCCATAGTTTTTGACTTTGGATAAAAAACTTAGGATAAAACTTGTATAAATCATATGTAACCCTTTATGCGCTCAATGCTTTAATGAACCTCAAAACTTAGGATAAAGAAATTTTTAATCCTTTTTAAAGAAAAACACTTCTACTTACCCTTTCACACTTAAATTCCTTTTGCTAAACTAACATTTTTATTTCTTCTAGGGGTGCATTTAAACTAGCAAACCCATATTCCTTTTTTTTATGAAAAATATATTCTATCTTATCACTTTTTCCTCCTATTGATTCAGATTAAACAGTTGAATCAATGTCATTTCCTACCTAACTATTGATTTACCAAGATTAGACTATTTGGAAAATCTTTATTCTCTAACCTAATTTACAAAAATTCAAAATTTTTCAACTATGATTAAGTTGTATGGCTTAAACAAATAGATATTCATTGTGGCATTTTAAAAAATCTACACACAACCTTATTTCATTTGACAGAAATAAAACTATCTATCAGTAGTGGCATTTTAATTTGCAGCACTTTCAATGTTATTTCCCTACTTTTCTTTTGTGGGGTTCTAATTTCATTTTTTATTCTTTTTCAATGTTTCTTTCTTTTCTTCTTTTAATATTTATTCATTTTTTTAGATATAAACTCTTTTCATTTTATTTTTATATATATTGTTGGAAATCATTTATAGATTGAAAATTATTTACAATATAAGATTACTGAGATAAAATACTCAATCACCTTGAGATCCTATAAATTATAGGACCCTAATAGGGGCTATGGTGAAAATCATTTGTGTAGAGATTGTCCACAAAATCCTTTCAATAAAAATGCAACAATACATAATATTCAGGAGGAAACTATAATTAATGGTGTTGCTCAAAATATTTCAAGAATTAGTGCAACACAAGATGGTAAACAGGCTCACCATTAATCTACCATGGTGGAGATCCAAAATTAAAAAATTGGAAAAATTGTATCTAGATTGATCAACCATGGTTCTACTTTAAGTTATATTTCTCATGCTACAATAGAAATATGTGGAGTTAAAAAATAATATCAGAATAAACCTTAATTAGTGCAATTGACCATAAGCATTAGAGGAAATTTCAACCTAAAAGTGGCCTCCTAAGGAAAAATAATAAAATAATAGTTAAAATAGTAAAATATGAGTTATGAATCTTGGAGGGAAAAGAATAAAACTACTTATTTCTTAATTGTATTTTGGATTATCTCATTATAGGTTTACTCAAATTTCAATTGTAGAGACTCATTCGATGTGAAATTAAATTCCACATCCAACGAGTACCCATTATGCATACTTTCGAGAAGACCAACATTGATAAAAAATAAAGATACATTAAGAAATCGTGTTGAACACACTTTCTTAATGTACCTTCAATTTTATAAATGTGGTTCTTATAAAAACTATGCATAATGGGTACTCGTTCAATATGGAATTTAATTCTGCATCCAATGAGTGTCTACATATGAAATTTGAGTAAAACCATAAAGAGATAAACCAAAAATATAATTAAAAAAAAACAAGTTTCTTCTTTTCCCTCCAAAATATTTACATGTACCTATTTTTAGAATTAAAATATTTTTATTGGTTCACATATTATGACATGGAAACTATATGAAATTTTCATGGAAACTTTTAGGCTAAAATTTTCTCTAATGAAACAAAAGAAGAGTGATTGAAATTACTAAATATTTTTTAAGAGACCTTAATGGAGTGAACACTAAATTAAATTTGAATATTCTACCTCTTAGATCCTATGATGTTCTTATTGGTATGGATTGGCAAGAACAACAAAGTGCCTTCTTAAACAGTTTAGAAAAATAGTTCACATGTATCAATGCTGAAGGGGAAACCTATTCAAAAAAATGGGTTCCAAGATTCATTTCATTGAGGCAAATGTATGCTTTACAATTAAAGAAAGATTCAAAATGTTTGTAGCATATATTGAAGATATTTCTAACAACAATCATAAGACACATATAGAGGATTATGCTATTTTAAAAAAATATAAGGATGTCTTTCCTAAATAAATTCTAGGACTTCCTCTGAGAAGGGATATAGAATTTTGCATAGACCTTATTCCTGGAGAAGTCCCATCATTTAAAGCTCCATATAGAATGAGTATTCCATAACTGATGAAATTAAAAATATAACTACAAGAATTGTTAGACAAGAAATACATAATACTTAGTGTGTCGCCTTGGGGCGAACTAGTCTTATTTGTTAAAAAGAAAGATGGAACCGTTGAACTTTGTGTAGATTACTAACGACTTAACAAAATGACAATCAATAAAAAGTACCCATTTCCTAGGATTACTGACCTACTTGATCAAGCGAAGGGAGCTATAATATTTTCAAAGATTGACTTAGGATCATGATATCATCAAATTAGGATCAAAGATGAATACATTCATAAAAAAACCTTTGGGACATGATAAGGGCATTATGAGTTTGTTGTAATTCCATTCGAACTCACTAATGCACCATCCACTTTTATGTGTATGATGAATAATGTACTCAACCCATATTTGGACATTTTTTTCATTGTATTTATATCTTAGTATTTTTAAAGAATAAAAAGGAACATGACTAGCATTTGAAAATGGAACTCCAAACACTTAGAGAAAATGAAATGCATGCTAAGTTTAGCAAACATGAATTCTATCAAAATAAAATTCACTATTCATGGTACGTTGTACCTAAAGAATGGATTGTTGTGGCTTCAGATAAGATAAAGGCCATTATATAGTGGTCAATGCCTAAGTATGTTGTTGATATCAGGTCTTTCATGTGAATTACAAGTTATTACAGAAGTTTCATAGAAGAATTTTCCAAATTAGCATATCCAATCACTTCTTTAAAAAATAAGGGAACTAAGTTTGATTGGAATTTAAAAAGTGAGGGAAACTTTGTTAAATTTAATAATTTGTTAACTACCACTCCAAGTTTGAAACCAGTTGATCCCATAAACGACTTTGTAGTTTGTACTAATTCTTGTAAAGAAGCTTTGGGGGAGTTCTAATGAGAGAAGATCATGTGGTAAGTTATGGATCTCGAAAGCTTAAAGATCATGAGAATAATTATGCTACCCATGTTCTAGAGATAACAACTAGTATCCATGCCTTAAAAATGTATCAATCTTAAATATATGTTTTATTATCCAAACATAAATGCTAAGAATGATCGACTGTTGGCATTCATAATAGCAAGGAAAAGAAAACATAATAGCAAGTTGTCTAAGAAAAAAACTAAATTAGATTTGTATTATTTCTTCATGTACTTGGAAAACAGATTTGACTGAAAAAGTGAGAATAGTTGCAACTTTTAACAAAGAATATGTTAAAATTAATGAGAAAATGCAGAAATCATATTCATAAAATGAAGAAGAAAATGATTTTTCAGTGAATGATTAGGATTTTTCGATCTACATGGACATAATTTATATACCCAATAATTTATATTTAAAATAGTTTTTCCTTGATGAGCTGCACAAAAACACTACAAATGGACATATTGGCTATCAGAAGGTAATAACCATGTTGAGGAAAGAATTATTTTGGCATAATTTGAAATAATATGTAGAAAAATGTTTAGAATGCCAATAGCTTAAAGCATCCCATCAAAATATGGTTGGATTATTACAACCTTTACCCATTCCAAAATGGAAATGGGAGGAAATATCTATAAATTTCATCATTGGTTTACCAAAAAAAAGGAGACAACATGAATCTATAATGGTTATGGCAGACAAAATTTGTAAGGAAACACACTTTATACCATTAAAGTACAATTTGACAACCACCAATATAGCTAAGACATTCATAAATAAGATCTTTAGATTACATGGTATTCCTAAGATTGTAATCTATGATCGAGATGGACAATTTACTTCTCAGTTTTGAAGGGTTTATTTAAGGCCATGGGTACAAAACAAAATTTTAGCACAATTTTCATCCTAATATTACTTGTTAAATAGAAAGGAACAATTAAGTTTTAGAGGACATGTGAAGAATGTATGTCATTAATAAGCCCACTAAGTTGGAAGACTATCTCCACTTAGTTGAATTTTCCTACAATAATGATTATTATACTTCCTTAAAAATGAGTCATTTTGAAGTGATGTATGGGAAGTGGTGTAAAGTGCCCTTGAGTTTGGATAATCTTGGTGATAGAATGGTTCTATGACCAGATATGCGGAAAAAAGTGGAAGAAATAGTTAAATAGGTGAAATATAATTTGAAAATAGCTCAAGATCGATGAAAGTGATATGCATATTTGAAGATAGTTAAAAAAGAATTCAATTGATTGGAATGTTTTACTGGTAGAATCAGAGGGATGTTTCCTCGAAGAACCTCTATACATGCTAGAGTGGATGGAATCCACACTCTTGAATAGAAATATATATCATGCTAAAATTCAATGGAATCACTTCAACGTGGAGGAGGAAACCTCAGAACTAGAAGATGATTTTAAAGAAGAATATCTATCCTTATTTTGAAAAAATGGGCCGAGTTCTAGAATTTCAAAGAAAACACCAAGATGGTCTTAAACTCAAGAGGGGGGGATGTGATATCCCTTGAATTAAAGTTTATATTGTAAATTTTTATATATTTAGTGTTTATTGTTCACGTTTTAAAGACTTATTTGAAAATAGTTTATCAATGTTACGTGACTGCTAAATATTAAATGTAAATATTTTTAATTATGTTGTTAAAAGAAAAATATGAAAATTTGAATTCTAAAGCTACATATGGCTAAAGAGAACCCTGGTTGCAATGTAATGATAGAATTAATTACCCTTGATAAATAATACCTATCCATCTAATATAAGGATTAGATTATTGAATATGATGGAAATTTATTGATCAATAACTTCCTCTAAAATGAAAGACATAGTCCTTGAGAGTGGAGAAGTGGAGCTCACTAATGAGAAAGTAGCCACCTACCACTTGGTAGATGAGATTGAGGTAGTCATTAACTACCAATTATTTTGGTAAAGGGGGGTGGTTTTGTCCTTGGATGGGAATGAATCACATAGTGCAGAACTATGAGAGGGGCTGAGGAATAGAAAATAAAACAAAATAATCAGAGAAAAGCAATGCGCAAACCATTTGAAGCTTAGGGGGACTTTATTTTGCGATAAATAAAGTCATGGTTGAGTGAATCCTGGTAGCTCCAATTTTAGTTTCTAAAGAAAAAATTGACAAGTCGGTATTTCTTAGCTTTCTTGAGTTTTAATATTATTTAATTGATTGAGTGCCTTTTTTTTTAAGTAAGTACTATATTACGGAAATTTTCTATGTGAACATGTAATTGAGAAGAGATATACAGAGTATTGAAATTGATTTAGTATGGTTCAATAAATTATATATTTTGAATAATGATAGCTCTAAGTTTAGTTCTATATTTAACAATAGTACTTTGTGTATTATGGAGTTATCCGTTATCTAATATATTGGGCTAAGAGTAAGATATTGTCTATTGTGATAAAAAACTCTAAAATTAATTTAGTAAAACGTAATGTAATAATTATAGATCGAGAAATCCTTCATGTTAAAATTATTTGGTATCACTTGTATTAATTTTTCTACGTGAACATGTAATTGAGAAGAGATATACAGAGTATTGAAATTGATTTAGTATGTTCAATAAACTATATATTTTGAATAATGATAGCTCTAAGTTTAGTTTTATATTTAACAATAGTACTTTGTGTATTATGGAGTTATCTATTATCTAATATATTGGGCTAAGAGTAAGATAATGTCTATTGTGGTAGAAAAATCTAAAATTAAATTAGTAAAATGTAATGTAATAATTATAGATCTATAATAGAAAACCTTCATGTTAAAATTATTTGGTATCACACGTATTATAATAGGTTGTGACATGTTGTAACAGATTTACAACAGGGTCATGATGAGTTTTAAGAAGATTATAATCACTGAAAGTACATGCATTTTGTAGAATATAGTGGTTGGTTGGCAATAGGTTGACACAAATTGAATAGGTTAACTTTTATTTTGATTATAAGCAATTCAGAAATAGTAAAAGTAGCCAAAGTTGTAGATATTTATTGCATAAAGGAAATGCACGTGGTGATAGTAGCTAGTGAAAATGTAGTAATATTGTATGAAGTAATTATATGCAGATGTGGTATAAAGTGATAGTATATAGTGTTTACATGTTGGGATAGGGATTCATGGTTGAAGAACATAAATGCCAACATTGCTTGAATGTTGCATAGTTTTCACGGTGCATGATAATTGTATTCGATATTTAATTTAATTAATGTTTCATATGTCTAGTTGTTATTTCTCTTGAAGAAAAGAGTGTGTATATATGTACATGTCCTTATATATGTGTATGTATGTATGTATGTATGTATGTATGTATGTATGTATGTATGTATGTATGCATGAAATTTAGTGACCATGTGTGTGATAATCACATGCTGATTGATAGTGACACGTTGTGGTATCAATGAAGTATCTAATATGATAACTAACAATAGTTTTTGTGTTGTTGATGATGTACTTGTTCATAATCAAACAGTTACAAAAAATAGGTTGTATATGTCTGCACTCTGCCTTGCGAAAATGGATCACCCGAGATACTACTAACCAGTCAAGAGGATGTCTGAGCTTGGAAGGCCAAGTACAATAAGAAATAGATGATTCAATTCAATCTTCTATGTGATGGAGCATTCTTATACAACAATTAGCCACCCTATAGATGGTGGAACTAGACCCAAGAGACTTCTAGGTGTAGTGAAGGGCTACAAAACTTGGGTGCAATTGGTGAGTACTGGGTATGTACTTGGTGATGGGAAAGTAGATTCCCCATGGAATTAATTTTTTTTTACTTATACAGATAGATATTCATTCAATTTCCATGCTTTATTTTGATTAGTAATACATGATTTGCGAATTAAAATTCTCAGGAATAAAATAATTTTTTTATATACATGATTATAATATACTTGTTTTTATGTTGGATATTGTAGGTATATGTTGAATAACTATGATCATTGAGAGGCATCATATAATAGTTAAAAAAATTATGTAACATGAATAGAAGATCAGTAAAGACCAGGGTCCTCATAGCACGTGTTTATTACTAAAGGAAAGGAACACCAAGGACAATGTTAATATAAGAGGTAGGGGAATGTAACACCCTTAGTTTCACCCCTAAACTATTAATGTAATAATCATGTATAACCACTAGGTTGGTGATCCATATACATATGATATAAGCTAGCGATTTGAGTTATATTATGTGGCCCATGTGCCCATGTAAAGGTGTTAGATACGTTTTAGGGAAAGCATGCGTAGGTATACGTGTTGTTTTGGCTAAGTTCCCTAAGGGATGAATTTGTAATTACATTGTAATTGTTGTACATATTATATTAATAAAATATATTTTTTGTAGATCCCACTCCACATAAAAGAGTACGGGGTTTATTGAAACTCCATGGTGATAGGAAACAATTTGATGTGTTCATTTTTAGGAGATAAGGGAACCTATGTGTCCCACATGGATTCAGAGAGGTGCCACATGGTAGAGAAAGGACATGCATGCTGCATGGAAGAGAAATGCATGCAGTGATGAAAAGCATGCATTTCCTAGGAAAGATATGGAACTAGAGGGGATTATAATTATTATTATTATTATCATTGTATGGATGTGGTTTGGGTGACTTTGTTTTTGTGCAACCAATTGGTGAGCCTTGAGCTTCGGTTCTAGACCAGCTAGGAGTACTTTTGGTTTATAGCCTGGAAAGGTGCCTAGAATCCCTAGAAGTAGCACAAGTTCCTGGAAGCCCTAGGCTAATAATTTCATGGTATTTTGTAAGGTTCCATAGATGGTGGGAACCACAAAGGGAATACTAAGGCTTGAACAAGGGTGTGTTACTTGGGCATAATTTCAGGGAAGCAGAGCGCAATGGTTGGAGTCATGGTTGTTGGGTTGGTGCCTTGGTTGTGGATATATTGTTATTTTTGGGTTCTCATTGTTTCATATGGATTTGTGGCTTTAGCGCGGGGATGATGCTGGTTGATATTCATGAACCACACAGTTTATGACTGGGTTTAATGCAACGAGACTATAAACAATTGATCATTTTACTCAGATAAGTGTCATATGTGTCATTCTGACATATTTATGTGCTTAGGTTATGATTATATGTTGTCTTTCTAAAAAACTTAAGTTATGGTTTAGCATTAGAAGTATGTATTCCACTATGCATTGTATTTATATGTCATATTCTATATGATGTTTGGTGTTTACAGGTACACATTATTATGTGGTGCATGGGTTTAACCCGTTGTGGATAAACCCTAGTTGTTGAATCTAAATTAGATATGCATTTGTTGGGTTGTGTGTGTTATTTTTTTTGTGCACTTAATATGTGTGAAGTGTATACTTCTCAATTAGGGTGTGTATAAATCCTAGAATGTGGGAATGTGTAATTTCTTTAGTTTTGCACCAATTATTCATTAACCATAAATGTTTTTAATGGGATTCAAGCTAGGGTTAATACACAAGTTATAGATGTATTTAGGGTTTTCCTAGAATTATAATAACACTAGCAGTGAGTGAGGGTTTGATAATTGTAATCGTAAATTAAATGTTTTTGTCGGAATATTGGTGAATTTTGGGATCAGAGTATGTGTTGGGGCTATGGATGTTACATTTGTACTATTTTATATCTATAATTATGATATTCAAGGCTTTTTTGTTATGTTGATGATCCAACTCAATTAGCTATTTCATTTCCTCTTTAATATATTTCATATCTATTTAATTTTCCATAATCATTTGCGTGAAATTATTATTTAATTATTCTTATAATTCTTTTAAATATTGTCCATAAATTTTATATTATAGGAAGAGAAAAAGAAAAACACGCTCCATAATTGTAATAATTCCTAATCGAGAGCATATCTCAACCAAGAACTAAACTTGAAGCTAATACAACTATCATTCAACAACCTCCTAAAATCACTTAAAACATATATTCACAAAAATACACTCTCTAGTTCACAATAATGTTGAAAATAACAAAATTATCTAACAAAATATTAAAAAAAAAAAAAATGAATTAACCCAAAAAGAAAAAGAATGACTCTACAAAGATTCAAGAATATGATTTTCTCATCTTTACTATTAAAATAATAATTTTTTTTTTTACATTTTTCTCAACTTAGTCCATAACTCCTCCAAGGTGAAAAGAGACCAGCATAACCCATTCTAAAGTTACACTTCATAAAGAACCTCTCCAATCATCACATCCTACATATTAGATAAGTCATATGCAATATCCCTATCTCTAGAATCGGACGTTGAATATTTAATAATATGAAAATATTATTAGATTAAAATTGATTGACGTGCTCCAAAACAAACTCCCACCAAGAACCAATTGTGGAACAATTTGCAACTACAATATGGGTAACTTAACCATTTGTTTCAAACTCGGATTAAGGCAGTTATGGCTTGCTTTTGGTCTCGTCTCCCGCCATTGAGGTTCAATAAATTTATGGGGATCTCATATGGAGAGATTCCCTTATCTCTCAATCAGTGGAAGGCCGAATTATTTTTCAAATGTTGAAAGACTGCATGGAGTTAAACGAATCCAAAACCAGTGGCATAGGTCCCAACATCATACTTCCCAAAATGCTTAGAGTATATTATATTCCACTTCTTTATGTAGAAGGAAACAAAGTCCTGTCATGATTCTAACCTAATTCAGATCCCATTCTACAACTTTTTTGAGAGATTCTCTCATCGGAATCGTTTGCCATTCTAGAGAGATTCTCTCATCGGAATCGTTTGCCATTCTAACTTTTGCTTCGTAAATTTTTATATAGGCACGTACACTACTAATCTAACCTTTGCTTGCTAATTTTTTTATCTAAGCATGCACACTACCATTTTAACCTTTGCACTATAAATTAATTGTGCATGCATACTACCATTTTAACCTTTGCACTATAAATTAATTGTGCATGCACACTATTTGTTAGAGATTATTCACATGTGGCTTGCTATATATATATTGGGTTTCAAATGGTGAAAATAACGATAATTTTATTCACCTCTCACAATGTATCACCATTGCATTATGATAATAAAATAGTCGTTGCTATAAGAAATAATATAAATATGTATTTATTAATAGACAATATTTTGGATTTTCAACCATAAATAACCAACTTTTATAATTACAATGTATTTATTTGATACATGTGAAATATGGATGAATATATATGATTTTTATTTATTTAATGTATGTGAAATATGGGTGAATATATATGATTTTATAATGTTGATGCAATGCAGGAGAAATGAGGAAGAATAGGCATGCCCTTATAATCGACGGTGCATTTATGCATGTGAAAGGTCGATAAATAGGCACAGATTTATAAATGTGTGGATTTATTTAATGAGTTTGAAAGAAGGGAAAATAGACACACTCTTATAATTGTGTTCCTTTTTATTATGCTTTGGGACTAAAAATAACAATATTAGTCTTATTTTATAATACTTAGCTACATTGTTGCATTGGAAAAGACAATAACGGTTTTGTATTTCAAAGGAAAAGTAGATTGTTAGCCATGTTTTTGCAACAAGTAGAAAAACTGGGAAGCAATACCATGGTTGTGAAAATTGATTCCCATGGTTTGTCATTGGATTAAATGCATTAAAAGTGTAGTTTTGAAGATAATAGTAATTATTGCATATATTAAATAGTTATGGTTAAGTACTGGATGATGCATATAAAGATAAAATATCAGTTATGGATATGATTTGTACTCTATTTTATGCATGCACAAGAAAGTGTTTCTAGGCCAAGAGTTATAATGTGCAAAAGATTCTGACATCATAACTTGTAGACTGAGTATTTGAAATAGAGAGATTTCG
The DNA here is from genome assembly GCA_034641835.2 of Pinus albicaulis. Lineage (NCBI taxonomy): Eukaryota > Viridiplantae > Streptophyta > Pinopsida > Pinales > Pinaceae > Pinus > Pinus albicaulis. The sequence goes on from CM076574.1 coordinate 1,074,296,464, forward strand.
ATTCTCTCGCTTTATTTATCTGATGAAAATTTCATAATATTTTGAGTTTTGATAAATTGATATTTTGGATAATATCATGTTACATTTTACTAACAATAGTGGTTGCAGGAAGGAATCACGACTTTCAAAAAGAATGGAGTGATAGTTTCTAAACTAACCTCTTTTACAACAATTGAAATTTTGGTTGTAACTAATACAATTGCAGATGATGACGTCATTATGTATTATTATTCCTATATGCATGGTAGAAGATCGTCAACTGTAGTTTAGAACAAGTAACTTACTAGGGTAAACAACCATGACATAAATACATTGTGCTTGAAGAAAAATGGTGTAAAGTGTTCGAAAAACCTAACGTCATGTTAAATGTAATAACCTATAGTTAATTCTGCTTGAATTAAAGCATATGGTTTCTTTTTCTAAAATTTCAACAATAGACAAGGGATGGAATCCCTTATGAGAGGTGAACTCCCTCATGAAAAATTTAATAAAAAAAACTTGTTGGTTTTTCCCTTTGAGGTTTCCTAGGTATTGTTTATGGGCTTGCTTTTTGGTTGTATTGATGATATGATCACTTTGAATGGCATTGTATATTACATTAATCATTATGTTTTTAATAATCGCTTATTAATTGAATGATGTTAATAATACAAAGCTACAATTTGAAAAAAATATGTTAACTAATTGCATCAAGGATTATTTATTTACACAAATAGCCATACCATTATGTGGTTACTTCACTTTATGATGATTTTAACATTTGATGATCAATTAATTATTTGATAAGTATTTCATGGAATGTTATATGTTGGTAAAACTTGATAAAAAAATATTGTACAAGGTATACCAAAGGATGATAGATATGTCTAACCTAAAGTTTAATTATCCATTTAACTATGTCTCTATGCCTTTTTGGTACTGCATGTCTCAAATTAATAGTGATTTTAATTCTCTGTTTTAAATATGTATCTAATACACTATGCCTTCACCCCCTCCCCCCACACACATATATACTTATATTTTTTATTAATTCACAACATAAAATCTTTATTAAGTCCTTTTGAAATTTAGGTTCAATAATCCTTATTTCATTTTCCATATGGTCCTTTAAATCCACATTAAAAAATTTATTTCTCAAAATACATTTCATTAATTTGGTGGTTTGGATATTTTAATGCAATATTACCATATTATATTTATCAAATAATATAAAGGATTTATCATTGATATATATTTAATGGGAATATAATTAATTAATTTTCCGTACAAATAAGATAGTATCAATGTAACATACTTAATCCTTTGTATATGATTATTGAGGTTTTAGGGTACTGGATATTCATCTTTTCTATCTAAATTGTTATCTCTAACACTACATTATAACAACTACACCCTATGCTTTCCCTACTAGGCGATATTATGAGGGTTGTGGTTATAAAATTTTCATTTACTCAATTCAAGCCTATTCTTTTAAGTTTTCATCACCTTTTAGTAATTGAGATATTTTCATTTTTTTTTTTATTATAATCCAAGCTTGGATCTTTAATTCATGGCCATTTGATGCTTTCAGAGTCCACATCACATCATCAAGAAAGTACAAATTTATGTGGAAGATGACATTTCATGCTAGATCCACCCATCATCCAAATGATGGTACATAATTTTCATCCTCAGTTTGGTATTTCATTCTATGAGGATTCTTATGCCTCATACTGTGATCCATACTTTCCAGATAGATAACACCATTATTTTACATCCTTCTAGGAAATGCCTAGCATGCTCGTTGCTAGTTCTACTTAGAAAGTGAGCCTTGATAAAAAGCATTTGCACCCTCGTTCAAAATATCCCATGGAATATTTCCCATAAGTTATGTATGTGAGCTCATGTGACCATACACATATAGGAAGCATGATAATCTTGGTCAACTAGTCCAATCATGTCATTCATGTTAATTTTTTCAACTAGAATCAAATTCCACAATGGATAGTTCAGATGATTAAAATAATAAGGTAATTAAATTCCTCTTTTCGAGAGGATCAAAATTGGTCTATAGATTGTCCCAATCAATTAAGGGGAAGTTAAGTTATGATTTTTATTATTATTTTATGAGTTGGCCTAAGCACATGTTGATTTGGTCAAAGCCCAAGCGGTCCCTCACAAAGTTATAAATAGAAGCGACCCCAAGTTCATTTGCATACATTCGCTCATGAGATATTCTTCATGTTGTTTTGGTTATTGGTCATATTTTTGTTTTCTGGCTCGCACAGGTACGTCACAAGAGGTTCGTGTAGTGGATCAAGGTCACACATAGAGGCACATTTCAGATCTAGGAATTTTGGATCTGGGTCATGAGTAGGTAAACTTGACATAGTAGCTCTGCTAGGCTTGAGCCGAGAGCTAATCTTGTTGTTGTCGTGGCTCAACTAGTAAAGTCACATGCAGGTAGGCCTCATGGGACAACCAATTTTACAGGGTATTCAAGCCCTGGTTCGTGGGCACATAACTCTCTAGTAGCAGCTCAAAGCTAATAAAGTTGTGGTCATGGTGTGTCAAGGCCGTGGCTCTGAGAGTTATTGGGAAGATCAAATTTGATTCTCATTCAGTTTTTTGCGCAACGCCATCACTCATCTATCACACAGTCACAGTCACATCAGATTATTCATCAAAAGTATTTTGGATCCAGATCTAGATCTGGGCAGCTGAGATCACTTGGTATTTGTGATCCATTGGTTTCGTTTTTTGTTATTGTAGATATATTTATTCATAGATCATATCTAATTATTTCTATTGTATACATGTATTGGGCTCATTGTACTCTCTGCTGAAATATTTTGAAGATAATCTATAAAAGAAGAATATTTGAAAGGGTTTCCCCCACAATGGGGTTTTTCCTTGGGCTTGGACTAATTGCTGTGTCTCATGGTTTTGATATTGTCTTCTCTATCTTCGTGTACATTGTTCTATCTTTAGTTACATTTTATGGTTATTTATATTGCATAGATGTGAATACAATGTTAATGAAAATCTAATTTGTGCTTAAGTAACTGATACAACATAGAGAAATATTAAAAAATTAACATGGTATCAGAGCTAAGGTGAAGGACAAGCGCGAGAGAAGACAAGTCGTGAATCCTACATTATTAGAGAGAAAATCTACAAGTTTATCAGAAAACATATCTATCAAAGAATAGATCTACAATCCAAGGTTTAGATGCCTTCCTCTACCTTCAAGGAGCATGAGAAACTAGGTGACACTTCTAAATTTCCTGCATGGAAATTCAGATTAGATATTATTGTTGATAACAATGATGTGTAGAATACATTCAAGGAAAGATGCCCAGACCTTCTGAAGATGCATCCACCGTCATTAAGAACAGGTACAATAAATTTGAGTCTAAAGAAAAAATAATCTTAGCTGATGCGTTACACGATCATTTACATGCTTATGTTGGTAATTTGAGGAAGTCTAAAGATATGTATGATAAAGTAGCCGACATGTATGAAGTTAAAAATCTGAATGAAATTATTATGCTGAAAGATCAACTCAAGGAATTAAAGATGAACAAAGGTGAGACTATTCAGTCTTACATAATGAGGATCTCTCATCTTAAAGATCAACATATGAGGGTTGGTGAAGATGTGCTAGATAGAGATTTGGTTATTGTGACTCTCAGAGGTATCCCTCGTATTTGGGAAACCTTCATTACTACTATCAGCAACAACAATATCATTCTATCATTTAATGAAATCGTTAGGAATTTGACTCAAGAAGAATCCATAATGATAGTAAGAGGAAGTATTTAGAAACATGAAGAAGGAGATCATGTTGCTTATGTTTCCCGTAAAAAAACAAAAAAATTAAAGGAGGCCCATCTAAAATACCTCCTCATAAAAACTCAAAAGGAATAAATGACAGGTCTCTTGCTCACATTGAATGCTACAACTATCACAAGAAAGGTCACTTTGTCAGTGATTGTCTAGGGAAGAGAAATAAGCCACCATAAAACAACTATGGTAAAAGAAGAAAAGACAATCCAAGGATCAATTGTGACAAAAAGTATGAGAGGAGAAGAAGATATTCATCAAGCAACTGTGAAGAAGACCATCCATCTCAAAAGAGGTAAAAATATTCGAGGTATGAAAGTAATATTGTGGAAAAAAATGAATATATTCTTATTTCTGCACTTACTAGTTCTTCTCCACCAGATTCATGGGATATTTGGCTAGTTGATAGTGGTGCCACTCATCACTTTTCTCGTTATAAATAAGTCCTCTCCAACCTGGTAGAGAGAGATACTAAGTTAAGGATAATTCTTGTTTATAACTCCACTCATCCTCTAAAAGGATTTGGGTCGGTTAAATTTCAGTTAAACACTATAGAATTAGTATTGTTAAATGATGTCATGTATGTGCCAGGTCTTATGAAAAAATTGATTTCTATATATGCATTAGAAGATAAAGAGATGAGGGTTTCCTTCATCAATGGTAAGGTACTAACTTGGCTCATAGATTCACATATAAAAGATTCATTCACATTAGGACTAAGATCTAAAGGAATCTACGAGGTCACATGAAGGCCACTCTTCGCATTAACCCACAACACCAAACATCTCAATGAGTTATGGAAACACAGACTAGCTCATATACACTATGATTCTCTTCCAAAATTGAAGAGAATAGTATGAGGTATACCCAATGTATTACCTCAACATGAAGGAGTTTGTCCTAGGTGTGCTAGTGGAAATAAGACAAGGGGAACATTCCCCGCAAGTAAGAACAAGTCATATGACATCCTCCATCTCATCCATTCATATGTATGTGGTATGATGCATGTGAAATCTATTAGTGGCCATCTCTATTACATTACCTACGTTGAGGATTATTCTAGAAAGACATGGCTATATTGCATCAAGCACAAGGATGAAGCGTTTGAAAAAATTCAGGAATTCAAAGCATTGGTTGAGAATAAATCCGAGAAAAGGATCAAATTTTTCAGATCCAACAATGGAGGAGAGTACATGTTAAAATAATTCATAACATTATGCAAGAAGAAAGGGATCAAGAAGGAAAATATTGTAGCTTATACACCAGAACATAATGTCCTTGCTGAAAGAAAGAACTAGTCGATATTGGAAGCTACTCATGCTATGTTTCATGATCAGGAGGTACCTAAGTTTCTATGGGCTGAAGCAACAAAAGTTGTCTTATATATTCAGAACTGAATGCCTCATCAAGCACTAAATAATAAGACTCTAGAATAAATCTTCACAAGTAACAAGCCTGACATTATTCATCTTCACATATTTGGATGCCCTGTATTATTTCATGTAATGAAAGACAAAGGGAATAAGCTAGAAGCTACAGGTAGAAAAGGCATATTTGTGGGTTAGTGTGAAAACTAAAAGGCTTACAAAATATACATTCCTGGCTAAAGGAAGGTTGAAATTAGCAGAGACGTAACCTTCGATGAAGATGTAACACTTTTTAAAGCAAGAGATATTCCTCTGCCTCCCAAGGAAGATGATGTTGATAAGGATATTATAGATATATTGTCTATGCCCACATCAGGAAATGATGATACACCCATGGAGCCTATGGATCCATTATATCCACCTCCCAGTGATTTTCCTTCAAGTAAGAGACTTCTTTGGCTTCGCGACACTCTGGAAGACAATGGAAGGAGGATTCCCATTCATCGATCATTCAGAGAAAGAAATGACCCTTGCAGGTATCAAGGTTATGTTGCAACTATGAGTACCATGATTCAATTTGAAACATCCTCATTTGAAGTAGTCAAAGAACAAGCTTGGAAGGATTCCATGGCTGAAGAATATGGATCGATCATGAAAAACGATGTGTGGTATTTTGTGTCTAGACCATATGGGAAGTCTGTTGTGACTTCGAAATGGTTTCTCAAAATCAAGCATGGAATCGATAACAACATTGAAAAGTATAAATTGAGGTTCGTTGCTCGTGGTTTCTCTCAGAAAGAGGGAGAAGATTATGATGATATATTTTCTCCCGTGGATCGATATAAAACTATATGCTTGATAGTTTCTCTTATTTCTAGTCAAGTATGGTCACTTCATCGAATGGATGTAAATATTGCCTTCTTCCATGACATGTTACAGGAAGAAGTCTATGTTGAACAACCACAAGGATTTTAAGTGGAATACCACACAACACATGTTTGCAAGTTGAAGAAAGCATTGTATGGATGGAAACAAGCTCCTTGAGCTTGGTATGCTCACATTGATAGTTATCTAATGAAACTAGGTTTCACTAGAAGCAGTGTTGATCCAAACCTATATTTTAAGGTTGTTAATGGTATGCTTTTAATTATGGTTCTATATGTTAATGATTTATTCTTAACAGGAAGAGAACCATTGATAATCGAAAGAAAGAGGAAGCTAGCCTCAGAATTCAAGATGAAATAACTCGGTTTCATGCTTTACTTTTTGGGCCTTGAGGTATGGCAAAGGCTTGGCGAAATATTATCTCACAAGGAAAGTATGTGGTAAAGTTGTTGGAGATATTTGTTATGATCCAATGCAAATCCATGGTCACTCCGATGGAGATGAAATTCAAGAATTTGTGTGGTAAAACAAATGGAACTGATCTAGCAAATCCATTTGAGTATAGACAGGTGATTGGGGATCTGATTTTCATTGTGAAAACCCACCTGGATATATGTTATTCATTAAACACATTGATTCAATTCATGACTAGCCCCCTTCATGCACATTTGATAGCAGCCAAACATGTATTGAGATACTTACATGGATCAATCACACTTTTTTTGAGATACTCTGCTATAAATATCCAACTTCATGGATTCACTGATGCTAACTAGGCACGTAATGTCATCGATAGAAAGAGTACATCTAGATGTTGTTTCAACCGTGGTTCTATCATGATATCCTAGATGATCTGGAAGCATTGAGAACCATAGAAGAAGAGTAAATTGCTGCTAGTACAACAAGTTGTGAATTTGTGTGGTTAAGGAATCTATTTGGTGAGCTCCTTGGTCAAGTGTTGGACACTACAGTGATATACTTTGATAATAAGAGTGGGATTTTTTTGGAAGAGAATCATGTATTTCATGACAAGTCCAAGCATATTGAGATTCTATATCACTTGATCTGTGACATGGTGCAAAGAGGAGTTGTTAATCTCCAACACATTGCAACAGATGACCAGACTGCATATATTATCACCAAGGAATTACCGAAATGGAAGTTCTTTGTTTTCATAGATCAGCTTGGATTGATGGATGTAGCCCCTCCGGATAAGGGGAAACGTTGATCAAGGACACTGAGCTAGCTATGCATACCATGTTTGCGCTCTTAGGTTGAGGAATTGAGATGAAGGGCTCCTAGGGTTGAGGTATCTCTAGAAAATATGACACTTTCCTATCTATTACCCAGGGTTGAGAATGTTGCTCCCCTATCTTCATAGGTTCAAATAATGCTTCTCCCCTATCTAGTATTTTTAGAGTATACCCTAGTTTGCATCATAATCACAAGCAAGGCTTGTTGAGAATAATGCTTCTCGTTTGGCCAATGAGCTAAGAATGTACTTGGGGTGTACAACCCAAGTGGATTATGATGCAGGTATTCTACCACTTGACTGATGAGAGTCAGTGATGGGAATTTCGGTAGGTGACAGGATTGGGTTGAGACTATGCTCCTCGTTGATACTAAAGGGTCGGATATGCGCTCCCCTTTGAGATGAGTTAGCATGTTGCTAGATGAAGGTAGAAGCTATTGCTCCCTGATTCTTCTTCTTCTTCTTCTTCTAGATTTGATAATGTTTCAACAGATTGAGTTGAGCCGTGATGACACTTTGATGCAGAGATCTAAAAGTAGAGATTGCAAAGTGGAATTCTTCCTAGTTGAGAGGGAGTGTTAGTTTTTGAAACTAGAGTAAAATTCCAAAATGGAAAACTTAGATGATTAAAATAATAAGTTAATTATATTCCTATTTTCGAGCAGATCAAAATTAGTCTATATATTGTCCCAATCAGTTAAGGGGAAGTTAAGTTATGATTTATTTTAGTATTTTATGAGTTGGCCTAACTTCATGTTGATTTGGTAAAAGTCCCAAGTGGTCCCTCCCAAATTTATAAATAGAAGCGAACCCAAGTTCATTTTCACACGTTCGCTCATGAGATCTTCTTCATGTTGTTTTGGTTACTGGTCGTATTTTTGTTTTCTGGCTCGTACAAGTACGTCACAAGAGGTTGGTGCAGTGGATCAGGGTCATAGACAGAAGCACATTTTAGATATGGGAATTTTGGATCTGTGCCACAGGTAGGTAAACTCGAGGTAGCGGCTCTGCTAGGCTTGAGCCGCGAGCGAAGCTTATTTTGAACACAAATCAACTGGTAAAGTGACTTGTAGGTAGGCTCATGGTGTGAGCAAGTTTCTAGGGTATTCAAGCCCTAGGCTGTAGGCACAAAACTCTCTGGTAGCGGCTTAGAGCTAGTAAATCCGCTAGCAGCGCGTGTCAAGTACGTGACTCTCAGAGTTATTGGGCATATTTAATTTTCTTCTCAGTCAGTTGTTTGTGCAGTGCCATCGCTCATCCAACACGTAGTCACAGTCATGTCAGATCAGTATCCACCAGAATTCTGGATCCAGATCTAGATCTGTGTAGCTGAGATCACTTGGTCTTTGTGATCCATTAGTTTCGTGTTTTGTTATTTTAGATCTACTTATCCATAGATTAGATCTGATTATTTCGGTTGTATACATGTATTAGGCTCATTGTACTCTCTATTGAAATATTTTGAAGATAATCTATAGAAGAAGAAGATTTGAAATGGTTTCCCCCACAGAGGGATTTTTCCCTGGTCTTGGACCAATTTCTTTGTCTCATGGTTTTAATATTGTCTTCCCTATATTTCTGTACATTTTTCTATCTTCAATTACAATTTATGGTTATTTATATTGCATATATTTGAATACATTATTAGTGAAAATATGATTTGGGTTTAAGTAATTGATACAACATATAACAATATTTAAAAATTAACAATTCAATGGCCCTAGCTTACTTATTTTACATTTAATTATGTATTTGGTTTTTAAAATTAACTTTAATTATTTAATAAATATATTTGTATTTATATTTTTATATTAATATATTATTAATATAATTATATGTACATATTAATATTCATATATTCTAAGTAAATCCTTTGAGCAAAAAATACACATGATAATTACCTATGTGTCAATGGTTTCATCAATCATGGGTGAAATTCCAAATTTACCCTAAAACATAAAAAAATTTCCCAATCACTGATGGAATAAAAATATAAACCTTTTTCTTACCTCCAATGAGCTAAAAATCCAAAATTTTGATTGACTACTAATGTACTCATCAACTACGTATATAAATTTAAGGTTTGAATTTTGGTCTTGGTAAAAGTTTCATAAATTGCCCCTATTATTGATTGAGAATATTTAGCAAGCTCTAAAACAAATCTATGATAAATTTCTAATGAAATTTATCAAATATTAACTCCATTGAAAACCTATTTAAATTTATGAAAATCAAACCCTATCGACGAAGCCTATTAAATCAAAGAAAATAAAATCCATACCTCAAATTACCAAACTTATTCATATAAGAAAATCGGTATATGCATGGATTTATATGCATATATATATGTTCATATATGTAATACATAAAATATTTTTCATCTAAGAGATGGATTATTATATGATTTTAGCATATTCAAGTGGGTAAATAATATTCTTACCATTCATTACTAAAGCCATGAAATTTATTCAAAATTTAATTAAAACCATTTATGAACGTTATAGTTAAAGTATAAAATTCTATCCCACATGCTTTGGAACTCATGTCCTTCTAGTTCAACACTACTTTATCAAGCATTAGCAATATATCCTATCTGTCTTCATTCCAATCCATGATTACCTTCCCGATCAAGTTTTTAATTTCCAATAGGTTTCAATGGAAAGGGGTATTGATTTTGTCTTCCACGAGTGTGCCCTGAGTTTGGAACTGAATTTGCGATATCTTCCATGACCTCTAAGTCTAATGTGAATGTAAGGCCCACTACCATAATCACCTCCAACTCTTAAAGCTCTTCACACACCATCTCAGAAATTTTCTCTGAGTATGCCCAAGTTGAAGCTTCAACCAACAAAAAAGCACGTGAACCCACTTATTCCTCTAAGCCACTACTGCCACACTTAAGGCAATCCCATTTTATTACCATTTTGGAATGCATATAACATGAAGGCTTAGGTGTCGAGTAAAAAATGTATTGCAAATCTAGAAGAAGAAAACAAAGTAGTCATTGGGTGAATACTCTATGTCATTCACTATGAGGTGAGGTGAAGAGATATCATGGAAAAGAAAGAGAACCAACGAAGGAGAATGGGGAAAAAATTGTGTGGAGGGAGGAAACCACTGATTCTTCATATTATAGAACATAATTAACCACAAATTGCATCAAGATCAGAAGAAAATGAGTTCACATGGCTTGTAGTAATTTGAAAATGACGAGAGAAGAATAATGGCCACCACCATCCTCACAAAACATTGTATGAGTGATGATAATATCAAACGATTCAACTTGGGTCTTAACCTCTCCCACCTAAATTCATTAAATATTGGAGATGACCACATGGTTCAAGAATTGAGACATAATGGGGGCACATGGCCCTTGTTGATTGTAGATGGTTGTGACACCTCAAACTCCTCCCTTCTCAGTTGATGCGGGGTACTTATAAATTCATTGTGAAAGGTAATGTAAAAAACTATCTATTTATGTAACTAATATACATGGACATATCTCAAATTCATCCCACGGTAAATTTACATGCTCAAATATGTGGTTATATTTGAAAATGTTTTTTCTATTAATATATCGTTGGCTCAAATATAGATGAATAGTTAGTTCTTTGTAGGGTTTATGATGTCATATTGTAAATGGAGAATGAGGTGTTTAGGGTTTTGGTGATAGTTTAGCAAGTAATAAAAAATGTGTGATAATATTTGGCATTCAAATTATTTATTACCTTAAGGATTCATTCTCAAAGAATCACATTTTTTTCCTTTTCTACTAATATAGAAACATTTATGGAAAAACTTTCATATTCTATAGGGGAGTAAGAAGTTGTTATTCCAAATATGAGATAAAGTTTTGTAAAGGTGATTCTAGTTTACCTGAGGGTAATTTAATAGGGAAAAATGAACTAAGAAAAGTCAGAGATTCTCTCCAATATGAGGTCTCAATTAGAACTCACACCATTTTATATAAGAGACACGTCTAGATTGTGGCCCAATAACCACTCTTGGTTATGCGTGATTTTTTTCAAATGTGTGTGATAGTAATGGCTATGTAAGGGCACATATAAAGCCAAAACTATTCTAAATTCATATATGAAACTATCATAGCCTATATAAAGAGAAATATGGATAATAAAATGGAAGTGATGAGTAGATAATATCATATATGTAAATTCAAGGAAAAAATTAGTTGATATCTTAGACAAAACTACATGCTTAAATTATTAGAATAAAATATGGAATAGTCAGATCATGAACCAATATGTACTTAAAATAGGAAGAAACATGACTAAAATTGTAAGTGGGAGATTACAAGCCAATTCATAGATTAGTTTAAGAACTAACATTAATATATCCCATAGGTACATAAATGAATTTCTTAAGAGTAGTGAGAAACAAATACACCATGCATATGAAGTGAAACTTAAGTATCATCCATCAAGGTTTATTTATATTAAATGGCCAAAGATATATAGAGTAACCAAATTCCAATCTATAGTATACAAGTTAAATCAAAAGAAAATTAAAATTACAATTCCTTTTACGAATATTTTTACGGCATTTATAGATTATGTTAGTAAATTTTCCCATGACTATTGGGATTCTTTGAGGTTAGTTACAACTTTTCAACATCATTTGATTTATGAATATTATAGAACATTAAAATGTTTTAGGCTCTCATGAATGAAACTGATATCTATTACACTCTTATGTTATATCCAATTAATAACATCATGATGTCCTAGAGGTATGCCACCTATACTTCGCATTGTCATTCAATCATTTTGTCTGTTTTGGATAGCTAAATTTCCATACTTAAGTGGTATTTTTTATGCACTAGGAGAGAATTAGCATATCATTCTTCAATGAAACTAGGGTTAGGTCAGGTCAATAGTATTATTAGTAAAATGTATAGGTTTTCTCTGGTAGGTACATCATTGAAAATATTGGAGGACAACTTCTTTATATTTAATAGCTCTTAAATTCTTGGCTCACTAATTTACTATGTTTGGTTTCCCCCTAGGTTATTCTAATTAAATTTGTTCATTCCAAGGATATATTCCATTGCTCTATCCAATTTTCAACATAAATTACTTCTTACATCTAAGGGTTTCACTCATTGGTTAACTCCCAGAGTAGTAGAATCTAGGTTGATGTTATGTGAATTATTCTTCATGTTAGATCTAGAGAAATAAGTAGTTTGGTTCAATTTATGGTTATTATTATAAAATAAATAGTTTTTTTCAATAGTGAGGAGATAGAAAAACTAAAAGGTTAAACCTAGGGTGCATTGTTAACCATCACAATTACCATATTCAAGAATTTGTCCATAATGGCTAGGTAGTTTCTAATGGATGGGTTTTTTTGTGCTAATGGGAGAATTATTATGGTCACTAGGTATAAGAATGCATTTTTATGTTCCTTTTCTTTTATATAGAGAGTTCATTATAATTCAATCCAACAAGTGACTTGATATCATGGAGATAGATTAGGGGCATGGAACTCTAGTGGTTTTAGTGAGGGTACAACTTAGGAAGCTAAGGAGGAAAATTTTTTGGTGGATTTTAGGCCATGATAAAAATTTTTTCATGGGTTTTAAATTTCATTAATTAATCCTCTCTTTTGACCATATTTTCATAGTTTATTATGTCATTGTTACACAAGGAATGCTTGGGAAAAGGCATCATAAGCGAGGGAGAAACTTGAGGGGATCATCCTATCTCATTTATTGAGCTAAATTAGGTTATGTATTACTATTTTGATGCTCATTGTATCTCTATAGCACTACAATAATTGTCATTTTTTTGTTATGGAGGTTTGAAGAGGCCAGACATTGAAGAAAAGAGTGGAATTTTGACCCTATATCATGGATAAAAAGAGATAGTAGGACCTATATTACTCTAAATATGATCATGTAGATATATAGGGTAGACATAATGGTAATTTATATGATTTCGTGTTGTTAATATGGTGATTAATATTCTACAGCATGCGGAAGAGGCAAAAATTGAGGAAAAGACACCTAAATAAGGCTTGTTTTGGAGTTTTAGTGTCGTAGTAAGGATTAGTGATGTGAACTATTAAAATTCTGAAAGAAGAAAATTTTTGAATAAAACTTTAGTTAGGAATTACCTTAAGTATTACCTTTGTATGTCAAGGGTTGGAATGTGTCTTTGTGCTATTGGACTATGCAAAATCCTCAATTAAGATCATACATTTTTCTCCATTATATTAAGTCACTATGTAATTTATTATGACTAAAAAAATTTTGTTTGGCTTGGAAAGGTGACTTTTGAAATCATTTAAATATGTGGGGCCCCTTAATTCCCTCAATGGCTAAGGCATTGAGAGGAATTGAAGAATTTTGTTGTAGCAAATGCAATAGGGTCAAATCTAATGGGAAATCCTTAAAATTGGATTGAAATATGACCTTTTGAAGCCTTAAATAAATTAGAGGTTGTAGGTGGCTTATATGTGCCATAATAGGTGTTTCTAAGGTATATTATATCATCACTATTCAAATTGGGCTTACTCATGATCAATCCTAATGTTGAGGAGAACTCTCCAAAGATAAATCTTTCTTATGGTTTATTTGAAATCTAAGAGGCTAGGAATACTCATCAAGAAAGTGTGGGGACTATTATTTGTAGGGATAAATATAAAGGTTTCACATATTTAGGGTGATAAAAAGGAGGAGGTGAAGATCTAAAATATAATAAAGGGAAGAGTGACTAAGAGTATGGAGGAGGAATACCATATGTAGTAGAGGGTGAAATAGGTTTAATTTTTTACCTATCAAGGAAGAAAGGTGTTTTGTAAATTCACTAGAAGGAGGGTAGGCATAGAAATGTTGGTAAATTCACTTGAAGGTCTTAGGTATATTTTATTATTTATGGGCCAATTATTCATATACTTTCTCATGGTTGGTAAGGCTTCAAGTTTTAATATGAGACATATTATATGCAATTTTTTAAGGGAACATGGATTTTCTATAACTCTACTATATTCCTCAAGTTTTCCACACACTCTTCAATGCTAAGGATAATAATTTTAAATACATGTCAATCTATAAAAAATTGTCTAGACCTCTAATGGAGTTTGAATTGTTAGGGATATGAAATTTATTGGGTATAATTTTGGAAACCTATTCTAGTTGATGATATTTTATTAAATAACAGGTGTAGATATATGGATAGAATATTTGTTCACCTAAATGTTAGTTAGATATTATACGAGTCTAATCAAATTTCTTAAACTTTGAAAAGGCATTATTAAAATATTGATTATGTAAATGTGGCTTTCATATGTTACCTTGTAATTTTATATTGGAATGCTTATAGGGGTTATTTTTTACAACTATTAAAAAGGATTTGGAGGAAAAAAATGGTCATGTTTAAATTTCAAGGAGTTTTAGGTTACCATAGAACTAATTTCCTAATCAACTAGTCAAGAGGATGATCACAAGAAGGATAAGTTATTAAAGGAAGCTTATATTTGTATTGACCCAAATACAGTAAGAATAAATTGACATCTTAATTTCCCTTGTTGGAAACTTGATTTTCATTAGGAACATAGAAGACAAAAGATATTGTAATCAATGGATCAAACCTAGAAGTAGAATGAATACCTTTTCCAACATTAGATACTATTTAAAAGGTGTGTGATCTATGTGAGCCTCCTTTAGTTATGTTTTAACTTCAAACAATTTCATTATGTCAATATGAAAATATGACTAAACATAGGTCCTCTTCCACATTCCATCAAATAAAAAATTGTAGAGGTCAAGGTAGACCTACAAAATAAATATCCTCCACTTCCTCCAATTTTGGATTAAAGGGGGAAAACACAACTATTTTAATGATTCAAGACCTATTACTTTAGGCTAAGCCATTTTAGGTGACAATACAAGTTCAAATAGTTTGGTCATTTTTAAAATATGGGTGGAAACTATCACCTGTACTTGATGGAAGGGTCATTAGAAGATACAACTAACTCTTTTGTATGGTTATGTTTTTAAACTAAGTTTATAAATGGGGATTTATTTGGTGGATAAAAATTTTCTATTAGATAAACCCATGAGTATATAGCTATGGATGTCTTCCATGGTAAACAATTAATTACAATGGGGTCCTTAGAGCAATAAAATCCCCTCAAGGTTATCCATGAAAATTATGTTGATATATATATGTAGCCTTGAATATTAGCATAAAAAATAATCCCTCTAAATATTAGTGGATGTGGAGAGACCTAATGTCAACTTCATTAAGGTGTTAATGTATTAAAGGACAAAAAAACATTTTTGAACTTAGGAAGTTGTTGAAGGGTTGAAAGTTTCCTGGATTAGATTCTAATTATTAGTATAGAGGTATCATCACTTATTTGAAAAACTTTGTAATCATAACAAACATATTTATTGTTAATTTGATCCTTTATATAGTACTTTATTACATAAGAATCAATATCGCTCTTTCTATTCTCAATTTATTTAGCCCTTATGAAGAAATATAGTTATTATAGTAAAATATTTTCACAATTTAGGTCATATATTTTGGAATTCAATTAAAAGAGTGAATTGTAACTTAAACTTCCATATAAGGAAACCTTGGGGGACATCATCTCATTTAGATATATTAGTGGAATTATTTAAAAAAATATTTAATTTGGCATGTTTCATTGATGTTCAGTTGATCAAACTCAAGCTACATCGGTGAAAAAATAAGTTTGGGAAGTAGAAACGGTAAAGAGACTTGATAATTTTCTCATCCAATCCTCATTTATAGAATTGGTTGGTAGGTATAGATCATGTATTTTTTCAATCATAGGATTTTTTCATTTTACCATGTTTCTAGAATTTTCACATGTGGAGAAAAATCCAAGACACCCCTTCAATTATTACCCTAGTTGGTTTAGGGAATGTGATTTAAAACATTTTGTAAGGTATTGGATGCATATAAATCCTTATTTAGTGTTAAATGTAAGTGAAAATTTGTTTTCTATTTCAAATTCCATATAGGAAAAAATAACTACTTTGACAAGGATTCATTTTGACAATAATGATTCCAAGTTCAAAATAGTTGAATGTAGTTTACTTCTAATGGTAATAGTATTTATTCTACAATTTTCACATTTTGGAATATATATATATATATATATATATATAATAAGGGAAGAAGAGGGTAAAAGAAAAAGTGATTATAAATAATGATTAAATTTGTGTATATAGAGCAAGCTCATATGGTTGGAAGTTGGATTCCAAAACACCAAATTATTTCATAATTTTTCTTGCTATGGGAAGAATCATACTCTATATAGGAAATATTATATTGATATGGTGGTAATGTGAGAGCAATTAGGGGTTTGAATGGTCTTGGAGTTTAATACTTTTCAAGTTTCTTGAAGATCCAATAGAAGACAATCTTGGGGGGATTATCAAAGTAGTATCCTACTTTCCTAAATGGTTTTTCTTTTGAATCCCAGAGGAACCTAGCAATTTCCATGACACGTAACTACTAGTAAACCTTTGGGAGTCTATAACCTCTCCTCCTCTCCATAAACTTGGTCACAAATTTAGGATTTGAACCTCAAGTCTCTCAGTTTTTACATATTTTGATCCAAATTGGAATATTATATTGTTTTTCGTCCATATCTATGCATTTGGAGTGGAAAAAGTGGAGGAATAATCTCACGAAATCATTTTTACCGTTAGGGCCCAGTTTGGTGAAATTGTCGCGTTTGTGTTATATTATTTCTACGACTAGTCACATGCCCTATGTTTTGGTGGGCGGACTTGCCCATGGGTTTGCACACTAGTACATTTGGTCAAAATTACGACACTTTAGTTCCGACACTTTTGACGTATTGTCGGAAATTTCCCCAATTTTTATCAATTTTTCAAATCCCACCCACAATCGTCACTATACTGACGTTTGGAGACAAGTGATGATATTGCGACATTTAGAGATAAGTGTTGGTGTTGCGACGCTTGGAGAAAAGTGTCGGTATTGCGATGGTTTGGAGAAAAGTGTCTGTCTTGCGATGTTATAGAGAGAACTGTCGGATTTGCGACATTTGGAAAGAAGTGTCGGTATTGTGACATTTTTGAGAAAAGTGTCAGTATTGCAATGGTTGGGAGAAAAGTGTCGGTCTTGCGACGTTACAGAGAGAACTGTTGAATTTGCGATGTTTGGAAATAAGTGTTGGTATTGTGATAGTTTTGAGAAAAGTGTTAGTATTGTGACGGTTGGGAGAAAAGTGTCGGTCTTTCGACGTTACAGAGAGAACTATTGGATTTGTGACATTTTGAAAGAAGTGTCGGTATTGTGACAGTTTTGAGAAAAGTGTCAGTATTGCGACAGTTGGGAGAAAAGTGTCGGTCTTGCGATGTTACAGAGAGAACTGTTGGATTTGCTATGTTTGGAAAGAAGTGTCAAATATTCCACCTATTAATTCTCAACTGAAGAATGGATCTACTCCCCACTTTATGATAACAACATAATGTTTTTCTTCTCTTGTTTTCTCTAGTTGTGTTCTCTTTTATTTATCTCAATAAAAATTTTATCCTTCTCCATGAGTGAGAGTGCTTTGTGTGTGCATGATCTTTATTATATCGTGTGCGAAGTGTTGTCTCCTCCACAAGGATGTCTGTATTTTCATTAGGTCATTGAAATTGTCTTTGGTTGTGTGGGTTAGTCATTTTTGTCGCCCCTCTTCCTTCTTCGCTATAATGGTTCTTTCACATTTGACTGTGGAGAAAATGTTGCGTCTTAGCACTTCCTTCCTCCCCACTTCTTGTTGGTTTACTTATCAGTCCCCCAACTAACAATGCAACCCATCCTCTATTTAATTTTTTCATTTCTACCTTATATATTTGTCGAAGGCAGGAATGGTTCTTGTGTTCTTCTTTCCCACTACATTAATTTGTAAAACCAATCCATTTATGGCACACTTTCCAACCTGCAATGGATATTGGGAAACAAGTCAAGCTTCCTTCAAATCCAAAGAAACCTCCTTCATAAAAATTTGGAATATGTGTCGTAAATTCTCAATTATTTTTAATTATAAATCAAAATATATGAAATAATTACAATGAAGGGGAATTTTCCCTGGGCTGTGAAGAAAACCTGATCTTTGAATGAAACTATTACAACCTAATTGCATCCTTGCTTGCATAAGTTCCTACTATGCATTCATCTTTCATAATTGATGGTGCCACGATCAACTGCCAATTACTCATCCATATTTTAGCTCCATTGAACAACTTGATTACATATTAGTTAGTTGACACATTTTTTTTAGATATCCAATCCAATCGTCATCTAAAAATATTTGTACAAATGTTTTATTGTCATCCTCAAGTCTTCGATTGTAGTAGATATGAACATCACTTGTACCACACAAATATTTTAATAATCTTTTGACAAAAAATTAAGGTTCTTTACCAGTTTTTGTCATGTATATGCTTAATACTCCCACTGTATGAGAAATATTTAGTCAAGTGCAGACCAATGCATAAATTAGAATAGCTGCAAAAAATGCTTATGAAACATAAGCCATGTCCTCTCTTTCTTCTTTTGTCTTTGGAAATTGATCAACAATCAGTGTTTCCCTAACATGAATTGGTACCTTCACTCGTTTATAATATACATGTTGAAACACTTCAAGGTTGTCACAACTTACTTTCTCTGATTTACCAATAGTTTCTTCACTGCGTAGTATATTGATGATATCCATTCCAATAATGAAACTTACAATATTGAGATCCTTCATGTCAAATTTGAAGGATAGTTACATCTTCACTTTCCTGATCGCACTCATGTTGTTTCCAACTAGTAAGATTCTATCAAAATACAACACTACATATATGAAATACATACCTTTCGACTTGAGATATACATAGTGATCAACTTGGCTTCTCAAAAATCCCAATCCCTGGATTTACATGTCAAAATTATGGTACCATATCTTAAATGATTGCATCAAACCATAAATGAAAATTTTCAGCTTATATAATAACTTCGGCTTTCCCTTTACTACAAAAATTTCAGGTCATTTCATGTATATTCGTACTCTAGGTCACCATGTAGAACTGTCATCTTTACAACCAATTGTCATATCTCGAGATAAAAATCCACAACCAAAGACATTAGTAATTTAATGAAATTTAATTTTGCAATAGGGGAAAATATTGTTGAGAATGCAACAAGATGATGAGCTTAGTGGAAAGGAGTCGCCTTCACTAAGTGGGCCCATAGGCTATTTTTGGCCCAAAGTCTATTTTTAGACTATGTCTTTTTTTAGACATATGGAACATGTTCTATGAGTTGCAGGATGCTATTTGTGGATGGTTGGTCAAGTCGGAAAAAATATATGGACTTCTATTTTTAGACATACTGGGCGGATTCTATTTTTAGATTTCCAGTCTAAAAATAGATATGTCGAATATTATTAGCTCTTAATAATATTTGGACTCTAAACATTATCTTATCCTCTTGGAGCACTTCAGTTCGAGCTACAGATGTGGCACATGCAGCTGGCAGAAGGAAATTCGAATTTCCTATGGGTTAGTTGAGCTATTGCATGGTTGACTTCAGTTAGAACTCATGTGGCAGAGTTTGGTGGAGTTGATGAGACAGTTGGTGGAGTTGTATTCGGTTTAACTTAGTTGAACTAGTTGTATTTAGTCTAACTGATAAATACACTAGTGATGAGTGGTGTGAATTAATTATTAATTAATTCACTAATTATTAACTCATAAATCAACTAAAGAATACATCAGTTAACCCGATTGCATGGACAGTTTCAGTGGAGACCAATGAAGAGGTAGGTGAAAGAGCAGTGTGACTATCAGTTGTGACTATACTAGTGCATGAGTTTGCACCACACATTGATGGAGATGCCAATGAGGATTGCGTAGTACACACCAGGTGGATTCAAACTCAAATTGGGCCACTATTCATCTTGGATTGCACAGTAGAGGCAGGCTAACAGGTGGAGTAGATTGGAGCATGTGTTTTGTGAGATCTGAGCTTGTGTAGTGTGTAACAATTGGAGATTGTACTGAGAGCTTGTGAGGATTTTGTACAATGATTGTTACATGATCTCTATCATTATAATATATAGATAGTTGGGGGTTTTTAGCTTTAAGATTTCCCATAAATACTATGTTTATATGTGTGATTGTTTATGGTTTTAATGTGCGCATACGATTGTTTATATTTCCGCAATTAATGATCAATAGTAGAAAAGGTTATGTATTATGCATGAAGCTCAAATAGTGTGTGATCAGGATAATCTCAGTAAATAATTTAACAGTTATTCAAATTTCTACATGGTATCAGAGCAATATTGATCATTGGAGAAATTGCAAAACATTGAAGCGGTTGAGTTTTGAGCTGGTGGAATTCGAATTTGCAGCAGTGTTTTCTTGGTGTCGAAGTTGAGATGTCTTTCAACGGATTGCGGTGGGTAGCACCCTTGAGGCTGGCTTCCGGTTCCCTATATTGCATGGAAGGACAGGATGGAGGCGGTGCTAGATGACAATGGGTTGAAGGAGTTCATAGATGCTGAAGTCCCAAAGCCTACTTCTACTGATGCTGCCGTACTTGACGCATGGCAAAAGAAGACAGCAAAGTGTCGAAGGATTCTGTTGGAGGGTGCAAAGGATCACATAGTGTCCAGCCTTCATGGTAATTCTTCTCCATTCTTAATGTGGAAAGCCTTGATAGATTTATTCCAAAGCAAGAGCAACCAGAGGAAGTTGGCGCTCAAGGATAAACTCAAAAACATAAAGATGGAGAAAGGCGACAGTATGCCCAAGTACCTCACGAAGTTCACCCAATGCAAGATGAGCTGGGAAGTGTGGGGGTGACTGTTGATGATGAGGAATTGGTGAGCTTGGCTCTCCTTGGGCTTCTGAAGAGTTGGCATTCCTATCAGGACTTTGTCAATGGTCAGGAGAAATTTCCAAGATGGGAGCGACTTTGGTCGGATCTTGTGCAAGAGGAGATAAGGCGAAGTACCAGGGACATATCTTCATCAAAGAACTCTAATGAAGATAATTTCTCTTTGGATGCCAAAGAAAAGAAGGGGAAGAGCAAGAAATCTTCTCATTCTGGTGCGAAAGGCATGAAGCAGGACATGTCCAAGGTGAAGTGCTTTCACTGTCACCAACACGGACATTATGCCAAAAATTGTCCGCGGAAGAAGAAAAATAAGCAGGATGTTGGATCTGCAGCTGGAGAGGCCTTAGCCTCGCAGTTTGAGCTGGATTTTTCATTGATCGCATGCTTGGTCTCAAGTGTGATGGGTTCAGTGTGGTTTCCGGATAGTGGTGCGTCTTTTCACATGATAGGAGATCGATATTTGTTTACTGATCTGGATGAGAAAGATCTTGGAGTTCACATCGAGATGGGTGATGATGGTAGATATAGTGCGACCGGTATTGGTACCATTTCCTTTGAGAGGGAGTCTGGTAAACCCTTCATATTGAAGGAAGTGATGCATGTTCCAGGATTAAAGAAGAATCTTATCTCTGTGGCGATGTTAGAAGACAAGGGATATGATGTTGTCTTTAGCGAGGGAAAGGATTTCCTGCACAGTAAGGCAACTGGTGAGACCCAGAGGATAGGGGTTCAAGTTAAGAACCTTTATCAATTGCAGGTAGATGGCTGCGCAGCAATGGCAGGCAAGGCAGAAGGAGTGGTGAGCCGGGATGATGGTGAGTTGTGGCACCGGAGATTGGGCCACCTTCACCATGGAGCTTTGAAGATACTGCAGCAGATTTCTACTGGGCTTCCTAAGGGTACTCTTACGCAGTCAGATCAGTGCAAGGGATGTACCTTGGGAAAATTTGTGAAAGCCACCTTTCACGAGAAGGATAGTCACACCACGACAATCCTTGAGAGAATTCACATAGACATGTGTGGACCTTTCTCAGTAGCTTCGACAACAAAGCACAGGTACTATGTGATATTTGTTGATGATTTTGCTCGTAAGTGCTGGATCTTCTTCATGAAAAAGAAGAGCGAGACATACTCAAATTTCTGTGAGTTCAAGGCACTGGTTGAGAAAGAATTGGGGAAGCAGGTGAAGGCTCTTAGGAGCGAAAATGGTGGTGATTTCATCTCTGGCGAATTCAAGGAATTTTGAAGCGCAAAAGTAATTCGAAGAGAGCTCATAGCACCTCATAACCCACAGCAGAATGGGGTTGCTGAGCGGAAGAACAAAACAATCGTGGGTGCTGCACGGGCGATGTTGCATGATCGGGGCCTACCCATTCACTTGTGGGAAGAGGCATGCAATACTACAGTATATGTGCAGAACCATTGTCCTCACAGGATACTTGGCATGAGTACACCCGAGGAGGCGTTTTCTGGTAAGAAGCCTGATATTTCCCATTTGAGGATTTTGGTTCACTTTGTTCACATTCATGTGATGAAGGATGCCAGGAAGAAGCTGGAGCCTACCACAAAGGTTGGGATATTTTTTGGGTACACAGAAACACCCCACAACTATCGTCTGTATTTGCCAGCCAGTCGGAAGACTGTTGTGCGACGGGAGATCAAATTTCACGAGGAGAAAGCCATGAAATGTTCTCTTGAGAGGGAGCCACACTTGCATGCAGATGAGGAGCTATTAGTTCCTAAGGATGAGCCTTAGGATGTGGATCAACCACAAGATGAGGTTCATGGAGTGGAAGAGACCACTCATGTAGCGCCAACCATCAGAGGGTGGAAGCGTACTATAGAAGCTGAGCGACTGGCTCAAGATATAGAGAAGGTTGTAGGAGAACCTACATCATAGCGCAGACAGAGACAATCACCTGATCGGTATACTGGATACATGGCTCTTGTGATCAAGTGTATCGTGACAAATCCATCCTCTTTTGAGGAAGCTGTGGAGGATCACGCATGGGTAGATGCCATGGTGGAAGAGTATGATTTGATTGTCAGAAACAGTGCATGGGAGATTGTCCCAAGGCTGGAGGGGAAATCAGTGGTGGGTTCGAGATGGATCTACAAAATTGAGCGGGCGCTGACGGGAGTGTGGAAGTACAAGGCAAGATTTGTTGCAGGATTTTCACGAGATAGACGGGGTCCGATTATGAGGAAGACCTTTGCACTGTCGCAGAATTGTGTTATGCTTCCATACGGACGATTCTTGCTCTCTCGCGCGAGATGGGGTCACACATTCATCGGATGGATGTGGCGCATTCACCGATGGGGTGATTGAGGAGGAGGTGTACATACAGTAGCCCGAAGGTTTTGAGATCTTCAGCAACAAGGCGCATGTGTGCAGGCTCAAGAGAGCGCTGTATGGGTTGAAACAAGCACCTCATGCTTGGTACAAACGGATAGACAGTTATTTCACTAGACTTGGATTCTCCAAGAGCGAGGCAGATCCTAACCTATACCAGATTGTGGTGGAGGGTAAGTTGCTGATCATTTTACTTTATGTAGATGATTTGATTTTGATAGGTGATGAGCTGTTGATACTCTCATGCAAGTATGATATTGCAAAAGAGTTTGAGATGAAGGACTTGGGCCTCCTTCATTATTTCATGGGATTGGAAATTTGGCAGCACAGTGATGGACTGTTTGTTTCTCAAGGCAAGTATGCCTGGGAGATACTAGAGAAGTTCAACATGCATGGCTGCAAGCCTGTTGATACTCCTCTTCCTGGTGGTTGGAGGAAGGAGGATGCTACTTCGGCGGAGGTAGTGGATGCCACTTTTTATTGACAGTTGGTGGGGTCACTTATGTATCTGTTCAATACACGACCCGACATATGCTATGCTGTTAACCAACTTCCACAAGCTATGGTTAAGCCAACCAAGCTCTTTTGGAAGGCGGGGAAGCATGTATTGAGATATCTCAGAGGCACATCAGGATATGGATTGTGGTACAGACAATTGGATGAGGGGAAGCTATGTGGCTTCACGGACGCAGATTGGGCAGGGAGCCCAACTGACAGAAAGAGCACATCTGGAGGGATTTTCAGTATCGGGTCGACAACAGTTTCTTGGTACAACAAGAAGCAGAGATCCGTGGCACTCAGTTCAGCAGAGGCCGAGTATATGGCAGCGAGTTTGGCTGCATGCGAGGCTATATGGATGAGGAAGATCCTGGCTCAAGAAATTGTCTACACGTAGAGCCCACTGTGATTTATTGTGATAAACCGTAGTTGCATCAAACTCTCAAGTTAATCCAAAGATTTCCATGATAGATCTAAACACATTGACATCCGGCATCATCATATCAGAGATTGTGTGCAGCGGAAGATCATGTTACTTTCATACATTCTCACGGAGGATCAAGATGCTGATATATTGACGAAGGCGCTCACCAGGAGAAAATTCGAATACCACAGGGGCAAGATAGGGGTTGTAGATAATCCTTATCTTGTTGAGAGGGAGTGTTGAGATTGCAACAAGATGATGAGCTTAGTGGAAAGAAGTCGCCTTCACTAAGTGGGCCCGCAGGCTATTTTTGGCGCAAAGTGTATTTTTAGACTATGTCTATTTTTAGACATATGGATCATGTTCTATGAGTTGCAGGATGCTATTTGTGGATGGTTGGTCAAGTTGGAAAAAATAGATGGACTTCTATTTTTAGACATATTGGGCGGAATCTATTTTTAGATTGCCAGTCTAAAAACAGATATGTCGAATATTATTAGCTCTTAATAATATTTGGACTATAAACATTATCTTATTCTCTTGGAGCACTTCAGTTAAGTGCACAGATGTGGCACAGGAGCCGACAGAAGGAATTACGCTATTCCTAAGGGTTAAGTGGAGCTATTGCATGGATACTTCAGTTAGAACTCATGTGACAGAGTTTGGTGGAGTTGATTGAGGAAGCTAATGGAGTTGTATTCAGTTTAACTCAGCTAAACATAGTTGAGCTAGTTGTATCTAGTCTAACTGATTGATACACTAGTGAGAGTGGTGTGAATTAATTATTAATTAATTCACTAATTATTAACTTATAAATCAACCAAAGAATACATCAGTTAACTTCAGTGCATGGACAGTTTCAGTGGAGACCAGTGAAGAGGTAGGTGAGAGCAACAGGACTATCACTAGACTATACCCCAAAAAGAGTTAAAAACACAGTTACTTCATGGAGATGCCAATGAGGATTTCTTAGTACACACCAGGTGGATTCGAACTCAGATTGGGCCATTATTCATCTTGGACTGCGCAGTAGAGGCAGGCTAACAGGTGGAGCAGATTGGAGCATGTGTTTTGTGAGATCTGAGCTTGTGTAGTGTGTAACAATTGGAGATTGTACTGAGAGCTTGTGAGGAGTTTGTGCAATTATTGTTACATGATATCTATCATTATAATATATAGATATTTGGGGTTTTTCAGCTTTAATCTTTCCCATAAATACTGTGTTTATATGTGTGATTGTTTATGGTTTTAATGTGCACATGCGATTGTTTATATTTCTGCAATTAATGATCAATAGTAGAAGAGGTTATGTATTATGCATGAAGCTCAAATAGTGTGTGATCAGGATAATCTCGGTGAATAATTTAACAGTTATTCAAATTTCTACAAATATCTTACTGAATTTGACTCCCTTGACTTGGGAATGGGAATATCCTTTTTCCCTAAGTCAAGCCTTGTATTTCCTAACCTGATCTATTGAATGCAACTTTTCCTTTAACACCCACTTGAAACTAGAATTACTCCTTCTAATAAGTAACTTGGCCAAATCCCATGTCTTATTCTTATGCAAATAATCCATTTCTTCATTCATAGCTCTTGACCAAAGTTAACCATGTATCAAGTTGATTCTCACGTCAAATGTCCTAGGTTCATCTTCAATGGCAGATAAAAAAAAGAAGACCGAAAAGCATGTTGGGTATACCTTTCAAGATCTTTCCTTAATCGACTAGACCTCCTCAGAATCAAATTTTGATGTTCCAAATCTTTGACTAAATCTGTTGACTCATCTAAGTCACTTTCCTCCAACTGCAAGTCCAATAATAAATTCTATTTTCCTTCTTTTTTGAAGTATCTTATGTTTTATAATTACACCTTACTTCCCTAAAGATCACATTTGACTATAAATTATCTTCCTTGTCACATAATTCCATATCTTCTATCATTTCATTCCATCCTTATAGTCTATGAAAATACACTTGATTTACTTGTTATCCAATTTTTTCCTCTTTTCCATTGGAACATGGAAAAATGCATCAAATCCAAACAATCTAAGATGTGCGAGTGATGGTTTCTTAAAAAACCATACTTCGTGTGGAGTATTTTCACCAATGTTGATGATGAAGACCTATTCACCAAGTAACACACAATGTTGACTTTTTTTGTGTATAATTCTTATGCTAGTTCTGCATTATTGGACACACTCCTTCACTTTTCCATCAACATCTTATTCATTCTCTCAATGAATTTATTTTTCTAAAGAGTGTATGGAGTAGTTGTTTGGAGAACTTATATCCCATGTTGTTTGCATATTTTCTTAAATTATTTACCATATAATTCACTTTTGTTATCGATTATCATAACCTTTACCTTTCTATCTATTTGGTTCTCCATAAGAGATTTGAACTCTTGAAATTTATTGAAAACCTTAGACCTCTTCCTTAGGAAATATATCCATGTCATCTTCGAGAAATTATCATTGAAGAAAACATAATATATGGATATACCTATTCATTGCATTGGTACTATCCCAAATACATTACTATTAATTAACTCCATAATTCTCTTCACCCTTGTAGTACCAAATGGGAATTTAACATGATTTTGTTTCCCATAAATACAATATTCACATAAAGCGACTTCTAGAGAGTTACTATACAAAACTTTGATCATACCTTTGCTTTGCATAACTCAAATTATTTTCTCTCCATTGTGTCACATCTTTTGATGCTACAACATGGTCTTGTTGACTAAACAAGAGGGTTGACCCATAATTTTTATGAACATTTACACTATTGCAACCACTTTGGTCAATATGCCCTTACAACTTGTATAATATGCCAATCTAAACACCTCTCATCAACACCATCACACCACAAATCATCTTACATGAATCCTTCTTAAATATGATATGCATGATTGCATAACCCATTTGACTTATAAATATTAGATTCCTAGCTACCTCGAAAATGTGTGGTACCCATTACAATTTTCTACTCCAACAATCCTTTAGTACTAGTCAAATTTACCTTGACTAATTATCCTAGTGGTGGAGTCATCTTCTAGATAGTCATCCCCTATGTCATATTCCTCATATTTTCAATACCACTCCTTATAGGGTGTCATACATGATATGATGAGGCTTGAGTGTCTGTATTGCGACGTTTGGAGATAAGTGTCGGTATTGCGCCACAGTAAACTCGTTCGGGTCAAATCCTGTGAGGGAGGTCGTATAAAAAATGCTAAGTTGTGACCGCTCGTGTACCTTGTGCACGTTCATGCGACCCATTTTTCGTTTTCTCCCTCATGCCTTCGACGTTCAGGCGGGTTGGGTCAGGTTGGG
Source organism: Pinus albicaulis (assembly GCA_034641835.2). NCBI lineage: Eukaryota > Viridiplantae > Streptophyta > Pinopsida > Pinales > Pinaceae > Pinus > Pinus albicaulis. The sequence goes on from CM076574.1 coordinate 1,074,324,309, forward strand.
TCATGTGATGTCGCCCAAGGAAATGCGTTCGGGTAGGGTCGGGTCGGGTCATGTTGTACCGTGAGGGCGCCCAAGGAAACATGTTCGAGAGGGTTGAGTCAGGTCGATTCATGTGAGGGCACCCAAGGAACATGTCTGACCGGGTCAGGTCATGTCATGAGGGTGCTCAGGGAAACGCGTTCGGGTGGGTCGAGTCGAGTTGTGTGATGCCGCCCAAGGAAACGCGTTTGGGTCGAGTCAGTTCGGGTCGTGCCATGTTGTGAGGGTGCCCAAGGCAACATGTTCGGGTGGGTCGAGTCGGGCCCGGTCTGGTCAGGTCGTGTCATGTCATGAGGTTGCCCAAGGAAACGCGTTCGGGTGGGTCGGGTCGGGTTGGGTTGGGTCATGTGAGGGTGGTCGTACAAAAAATGCTAGGTTATGACTGCCTATATTTCTTGTGCACATTTGCGCGATCCTTTTTCCATTTTCTCGCTCATGTGCCCTTCGTTCGGGCGGATCAGGTCGTGCCATGTGAGGGCGCCACAGGAAATGTGTTCGAGTTGGATCGTCTAAGGGAGGTTGTATCAAAAATTCTAAGGTGTGCCTTGTGCACGTTCGTGTGACCCATTTGTCATTTTATCCCTCATGCCTTCGATGTTCGGGCAGGTCAGGTCAGGTCAGGTACTCGTGTGATGGAGCCCAAGGAAACGCGTTCGGGTTGGGTCAAGTTGGGTCATGGTAGGCTACCCAAGAAACGTGTCCGGTCGGGTTGGGTCGTGTCGAGTCATGTGAGGGCGCCCAAGGAAACACGTTCGGGCAGGTCGAGTCGGGTCGGGTTAGGTGGGTCAGGTTGGGTCGTGCCGTGTGATCAGGGCACCCAAGGAAACATGTTTGGGCAGGTCGGGGTGGGTCGAGTCGAGTCGTTTGAGGGCACCTAGGGAAACACGTTTGAGCAGATCAGGTCAGGTCAGTTCTGGTCATGTGAGGGCACCTAAGGAAATGCATTCGGGTGGGTCAGGGCAGGTTAGGTTGGGTCATGTGAGGGTGGTCGTATAAAAATGTTGAGCTGTGACTGCCTATGTGTCTTGCACTGCATGTTCATGCAACCCGTTTTCTGTTTGCTCCCTCATGCCTTTGACATTCGGGCGGGTCAGGTCAGGTCCGGTCATGTGATGGTGCCCAAGGAAACATGTTTGGGTTGGGTCGGTTCGGGTTGTGCCGTACTATGAGGGAACCCAAGGAAATGCGTTTAGGAAAATCGAGTCATGATGGGTCATGTGAGGAGCCATGTTTAGGGTTACAATGACTATGCTCAACAGCTGTAAACCCATTATTTGCTTGACCCGACACCGATTCAGGGGACTTCATCTGATTTACCAACAAACAAAAATGATATAAATGTTTGTACTCATGACATATTCAACATCTAAAGGGTATACATATTTTCATAGTTGATTGTCTTCTTCCTCAATTCATCTTGAAATTAGATATCTATTTATTTCGGAAGGGGTCAAATATGTTCATGTATGCACATATGCAGAGATGTTGTAATGTGCCACAACATAATGAACGGATTCATGTGCTTTAACTTTCCCTTTATCAGGTGTTTTACCATATTCAATGAAGGATTGCAGAATTCCACTACCATAGGAAGCATACCACTGAAATAAAATTATGATACCAAACAATACATAGTGATGAAACAATGTTTGGTGATGATCCAATGATCGTTCCAATAAACGCAGATTATAGGGGTATCATTCCAATGAACCAAGGGAAAAAGTAGAGAGAACGCAGTGGGAATGGAGGGAATATCAGGAAATAATATAGGGAGGAACGTTGAAAAGTGAGAAGAAATCGAGGGAAAAAATCAAGCGTGCTGATGGCAAAGCTTAGGCCCCGACAACAGTGGGATAGAGCTGCAAGACTTGGAGCCCTTCGCCTTTCATTAAGCATGGCTATTGCTTGGTTATCTAGGGTTCCTAATTAAATATAAGGGTGGAGGTGTGGAACCAAAACCTATGGAATCCCTCATGGCTATTGGGTGGAGGAATATCTCCTCTAGAATCCCAAAATATGTCTGCAGGCTGAATCCAGAAGGGTGGAGGCGTGTGAACAAAACCTCTGTAATCCCTAATTCCTAGAGATTAAGACAATGTTGCGATACTCATTATCTTAAAATATTACATTTCTGGCATGGTTGTGGTATGTTGATGTTCAGATGAAAACTACAACTTGTAGCCCTTGATCTGCTAGGGGTTACTTGATATTAACGGTGGTGTATTCATACTCCTTCTGAATAACCAATAAAAGGTCAAGGAAATTGACTAATATGTTGTCAAGTTTTATCTTATCCACCTTAGCCACATACATGCAATCCTCACACTTTAGAAAGCTAAGACATGTAAGAGAGGGCTTATTTCCACTTCAACTTCCTCTAGTGTCATGTCACCCAAAATTGAACTTGGTGACATATTAATTAAATAATTATTTGCAACAAATGCTTCAGCTCAAAATACTTTTCTTAAGATAGGTTGTCAAGTTTTTTCTTATCCACTTTAGCCACATACATGCATGTTTCACACTTCAAAAACCTAACATGTGCAAGAGAGGGTTTCTTTCCACTCTAAATTCCTCTAGTTTCATGTCACCCAAAATTGAACTTGGTGTCATATTAATCAAATAATTAGTTGTAGCAACGACTTCAGCTCAAAATCCTTTGCTTAAACTAACATTATCTCTCATGCTTCACTCATTTTTTTATCAAGGTCTGATTTGGTCTCTTAATATGGCCATATTTCTCAAGACCATGTGGAGTTGTCTTCAAGCATGCAATTCCCCAAGATTTTCAAAATTCCTCAATCTCTTAGGATAAATACTTACCACCGTTGTTAAGTTTTAATTTTTTCCACACTTGTAGCAGATATTTTGATTTTAATTGTTGACTTTTAAAGGGATACTACATCCTATAAGAATATCTGGTCGGGTCGGGTCGGGTCGGGTCGTTTCGTTTGAGGGCACCCACCCAAACGCGTTCGGATCGTGTTGTTTCGTGCTAGGGCGGTTGTATCAAATTTTCTAAGTTGTGACTGCATGGGTGCTTTGTGCATGTTTGTGTGGCCCATTTTCCATTTGCTCCCTTGTGCCTTCGTTAGGTCGGGAGCGTCGTGTGAGGGCGCCTGCCCAAATGAGTTCGGGTCGGGTCGGGTTGTTTTGTTTGAGGGCGGCCGTATCAAATTTGCTAAGTTGTGACCGCACGGGTGCCTTTTGCATGTTCGTGTGGCCTGTTTTCCGTTTTCTCCGTTGTGCCTTCGTTCGGTCATGCGTATCGTATCGCGCCGTGTGAGGGTGCCCACTCAAATGCATTCGAGTCTGGTCGTTTCGTTTGAGGGAAACCGTATCAAATTTGCTAAGTTGTGACCTCATGCAGGTTGCCTTGTGCATGTTGGTGCCACCCGTTTGCCATTTTTTCCCTTGTGCCTTCGTTCGGTCAGGTGCGCCATGTCGTTTCGTTTAAGGGTGCCCGCCCAAACCCGTTCGGGTCGGGTCATTTCGGTTGAGGGCGCAAGGTGGAATGTTTTCCCTGCCAACAACCCTATAGTCCTTAATCCATCTAACATATACTTATAAAATTCTCTTTTTTTGTAAATGTGGCCCTTGACTATGCCTTGAAAACCCTCCAAAAAATTCTTAAATGATGGGAATTCTTATTCATGCGTGAAGCTAGTCATGGAATGTGACAAGCCATCCAAGATACATCCAAATATTTGATTTTTGCCTTAGGGAATGTGAAATAACTGGTCAAGGGGACACAAGGGTTGCATGGATGGGTATTTTAGAGGTGCAAGCACGGTTTACTATGATCTATAATCCTAGCATTAGAGAATGACTAGAAGGGGGCTTAGGACCTAATTTCATATAAGGGGCTAGGGGACCTAGAGGGAAGGTAGCGAGAGAAATCGATAGGGGAACCCCCAATAGTGGTGATAAGTCAGGGATTAGAAGTCCAATGATCAAAAAACATAAGCCCTTAACCCATAGCCATTGAATTCCATATCCCCTTAACCCGCAATCCATAATCCCGTAACCACTACACTCATAGATCATAACCCATAAACCCCTTGACTCATTAAATATTAAGAAAATAACCCCTAACCAGCTATAATCCATGAACCTTGTAAGCCATAACTCCTTATCCTCTTAACCTGTGACCCTTAACCCCTAATCCTTCACCCTTAAACACATTAATTAACTTCTAATCCCTTAAACACCTAAATCCCCTAAATCTTAAGTCCTTAACCACCAAATCCTCTTACCCTAAATCCCTTGGAAATTAACCCTTTACCCTTGAAGCCCTTAACCACTAAGTATCTGAGGCTGAAAATAACACCCTAAACTAACATATTGACCTCCTAGGAGAATCCTTCAACTCTAATTGAGCATATTGGAAACATTTGATTTTTTGATAACTAGGTATTGGTTATGAGGGTACCATGTGTTTGTGGGTAATTCCATTATTACCATGTATACCAAACATAGAAAAATTAGATGATATAGTAGATGATATTTTGGTCACTTGTGAACAACTTCATTCTTTAATTTACAATACAATCAGTGGACCTGATCTTATTAGATACAATGTTGGAACAACAATGACCAGATAAGTCACATTAACTCTGTTAGCACCTAATTGGACCTTAGACTGAAGGAAGCAAAATCAGGGTAACCTTAAACCACGCTCAGCCTTGTAGCTAGCCCTACAAGGTTAGGAGAGGGCTCTCTCCGTGAAAAATATTCAATGAAGTGTAACTGCAAATTGACTTTAGGCTAGGTATAATAATTTGAATTTTTTTTATAAATTTCCAGGGTTGTATGGATCAGATGGAGTTAGGCAATTTGAAACTAGGGAATTAAATCAGAGATACAGGTTATTTCATAGGGCAAGGTAGCCAGGGATTTTAACAACTTAGTTTAAATAATGATGGAATGTTTAAGACTAGTAAGAAGCTGAAAAGGGAATAGGAGATGGATCCTTTTCAAATAGCAGAAAACATAGAGTATTGAATGATTTCCTAAGGTAGATCATTATACAATGGATTCTACCTATCTATATTGAAAGCATTCAACTAGAGATATGAATGAATGAATGGAAAACATAACAATTAACAGATGAACACAAAGGAAAGAACAGTGCTAAAATCCATACCACAGGGATCCCACAAATCAGAGCTGCATTTCCTTATTAATTCTCTACCAAACTGTTACAAATGGAGCGTAGAGCATCCTCAGTAATTTCCAACTTATTCCACACTTTATTCCCCCTGTTGTTCATGCCAACTCCTCATTCAGATTTTTGGCCACCAATCCTGTTCAAATCTATCTAAACCTCCATACGCTGCCTAATGCTATCATTTCCGCCCACAAAATACATTGTACAAAGGATAAAATCCGCGATTAAAAATATATTGGGCCCAGCCCCTTTCTCCACTAGCCCCGCACCTCCTTTCATCCATGTAACCAAGCACTGTGACCAAGCACTGCCCCTTAGAGTGTTTATCGCAAATCGCATCCATCGCAGATCGCATTTTCATTGGTTATGACCGTTTGATCCGTCGCAATTATTTGCGACGCGATCGATCGCGCCATCGCACTTTCCCCCCATCGCATTTTTCCGCCCTTCGCAACCTCGCCCCATCGCAATATCGCGAGCGCTCTTTTCTGTTTGGTGCCACTTTTCGCCATCGCATTTTCTACCTTCGCGATTTTGCGATGCGCTTCTCGGGCCCCACCTCGTATGATCGCTCCCACCGCGTTCCATTGCAATTCATCGTATTTCTTTGTATTTCCGTGTATAGTCAAACCTTTGCATTTTTCATTAAACCTTAATGAATCACCCTCCACTGTGACCAGGTCCCACATCCACGGCTCCGCTCCATTGTTTTTCCCCGTTTCCTTTTGTGATTCACAAACGTCAACCTTTGGGCCTTACACTATTATCATTTCTTCGCTGCTTTTCGTTTATTCCACCCTCCACGCCACCGCCCTCCTTGTGTCAAATACATCTCCTCCCCCCCTACCATTTATACATTCCGTTCATATGCCATGTTTCAGTGTTCACGTTATCGACCTCCACCCAGCCAATTCATCATCGCTCCTCTATGTTTTTCACTGTTGTCCTTCATACTTCCGTCATCTTATCACACCGCCTTGTCACCTAAGTCACCTCCACTGCATTCACTCTCCTGTGCATTTTTTTTCTTAACAAGGTTTGTGTATTTTGTAGTGTGCGGGAGGAAGAAAATCACCATTAATTACTGCCTCCATTACAGAAGCCGAGGCCTCTTCCAAAGATAATATTTCAGAGACAAATTTATGAAGGGAAGCCCCGGGGAGCTGTCGTGACATGACACTCATTAAAACAGCAAGGTTCAAAATCTATCCAAACCTCCAGAGCCATTCCAAACCAAGATTTTACGGATGAAAACATTAATGCAGCAGCAGCAAAATATTAATGAAGGAGCAATGAATTCAGTGTCCGGCATGAAAGGTTTCAAATTCAAATTCAGGAATTTAAAGGCAGAGAGTATAATGTACAGGAAGCAATACTCTCAAGGTGTTACTTCAGCCGAGTTTTCTTCAGGAAAGTACAGAATGTTCGTGAAGATTTACCCCTATGCTCCGTTCCTGAAAATATTTGTTCCAGTGCATTTATTTCAGCAGGCAGATCTCAAACTACAAGATAATACCACCTAGTCATTTAACAGTATGGGCGCGAATGTTTCTGCCACTTTGTTTCAAATCAAATCATTAAATTTGCATCACCTACCTGGTTCTCTAGAGTTTTCTACCTCTCCTATAAAACCTTCCGAAAAAAAACATTGTAAGGGTTCCGATTTCTATCGCTGAACCGTGGCGTGCTGAAAGGCTTTGTATACATCTTGTAAAGTTTCCGTATGAAGGCTCTCCAGAGCCCGTAGGGTCTCGTGAGGAGGAGTTATAATCGTAATGAGGATTCCTCGGTCTTTGGTATCCCGCGCATGTAATCTCTTCTTATGTGTTAATATAATATCTCATTTCATTGCATTTATCCTCTTGTATCATGTTCTAGAATGTGAGTGGCTCACTGATCTTAAGTAAGGATTCATCCTAGTTGGTGCCAATACTTGGATTAGTCAAGCACTTTAAATAGGCCTAGTCATGATATACTGTTCCATGTTCATGTCATTCATATTTTATACTATATTAGTTACTTGAGGAGGGTGCTTTTAAAATGCCATTGTCATGTATGGATTCTTAGTTGGATAAGCCCATATGTGGTTCTGTTGTGTATCTGGGTATCAACCTCATGTTAACTAGTATCTCCTTCATGTTTTCCTCATTGCATCCACTTTCTGATATTTGATTTCTGTGGCATACTATTTGAACTGGCCCTCTTTGCAGTAAGCTGTCTCTTAACTGTCTGATGCTTTTGTATTGGAGTTTTGCATGCTGTTCCTACATTATTCTTATCTTTGTATCAGCTTCTCGAGAGAGTTTGGTCTCATTTAAACTAATTTCCTTGTTTTACAAGAGATAGTAAGAGAGATTTTGGATTGACAACCCAAGATATATTATGAGCTCCTTGCTATGCTAAGATGTCCTAGGCACTGGTCTATAGAAACTCTAGGCTGTCTCTAGGGTAGACAATAATTGTCGACAACATCTTTCTGGTGCCATTGCCGGGGAGCGAATTCAAGAATATCTGTTTCCCTGGGCCTCGAAAAATCATATTCACTCTCTAATCAGGTGAGCAAAGAGAGTTGAAGAGTTGTATATCTCTCACCTTGGCGACTCCACTGTTCTTTATTTGATAAATCTATTGGTAGTCCTGGCTTCTCGTAAGCCACATTTGAGGTCAGATACGTCTCAGTCGAAAACACCTGTGTCTGATCCAGAGAAGAAATCAGCCCGTGCTGAAATCCCTGAGTTCCCGTAGAAGATTATCCATCCTCTTCTTCTTAAGAAATTCCATTAGAAAATCCCGACTCCGCTGAGGAAAATCCTGAATATTACTCAGATAGCCCACCCAGGGGAAGTGCTAGAACCAAAGAGAACTTTCATCCTACCCCTGAGGCTGAGGAAGTTAAAGAAGTTACAGAAGTAGCCCCTGTTAATCGTGAATTGTTTCCATCTACAACTCAGGCTTCTGTACAGTACATTCCTATTGTTATCCATTCTCCACTTCCTCCTCCTCCCCTTCCTCCATTTGTACATCAGATCGTTGCACAACCCCCACCTCCTCCAATGGCTAATGTTCCTGCTTTCCTGCTTAATAAATACGCTCCTTTGGCCTTACCACAGGTGTTGAATGATATGCCACAATATTATTTGAATATCTTGCCCAAATTCAATGGAGAAAATGAAATTGATGCTCAGAAACATCTTGAGACTTTCTGCTCCTTTGCAGAGAACCTTAATGTTGAACATTTGGATGTGGTCTTGAGATTGTTTGTGCAATCTTTGGATGGTGAGGCTAGAAAATGGTTCAAGACTTTGGGAAACCATTCAGTGACCACCTGGGATGACATGGAGAATAATTTTCTCAGGAAATGAGGAGAAAAGAAGGATTATGGTCAGTGTCTTACAGAATTCAATACTTTGAAGAAGAAACATAATGAGGGAGTGGCAGAGTTTATCAAAAGATTTAATAAGCTATATTTGAGCTTGCCTCCTGAGATGAAGCCTCACCAAACTGCTGCTAAGGTGGTTTTCATAGAAGCCTTTGATTCAGATTTTGGCTTCTCTCTGAGGGAAAGGAAACTTGCTACTTTAGATGATGCTCAGTCAGATGCTCTTGAATTAGAAGCAAACTTTGCCTCCACTGGGAAATTAAAAGGAAAAGTTGAACACGATACTAGGAGGAGAGGCAAAGAAGAGCTTTCCACCTCAAATCAGGACAAGGATGCAGATAAAATTGAAGAAATGAGTAAAATTATTAGAAATCTTTCAAACAAATTGGGAAAAATTGAACTGGAAACCAAGAATACTGCTCCCAAGAATTTTTATAATGCTCCAAACAGAGGGTACAATCCCCAGTTCAAGAGACCACCTCTGCAAATATTGCCAAGGGAAGTAAAGGAGCAGCAAGATGAGGTACCACATCCCTTGTACCTAGAAGGTCCAGCAGATGACTCCACTGAAGATGCTGCTTATGAACTAGAAGATTCAAATCTTTCTTTCTCAAACAATGATGAAATGGAATGCCCATTGCAAGAAGAAGAAGAAGAAGCAGAGATTGATGCTGATGAAAGAAATTTGACACCATTTGATAGTCAAAGAAAGGAGGAAGGAAATTCGGTGGAAGGATTTAACCCATGGAATGAAGAAATTAGGTTGCTGGAGATTATGTTGAATAAATATGATTCAATACAGGAATAAGAGGAGGAGAGCAAAGAAGATATTCTTGAGCAAGATGAAAACAACGAGCTTTCTCTTGAAAAAGAGGAAATAATGGAGCAAGCCCCTGCTCAATAATTCATGGATCTTTTCACAGAGCTCAGCACAGCAGAGCAGAATATACCAGAGCTCCAAAAGGAATCAGCTCCAGTATACGATGAGTCCTCCAGTTTAGAGAATGAAGGAGATTCTCTCTCTCAAGAGAGTCTTCTTCTCGATCTAGTGAAAGGAGATAAAATCCTGGTTGAGGCCTGCCTGCCAGATACTCTTAACCAGGTATCATTTCATGATCCTTATGTGCATTTCCTGCAAACATTTGAAGAAGTATCAAGGGTCCTTTCTAGCAGCACGTTTCCAGCAGAGAGAAATTTTTTCAAAGCTGTTATTGTGGAACAAAAAGAAGAGATCCCACTGCCTTTCAAAATACAAGAAGAAGGTGATCAGGCTTTCGAGAGCCCTGTTGAAGATGCAGTGAAAAATACAGTGGTCAGAGCTGCCTAGGACACAGGCAGCCTGCCAATTATCAAAGGCCTAAAAGAAAAGAGTGTACACCATTTTTTTATTGATCCTGTGGCAGAATATATGTAGGCCCTGATTAGCTCAAATTTTCCAGCATTAATCTTTCAACAGGGCCAGATTCATCAAGGATTATCACCATTGATGATGACCGCATTTTTGAAGAACCACATGCAGAGCACCCTGTGGTTATCTCTGACAGGCAGTCAGTGCTCCTTTCCCTTTTTGTTACTACTTGACTGGCTGCACTGGCATTATTGTATCACATAGAGTATCAGAGTTTTCCATAGTAGGGTAGGGTAGGTAGGAAAAGCCGAATAAAGCTCAGCCTATGAGCGTGTAGTTAATTATTTAATTTCTGCAGAGTCCAGCGAGCCAGACAGCCTAATATCGGTTTGGATATTTTTAGTTCTTCACTTCTTTTTGTTTCAATGATGTGGATATGGTGACGAATTACCAAGTGAAAAGTGAGAAGTGCTGGGGGGCAGGGTGTGCACAGAAGATGATCAAAGGGTCTGCAGGTTCTCGGCACGTCCAAGTATGAACGCACCGTCCCCAGCTGGAGCCAATGTTGTTCATGCCAACTCCTCATTCAGATTTTTGGCCACCAATCCTGTTCAAATATGTCTAAACCTCCATACGCTGCCTAATGCTATCATTTCTGCCCACAAAATACATTGTACAAAGGTTAAAATCTGCGATTAAAAATATATTGGGCCCAGCCCCTTTCTCCACTAGCCCCGCACCTCCTTTCATCCATGTAACCAAGCGTTGTGACCAAGCGCTGCCCCTTAGAGCATTTATCGCAAATCGCATCCATCGCAGATCGCATTTTCATTGGTTATGACCGTTTGATCCGTCGCAATTATTTGCGACGCGATTGATCGCGCCATCGCACTTTCCCCCCATCGCATTTTTCCGCCCTTTGCAACCCCACCCCATCGCAATATCGTGAGCGCTCTTTTCTGTTTGGTGCCACTTTCCGCCATCGCATTTTCTACCTTCGCAATTTTGCGATGCGCTTCCCGGGCCCCACCTCGTACGATCGCTCCCACCGCATTCCATTGCAATTCATCATATTTATTTGTATTTCCGTGTATAGTCAAACCTTTGCATTTTTCATTAAACCTTAATGAATCACCCTCCGTTGTGACCAAGTCCCACATCCATGGCTCCGCTCCATCATTTTTCCCCGTTTCCTTTTGTGATTCACTTAAGTGAAAACCTTTGGGCCTTTACACTAATATCATTTCTTCTGTCGCTTTTCGCTATTCCACTCCTCCACGTCACCGCTCCACGTGTCAAATACATTCCTCCTCTACCATTTATACATTCCGTTCATATGTCATGTTTCAGTGTTCAACTTATCAACCTCCACCCAGCCAATTCATCGTCGCTCCCCTGTGTTTTTCACTGCTGTCCTTCATGCTTCCGTCATCTTATCACACAACCTTGTCACCTAAGTCACCTCCACTGCATTCACTCTCCTGTGCATCTGTTTTCTTAACAAGGTTTGTGTATTTTGTAGGGTGCGGGAGGAAGAAAATCGCCATTAATGACCGCCTCCATTACAAAAACCGAGGCCTCTTCCAAAGATAATTTTTCAGAGACAAATTTATGAAGGGAAGCCCCGGGGAGCTGTCGTGACATGACACTCATTAAAACAGCAAGGTTCAAAATCTATCCAAACCTCCAGAGCCATTCCAAACCAAGATTTTACGGATGAAAACATTAATGCAGCAGCAGCAAAATATTAATGAAGGAGAAATGAATTCAATGTCCGGCATGAAAGGTTTCAAATTCAAATTCAGGCATTTAAAGGGAGAGAGTATTATGTACAGGAAGCAATACTCTCAAGGTGTTACTTCAGCCGAGTTTTCTTCAGGAAAGTATAGAATGTTCGTGAAGATTTACCCCTATGCTGCGTTCCTGAAAAGATTTGTTCCAATGCATTTATTTCAGCAGGTAGATCTCAAAGTACAAGATAATACCACCTAGTCATTTAACAGTATGGGCGCGAATGTTTCCGCCACTTTGTTTCAAATCAAATAATTAAATGTGCATCACCTACCTGGTTCTCTATAGTTTTCTACCTCTCCTATAAAACTCCAGAAGAAAAACATTGTAAGGGTTCCAGATTTCTATCAGCAAACTATGCAGTGAAAGGCTTTGTATACATCTTGTAAAGTTTCTGTATGAAGGCTCAAAGCCCGTAGGGTCTCAGTGAGGAGGAGTTATAACTGTAATGAGGATTCTGGTCTTTGGTATCCCACAGTATGTAATATTTTCTTATGTGTTAATATAATATCTCATTTCATTGCATTTATCTTCTTATATCATGTTCTAGAATGCGAGTGGCTCACTGATCTTAAGTAAGGATTCATCCTAGTTGGTGCCCATACTTGGATTAGTCAAGCGCTTTAAATAGGCCTAGTCATGATATATTGTTCCATGTTCATGTCATTCATATTTTCTGCTATATTAGTTACTTGAGGAGGGTGCTTTTAAAACGCCATTTTCATGTATGGATTCTTAGTTGCATAAGCCTTACATGTGCTTCCTTTTTTTTGTTTGATTCTGGGTATCACCTCATGTTAACCAGTAGTCTTTCCACGTTTTCCCTCAATCGCATCCACTTTCTTCCATATTTGATTTCGTGGTACATTATTTGAATCGCTCCCTCTCTTGGCAGAAGCTTGCCCTTAACTAATCTCAGCGTTTTTGGTATTGGAGCTTTGTATGTTGTTCTACGTTATTCTTATCTTTGTATCACCTTTCCTCGAGAGTTTGGTTCCATTTCAACTAATTTCCTTGTTTTACAAGAGATAGTAAGAGAGCTTTTGGATTGACACCCAAGCTATATTTCATGTTCTCTTGCTATGATAAGATGTCCTAGGCACTAGTCTATGGAAACTCTAGACTGTCTCTAGGGGATGACAAAATTGTCGACAACATCTTTCTGGCGCCGTTGCTGGGGAACGAATTCAAGAAAATCATTTTCCCTGGGCCTCGGAAAATTGTTTTCACTCTCTAATCAGGTGAGCACAGAGAGTTGAAGAGTTGCATATCTCTCACCTTGGCGACTCCACTGTTGTTTATTTGATAAATCTGTTGGTAGTCCTGGCTTCTCGTAAGCCACATTTGAGGTCAGATACGTCTCAGCCGAAAACACCAGTGTCTGATCCAGAGAAGAAATCAGCCCGTGCTTAAATCCCTAAGTTCTGTAGAAGATCATCCATCCTCTTCTTCTCAAGAAATTCCATTAGAAAATCCCGACTCCGCTGAGGAAAATCCTGAATATGATTCAGATAGCCCACCCAGGGGAAGTGCTAGAACCAAAGAGAACTTTCATCCTACCCCTGAGGCTAAAGAAGTCAAAGAAGTTACAAAAGTAGCTCCTGTTAATCGTGAATTGTTTCCATCTACACCTCAGGCTGCTATCCAGTATATTCCTATTGTTATTCATACTCCACTTCCACCTCCTCCTCTTCCTCCATTTGTACATCAGATTGTTGCACAACCCCCACTGCCTCCAATGGCAAATGTTCCCCGCTTCTCGCTAATAAATACGCTCCTTTGGCCTTACCAAGGTGTGTTGGAATGACATGCCACAAGATTATTTGAAGATCTTGCCCAAATCTAATGGAGAAAATGAAATTGATGCTCGTAAACATCTTGAGACTTTTCTCGCTTAAATATCAGAATAGTAAGGTTGGAAAGCATTTGGATGTGGTCTTGAGATTGTTTGTGCAATCTTTGGATGGTGAGGCCAAAAAATGGTTCAAGACTTTGGGAAACCGTTCAGTGACCACCTGGGATGACATGGAGAATACTTTTCTCAGGAAATGGGGGGAAGAGAAAGATTATGGTCAGTGTCTTACTGAATTCAATACTCTAAAGAAGAAACACAATGACGGTGTAGCAAAGTTTATTAAGATATTTAATAAATTGTATTTGAGCCTACCTCCTGAGATGAAGCCTCACCAAACCGCTGCTAAGGTGGTTTTCATAGCAGCCTTCGATTCAGATTTTGGCTTCTCCTTGAGGGAAAGAAAACCTGCTACTTTAGATGATGCTCATTCAGATGCTCTGGAGCTGGAAGCAAACTTTGCCTCCACTGGAAAATTCAAAGGAAAAATTGAGCAGGATACTAGAAGGAAAGGAAAGGAAGAGGTTTCCACCTCTAATCAGGACAAGGATGCAGATAAAATTGAAGAAATGAGTAAAATGATCAAGAATCTCACTAATAAACTGGGTAAACTTGAACTGGAAACCAAGAATACTACTCCCAAGAATTTTTATAATGCTCCAAACAGAGGGTACAATCCCCAGTTTAAGAGACCACCTCTGCAAATATTGCCAAGGGAAGCAAAGATAAAGAAGATCAAAAATTAATATCCCCTTGTACCCTAAGTGTCCAACAGATGACCTCCAATCGAAGATGTCGCTTTATGAACTAGAAGATTCAAATTCTGTTTTCTCAAACAAATGATGAAATGGAATTCCCACAAAGAAGAAGAAGAAGCAGAGATTGATGCTGATGAAAGAAATTTGACACCTCTTGATAGTCAAAGAAAGGAGGAAGGAAATTCGGTGGAAGATTTTAACTCATGGAATGAAGAAATCAGGTTGCTGGAGATTATGTTGAATAAATATGATTCAATACAGGAAGAAGAGGAGGAGAGCAAAGAAGAAATTCTTGAGAAAGATGAAAATAGCGAGCTTTCTCTTGAAAAAGAGGAAATAATGGAGCAAGCCCTTGCTCAAGAATTCATGGATCTTTTCACAGAGCTCAGCATAGCAGAGAAGAATATACCAGAGCTTTAAAAGGACTCAGCTCCAATATACGATGAGTCCTCCAGTTTAGAGAATGAAGGAGATGAAGGAGATTCTATCTCTCAAGAGAGTCTTCTTCTCGATCCAGTGAAAGGAGATAAAATCTTGGTTGAGGCCTGCCTGCCAGATACTCTTAACCAGGTATCATTTCATGATCCTTATGTGCATTTCCTGCAAACATTTGAAGAAGGATCAAGGGTCCTTTCTAGTAGCATGTTGCTAGCGGAGAGAAAATTTTTCAAAGCTGCTATTGTGGAACAAAAAGAAGAGATCCCACTGCCTTTCAAAATACAAGAAGAAGGTGATCAGGATTTCGAGAGCCATGTTGAAGATGCAATGAAAAATACAGTGGTCAGAGCTGCCCAGGACACAGGTAGCCTACCAATTATCAAAGGCCTAAAAGAAAAGAGTGTACACCATTTGTTTATTGATCCTGTGGAAGAATATATGGAAGCCCTGATTAGCTCAAATTTTCCAGCATTAATCTTTCAACAGGGCCAGATCATCAAGGATTGTCACCATTGATGATGACCGCATTTTTGAAGAACCACATGCAGAGCACCATGTGGTTATCTCTGACAGGCAGTCACTGCTCCTTTCCCTTTTTGTTACTACTTGACTGGCTGCACTGGCATTATTTTATCACATAGAGTATCAGAGTTTTCTAGAGTAGGGTAGGGTAGGTAGAAAAAGCCGAATAAAGCTCAGCCTATGAGCATGTAGTTAATTATTTAATTTCTGCAGAGTCCAGCGAGCCAGACAACCTATTCTCGGTTTGGCTATTTGTAGTTCTTCACTTCTTTTTGTTTCAATGATGTGGATATGGTGACAAATTACCAAGTGAAAAGTGAGAAGTGCTGGGGGGCAGGTTGTGCACAGAATATGATCAAAGGGTCTGCAGGTTCTCGGCACGTCCAAGTATGAACGCACTGTCGCCAGCTGGAGCCAATGTTGTTCATGCCAACTCCTCATTCAGATTTTTGGCCACCAATCCCGTTCAAATCTGTCTAAACCTCCATACGCTGCCTAATGCTATCATTTCCACCCACAAAATACAATGTACAAAGGTTAAAATCCACGATTAAAAATATATTGGGCCCAACCCCTTTCTCCACTAGCCCCGCACCTTCTTTCGTCCATGTAACCAAGCGCTGTGACCAAGCGCTGCGCCTTAGAGCATTTATCGCAAATCGCATCAATCGCATATCGCATTTTCATTGGTTATGACCGTTTGATCCGTCGCAATTATTTGCGACCCAATCGATCGAGCCATCGCACTTTACCCCCATCGCATTTCCCCATCGCATTTTTCTGCCCTTCGCAACCCCGCCCCATCGCAATATCGCGAGCGCTATTTTCTGTTTGGTGCCACTATCAGCCATCGCATTTTCTACCTTTGCTATTTTGCGATGAGCTTCCCGAGCCCCACCTCGTACGATCGCTCCCACCGCGTTCCATTGCAATTCATCGTATTTCTTTGTATTTCCGTGTATAGTCAAACCTTTGCATTTTTCATTAAACCTTAATGAATCACCTCCTACCGTGACCAGGTCCTACATCCATGGCTCCGCCTCCATCATTTTTCCCTATTTCTTTGTGATTCACTTATGGGAAAATCTTTGGGCCTTTGCTAATTAATATCATTTTCCCCTTTCCTCGTCGCTTTTTCTTTTTTCTCTCCGCAATGCCGCTCCACGTGTCAAATACATTCCTCCTCTACCATTTATACATTCCGTTCATATGTCATGTTTCAGTGTTCACGTTATCAACCTCCACCCAGCCAATTCATTGTCGCTCCCCTGTGTTTTTCCCTGATGTCATTCATGCTTTCATCATATTATCACACCGCCTTGTCACCTAAGTCACCTCCACTGCATTCACTCTCCTGTGCATCTGTTTTCTTAACCAGGTTTATGTATTTTGCAGGGTGCGGGAGGAAGAAAATCGCCATTAATTACCGCCTCCATTACAAAAGTCGAGGCCTCTTCCAAGGATAATTTTTCAGAGACAAATTTATGAAGGGAAGCCCCAGGGAGCTGTCGTGACATGACACTCATTAAAACAACAAGGTTCAAAATCTATCCAAACCTCCAGAGCCATTCGAAACCAAGATTTTACGGATCAAAACATTAATGCAGCAGCAGCAAAATATTAATGAAGGAGTAATGAATTCAATGTCCGGCATGAAAGGTTTCAAACTCAAATTCAGGCATTTAAAGCCAGAGAGTATAATGTACAGGAAGAAATACTCTCAAGGTGTTACTTCGGCCGAGTTTTCTTCAGGAAATTACAAAATGTTCGTGAAGATTTATCCCTATGCTGCGTTCCTAAAAAGATTTGTTCCAGTGCATTTATTTCAGCAGGCAGATCTCAAAGTACAAGATAATACCACCTAGTCATTTAACAGTATGGGCGCGAATGTTTCCGCCACTTTGTTTCAAATCAAATCATTAAATGTGCATCACCTACCTGGTTCTCTATAGTTTTCTACCTCTCCTATAAAATCCAGAAGAAAGACATTGTAAAGGTTCTATATTTCTATCAGCAAACTGTGCAGTGAAAGGCTTGGTATACATCTTGTAAAGTTTTTGTATGAAGGCTCAGAGCCCGTAGGGTCTCAGTGAGGAGGAGTTATAACTGTAATGAGGATTCTGGTCTTTGGTATCCCACAGTATGTAATCTTTTCTTATGTGTTAATATAATATCTCATTTCATTGCATTTATCTTCTCGTATCATGTTCTAGAATGCGAGTGGCTCACTAATATTAAGTAAGGATTCATCCTAGTTGGTGCCCATACTTGGATTAGTCAAGCACTTTAAATAGGCCTAGTCGTGATATATTGTTCCATGTTCATGTCATTCATATTTTCTGCTATATTAGTTACTTGAGGAGGGTGCTTTTAAAATGCCATTGTCATGTATGGATTCTTAGTTGGATAAGCCCATATGTGGTTCTGTTGTGTATCTGGGTATCAGCCTCATGTTAACTAGTATCTCCTTCACGTTTTCCTCACTGCATCCACTTTCTGATATTTGATTTCTGTGGCATATTATTTGAACTGGCCCTCTTTGCAGTAAGCTGTCTCTTAACTGTCTGATGCTTTTGTATTGGAGTTTTGCATGTTGTTCCTACATTATTCTTATCTTTGTATCATCTTCTGAGAGAGTTTGGTTCCATTTAGACTAATTTCCTTGTTTTACAAGAGATAGTAAGAGAGATTTTGGATTGACAACCCAAGATATATTATGAGCTCCTTGCTATGCTAAGATGTCCTAGGCACTGGTCTATAGCAACTCTAGGCTGTCTCTAGGGTAGACAATAATTGTCGAAAACACCCCCCCCTTTACAAATGGTTTAGAAATTACATTAAATAGAAAGAAATTGAGGGGAGTAGGTCCGCAGAAGAAGGAGTTGTTTCACCAGCCCAGAAACTGAAATCCGAACATAGGAAAAAGACCAACAATCTGCCCCTGAAAAGAAGGAGCAACAATACATTTTGAACATCTGGAATGTTTGCTGTTACATTTTCTCGAACATAGGAGAAGACAAACTGTAAAGATCTCTGTGCTTTATAATAGTTCATGGTCTGAATAGAATGTCCTTTCCTTTTAATCTTGAAGAAAAACTTTGCCGAAGAAAATGCCTTTGAAACCGATGAGAACCAATAAAAATGAAATTTTTCCATTTAATGAAGAAAAATCTCTTTTTGGGTGAAAAAGAGCAAAGGAAAGGATGGTGGGCCCATATGCAATTGCAAATCGCAATCACAAATTGCAATCGCAAATCGCAATCGGAAGAGGGGAGGGGGTGTATCATATAGCGGAGGAAATGCGATTGGGAACTTGCGATGCGATAGTGTATCGAGGGAGTTTCATGGGGAAATCGCAATCTCAAGTCGGGACAAGAAGGGGAGCGAGTTTAAACTTATGGAAATCACCGATTGTGATGGGCGATAAGCGATCAATCGCATTGGTGGAAACCAACGTGCGGGGGTAAAACATATCAGGAGGAATGATAATGTGATGGGCGAAGACTTTGCGATAGAGAAAAAATTTAAGTGAAATGGAAAAAATGAGTTAACACAAGAAAAATCCCTTTTCTTTTGAAAAGGGTAGAAGACTTTAGGTGGGACCCAAGGGGAATTGCAATCGCAATCGGGAAGGGGAGGGGGTGTATCACATAGTGGAGGAAATGCGATTGGGAACTTGCAATGCGATGGAGGAAAGGCCAATGCGATTGAAATACTTAAGAAATATTTTAAAACTACAATAATCAAACTATGGCCTTTAGAAAGGGAAAAACCCATTTTTGTTTGAAGCGGGACGGAAAGGTTTATGGTGGGTCCCAGCCAATCGCAATCGAAAATCGGAGGGTGAGAAGAGTGGGAGTAAAGTTTCATGGGAAAAATGCTGATTGTGATGATGCGATGTCTTGTGAGCCGTCCGATCGGAAGGGCGGATCGACGGTGGAGATGCAATCAGCGGGAGTCAATTGCATCGAAAGTTGTCATGGGAGCGGGGACAAAGTTGGGAGCACTGGGAAGTTGCGATGTGATCAAATGACTGCGATCGGATGTGGGCTGTCGGATCGCTAATGAGATCAACGGTCCAGATGTGATCGGAGGTGGGTCAGTCGCATCGGCATTTCAGAATTATGCATTGCGATGAATCGGGGGAAGGGATTGCGATGATGTGATGGCGATCAGATCGGAGAGATCAGAGATGGCTTAATCGCATCGGAGGTTTATGGGGTCAAAGGGACTTTTGCGATGCGATTATGTAATCGGATCGGGGGAAAGGGGATTACAATGAAAAACTTCAAAATTATATGAAAAGGTAAAGTTACAAAGTCTAAGGGACAAATGAGAAAAGGGGTAAGGTGAGGCTTTTGGGGACTTTGGTTCACTTAGGCATATTTTCCAATCCAGAAGTCAGTTTGGATAGTATAATATACCAATGGAAAGCCCTTTTCGGGCTCCTTCTGATGAACATACTTAGAACATGATTTTACACTAAAAATACTATGGAAACCCCCTTTGAAAAGCAGGGTGGTGGCTTTGTGGAGATAGCAACTTCTGAAGTTCTACTTGTTACATATGAAGACATAAAATTACATAAGGAATAATAATAAAAGTAAAGTATCATGTTGTCACCTCAAAACATGGTTTTGAGGTGAAAATTACATCAAGCTTGATAGAACAACTCTTTGATCTTTCCAGATACTGTGCCTTTGAGTTTATTTGACCTCCTCATGACCTTGTTGATATTTATTGACACTTGACTCATTAATTTGACCATGTTGAGACCTAGAACCTAATGAGACCAACCCTATGACATACTAACATGAATTACAGAGTGAAATTAAATCATGATTAAAGACCATAGAGAGGGTAATCAGCAAGTTTCATATGAGGGAAAACTGATGAAAGACCACTACCATCAATGAATCCATGACCTAATGGAATGATAAATATTTATGGTATGGGACTCCTAATATGCAAATGCAAAAGAGTAAGTTTGATCACTGATGGAAGTATGACAAAAATGACACTAACAAACTCCAGCCCTATGAAAATTCACCTAGAGAAAATTGATTTTCAACATTGGAAAATGACAAGATATATATTCATTGTTCGATGTTGAAGACAGTAGATATAAGAGATGTAGTTGGCATACTGCAAAAATATGTCAAGCTGAGTATGGAAATGGACCATAAAAAACACTAGTGTGCCCATCCTAAATTTACCCCCTATCCTTTTTTTATTACTTGGTTAAATGATTTGAATATTCTAAAATTAGTTAAAGTAACTCCTAAAATTACAGTTACACACCAGTTACACTGGGAGTCTTCTCATATTTTTTTGTAAGAACATATAAGATAAGAAGTAATTTTTTTCTGCAATATGGTTTGTAAGCTATTTAAATAGAGGTATCTTCTATAGAGTTATTTTTTAGATCCACAGTTTCATTTACTAATTTTTGAACAAGGTGTATGACACTCTTCATGTGTATGGGATTTTTATCTTGAAGCTCATTATCTATACGGGGAATTTTGGGTAGAAAAAAGAGTTTCGTAGCAGAAAAAATGGCCTATTAATTTCCTAGGCCCCCCACCAAACTCATCATCCATTTTCCACATTTTTTGATACTCCAAAATTATCTTCCAATGTATTCTCTCCATCTCTTATAGTAAACCTAAGGGTTTGAAGAATGAGTATATGAAGCAATAGGAGATGATGGGATAACATTTAGGGGTTGAAGAGCTTCACCAAATGTGAACTCAATTAGGCCCTCTATCATTTATACAATAACCATTGTATTATTCTGATTGATATCTTTGACAGCTATCTTCCATCTATGTAACGGAGTATCCCTTGGGGTGTAAAATAGACAATGACAAGGTGCTCTATTAAGACAATCACTGGTGAGAAAATCATTGGTTCAAAACTATGTGGGAAAAATTCCAGTCAAGCTAAGGGGTGGCGTGGCCTAGGTTGGATGCAATCCATATTATTCTGATTGATATCTTTGATAGCTATCTTCCATCTATGTAATGGAGTATCCCTTGGGGTGTAAAATAGACAATGACAAGGTGCTCTATTAAGACAATCACTGGTGAGAAAATCATTGGTTCGAAACTATGTGGGAAAAATTCCAGTCAAGGTAAGGGGTGGTGTGGCCTAGGTTGGATGCAATCCCTAGGTGATTTTGACGGCTTAAAATCCCTTGGTTCATGGCTACTCAAATCACATGTTAGGCATGAAACTCATCTCAAAACTCACATTACCTAAAAAAATAAAATTAATGGATTAATGCACAACTTATTTATTTCCTGGAAATATGTCTAGGTATGTTGACATAATTTATTTACTTATTCATTCGGAATAACATATAATGGTTCAATATATGGAACATTAGAATTTTAAATATCAATATTTGTATTTTCAAAATTTTTCATAGGATTAGAATATGCACTAAAAAAAATTGTGTGACATATCATTATGTATATTATTATTATGATTCATACAATACAACCCTCCTAGAGCCAATATCGTTGACATGGTTGAATGATCATAGGAAATGAGTTGATGTTCTCCCCAATGAAAGTCATTTTATGTATGGAAACATACAAATAACCTACACACTTTAGAAAATAAATTTAGACTTCGTTAACTTTTCAATTTTGTGTACAATTTAGAATTGATTAGATATAATCTTATAAATAAAATACAATGGAGAAAATTAAAACCCCTTAGCATTCTTCTTCACAAGGGTGTTTGATTTAAACATTGTTCCTAATCGAGAAACTAGGATATGATTTTTTTTTCTTAAGGGTATAATTTAGAAAGTAGATTGATTTTAGAATTAGGACTATGTGAAACCAAATTTTAGATTTTATACCTATTCAAATATTTCTTAATAGACCTATTAAAATTTTCGACCTATTCAAATTTTCGTTAAAATATATAAGATATAAGCATTAGCTATAAATTGATAACTATTTTAATATATAAATTAAAATAATAATTTGAGAGTCATATTTAAATTTCATTAATAAGCACATAAAAACTTAGTTCTTACAATATAACAAGATTTGTAACCATGGATATTCCCGCCCACTTTAGGATGGATATTATTAAATTGTAAATAGGCTTTGTTACAATACCATGACTCAATACATGGTTTATCAATACCACATACCCAGAATTCATCTCTCATTTCACAACAAAAATATGTTGTAAAGAGTTTTCTTTTAATTTAATTTTATTATATTTTTGTGGTGAGAGACACTCTCTAGCCTAGTATGGAAGAGGTTTAATGTCATGTTATGTTATATTATATAAACATTTTGACTTTGACAAATTACATATATATATATATATATATATATATATATATATATATATATATATATATATATATATATATATATATTGACTAAGTAAAATTCCATAAAAATAAAAATAAAATAAAATATAATTAATAGTTTTTAATAATTAAGTCACCCTATATTCATCTTAAATCTAAATCTCGCATATGCCATGAGAGGGATAAAATCTCTGGAATTCCAAACATTCACTCAAGTGTTGTACTAAAAAAAGATGTTTTCACCATGAGAGATTTGATCCCTCTTTGTATTTGGTAGATAACGGGTTGACATGGATCTAGGCTTGTTTGTAATTATTAGGTGGATGGCAGAGATCTAACTTCCATACAATATGTCGGAGTATTCATAGTTAAGGTTTATCTCCAATTTGGTTATCTTATTTTAATTTATTTATCTCAAACAAATCAACTAATTAAGGGAAATTTCATATTGATGCCTTTCATATTGATATATGGCATTAATAAGTCATTCTATTGGCCCATGGTATTGTAACAAAATATATTTACAAGTTAATAATTTTCATGGTAAAGTTGGGGTGAATCTCCATAGTTAAGAATATTGTTTCATTTTTTTAAAATGTATATATGTTTAACTCATATTTTAACTATTTTTGTAATCAATAATAATAATAATTGTAAAAAAGTTACATTTTAGCTAACTATTATGATAGCTTTTAATTTGGGCAATGTGAGATGTATCATGGGGTAAGTGTTTTGATGATTATAATGGAGTGATGTCTATAAATGTTTACAACCATTTAATTATATGGTTTCACTAGTTATGAGGTGGATGGTAGCGATTTAACCTCTACAAAATATTATTAGTTCTAGTCACAGATCAAAGGTTGAGATTTATCTCAAAATTAGTTGTTCCTTTTATGCTCTTTTAACATGTGTCATATCAACATGTTTAGTAGAATATGCGTTATGATTTTTTGCATATGTATTAAATAATTCATGGTATTTTCCCATGATATTGTAACAAAGTCTATTTATATATTAAGTATCTCCATGATTAAGAATATTCGACCTATTAAATTTTTCTTAATAGACCTATTCAAATTTTCTTAATCGACCTATTCAATTTTTTTTTTCCCGTTCCTCTTATTTGACCTTTATGCCTTCTTTCCCATGTCCCATATTATCCAAAAGAAAAGGAGGAATATTTTTTGATTTCCTGACCAAACCTGAGTAAAAATGACGGCTTCGACAGCTACTCCCGTATTTCTGATCTCTGAACAGAATGATGGCTTTGATTTTGATCCACAAATGTATTATGTCTAGGTACTCTTTATAGCATTTTTTCTATACTTTTTTGTTGTTGTTTTACATGATACATTTCTTCCCTATGATGCTTTATTTTTTCCAGATTCTTGCAGAAGCTGGGAATCATGGATGCTCTGAAACCCTAAAGTGGCCACCGTCCATTAACGGCTCGAAATCCATAGTAGCTGGTTGAGATATTTCGAGTTCTAAGGTTGCCAATGTTCAGAAATTTGTGGGAGATCTTAAGAGAAATCAATCGTGGAAGAATGCTCTCTTCTTCTTGAAGAATCAGATTGGTATTTAAATCCATTGTTTTACCCCATTAAAATTCTCTATATTACAAGTATCTATAAATATTTCAATTTTTTCTTCTACGCTATCTTATTTATGAGATATAGATGGTGCTTGAAATTCCATACCCAACACAGTAGCACCCTAGATGGTGCCTGAATTGCAGTCTTAAAGAAATACTTCCTAATTCATCTTGTATTTTTTAGGTTGGAGCTCCATCTCATGTTGGTCTGGTTGCACCAGTTGATGCGGTGGTACCCCCTGGAAACACTGGTCTGGATCCATCTCAGACATCTTTCTTCCAGGTTTGGACATTTCATGAATTTCTTTTCTGGTTATCTGCTGAGGCGACTTTGCTTGTGAAGCTTGGCATTAGGCCATTTTCGTATGGATTGGTTGTGTAGACTATATATGACAATGGATCGGTATTTGATCCTGAAGTTCTTGATCTCATAGAGGATGATTTAATAGAGAAATTTGCTGTTGGTATTTCTACCGTGACAGCTCTTTCTTTGGCCATTATTTATCCTACAATTGCAGCTATTCCACATGTTATCATTAAAGGTTACAAAAATGTTCTAGTAGTTGCTATTGAACTTGATTATTCATTTCCACTGGCCGAGAAAGTCAAGGAGTATTTGAAGGTGAATTTGGAAAGACTAAGCTTATAAAAAAAATTTGTCAACTCTTATCAGTGACTATGAAAATTGTTGTCAAAATGTCTTTTTGTATGTTAGCTGAGTATTTTGATTTTTCTTTGTCACGTAGGATCCAAGCAAGTTTGCAGTTGTTGCTGCCCTAGTTGTTGGTGCTACAAAAGTTGCACCTACTGTGGCTGGTCCAAAGGAAGAGGAAAATACACCTGAGCCAGAGGAAGAGTCCGAAGAGGATATGGGTTTTAGTCTTTTTGACTAGATTGGATGATTGCATAGCACAAATCATTAGAATTGATAATTTTAAGACAATTGTTGTTTCTAGTCTGACGGAATCTAGTTGAAGATATTGTTATATTGGGTTTGCTTTAATGAGTTATTTGTGAGGTATCCAAAGTGTTAGTTGTTTTGTCATTGCAATTTTGAATTGAAACCGTTGAGTTATATATGCAGAGCTTCATATATCCGAAGGCATTTTAATTTTGTCTCTATTTTCTGTCATGTTTCACATATGGATTTTCTTTCCTTCTGTTGGGTGAAAATGTAGTTTAAAGAGGTCAATTTTATACAAAATAAGGCCATAACAGTGGCACCGCGATGAAAAGCACTGATTAGTTTTTAGACTATACAGGTGTTAAATATTCCCACAAATATTAACAAGGGTACTGTTGAAATTATAACACCTGTGGAGCTTATTAAGAAGGGAGACAAGGTAGGTTCTTCCGAGGCAGCTTTGCTTGTGAAGCTTGGCATTAGGCGATTTTCGTATGGATTGGTTGTGCAGACTGTATATTTTAGTCATTCTAGTCATTCAGAGAAAAACAATATATAGCCTTCAATCTAATGTAATCAATCTTCAGTAGAATTTTCAAATTGAAGATGCCTTTGCTAACGTTGTCACTAATTGAGGAATTTAAAACTACTTTGGATTATGTTCTCAAATTATTTGGTCTTTATATCTTTCATATGAGGTATTTCAGCCTCACTATAGCAGACCAAATGAGTGTTCCACATAATTTATTATCTTTTTCTCCATACTTACCGATTTATTTTGGGTTAGTGTTGGAAATCTTAGTGTTTTGGACTGTGATCCACCACGTACAAGATAAAACTATTCATATGATTCATTCAAAATATTATAGGATCTACCCGGCCGAGATGCGCAGATCCAACTTTTGATTTTTCTAGTCTTTTGGGTATCCGCTACAGTCATGTATATTTCACCATCTAAATGACATTCAGAATCATGGGTAGCTATAATTTTAGTGCTTCCCAGGGTGTAATGTAAAAGAAAATGACAAAATTATAGAAAAATATTCATTTGAGCATGGAATTTGGCAGTGGAGGTTAACGCAAATAAGGAATTCATGCAGGCTGTGATTACAAATTGCCAGTTGGTTTCAGTCAGCGACATGTGGAAGTGATCTTATACTTCAAGTAAACATTTATTACTTCCATTAAGTATTTTGATATGTAGGTTTTGTTCGCTTTTACTATATTCAATTGATAAAAAAACAATAACTTATGCAGTGGGAAAATTTTCGAATCAATCTTACTTTACGACCTTATCAACAGGATAAGAAAATGGGATATTATAATTTTGATTCAATTGTAATGACTAACTAGTTCAATTATGGGAAAATTTAGTGGAAATATTTTTTTATGATCAATATTTTTTTTTTAAATAATTTTTTTCCGTCGCTCTAGCGACACTTCATTTTTAAAAATAACTTTCTGTCGGTAATGTGACGTTTAAAAAAATATATCTTTACCGTCGCTATAGCGACACTTACATTGATAACGTCGCTCTTCCGACGCATTTATAACGTCGCAATAGCGACACATTGCTAACGTCTCTATTGAGTAAGTATTGCTAACGTCGCTCTTTCGACACTTTGCTAATGTCGCTCTTCCGACACTTTGCGAACGTCGCTCTTCCGACACTTCACGGAAGTCACTCTTTCGAAAATTTGCTAACATCGCTATTTCAAAAATTTGTAGACGTAATTCTTCCGACACTTTGCTAACGTCGCTCTTCTGACACTTTGTGAACGTCGCTCTTCCGACATTTTGTGAACGTCGCTCTTCCGACACTTTGCGGAAAATGTGTCGCTCTTATGACACTTTATCGAAGTGTTGGAATTGCGATGTAATGGCTAACCACGTTTTTCCCCGCCTCAAATTTTAGCTCTTGGGATGCCTATGTGTCGAAAGAGAGACATTTTGGTCATCAGAAATTGAGCCAAATGTGCTAGTGGCACATGTTTTTGGGGCATGATGGTTTTCAGCCCCTGGTATTTTGTAGATCCGGTCAAGGGAACTACGATTATGTTCTAATCGAGGGTTAACGGATTGGGGTTTATGTATGCTTCGGCATGTATATATATGTTTTGTAACACTAAATGGAATATAATGAAAAATCAAGCTGGTCATCCCAATTTGGGATCTAGGGGAAAATCTATGTGTACATCTGTTTTATGTTTTATGCTCTCGCTATTGTTTATTTTCTATTTTAAGATTCGTTTGTAGATTATTTTTGTATATGGTTAAAACCTACATTTGGTATCGGAGTTGTTTCGCCTTCAAGGGGATACCTTTGCTGCTGATGTGTTTTTTATCGGGCCTATGGTAGACCCTATTCAATGGGAGATCTATGGGATCGATTCTTGCGGTGAAAGAAGATGGCGAGCAATGGAAAGATAGAGATTGAGAAATTTAATGGTCAGAGTTTTGAGTTGTGGAAGCTCAAGATGGAGGATATGCTGGTGGATAAAGACTAGTGGATTGTGGTAGATCTAGGTACTAAACCAATAGCAATGTCAGATTAAGACTGGAAAAATTTGGATCAGAAGTAAAAGAGCACAATACAGTTGTGTGTCTCAGATTCGGTATTGTTGAATGTAACTGGGGAAGATACAGCAAAGAATTTGTGGGACAAACTTGGGACTTTGTACTATTCTAATTCTCTGGTGAATAAATTGTTCCTGCAGAAAAATATGTATAACCTCATGATGAAGGATGGAGACTCTGTGACAAAGCATATGAACACCTTCAATACTGTGGTATCTCAGCTATCATCTGTTGATATTAAACTCTCAAATGAAGATAAGTGCATCAGTTTGTTGTGTTCTCTACCAGACTCGTGGGACATTTTGGTTATTGCAATAGGTAGAAATAAAACTACCTTGAATTTTGATTACATTGTCTCAACCTTCCTGTTGGAGGAAATGAGACGGAGAAATATGGAGCATCAGAATGGAGATGCCTTATCTGTACAAAGAAGGCCCCAGAACAGAAATAAGAATAAGGTGTCGATTGGGAGATCTAAATCTCCTGGAAAGTTTGTAAAGGTGTGATGGAAATGCGGAAAGGAAGGGCACTACAAAAAGGATTGCAGGTCTAAAGCTCCTGAGAAAGGAAAGGGATCTGATGATGCTCCTTCTATAGAGGAAAAAACCACCTTGGATGAAGGTGGGGATGTGTATTTGGCTTCTTCTTTAAATACACATGTAGATCATGAGTCATGGTTGATTGACTCAGGTGCATCGTTTCACTTCACTCCCCATAGGGAGTGGTTCTGCGAGTATGAGAAATATGATGGCGTTGATGTCTTCTAAGGTGATGATAGGAAGGCCAGAATCGTCGGACATGGAAAATTCAATAGTTTTGTGGTTCCTGAAAGTGGAGTGGAAAGCCTAGCGATCTCTGGAGAAAAGACCATGCTATGGCATCAAAGGCTTGGAAATATTGGAGAGAATGGCCTTTGGATACTGCATGGAAATGGTATGGTAGAAGGTATGTCTTATAGCTCTTTGTATTTTGATTTATGTGAACATTGTGTATATGGGAAGAAAAATCAGGTGAGTCTTCCTTCTGGTGCTAAGAGGGTGAACAAGATATTAGAGATTTTGCAAAGTGATGTGTTTGGACCTGTGTTGGTTCCATCACTGGGTAAGTATGTGTACTATGTTTTATTCATATATGACTTCTCAAGGAATACATGGATATATTTCTTGAGGAAGAAATCTGAAGTCTTTGATATATTTAAAGAATTTAAGGCTCTGGTGGAAAACCAGATAGAGAAGAAGATAAAGGTGCTGAGGACATATAATGGTGGGGAGTTCTGCAAGAAGGAATTTGAAGAGTTATGTAAGAAGTGTGGTATAGCATGGAAAAAGACTACTCCATACACACCTCAACAAAATAGAGTTGCAAAAAGAATGAACAGAACACTGATGGAAAAGGCAAGAAGCATGTTCAGTGGTACCAGGTTAGGACAAGTATTTTGGGCAGAGGTAGTGGAGACTGCATTTTACTTGGTTAATAGATCACCTTCATCAGCATTGGAGGATAAGACTCCACATGAGGTATGGACTAGTAAGAAACCCTCTCTTTCACATTTGAGGGTATTTGTATGTGATGCATATGCACATGTTCCAAAGGATAAAAGGACCAAGTTGGATAATAAATCTGAAAGGTGCATCTTTATTGGGTATAAGGATGGTTTAAAGGGTTACAAGCTTTGGAACCCGGAAACAAGGAAGGTTGTGTACAACAAGGATGTGGTTTTTAGAGAAGTGAAATATGTTGTTAAACATGAAGTCCTACCAAAGGAACCTGAGAAGATAGAGTTTGAGCTAAAGGAAGGTGAATCAGACTCTACAAAAAAAGAAGACTTAGAAGAGGAAGAGCCACAAACTCCAGTTGTGAGAAGATCAGTTCGGGAAAGAAGACAACTAGGAAGTTATAGTTCATCTGCTTTATGTTCAAATTTTTCTTTAACTATAACTGATGATGATCCCATAACCATTAGGGAGGAAGTAGACTCAAAGGATGGAAAAATCTGGAAGGAGGCCATGGTTGATGAAATGGAATCCTTACATAAAAAATGAGGCATGGGATCTGGTGGAGTTACCGGATGGAAGGAAGCCCATCGGGAGAAAATGGGTGTTTAAGAAGAAGATGAATGTAGAAGGCAAGGTGCAAAAATACAAAGCTCGGTTGGTAGAAAAAGGTTATTCCCAGGTGCTGGGAATTGAACTTGGTGATATTTTTTCTCCTATTGCCAAAGTTACTTCTATTAGACTACTTTTATCTGTTGCTGCTGCATTTGATTTTCAGGTAGAATAGATGGATGTGAAGACAAATTTTCTTCACAGGGATCTGGAAGAGGAGATCTACATGAAACAACCTAAAGGCTTTATGGTTAAGGGGAAGAAAGAACTGGTATGCAGGTTAAAGAAGTCTCTATATGGGTTAAAACAGTCACCAAGGTTGTGGTATCAGAAATTTGGTACCTATATACAAGGACTTGGTTTCACCAGAAGCAAGGAGGATCACTGTGTTTATTTTAAATTAATTGGTGATCGTGTTATTTATTTGGTCTTGTATGTGGATGATATGTTGTTGATTGGAAATGACAAGAAATTATCCAATATTTGAAGACCCAAATGTTCTCCAAATTCGACATGAAGGATCTTGGTGCTACAAACTATATTTTGGGCATGGAAATTAAGAGAGATCGGGAAAAGAGGAAGCTCTAGTTAAACTAGAGGAAGTATGTCGAGACTATATTGCAGAGGTTTAATATGCAGGATAGTAAACTGGTGAATGTTCCTATTCCTGTAGGTGTAAAGTTGTCTACTAAAAAGTGCCCCAAGACACAAGAAGAAGAGGAGGATATGTCTTGTGTCCCATATGCAAGTGTAGTGGGTAGCCTGATGTATGCAATGGTCTGTACTAGACCAAACATTGCACATGCAGTGGGGGTATTGAGAAGGTTTGTGTCAAACCTAGGGAAGGAGCATTGGACAACAGTGAAGCAGGTTTTCAGATATTTGTGTGGCACTAGTGATTATGGCTTGTGCTACCAGGGAAGACCAGGATTGGACAAAGTTTTGGACATCCATGGTTTTGTTGATGCAGACTGGGCTAGAGATTTGGACCAAAGTAGATCTACAAGTGGGTATGTGTTTAGCCTATTTGGAGGTGCAATCAGTTGGATGAGTAAAAGATAGTCTGTAGTGGCTCTTTCAACTACAGAGGCAAAATATATGGTAGCCACTCATGCAGAAAGGAAGAAGTTTGGTTGGAGATATTGTGTTCAAGTATGGGGTTGGTGAAACAAGATATAAGGATAGACTGTGATAGCCAAAGTGAAATTTTCTTGGCTAAGAACCCTGGTTATCATTCAAAGACAAAGAACATTGATGTTCAATATCACTTTGTGATAGATATGGTTGAGGATAAAAGGGTGTTGCTGGTAAAGGTGGACACTTTGGAGAATGTTGCAGATGCATTGACGAAGTTTGTGAGCACTCATAAGTTCTCTTGGTGTAGAGAAACAATGGGTGTTGAGGAGCTGGGCTATTGAATAAGCTCTCCTGTGACCCCCTACGGAAATAAAACAAAAAGTGGGAGAATGTTGGGTATGTGTTATATTCTTTCCACAACTAGTCACACACCATATTTTTCGGTGGGTGGACCCACCCATGGTTTTGTGCATGGGTTTGCACATGGTTTTGGGGCATGATGGTTTTCGGCCCCTGGTATTTTGTAGATCTGGCCAAGGGAACTACGGTTAAGTTCTAATCCAAGGTTAATGGATTGGGGTTTATGTATGCTTCGGCATGTATATATATGTGTTGTAACACTAAAAGGAATATAATGAAACATCAAGCTGGTCGTCCCGATTTGGGATCCAGGGGAAAATATCTGTGTATATCTATTTTATGTTTTATGCTCTCACTATTGTTTATTTTCTTTTTTAAGATTCGTTTGCAGATAATTTATGTACAGGGTTAAAACCTACAGAAATAGGGTTTTGAAACCCTCCGAGAACGTTATGAGGCGTCAAACAACGTTTTTTGGGGGTAAAAATTTTCCGCTTTAGCGCCACACCTTTTCATGATATTCTAGACACACAAATATTTCCAACGATGCAAAAAGGGCATCAATCGATCTTTGTATGAAAAAGTTATGCCACTAAGAATTTTTCTTCCTATTTTCACACCTATAGTTCGAGAGGATGCCGCATCAGCCCCCATTATTCATAGAAAATATACTATACATGTGTTTTTGATGTAAAATACTCTAGAAGAGTCTATTTTGTATCTCTATTTAAGAGTTGATGTAGTCAAAATTAACCACTAGTAGGTTGTCGGGTTGTGTTATAACCAGGCCACTAGGAGGAAGAGGCATTCCATTATTTCAAGAGAATTGTTTTACATATTTGAGAAAATATAGATAGGATAGATATGAGATAGAGCACACATAGAGGATATATGCACTGTAGAAGCCCATGGGCCACAAATATTACTTCTTTGTACCTGCAGCCATATTTCGAGACAGAGAAAGGGAACGAAGCGGCCTCATCCTCCAGCTGGGTTTTCTCTTGAAAGGGTTTCCCAAAGAGCATATCTTGTGTATTATGTGTGTGTGAAAGCTTGTCTTTTCATTATCTACTTTTATGCATAATTTATATTTGCATGCATGCATTAATTACAGTTAAATATGCGTATCTTAAAGTTTAATAAAATTGTAATAGTGTAAAATTTTAGTATTTTAATATATTATTATCAGATATGTTGTGACGAACGATCTAGTGGAATATCCACAGTAATTTACGGATAATATTTCATGTTACTTTGATCATTAATTGAGTTTCCCCCTTGGGACTACTTACCTAAATGGTTACTAAGAAAGATAATATGGATTTTTTTAAGGATGTTTCAAAACAATATTGGTTATGTGTCCTAAAAATTTTTAGTACGAACAAAATCCTAGGAATACATAGGTAGACAATTGATTTTTTTCTGATTAAATTGTCCACGATTTTGGGTGATTATTTCTTGTGTGCTATGGAAGAGATAAGGATTGATGGGAAGGTTCTATGTAATTTCTATGCTAATTTTATTTCCTTAATCTCCATATGTGATATAAATATATGCTTAAATGATTTAAAACCAATTTATTTATGTAATTTGTTTTAAAATATCATCTATATGATTCTTTCTACTTGATTAAGGTGCATCCTTTCAAAGTATGACTCACATGAAAAATTTATTTTTTTGAAAGGGAAGATGATTCATGAAGCTACAAGATCTACACATGAGGCTTTACACTCTATTAAAATTTCTAGTTTTACTACTATTAAAACTAAATTGGACCTATTTAAGGCCTATGATAGGGTGTCTTAGATCTACATACATATACTACTAATTAACCTTGATTTGTTGTTACCTTTTGTTAAATGGACGATGTCTTGTATTTCTAATAACTCCTTCACTATGTTAATCAATGCTTCATCTCTAGATTTATTTAGAACAACTAGGGTGTAACATCCCCTTATTGCTTTCATTTGTAAATAAATAATAAAATAATACCAAATTCATGGGACACGTATTCCAAGATGAATGTTGGGTGAAGGATAGTGATGGGTATCACTAGTGATTAATAAATGACCATGGAAATTAGCAAAGGAAATGGAAAAGACAAAGAGGCTTTAATTAGCATTTACCTATGAAAATAATGGAAAATAAGAGAAAAAGGAGATGAAAGGTCACAAAATTACTTGAGGAGGAAATTGAAGGAAAAATGAGGAGAAATGAAGAAAATAGAGGCCTCAATGATAAAAATCCTTATGAGGATTAGTTCACGAATTTTTTCAGTTCAGTCTTTGGCTCTCTCATTCTATTCTCTCTCTCTTACTCTTGCACATTTAGAGAAATATTGTAGCATTGTTGGAGCATGCATGGAGCACTCTAGTTTTTATTGTAATTAGAGAAATAAGGCAAAGGAAAGTGGGAAAGCACAAGGGAATAGGTGGATCAATGGATATAACTGGATTACTTTGTAGGTAACAACTTACATGTGTGATTTTCCTTGTTGATTATGGATGCATGGTATATGCATGTTATTTTCTTGTTATGATCTATCATTTGCATGGAGGATTGCCTGGATTAATAGTGTTTTTGATTAGCCTTGTCATTTTCTGGATATCCATGGTGTTATGGGTTTTTCCACTTCTTGTTCCTGATTAGTGCTCACCTTCCTTATGGCTATGGGTTGAGTTACTAGGTCCTTGAGCCGCTGGTTGGAACAATCACTCTGGAGCCCTGGAACAACTTAGGTTGAGTTAATATTCCTAGAGCCTTGGTTGGACAAACCTTTTGGAGCCCTTAGTGGATTGAGTTACTGCCTTGGAGCCTTGGATGGACAAACGATCTATAGCACTAGAAGGTTGCGGGTTGAGTTATTAGTTCTTGGAGCCACGATTGGGAAAAACACTCTAGATCCCTTGACAACATGGGTAGGGACCTATTTAGTTGATGTTATTGATGTCTAACTGTGAGATGGAATCATTGGTTGAGGTTTGAGGTGGTTTAGCCTCTAGAAGCCCTAGTTTTGTTTTTTTGTTTTATTCCATGATATCCCACATTCACGCTTGGAATATGGCACGGGGGTGACTGGCTGATAGAGATATTTGGTTCAGCCAAATCTATGGTCAGGTGGTACATGGAAGTCCTTGACTTGGTTGCATTTATATATGTTAATAAGACCCATTTTCCTCTTGTGTTTTCATGAGTAATTGTACTTGTTATTTTGTGTCTTTGTTGGTTGTTCTATCAGGGTTATTATTTTGGTTATATGTTGGTTATAAGTATGGTTTCATGACAAGTTCTAGCTATGCATCTTGATATGCTTTTCTTGTTGATGAATGATTAATGAATGCATGAGCTAATAGATTTTATTGCAGCTATTATGAGAGGGAATTATACCTTCTTGATGATTCTCATGTTTGCCAAATGTTTGAAGAAATGACTATCATGTTTAGGCTTGGTTAGGTCAACTATTTGATCAAGTTTTTATGAATGGATTTTTCTTGGTGTAATTTATCATTCTAAAAAGCCTCACTAAATTCTAGGCAATGGCCTAGAGGCTGACCTGAAATTTAGGCTCAAAATCTAGGACTGCGTGCTCTGAACTGCATATTTTTGGTTTCAATCGCATGGATACAAGCTTATGCATATATTTAGAGGTTTAAAATCACATGAAGGAATTTTATTGGTGTGGATGGGGACCTGGATCATAGAAAAGGGTGTCCAACTAAGGTTTTTTCCACCTGGGGTGGTTACTCAGCCTAAAAGTGACTTGCAACCGCTATAGGATGTGATGAGATGCCATTTTTCTTCCGTAATCGACCCCACTTCCTTGATGGGACTTAGGAGGTCGGGTCATGTCATAGTAGCTACTCATCTCATGTTTACCCTAGCAGGCCAGTAAAATTGGGTAGATATGGGAGGGTGGGTTACACAATGGTATCATAGTTCCTAGTTTCAACACTTGTATTGGATGGGTGGAATTTCATTTTCATGCATGCATATTAGTTTTTTATGTGTTCATTATGTACGCATTCTTATTGTCATTGTTCTAGTAGTGTTTTCATGTAGAGGTTGGTGATATTGATGTTTATGTGATTGATGTATTGATTTCATTATATATATATATATATATATATATATATATATATATATATATATATATATATATATATGTTGTGCTAATCTTGATTGATCTTGCAGACGAGATAGCCTCCCCTGACTTCACTGAGGTATGTGTTGGGTCATAAAAGTGACTGTTTTAAAGGTAACCTTAATGCTTTACATTAATTATCAACCGAGGGCAAGTCTTGTTATTTCAAGAGTGTAAGCAAAATATATGCAAGTGACATGAGAGGTTAACTACTCTAGATCGTTGTAAGAAAGATTGTATAATTCTTGAAGTTCAGTAAAACCAACTTGAAAGTGAACTATGAAATACTTCAGACCAATCAAAGGAGCAGATTCTGTTCTGGGCTTATGAAGAAATAACCACTCAAGACTGAAAATAATAGATTGCAATTGAACAGCACACTTTGATGAATTGAACAACTACCTTAATGAATTGAAAAAAAATCCTAATAAATTGAACAACAATCAATTATTCTAGATTTTTTAATGGAATTCTCTTTTAATAAACTAATAGCATCATTCAGAATTAAATATCAAAGAAAACGTTCACAATTATGAAGAAAAGATTCAAACATTAACTATACGTAAGAATTGAACAGCAACCGTGCTGAAACTAGTCTAACAAATGTAAAAGGATCAACTCCTGACAAGAGAATATGAATGATAAATCTAATCTAGTGAAAAGGAAGCTATAACATCTCACACTTGCAATTAACCAATCAAATGATAATGTTACGAAATGAAAAGGATAACTAGAAATGCAAGTTTTGTAAATAAATGTATAGCACAGAGATAGCAGGATAACCCCCAGGGCTGGCCTCGAAGCCTCTAGAATCCTTCTGCTAAGGAATACTCAGAAGCTATTTGTACTAAAAATGCCAATTTCTTCATTAATCAGTAGAGAAATACATTAGCACAAAATTGACGATTCTTTCTGAATACGTTTATTATAGGAAAATTATAATACATGAACTCCCCTTTTTCTTGTTCACCTTCATCCATTTATAGCTTAAAGGAGAATTCAAACAGAGTAACAGATCACTCTCATTATGAGATCTTGTCGCTTTGTGGCTATCAACTGAATTTCCAAGGGTAGGCCTGCCTCTACATCTTTCGTTGATTCATAGGAGCCAATACGATTCCGTTCGCTTTCCTTATCTGCTATCATTTGGTCATCCTAGTTAGTAGTTTGGCTATTTCGCTTCCCTATCAAAAAATACAATGAAAAATCATTTTTTTTGTTACTAAACACACCTTTTATCAATAATTCACTCTACCTTACTTTTTCATTATTTTCCTTTACTTTATTGCTAAGATGAAGGAAAAATATATAAAAGTAAATGACAAATCGTGGTAAAGATAGGGGTAAAATGTACCTTCTCCTTGCCCAAAAATACTCTCCTGCTTACCTTTTTGCAGGTCCTCATGCAAAAAAATGGTTGAGGTGTAGCTAGGTTAAAGCATATGCAGGATATACCTCTTCCTTGTAAAGTCTAAAACCATGTCTCTGTTTTATCTTTGCAAATGTGAGTTTGTGTGCCCCTCTGGTAAAACATAATCATGATGATAGTCTTCAGGAGGGTACCATATGATGGGGAATTTGTATCTGCACCCTATCCATGTAGGACCCATGTTCAAAATTAGGTTGTTGTACAGAAGGAACCAGGAAGCAACAGATTTAAAGTTCCTATACCCAAAGGGTTCTCTGTTCTTAACATAATTTGTAGAGGCTAGCCATCTCTGTTTGCCTGTTGATAATGCTTCTTCCTGACTGTCCTGGAAGTATTCCTGCCCATTTCGTACAATATCCATGTGAATAGGTCCCAATTTGGATATCACTACTTTCCGCTGCATGAGTTTCTTATGTTGAGTAAACATGTATAGGGGTTTAGTAGGTTCCCCTCTGACCCATAGATCTAGGCCATGTTCTCTTTTATGAAAGGTATTGTAGACCTTAGCCCATATAGTATAATTTTTGGCAAAGGATAGAAAATCTTGGAACTGAACGTGCCCTATGAAGGGACTGGGGTTACTGTCCCTATCATCCTCTAAAAATAAATTGTGTAAATACAATTCACACAAAAGATGTTGGACCTTCTCATCCTGCTCATTGCAAAATTGGACAAATTCTTCAATGGTTTTAAAAGTAGTGGGTTTACGTGCCCTGGCCGCTTTGATTTTCAACAATAAATTTATTTCCACTAAGAATAAAGAATAATTAGTGGCTAGTGCCCTGCAAGTCAATACATCTGAGTAAAGAGAGAAAACCATATTGTTTTTCTTCTTAGCCTCTTCCAATTGATCCTGTGCCTTCTTCACTTTTTCCCTTTCTTCCCTAAGTTGGGAAAATGTTTCGTCTTCTGTTGCAGAAAGGTATTTGAATTGCTTTAGTAGTGCCTGATGTTCCTGTAAGGGTACTAATTCCTTATTACACTGGGCAAATTCATGCTGAACATGAATTAATTCGTTGCGAAACTTTTGATTGGCAGCTTTTTCTACCAAGTTAGTGTAGGTAGGTGTTACCTCTGTTTGAGTCCCTTTATCTCCTGTAAGTATCAAATTAGTATGCACAGAGACTTCAACAGTATGTATCAAATCCATTTGTACAGAGGCTTAAAAATTATCTATTAAATCACTCTCTATAGAAACTTTAACAGTATCTATTAATTCAGTCTCTACAGAGGCTTCATCATTATATATTAAATCAGTCTGTACAGAAATTTCAGTAATATCTACCATTTGGGTAACAAAATATTTTTGGGTTCCCATGGTAGCCAAATCCTTCTCAGGCTTCCAAGCCTTGTCTGCTTCTTCCAACCATTTCCTTAGTTCTTTTACCATTTTTCTCAATTTCTTGCATTTCCTTTTCATTTTCTTTAACTTAATATCAGCTGATTTTTCTTTTAGCAGGGTTTTGGTAGGAGAAGGAGTAGCAGTGGCTTTGGTTTCAGGAAATGTTGTACCAATTCTAAGGTTATCATAAATGGTGTTTTCTTCAGGTTTCCAAGAGGTTATTTCAACATTAATTTCCTGACTGGGTGGAATAATATTTTCTTCAGGCGTCAGCGGAACTGTCTCAATACTTGTGTCCCATTATAATAGAACAATGTCCCCTAACTGGTTTCCAGATTCATATATTCTCTCTGTCTGGTCTTCCCTACTCACCCATTCATTATCAGAGGGAGATAAAACCCTCAAAGCCTGCAATTCATCATGGGGAGGTAGGATTTCAGTATGTCCAGAGCTGTTAGTAGCGACAGACTGGTTCAAAATGTCCCTTAGTTCCTCAAATTGTTTAGATGGGCTTCCAATTTCACGAGATGTTCTAATTTTCTCTATTACTTGAGCCATTTTTTCTTCGTAATCTTTTAAGGACATATTTTGAGGGCTCAAAAGTGGTGTATGGGATGGTCCTACCTCATCTGGAAATACAAAGGTGTTTCTCCGTAGTTGCAACCTTTCAAACCATCTCTGTTTTCCTAGTTCTGTGGTCGAAAAATGGGTTCTCTTGTCTCTTGCT
Organism: Pinus albicaulis; assembly: GCA_034641835.2. NCBI lineage: Eukaryota > Viridiplantae > Streptophyta > Pinopsida > Pinales > Pinaceae > Pinus > Pinus albicaulis. The sequence continues at coordinate 1,074,363,204 of CM076574.1, forward strand.
CTCCTGGGTATGGCTATTCTAGGGAGTTCAATCTCTACTTTGTCAGGGTTTTCTTTAGGGGCAGGCAGGGCAGGATTAACATAGTTGTCCCATGTTATCTAATGTTTGTTTAAATCATGAATGATGATCAATTTAATCAAGACATGGTGACTGCCAACTTCTTAGGGGTTTTTAGCTCTTATAATTTGAACAACAGTATTTTGCAATACATAATTTAGGAAAAAGGGAAATTAACTGAAATTTTTCACTTGAGAACAACTAATATTTTAATTTGATGGGACTTTACCACATCTTGGCAGTCGTCACATGTGATATATCTTTGAATGAAGACTACAAATTCTTGCCAAGGATGTTGCAAGGACGCGGGATTAATACCTTTCCCTTTTCATTCTAGTGGCTCACCTGGGTTCTGGTACACTGAGATTGCTTCTTGTAGAAGGACATGTTTTTCAATCCATATTTCTCCTTCTATTGGAAGTCTGGAGACCTCAGTGATGATTTCTTCAGAGACTGGTATGATTCTTCCTTTGACTATGGTATGCCCTACCCACGGGTTTTGCAAGAATTCAACTTCTATCTCTGTATTAAACCCTTGTAGTCTGTGTAGATATGGAATCTAGCCAGCTTGCTGGAGAAAAGTGTGAGCTGATTCTGAGGCTTGAAAAATTGCGGGTTCATTGCGGAGAGAATTTCCACCCATGGCTACTATGTTATCAAAACTGGTTTGTTCTTCTGTATGCATTTCTTTCGGCTTTGTTGGTTAAAACATTATAAACACTGCATGCAACTTTTAAAAAATATATATATTATAAAAATGCAACTTCATGATGTAAATGCAATGATATTTTAGTCCAATTAGCATATTTGAAGGAAGTCGCATGGTTAATTCACATGCTTATTAATTATGAATATTTGTACCCCCTCCAATGAGAGAAGGGTGTTCTCGGCCTTAAAGATTAAGAGAATACCAAAGATGGTAACAATCATAAATGTACACAAAGTAGAGGTCAGAAGTTGGTAATCATCACAAATGTATGAGAGAAGGGCATCCATGGACTTGAAGCTCAAGAAAAGAGGATATATTGTAACAATCATGAATGCACACGAAGAAAAGGTCATAAGTTGGTAATCATCACAAATGTACATCATGTGGAAATGACCGAAGAAGGGGAGAAAAGTGGAGTAGAAATTATTATGAAAGGATGTATTATTTTGATAACATAGCATGACAGAAGCATGATAGGTGACAGCTTATGATTGATGTTGTCATCCCTTTATTCAACATGAAAAGATAATTCACTCATATTTAATTATGCAAGTATGTAGTGATAACACATATTCAAGTAGTGCATTTATTTCATGAATGGATCAATAGGAAATAGGGCATATAAAGTAATTGGCTATTGTTAGAAAAATACTTCGATACCACAAGTAGAGTCACTGCTGCCAGCAGGTGTTCATAGCCTCGACAGGGTTTCTATTTTAACCCAAAAATGAGCCAAAATCCTTTATTTAAAAGTAGATATTTTTCTTGTTTTATGGAGAGACCACTATGCTGGTGTGGTGGCCTGATATTCATAGTGCCATTCATGGGGATTGTAACAGAGTGATCAAGCTGGCTCGTGATGAGACCTCCTATCCTTCAAGTAGTTTTAGATGTCGAGAAGGTCACTACCCTAGTGTGTTGGCCATTATGGGAATGTCACCTATTAAACCCTTATGATCATGGTAGGTTGGCTCGTGAAGAGAGCCCCTATTCTCTCTTAAAAAAAAAAATCACATAGACATAATATTTCTACTTTTGAAAAGTAGACATTTTGCTTGTTTTATGGAGAGACCACTGTGCTGGTGTGGTGGCTAGATAGTCATAGTTCCATTCATGGGGATTGTAACATAGTGATCATGTAGACTCATGATGATACCTCATGTCCTTCAAGAAGTTTTAGTTGTCGATAAGGTAACTACCTTGGTGTGTTGGCCATTGTGGAAATTTCACTTATTAAACCCTTATGATCATGGTCGATTGGCTCGTGATGAGACCCACTATTCTCTCTTTAAAAAAATTTCACCTAGACATAATGTTTTTCTTTTTATTTATAAATGGAGGGAGGCTCATTAAATCCTTAAGAGTTATGGATGGTGTCAGAAGTAAAAATAATGCCAATATAATTAATACTCTTATCCCTATATCCTCATGCCAAGGAGAATTACTACTTGAGAGTGTAGAAAGATATACTAGCATAAGACTACGGAAATGAATTGTGTAATAATATGTCTGAATAGGAGATATCCAACACTTCATTATACAAATAAACCATGTCAGCTTTCGGAGTAAATATTTCCATCAAAATTTCAAAAGATCATAATATTAGTAATATCACTACTTTTATCCTCTTCAGGTGCCAATTCCTTTTCCTAAAATGCCTTTTATGGTGAGGATGTGTAAAGGAAGGGTGGATATTCGAAAATAAATTATCAAAAGACAAAAAAAACATGCTAGAAAATAAATCAGTCATTCAATTCGATTGAACAGTAGCTATTCAATACGATTGAACAACAACCGTTCAATGGATTGAACAGAAAAAGTAAAATCATGCAAAAAAAATAGTCGTTCATTTGAATTGAACGATAGATGTTCAATTCGATTGAATAGCGGCTGTTCAATTCGATTGAACAACAATTGTTCAAAGTTTTGAAAAGCATAAATAAACACACTAAAAAAAACACAGTCGTTCATTCAAATTGAACAAGAACTGCTCAATTCGATTGAACAAAAGCTGTTCAATTTGATTGAACACCAATTGTTCAAAGGTTTGAACAACATAAATAAACACACTAAAAAAACATAGTCGTTCATTCGAGTTAAACAACAACTATTCAATTCGATTGAACAACAGTTGTTCAAAGGTTTGAACAACAGAAATAAACACCCTAAAAAGACAACCGTACATTCGAATTGAACATCAGTTGTTCAATTCGATTGAACAACAAAAAAATCACGCAACAAAAACATCTGTTCATTTGAATTGAACAACAGTTGTCCAATTGGATTGAACAACAACTGTTCAACTCGATTGAACAACAACTGTTCAAAGGTTTGAACATCAAAACACACAAAATAAAGAAGAAGAAAAAAGAATGCAACTGTGAGCATAAAAATAATGAAAAAGAGATGGAATGTACAACAATGAGAAGAACTATAAATTGCAGGGATCATGTATACAATATTTACAAGAGGAAATAACAATTTTTTATGAACTTAAAGCTGTCGGGCCATCATCCCCCGCAACTAAAATTTGGATGGTGGCGTCGTCACACACCTGTTGGAAAAAAGACTCTTTCGTAACTGGTTTATGATAGAGGTGCACTCGGTGTCCATTGACTCGAAAGGCGGAGCCATATCCCATTAGGGGAATTTTGAGATCTAAAATGGGCCTCGTAAGGAAAATGTACAATCAAAATTCACTTTATGAGAACCAATCACATTTTAGGGGATGACATCATCCATAATGGTTGAGGTGGCATTCCTTGAGTTAAAGGTACATACTTGTCACATTTTCAATGGTGGATGAAAACTCATGGTTAACCATGGTAGTGCTCTAAGTACTTTTAAAGTAAAAGTAAAATACTCATAATAAATGTCATTTCACACTTTTTGAATAAAAATATATTATTTTCAATTCATAATTCTTGAAAGAAACAATGCATATCGCTATACATTTATTATAATATATTATATTATATTTATATAATATATCAATTACATGTTATTATACAATTTTAATAATATAAATTTTAATTAATATAATATAATATAATTAAGATTTTATAAATTTATATTTATATTTTATTTTAAGTTATTTAAGTACAAAGGACAAATGCATTAGTTGTTCAATGATAATGACTTTTTTCTTGAAAAGCTCACTCTTATTTATAGTCACATCAATACAATTTTTTTATTAATTTTATTTTGGTACAAGTTCTGAATTGAATTTAACTAGGGTTACATGGACTGTGGTTCAAAAAGTGAATTGAAAATTCATAAATATTATTTTATTGGTTTAGATATTATTTTATTATTTCCTTAGGAGTCCCATTTTAGACCTCAAAATTCCCCTAATGCATCTATGGTGGTCAAGGTAATGGTGCCATTGTTGTGCACTTCTTGAATTTCATATGGCTCAAGCCACCTTGTTTGTAACTTACTCGGGAAGTTTTGGAATTTGGATTCGTAGAGGAGTGCCCAATATCCTTTATGGAATGTCTTATTTTTGATGAGGTTGTCATCCCACTTCTCTCTTTGTTGTTGAATAATTGCAGTGCATTGTAGAGCAAGTAGTCGTGCTTCATCTAATTCATTTATTTGTTGGAGTCTTCTAACTTGGGCCTCCATCAAATCCAGCCCCACTTCCTGGGTTGTTCTCAGATCTTTATTTCAAATCTAATATGAAAAATTGGTTCCCTTCCAAATGCCATATGATATGGAGAATATCCAGTGGTGTTTCACCATGTTATGCGATAAGCCCATAAGGCCTATGGCAATATAGTAGCCCAATCCCGATGATGTGTTGAGACTATTTTAGTGAGAATTTCCTCAAGGACATTATTAGTGCTTTTGACTTGTCTGTTTTCCTGCGGGTCGTAGGGAGAGGTAAATCTATGGGTGACATGGTGGTTCTTTAGAGTGGCCGTGATTTTATTTCCCACAAACTGTGCCCCTCCATCAGTTATCACTTCACGAGGTAATCCATATTGCACAAATAGCTCAAAAATAAACTTGATCACAGATTGTTTTGTAGCTCTCAATAAAGCTCATTGTTTCTACCCACTTCATCATGTAATCTTTGGCAACCAGTATGTAGGTCTTTTGATTCGATGGCGAGTTGAATGGTCCAGAAAAGTCCAATGCCCACCATTCAAAAGGTTCCACTACCAACTATGGTTGCAGTGGAATTTCGTTAGATTAGCCAGGGCAACCAATTCTTTGAAAACTATCACAGGCTTGGACATATTTCTTGGCATCTTTAAAAATTGTATGCCAATAATAGCCCATTTGTAATACTTTGTTCCCCATCCTGCGATCTAAAAAATTGCCACCACATGGTTCATCATGACAGGCCCATAAGATGTCATAAATATCGTCTTCTCAGATGCATCTGCATATATGCATATCATCTCCTATATGGAAGAGATATCCACCAATCCAAGAGAATCTAGCACTGCGCTGAACAATCAGCTTTCGTTCCCTTGACGTCAAGTGTCTTGGCAGCTTTCCTACTACCAAATAATTTGCTACATCTGCATACCATGGCGTTTTTACTTCTACAATGAACAAATGCTCATCAGGGAACTGATCATCCACCTCTAGTGGGTCATCTGACTTTGGAACTCTAAACAGGAAATCTGCAACTACATTCTCTTTTCCTGGATGGTCCTTGATATTTATGTCAAACTCCTATAAAAGCAGCAACCAAAGAGTCACTCTTCCATTTGTAATAGGTTTATTAGCTAAGTATATAATGGCGGAGTGATTGTTATACAAGAATACTTGATAGTGAGTTATATAATGTCTAAATTTATTAATAGCATAAATGACATCCAAGAACTCCTTTTCGGTCACTGTATAATTCAATTCGGCATGAGTGAGATTCTTTCTGATATAGTAAATAGCATAGGGCTTCTTGTCCTCTTCTTGACTGAGAACCACCCCTATCGCTGTGTCGGATGCATCTGAGGAAATATGAAAAGGCAGCTCGCAATTGGGACCGCGTAAGACTGGTTCAGTTGAGACTAGTTTCTTCAAATCTAAAAAAGAAATGTCACATTTGGCAGACCAATGGAATTCAACATTTCTAGTTAATGCATACAAGGGTGCAGAAATTTGTGAGAATTTTTTTATAAACCTATGGTAGTATCCTACATATCCAAGGAAACTACGCACCTCTGTCTGAGTACAAGGTGTGGCTAGTAAAAGAATTACCTCTATTTTTTCCAGATATACCTGTATTCTAGCTGCAGATATGTAGTGTCCTAGGATTACTCCTTTGGTCATCATCATGTGACATTTTTCATTGCTCAAACACAATCTGGTGTAAATACATTGTTCCAATACTTTTTCTAGTGTTTGCAGTGCCTGATCAAAGTCATCTCCATATGGAGTAAATTCGTACATGTAAACCTCGATTTATTCATTTATTAAATCAGAAAAAATGTTGAGTATGGCCCTCTGAAATGTTGTTGGGGAATTACATAATCTGAACGATAATACCCTATAGGTGAATGTACCCTAGGAATAGGTAAAGGTTGCTTTATCTTGGTCTTTAGGGGATATCTGGATTTGATTGTAACCACTGAAACCAACAAGAAAAGAGAAGAACCTCTTTCCTACCAATGTATTAAGGACCTAATAAATAAAAGGGAGGGGGAAGTGGTCTTTCTGTGTTGCTTTATTTATCTCTCTGTAATCCACACAGATTCGCCACTTACCATTCTTCTTAGGAACGACTACTAGAGGAGAGACCCATTTTCCATCTAAAATAGGATAAATTAAGTTTACATCTATCAGCTTTTGCAATTAATCTCTTACAATGTCTTTCAGATGCAGGTTTAACCTCCGCTGAGGCTGCCGAATAGGTCAAGCATCCTTTTCAGTATTTATGTGATGTGTTCATAGTTGAGGATCTATACTCTTTAGGTCTGGGTAGTCCCAAGAAAATTCTCCCTTATATTTCTGTAAAATCTTAACAAGATTTTTCTATTGGTTACTATTCAGACTGCCATTGATATTTAAAAAAATTCCTGGCTCAATTTCAATTGGCATGCTGTTGCGAACAATAGTCATGGGTATGTGTTGGTCATCAATTCCTGCTAAGGGGTCCCCATGTGCTTCATTATCAAGAACTGATTTTAACATTTGGCATTTTAAATTTTCTAAAGTAGATGCATGGCTCATGAAGTTATTGATTACATCATCTTCATTTTGATCTTTGAATTCGAGTGCTTCAACTATTGTTAGCGGTGAACGGATGTTTTGTTCCCAATATGTATGCAACTGTTTGTGAATATTTACAGTGGGAAGACTTGTTTCGGCAGGGGGTATATGAAAATATTCTTTATGGCATCTCTTCTAGCAATGGTCATGCTGCATGTTCGTCAACCTATGTAAGCATCGGACGTTGCTAACCAAGGTCGTCCCAATATCATGGGATGTCCATCTAGCCTGATTTTTGTGTTAATAACTAAAAATCATGTCAGGTACTCCCATGAGTCCACAGAAACGAGGATTTCCTATAATATACCTTCTGGTTTGATAACAGATCTGTCAGCAAGTTTCAACAAGGTAGATGTGGATTCCAAAGTTGTTATACATAACTTCTTGCAGGTTTCTGTAGTTAATATGTTGATGGCCACCCCCAAATCAATTAATGTGTTTGAAAAGGAGTGGCCAAATATTTTTACTGTGACTATGGGTTTTCCTGGATCCTCGTATTTTATTGGTGTTTCTTTACCCAAGAGTAAGTCTGACAGTGCTCCCACTACATGAACAGTTGGTATATTCTTTTCTTTCCTCACCTGTTTTTTTTTCACACAGTTATTTAATTGTTTTGGAATAGATAGGAATGTCTTGTATAGCCTATAGGAGAGGAATTTTAATGTGAAGATTTTTAATTCCCCTAGGAGATCAAAATCTGAAGAGACTATTGGTTTAGGTAGTGTTAATCTCTCAGGGAATGGAGGGGAGGAAATAAGGTTTTCAGGATATTTTTGGTAAAATATGTCCCTCCCCTTCTCTATCTATGTTTCTGTCACAGTTGATTGTTTAGGTACCGTTGGAATTTCAGACTCAAGTTGCGGTAGGGCCGTATCTCTTTCAGGTGAAATAACATGCCCTGATCTCAGCCTAAGTTCATTGCATTGCTTCATTTTAGTTTCAGGGTTTGGGTTTTCAACAATCTGGATTAGCTAAATGGGTCTGTTATTGGGATTAGGATTGGGTTGAGCTGCCAGTTGAGGACCCATAATAGGCTGAGAATTTTGTTGGATTGGGTATGGGGCTAGTAATGTGGGTTGATTTTGAACCCCTATTCCCATAGGTAAATTGGTCATTCCTAGGGCTCGCTGCCAGTTTTGAGACCAATTTTTGTTTTATGAAGTGGAGGGAGGCCACTGGGACTGATATGGATTGTTTTGCCAATAAGGGGGAGAAAACAAAAAACTTGACCAACTATTACTTGAATGGGACTGTGTTGGTCAAGGAGGCATGGAAAATCATTGGGATGGCTAGACAGAAAAAGGTGATTGGCCCTGACATGTTGTTCTAGATTTTTGTTGAGTAAATTGTGGAGGAGAAAATATGTAAGACGGGTCTTGTAGCATACCTGGTCATGCCTGCTACTGCCAACGTTGATTCATGAGATAACTGGTTTCGTTTCTTCTTCTGCCTCTTTAAAAACCGCTTTCAACCCTAGGAGTGAAGGGAAATGGTCAGTGGCGTGGTCCTTGGTATAAATAGAACATGTCTAGACCATGTCTAATGGACACTCCCGCTGGTTGTGCTTCTTCGACAACGTGGGCAAAAAACAACCAAGTTTTGTTATGCTAAAGCTTGCTTCTGCTTGGCTTGTAGGACATCTAACTGTGTTGTGAGGGTGCCTAAGATATCGGTTTTAAAATCTTCTAAAATATTACCAAATTATGCTCTGGCCACGTTGCCACCTTCCTGTTTATACTTCCTTGTAGTTGAATCCCGTTTGGTTGGCCTGCGTCACATACTACCCCAAGTACACCTGATGCACAATGCAATAATGTCATCATATTCTTCTTGATATATGGTCCCTTTTCCCATTATATTAAGTGTTTTGACCCATTATTCTTTCATTCCTTTAATCATTTTTTCTTGTAGAATATCTTTAGACAGTGTAGTATATGGGGATATTTGCAAATTGTATTGAAATATTTCAACATATTCTTCTAATTTCTCATTGTCTTTTGCAAACATATTGAATATTTCGTCTTTTAGTTCTCGAGTCTAGCAATAGTCTTGATATTTGTTAAGAAAATAGTTTTTTCATCTGATCCCAACTATTAATGTTTCCTCCACCGAGCCCCATAAACCAACGTAATGTTGTCCCCTTCAAAGTAGAGGGAAATAGTTTCAGTCTCTGAGGGTTGGTGGTGTCATCATATCCCCTACATAAGACATCAAATTCAAATAAAAATGCATCTGTATCTTCCTAGGTCAGCCAATGGAAGGTGGGGATGTTTTGTAATGGAATAGATTTCATAGGGGCATTTGTGGCCGGATCAACAATGGGATACTCCAATGTTGATTTCTATCTCTGGTTTTGGCTGTTCGCCATCTGATCAAAGATGTGCCAATAATATTCAGGGATTTCTCGATATGGGGGAATAATTTGAGTGGTATTAGGGAGTGGATTTGGAGGAGGCCTTAAAATACTCCCCAATTTGGAACAATGGGTTTCTCCGTCTCAACCACTCTCTCAGGGGATCGAGGATCTGAAGTTTTTACATGTACTTCACTGCTGGTTTCTCCCTCTCCTTCCCTCAAATTGAAAAAATTTTCCTCTCTTGAAGGGTCAGGACTTACGTGCTCAACAGTCTGAAGGCTTTGTTCAGACCCTTCAGTTTCGTTGTGAATCTCGGCGTGGGCTGTAGATGGTGAGGCTGCTGCCTGAGGGACTATAGTAGGACTCTAAGTAGGAATGGTTCTAGGTCCTACGATTGCTTGGGATTTAGCCTTTGTAATAATTTCTTCTATATATGTTGTTCTGCCAAGGACCACTGATCCTTTGGGTTTTGTGGATTTAAGTGGGTGATTTTGATATAATTCTATCTTTTTCTTCCTAGTCATAAAAAACAAGAACACCTATCTTATTGACCTCTGCACAATTGTTGAGAAGTGGGTTGGAGAGCAAGAATTTTTCTTGCGAGTATGCAAGTTCTTACCTCGCTTTCAATACCCAATTATTTCACATAAAAAGGAAAAAGAAGTAAAAGACATCACTTTTAAACACTCTTCTCAACAACGGCGCAAAAATGTTGGGTCATAAAGGTGACTATTTTAAAGATAACCTTAATGCTTTACATTAATTATCAACCTAGGGAAAGTCTTGTTATTTCAAGAGTGTAAAAAAAATATATGCAAGTGAAATCAGAGGTTAACTACTCTAGATCGTTGTAAGAAATATTTTCTAATTCTCAAATTTCAATCAAACCAACTTGAAAGTGAACTATGAAATACTTTAGACCAATCAAAGGAGAAGATTTTGTTCTAGTCTTATGCAGAAATAACCACTCAAGACTGAAAAGAATAGATTGAAATTGAATAGAACGCTTTGATGAATTGAACAAAAATCCTAATAAATTGAACAATAATCAATTATTCTAGATTTTGCAATGGAATTCTATTTTAATCAACTAATAGCATCATTCAGAACTAAATATCAAACCAAACGTTCACAATTATGAAGAAAATATTCAAACATTAACTATACACATAAGTGAATAGAAACTGTGCCAAAACTAGTCTAACGAATGTAAAAGCATCAACTCCTAACAAGAGAATATGAATGATAAATATAATCTAGCGAAAAAGAAGCTATAACATCTCACGCTTGCAATTAACCAATCAAATGATAATGTTATGAAACGTAAAGGATAACTGGAAATGCAAGTTATGCAAATAAACGTATAGCAAGAGATAGCAGGAGAACCCCCAGGGCTGGGCCCAAAGCCTCTAGAAGCCTTCTGCTAAGGAATACTCAGAATTTGTTTATACTAAAAATGCCAATTTCTTCATTAATAAGCAGAGCAATACATTAGCATGAACTTGAAGATTCTGTCAGAATACGTTTATTACAGGAAAATTATAATACATGAACTCCCCTTCATCTTGTTCACCTTCGGCCTTTTATAGCTTAAATTCAAATTCAAATAGAGTAACGGATCCCTCTCATTATGAGATCCTGCCGCTTCGTGGCTATCGACTAAACTTCCAAGGGTAGGAGTGCCTCTACATCTTCCACTGATTAATAGGAGCCGATACGATTCCGTTCGCTTTCCTTGTCTGCTATCATTTGTTCATCCTAGTCAGCAGTTTGGCTGTTTCGCTTCCCTATCAATAAATACAACAACAAATCATTTTTTATGTTATTAAACACACCTTTTATCAATAATTCACTCCACCTTACTTTTTCATTATTTTCCTTTACTTTATTGCTAATATGAAGGAAAAATATATAAAATTAAATGACAAATCGTGGTAAAGATAGGGGTAAAATGTATCTTATCCTTGGCCAAACGGTATGTAGATTATGCTTATATTTTGTTATCTAACATGGTATGTTTGTAGGAAGTAGAGGATGAAAGATGACAAGAAAAATTGTGGATGACAATTCATGTGATTCTCCCTCCAGATCAAATGAATATCATGGTGATGACTACTCTCTTGACATAACATATACACTGATAATTTTGAAAGAAGATATTAGGAGTTGTAAGGAAGATAATGAAAATATCATTCAGTCAGAGGAAATACTTGATAGGGCACAAAAGAAACAAGTAGAGGTTAATGCAGTTATGCTTTAGATATATTCAAATTTGCAGAGACAAGGACCACTTAGGATTAGTTATGGACAGGAGGAAAGGACTGATGGGAAATATGACGGCAGGTCTCAGTTGGGATACATGTTTGACAAGGATGATACACTCATAGATGGTAGGTTCATGGATACACCTGACGAGAGGGATAATGAATATGGATTGCATTCTAGTTTTGGTTCAGAGAGAGAACATTGATGAGCTCCATCATTAGGTACATTTGGATGGGTTAATGGTCACCTTTTTTCCTTATTAAGTCTCTTTTTCTTGCATTTTAATTATATTATGGCATTATGATGCTAGTGTAGGTGGTGATTGAGGCTTAACATACTTCGAGTACCTAACATAAGATTAAATGCAGGAAAATCATGAATATATGACATTTTTGTGGAGATTTTGTCATAAAGACTTGGAGTAGACAAAAAGGAGATATTATAGGGTGTTTTCCACCCTCCTTAACTCCCAAATGCAGCCAAGGGATCCTCGAGATTCCCTCCAACAACTCAAAATCAAAGGCATCCAAGAAAACTCAAGATCAAGTGCACTCAAGACACACTTCACTTGTAGTCAAGTGGACTCATCACCTATTTTCTAGGGAGATGTTGGTAGCTACCCTTTAGGTTAAATAGAGCTGAGAAATAGATCATTATATTTAAAACTTTGGAGAAAGCCATTAGGCTCTTTGCTTTTGTAATCAGTTTTTCAAGACTTTTATATTGATGTAATGAGACTATCTATTGAAATGAAATGAGTATTCAAAATTTTCCTTACTGATCTAGTTCCAGAGAGCTAGGATTGTGGGTTAGGGCCCAATCCATGTGCCCTAGCCTCTCTTGTGTAATCATTCTTTACTTTCATGTCATTTAGCTAGTTTTTCTTATGAATATCTAGTTATTTTGTTGGTATTTTCATTTATTGTTTTAGTTTGCTTCCATTTGTCTTTAGTTGTAGATTTAGTCATCTTACATGAGTGGTAGAATAGGTGATAACTTCATAAAGTTGTGATTCAAGGCTCCCCCTCTCATCTCTGTCAATAGAGCTTGAGGAGGGTAGACCTTCCCCACAGACCAAAAATTCTTCTTATTTTATTATTTCTTGGAATGGATGAGAATAGTTGTTGTGATTCCATGAATATGTTCAGTATGTTGTGGTAGATCTCTGTTTGTAGATTAGAGTAAATTTTATTTACAAATTCAAGTCATATTTTCCATTGTATTTATCATGAGTTTTCCATTTTTATTGATTTAATAGTTATTTTGATTGCATGTATAGTTATCACAACCAAGGATAACTTCACCAGCACCTCCAACTTCATCTATCAACTTCCTTCAACCCTCTGTTAATCAAAATCACCATTAGCCATGTTTTCAGATCTTTCATCCGTACACCATGAGCAAACCCTACGGGTGCAAGACATGCCTCCCAAGAGGTTTTGAGTTTGGCCAAGGGGTGGACCACCTCCCACTCATCCTCATCTACCTCCGCACCACATTCCATACCCTTTTTCCACCTGTTTCTAGCCTCATATTTCCCTCGGCCTGTTTCCTGTAGCAATTCAGGACTTGCCTGTAGCACTATAGGAAACCTATATCAGTACTTGAAATAACACCTGTGGACCCCTCCTTAAGCCCAGAGACCGTCATCACCATATTTTCAACCTGCCAAAACTACTCATACACCTCCAACCTTTCCCCCATGTGTTCAAGCTTCCCATAATCCACCTTAGCACTTTGTTCTCCTACCTACAAAACAACACATTTTCAAGCATAGTTTGGTCATGAATAGTTGCATGATTAAAAACATGATAGATAGAGAATAGGGTAAGTAGAGTGTGTTTAGCCAATTTTCCCAGCAAAGTGTCATTAGATTAGTATCCTTTATGCCATTTACATTCAGTAATTTTCTTCATTTAAGATACCTAGGTTTCTTTTCAATTCTTATCATAGTCTAATAAGTAGATTTCTTTCATTGCAGAATAGTTTGATGTATTTTTTTACTGTAGTATAGTTCTATACTTGTTGATAGTGCCATGGCTTTGAATCATTTGTAGCTCTAGGCCTGATTTCAGAAGTGTGACATACTTCACCTAGAAACCCTAGAAGTAGCACCCTTTCGTAAAGCGCATAAGAGGATGAAATGAGTAGAATTCATCTGATGTGTATATAGCACTGTCACCTCCAAGTTTTTATGAACCTCAGGTTGATAAAGTAAAGTAGAGCAGCCTTTGGGAGTTGCAACATTCTTGGTGCGATACCACGACTCACCAAACATCATCATCACCGTCACCATATGTATAGGAGGAGTGATAATCAGTACTTTCTAGATAAGTTCAAGAAAGAAAATCCTCCTACATTTGATGGAGAAATGAAGAATTCATAGGATGCAGAAGCTTGGTTGATTGGGATGAATAAGTTATTTACATTGTGTGATTACTAGAATAATATGAAAGTTAGTATAGCTACACTTAGTCTTAAAGGAAATTTAGAGATTTTTGGGAAGATTTGAAGAATTTTAGAGGCATTTTAGAAGAAGAAGTGACTTGGATTGACTTCGATAGACTTTTCAGGAAGTATTATATATCTAAAAGATATTATGATGACAAGGAAAAGGAGTTTTATGAGGTGAAGATGGGATATATGACCAATGAGGAGTACACTAGCAGATTCTTGGAGTTGTTGAGATATGTGCTTTACCCTAAGGAGGAGAAAATAGTAGAGATTCATAGATTCATCACTGGGTTTATGGTATCCTTCAAAGACAATATTGAATTTGATGAGCCTAGATCGCTAGAAGAAGCCATCATAAATTTGAAGAAATATGATGAGAAATCGAAGCACAAGATTGAGTCTAATCAGGATTGGAAATGTAATGAAAAGAATACAAGAAAGTGGGTTAAGAAGAGAGGAAAACCACATGATACATATGATAAGGAGAATGCAACACCACATAAAAAGTTCAATGCAGTTGACAGATGACAGGGATTTCAGTCTGAGGAGTAGAATAAGGGTGATGGTAGTAATCCTTTATAGTGTTGGACTTGTGGAAAGGATCATCACAGGATATATTATCCACAACATTAAGGTGGCATACCACAAATCTACAGTGATCAAGAGGCATATATAGTTGGGAATGTTGGACATAGTAATCCTCAGATTTATGTAGCATTGGATAATAGTTAGGTTGATCATCAAGCATCTATTATTGAAATGGAAGGTAAGATTTATGATCAAGTTGTTTCTATTTTGATTGAATATGGACATAGCTATAGTAATATCAATATTGATCTGGTGGATAAGTGTAGTTTGAATAAAGAAGGGCATGTAGAATATTTCTTAGTGCAATTAGATACAAGCACTAAGAAAAGAGTTCAACATTGGGTAATAGCTTGTGCGTTTGAGTTGAATGGTAAATCTACATCAACACATATAAATGTGCTTCCGTTGGGATCCTAAGTATGTTATTGGGTATGGATTAGTTATGCATTCGTGGGACTAAGGTGGAATTCTATGATAATGCTATTGAGTACTTGGATGACAATGGAGAGTAGAGAATCTTATAGGGTAAGTAGAAGGATACATTAGTGAGAATTGTTACATCTATGTAGGCCAAGCACAGTAGGAGGAAAGGATGTGGATTATTTGCAGTTCATATTTCCAATGACAAAGGTAAGGATATTGAGGATGTTGATGTCATGAAGAGGTACCCAATTTTGTAGCAGTTTAAAGATGTATTCCCAACACAAATTTTTGAATTACTTCCTCATAGAGAGCTAGACATTTATATTGAGTTGATTCCAGGAGCAGCACCAACGCTAAAGGAACTGTACAGGATGAATACTCTAGAATTGGTGGAACTAAATTTGCAGTTGAAGGAGATGCTTGACAGGGGATATATTAGGCCAAGTGTGTCACCTTGGGGTGTACCAGTATTGTTTGTGAAGAAGAAGTATGGTACCCTCAGGTTATGTATTGACTATAGGTAGCTGAACAAGGTGACGATTAAGAACATATACCATTTTCCACATATTGATGACATGTTCGATCAGTTGAAGGGAGCATCAACATTCTCGAAGATTGATTTGAGATCATGATGTCATCATGTATGCATTAATGAAGATGACATATACAAGATTTCATTCTAGACAAGGTATGGGAATTTAGAGTTTGTTGTGGTTCCTTTTGGTTTGACCAATGCTCCACCTACTTTCATGTGTTTAATGAATAGTGTGTTGCATCAGATGTTTGCCAAACTTAGTAAATACAATTTATTTCAAAAAAAAAGTCCATTACTTGGGCATGTGGTTTCCAAGGAAGGCATAACAGTTGATCCGAAAAATATCAGAGGTATCATGGAATGGGAAACTTCGAGGAATGTAGATGAGGTTAGATAATTTATGGAATTAGAAAGTTATTACAGGCGGTTCATCGAAAAATTTTCATGAATTTCCTATGTTATTACATCATTGCAGAGGAAAGGAAATAAATTTGAATGAATAGAGGAATGTGGAACAAGTTTGGAGCACTTGAAATATTTTCTTTAAAATTCTCTGGTATTGAAGATTGAATACCCAGATAAAGAGTTTGTGGTATGTACAGATGCTTCTAAGAGAGGACTTGGTGGAGTCTTGATGCAAGAAGGATAGGTAGCTTGTTATGAGTCAAGAAAATTGAATGAGAAAGAGCATAACTTCATGATGCATAATATTGAGTTTGAAGCGATGATTCATGCATCGAAGATGTGAAGACACTATATTCTTAGCAAGAGGTTTATCTTGATGAGTGATCATAGTGGATTGAGATCCATTTTTGACCAACCAAATATGAATTCTAGGCAAGCTAGGTGGTTAGCTACACTCAATAACTTCGAGTTCAAGATCAGATACATGAAGGGTAAAGAGAAAAGGGATGAAAATTCTCGTAGAAGAAGACTATAGGTAAATAAAAGAGTAGATATGAGTTCATAAGGGACATATTTACAAGGTCAGATCTTGCAAACATGACAACAAGATGACATGTACATTAGCTTAAGCACATGATCCAACAATAGGATACATGTGCACAAGTTGTGGATTGTAATCTCATGATAGATGTTTTGGTCATATTTAGGGACATGATCTATGTTTAGGGAAACAATGAACTCAAGCAGTTTATATTGCAGGAATTTCATGTTAAGCTGTAATCATGTCACCTAGGAAACTAGAAGACATTGAAAATGGTTAAGAATTTCTACCATTGGCCGAATTTGAAGAAACATGTGGAAAGGTTTGTTGTGATGTGTTTGGATTGTAAAAAGGTAAAAGTAGAGTGTAAACATCCATGTGGTTTATTACAACTAGTTATGATTCCAGAGTGGAAATGAGAGGTCATTTCCATGGATTTCATTACATTTTTTCTGAGTACATTTAGACAACATGATTCTATTATGGTTGTGGTTGACAGGTTGACTAAGTTAGCTCACTTCGTTCTAGTGAAGTATACTCATTCAACTAGTGAGGAAAACTAGGTCTTAATCAAGGAGATAGTGAGGTTACATGGTATTCCTAAGAATATTGTGCTAGAAAGAGATTCCAAATTCATTTCCAAGTTTTGGAAAGATTTATTTGCAGGTTTCAGTACAAATTTGGCCTTCAACACAACTTATCATCCACATATATATGGATAGATAGAGAGGATCAATAGGATTTTGGAGGACATGTTGAGAATGTATGTTATGCATCAAAAACAAAGGTGGGAGGAGGGTATTCCACTAGTGTAGTTTACATATAATAATGGGTATTAGGAATCTTTGAAGATGAGTATGTTTGAGGCACTTTACAGGTGGATTTGTAATACTCCCATCAGTTGGAGTGATCCAACAAATAGGGTGTTGATTGTACAAGATATGTTGATAGAGATGGAAGAGAAAATGCAGGCTATAAAGAATTATATAAGGATAACATAAAAGAGGCAGAAGATTTATACAAACCATCATAGGGTGTTTAAGGAGTTTTGGGTTAGGGAACATGTCTAATTGTGCATCAAGCCCAAGAAGAGATCCTTGAGGATTGGATCATGTGCCAATTTGACACCTCAGTGTTGCGGTCCTTTTGAGATCCTTGAGAGGAATGGAATAGTGTCCTACCAACTTGCACTGCCTTCGACAATGAAAGTCCAGGAAGTTTTCCATGTTTCATTGCTTAAGAAGTAAGTGAAATATGTTAATTATGTGATTGAATGGTCTGTACGACAAGTGGAGCTAGAAGGAGAATTCTAGCTAGAACCTCAGTGCATTTTGTAGCGAAATATTCTCATGCTTTGGAATTGAGCAATCAAGCAAGTTAAAGTGCAATGGAAGAACTTTGGGCCTGATGAAACTACATGGGAGATGGTTTATGAGATGTGGGTTGTGTATCCTTCTTTATTCATTGGTTGAGCAGATAAATTTTAATATATGTTTTTTGTGTGTTTTGGTTATGTTTTTTTATGCATATGTATGTAAATACTACATCGAGTTGTGTTATAAAGCTCCAATAAGCAATATGGTATCCATGATATATTGGTTATGTCTTCAATAGTATGATATGATGTAAATGTTGTATTGAGATATGTTTTACATATCCATAGGAAACATGTATTTTGTTGTTTTATAAGTCTCATTGAACAACAAGGATGGTGTTCCCCCAAGGGGGGGGTGGTTGTAACCGCCCCTAATTGATTTCCTATGTAAATAAATAATAAAATAAGACCAAGGTCATGGGACACATATTGCAAGGTCAGGAGTCATTTTAATATTTAGTAAAATTTAACAATAATAACATTATTATTAATAAAATTGACAACTATTATTTTTATGATTATTTTTTGTCAAGTTTTCTATGATCCTCAGAGCTTGACTTGTGACTTGAGGAGCTGCAACATAAGGGAATATAATCTATCAAAGTCACTCAGGGATCACACCTAACCTGGGCCACACCATCCCTAAGTTGATTGGATTTTTTAGCATGTCTCCTTCACCTAGCACGGGGCACAACCAGCCCCTGTGAAGTTTGATCCTCGGTCGACTTGCTGACGAGGCCCATCCTCAACTGGTTGTGCTAGTGGGACTTGAAAAAGTCGAAAACTATTATTATTCATACTCATATTATTATTATTATTAAGATTGATTGTATTGTTCTTATTATTATTATTTTACCATGATCTAACTTGGTTAACCCTATGTTTACCATATTCAACAATTGTCAACATTTTTCATTCATCTTTATCCTTAATCAACGTAACTAGACAATATTCAATTATAGTCATGGTATAAAAATGTTTAATAATAATAATAATAATAAATTTGGCTATTAATAATATTAATAATAATCATCAACTATTAATAATATTGTTAATAATTAAAATAAAAATATTTATTTTTGAGTCATTGTGTCCTCCAAACACCAAGTCGACCCTGCCATAACAAGTCACCTCTGTTGGGGCACATTTTCTCTCTTTTGGATGGCTATATATAGGGAATAATTCATCATCATTTGAAAGAGAACAAGAAATTTCAATCTATGCATATGATAAGAAGTAAAGTAGAGTGAAGACCCATAAAAGAAGAAAAACTTGAGGAAGAAGGAAAAGAATTTAATTTTTGAATTTTTTTTCTCACACATGGTGTTATCACATTCAAATTTTGGTGGAAAGTACAGTTAGGACCCCAATACCAAGAAAGATAGAGGGTAAAACAAGCTCTAGAAACCAACATGGACCTATAGCTAAAGGCAACAAAAACAATGCTGCCAAATGTTTTATCAGTGACATTGTTGCTCTGTTTTGACAAAACACTCTTAGTTAATCTGTCAGCGCCAGAATCTACCTTGTTTTTAGCAAGTACTAGCAGATTATTTGTCAACACTTTTGCATTTTTCATCCCCATGGTGTATGCCTAGTTGATCTGTTAGTGCCTGAATAGTATGCATATTTTGAGACTGTGATAAGGAGATTGGTTAGGATAAATCTCTTTGAAGTTTTTTTTTTACAATAAATATTATTTTTGGTTAAATCAAGTTAAGGACTCGAGGAAGAGCTGTTATGATGAGAACATCAAAAGGAAAACAAGGAATTCCATAGTTTTAGAATAATTTATAGCTACGACTCCACCTTTTTTCTACAACAATTCGCCATGGATCATCATTCAATATTAACACGTAAGTTGTTTTCTTATGAATATATTTTCAGATTTAGTTTAAAACCTTGTTTCTGTTACTGTATTCAAGTGAATTTTATGGACAGTTGGAATGAATCCATTAACAAAAACGTATCTCAGTTTTTACATAGGTGTTATGGTTTGGAATATTAGAAGGTATTTGTAGCCCAATTTTCCATATTTAAATATTAAATCATTTTTTGTTTTAGTCATAAACTTTGGGCACATTTCTGGAGAAGTTGAAAATGAATTTTCCAAATATAAAAGAGGCTTTATCAAGAACATGTTCATTTACAAAATTTCCTTTTAGTTTTTACACATCTATCACAGTTTGGGAGATACGAAGGCATATTTGGACCCTATTTTTCATAATTTCACTAGACGAAGCCCATATACAACTGTTGATGTGCCACCTCATCAATTCGACTTGGGGATCAAATATTACCATCTCGTTGATTGTTTATAAAAAAAAAACTAAATATGAGTGAGGATATTTTTAGATCCATTTATTTTGGATATTGATTTCTTTTTCATATTTTTTCAAACTTGTAATTAAAATTTTCAGATATTATGGATCTCAAAACTATGTATTTTTTTTATAAGCTAGATGGAAAAGTATAGAGAAGGGTTGGAATTTGAAAGAATAAAATATTTATTGCAAATTTTTTCATTATAAATTAATGAAATATCTACTAGACTAGAAGTACAAGGGTTTTTGTTTCAGAGATTCATTTTTTAGGTAATTACAGTATGTATCTCAATGTTTTATTTCCTTTTTTGTTTATCATTATATGTGTATCTTCTTATATGAATTGCAAAGTAGATGTAAAATTCATGTGACAGTGCTCTATATCTCATATTCATATATTCACCTTTCAACTGATGAGTTTATAAATAATTCCTCATATCATTGCTCTGTTTTAAACTATGAATGTACTCATCTTCATCTTTCCATGCTATGAATTCAATGATGTCTAGTAATTGATGATTGTTGACCTTTGAAGGGGAACACTCTTTTTCACCAACATATAAATATAATGAGTCAATTTCTAATAGGAATCCATGCATAATGGTCCATTTTATTTCTTTCCAAACAAGCCCATTTTTCCTAAAATTTAAATCTCGCCACCGAGCATATTAAAGACCTATTTCTATTGTGACCTATAGTAGCATAGTTGATGAGAGATATCTCTCTAGATTGAAGGGTCAGATTTCAATACAAAAGTGGTTAGAGTTTTCCTTGGTGTTTTTCACCATCACAACCTGGTGAAATTATGAGTGATTACATCTTGGCACCATTGTCGGGGAAGCGAAGGCTTCAACTAAATTACTCAAGAGAATGCCAATGTTTCATATCTGATTGTTAAAGGTGAACAATAGTCAAACAAAGGAGAATGGTTGTACATATTTCACCTGGAGAATCCATTTTCAACGAGATTTGGAGATTAAAGTACTAATGGTGACTCCATTTTCTGAAATATCGATAGCCTAAAGAGTATCACTGATGACTCGAATGGCCAAGGATGGATTTCATAGAAGCTTGTAGATCTATAAGACATGCTCCCATGAACCATTCACACATTCCTGGTTTTCCAAATCACCTACCTCGTATATATTGGAAAACATAACTGTCAGGATTCAAAGACACAAAAGATGATTATGCTACTCTTAAATTTCTTAAGTTTCACATTCATGTGCATAAGCTAATGGATTATAATGAATATTGTTTCATGAAAATGTTTATGGAAACCACAAAAGAAAAGGAAATATGCTCGTATGAAGAGTTTCCACCTGCTATTATTTATTCTCTTAAATATTTCCATTCACTTTTCTAAGAGAATTATAAAAATTCCTACCCATCTTTGTTGTTGGTTGAAAATTTTTGTGAGCATGTTGAAAGTTTCGTTCAGCACCTTGAAAGTTTTTATGGCGATGAATATTTTATGGATGAAGAAATCATAGAAGCCTTATATGAAAACCCATTTCAACATCAAGGTTGTGTTAGAGGCTAGTTGTTGTGATATTTAGGAAAACTTCCAGCAAACAGTAGCTTCTCCCTTAGCTAAAAATGAAATAAATTAACGTCTTGGTGTAGAGATTCATGTTCCTTCTCCTAAATATGTTCAAATTTTATGTGATCAAGATACAGGTGAGGACAACCAATCAAATTATTTTTCGGGGAATTCATTTTCAGATTTTTTGTTTCATGAAATTTTTTATGAAAATCATATCCATGAAATTGTATATGTGAAAACTCTAGGAAATGAACCCATTTATGATGATAAATACTTAGAGATGCAAGATAATAGTGAAGAAATTGTTCACGATTTCGTTCCTTTTCAGGATTTAAATTTTGAGAGTTTAGAGAATGAAGATGATATTCTTGTTTAATTACATGAGGGGTTTCTACTAGAAATTATTATTATACATAATGAGTTTCTTCCTTTTGAGGCTTTCCAAAAATATTCAAATTATTTCCTTCTAGATGAGAAAAATGATAAGGAGATTGTTTCTTTCTCATTTGTGAATGATGACAAAGTTTATAATCAAAATTTTGATAAAATGGAACAAGGAGTAACATCTAGATATCATGGTTACTCTTTCCTTCTTTCTAATCAACACGAGCTACTTTTCATGCTCTCAAGAATTCTTTTGCATTTTTATTTGAATCATTAGAGGAAATGAGTATTACAGTTTTCATGATCAAAGGAGACATTTTCAAATGGTATCATGGGTTGTCATTTTTTAAGGATTTCCTTTTGTTTAAGAAGAGTGAAAGAAAAAAAACCATTTAAGTAGTCATATGATGTCATGGTTACATTGGAATTTTTTTTTATCAACTGATCAAATAACTTTTGTTTCAGTTTAGTAGGTAGGTGTGACGAATAAGCTCACTTTTCAGCATCCATTTAGTATTTTTGAGCTTTGAGTTTTCAGAAATAAGTTTTTGAATGTTCAATTTTAAGTTTGGGTTTTGGATTTATTGAATGAGTTGGTTGTAGGTAAGTTCACAGGTTTCATATTTGAAAAATTAATTTATTTCAGAGTTTGGGAGCCGCCCAAAGATTAGGAACTTGGTCTATAGGGTCCTTTGATGCCTCTCAAGGTTACAAAATCCCCATTGGAGCCACATGTTATCACATTCAAAGTTTGGTGGACAGTTCAATTAGGGCCCAAGACAAAGAAAATAAAGAGGGTAAAAGAAGCTCCAACAACCAATATTGATCTCTTGCAAGAGGCAGAAAAAACACTAAAATAAATATTTCAATACAACGCTACCAAAAATTTTGTTAGCGACAATTTTTTTCTATTTTGACAAAACACTACCAGTGTAAGAATTTAACCTATATTTGGCAAGCACTAACAGATTATTTTTTAGCGCTTTTACAATTTTCATATGCACAATGTATGCCCAATTGATCTATCAACGCAAGAATAGTATGCATATTTTGAGGCTATGATAAAGAGATTGGTTAGGATAAATCTCTTTGGAGATCATTTTTACACTATAAATTTCATTTTCGGATAAATCAAGTCATGGAACCTGTTATAAATTAGATTGAACCTCAAGGCTGAGAGAGGCAATCCCGAGGTAACCTCAAACATAACTTTAGACTTGGTATCTAGCCCTACCAAGTCAGAGAAGGATCTCTCGATAGAATCACATCCAAGAGGGGTGGATGGAAAATA
Source organism: Pinus albicaulis (assembly GCA_034641835.2). Taxonomy (NCBI): domain Eukaryota; kingdom Viridiplantae; phylum Streptophyta; class Pinopsida; order Pinales; family Pinaceae; genus Pinus; species Pinus albicaulis. The sequence goes on from CM076574.1 coordinate 1,074,386,682, forward strand.
TTTTAGGCTAGCTAAGGAGGAAAGGGGGTTTTTATTTTGATTTTGTAGGGTTTGTTGGATCGAGGTTGGATCTGGTATACCTTTGGGAAGCCAGTATGTCCAATTTCAAAATAAATATGTACTTTACAAAATTTTCAATTCAGCCTTTGAATAAATTCTAAACTTATCATCAACAAGTTAAGAATTTCAATGAAAATTTAATTACTGGGGTTAATTTGATCTTACTTTTTCTTCCCCAACGGATTCTTACCTTGATTATCCCCTACCTAAGATGGATCATGTTCTGCAAAGGGTAGTTGGAGCATCACAAATGACACTACTTGACGGTTATTCAGGTTATAATCAGATTTTGGTACATGAAGAAGACCAAGGTAAGACTGCTTTCAGAACACCTTGGGCAACTTTTCAGCATGTTAAAATTCCATTTGAACTCAAGAATGTAGGGGATACTTTTCATTGGGCGATGGATATGGCCTTTGCTAATGAGAAGGATGTTTTCTTAGTAGTGTATCTAGATGATTTCACAGTGTTTTCTGGTTTTAATGATCAACATTTGTATCATTTGAGAATTTTTTTCAGAAATGCAGGGAGTTCGGGATTTCTTCAAATCCAAAGAAGAGTCTTTTTGCCATGGAGGAAGGCAAACTACTTGGTCACATAATTTCCAAAGATGGAATTCGCATTGATCCTTCCCAATTAGAAGCCATTCAAAAGATATACATTCCGCGGAACACAAAAGAGATACATGCTTTCAATGGTAAGATGAACTTCTTATGCAGATTTGTTCCTAATTTAGCTGAGCATTTGAGAGAAATGACTAATATGTTGAAGAAGGAAAGAAATGTAAAATGGACCACTGATGCTATGAAGTCTTTCAACCTGGTAAAGCTTTCTTTAAGTATAGCCCCTGTTTTGGTTAGTCCAAATATACTAGTGATTTCATAATATTTTCATTTGCATCCGAGCATACCTTGGTTGTAGTTTTAATGCAAAACAGAGATAAGGTTGAACAACCTATTGCTTTCTTCAGCCAAGCCATTAGATATGCCACTACAAGGAAAAGACCCTCTAGTGGAGGTTATAAAGGAGGTTTTTAGGGTTATAAAATTGGCCAAAATTTTCAAAAAAACATTTGCTACAACATCCGTTTATGGTTACGGAGGTTTTGGTGAAGCGTTTAATAGAAATTCAACATAACTAAAAAAAAATGGGCGGTCGGAGGTTATTACAAATGTTTTTTTCATCGGTGCGCTACTATGGATTTAACGCACCGGTGCGTACATGTATAAGACGCCCCGGGGCGGTCGAAGGAGAATGCACCGAGCCGTTAAGGTATAAAACCGCATCGGGCATAGTGTTGGTGATACAATGCATGAGGCATTTCTAATTGGTATTGGGATTTGTGAAGTGCCCATAGGTCGTATCAACGCACCAGTGCATAGACTTATAGAAACGCACCAGTGCGCAGTATCACAGAAAGGCACCGAGATTTATAATTGGTATCAGTATTCATGCGGTGCCCATAGGTCGTACAAATGCACAGGTGATTATAGACACATAAACGCCCCAGTTCGCAGTATCACACAAACGCACCGAGATTTATAATTGGTATCGGTATTTGTACGGTGCCCATAAGTCGTACAACGACACTAGTGCATATAGACACATAAACGCATCAGTGTGTCGTACCGCACAAATGCACCAATATTTTTAATTGGTTTTGGTACTTGTTCAGTGCCCATAGGTCATAGAAACGCGCCAGCGCACTTCACAATACAAATGCACCAGTGTACAATTACTGACACACATCGGTTTTCATTTTGTATTTTTTAGAAACATCGAACTGTGACAGTGAAATTATTGTGATTGTTTTAAATTCATTATTCATCAAAAGTCGACATATCTTATAACAATATTCATATTAATTAAAATTTTATTAATTCATTTGAATGTGATGTTTGGATTAATTTGTTATATCATATCATAATTATTGTGGTTTTTTAAAATTCATTATTCATCAAAAGTTGACACATATATATCTTCTAACAATATTCATATGAATTAAATTTTTATTAGTGCATTTGAGAACAACAATGGAGAACGCAATAGAATAAATTAAAAAATATTTTATGATATATGAATAAGAGAGTCTTTATCATACAAAATGGGACATTTATTGGTATCCCTTTATCTTTCAATTGGGACACTATGTCCATTACATTAAATAAAATGTCTAATTTCACTGACATATTTCAAAAAATACAACGCCTTTCTTTGATATCCAAACATAGTGATCATCATTCTTCGCTTGAACTGTTGTCACTGCTAGAGCTACTTCCATGACTTGGGTTATTTTTCAGGAATTTTTTGTTCACGGTGTTGATTGTTTTCTTCTTTTTCACCTTCCATCTACAAACATAAAAATAACTTAAATGAGTGTATATACATTGGTGAGTATAATGAAAATTGCAATATTAAATAATATCCATCAATGTAAATCGAAAAGAAAAATGTCGTACCATAGCAGCAATTGACTCATAAACTATACACATTCTTTCAAAACCATGTACCATGCCATCTTTCAAAATTTCATTTGTTGGCGCAGTTCCATACTTTGTTTCCTGCAAGTTTTGTACCCCATAACAAATAATATATTTAATATAAAGATGTTTTTGTTCTATTAATTATAGACAGAGCTAAGTAAAACAAGATCGATAGATGCTTACAAATTCCATAATTAATTTCTAATATGCAAACATATACTCACAACCCATATTTAACCCAATTTCAATCAATTTGTCTGATGGTTCTTCTTTTTATGTTAGCACCTTTTTGAAGACATTCAATGATGATTTTTTTAAAACAACTTAAAAAATAAAAAAATGAAATCTAGTTAAGTTGTTATACGGAAGTAACAATTACTCACAAACTTACATATCAACCCTTTTCTTCCTTGTCATCCTATTTTATGCGTTTAATGGGTTCCATTTTCTTTTCTTTTCTACAAGAAAAATTTTGAAATTAATATTTAATGATAAATTGTTTATTTATTGTACCTAATGATCGAAAAATTGAATGATTACATATTACATTTGAAGCACGTTGTTGTTGAGATGGCTCCTCTTGCAATGAATTTTTTTCCATTTCTTTGACCATCTCCTTGTACACCTTTTTGGACATTCCTACTGGCATATTTTTGATATCAGCTCATTCATATTTTGAGATTTTCATAATCTTCCTGAAAATGTAACATGAAAATAAAATATTTAATTTTTATATTGATATATGAAAAGTAAATATAACAAAAGTGATATTTATAAATAATTCTAGACAAACATTTAAAGGAATATTACTTTTTCATTCCTTCTTTTTTGTTGTTGTATGTTTTTGCTATTAAAAGTATGACATGTCTCATTGACCAATTCTCTGGAAACTCTTCCTGTAGTTTAGATAAAATTTGATTCTTAGAATCATTGGATTGATTTTTGTATTGTAAGTGGAAAGAACGTCTATACATTCGTTCCACTAGATCCCTCAAACTTTTGTAAAAGTTTTCCCCCCTTTCGTTAACTTCCAGCACCACTCCAAATGAGCTAAGGAGAAATTCATTTTCATTTTCATGTTCTATTTTTTTTCTTTTCGTAGAACAACATTCCTTTTCTGAGTTGTTGGTCCTTGTAGAACATTAAACAGATGTGAATTAATAGACTGTTTGACACATGTTATCTAATAATTTTAAGTATATTATTAATGATAATTAAAAAAAGAAACTCATATTGAATCAATAGTATTTTTTCATTCACCTGATTCATCCTTTTGCAATTTTTCCATCAAGATTTTACGCTCTTCTGTTCCTAGATCAGAAATAATATTATCGAGCTTCATCATTTTGTGGCTCTACATGATACACAATAAACAATACATATTAGTTAAACTTACATATAGTTCAAAAATAATATTTTTTATAAAGAATTTAAAAATAACTTTCCTTTTTTGCTTTTCTTGATGTGTTATCAGTATTTTTGTTACTCGATCGCTTGTTAGTCATTTCTTTATCAATATTAAACCTATACCATATCATTCTTTAATATATTTATAAATAAATTGTCAACTTTTCAGGTAAAAAATAAATCTCAAGACACCGGTGTGCCTTTCATGATGTACGCACCGCTCCCGATGTGTGGGGGTATTAAAAACACACCGAAAAATAGTATATTAGACCGTACTGTGTGCGGGGTATTATAAATTCACTGCACAAATAGTGTTATAGACCATACGGTACTATACCCATAACATGGAGCACTGATGCCCTATTTCAGATATGGCGCACTGATTTAAAAAAGTTGTTTTCAAATTTTTTATTACACGGTACTTGCGCAGCGTGCTAGGGTACGCAAGGCACACCAGTGCGCTAGGGTACGCAGGGCGCACCGGTGTGCTAGGGTACGCAGGGCGCACCGATAAAGAAAAATCCACTTTTTCCAAAAATACACACAATGGCCGAATGGATTGGGATCTGACTATGCAAGTCGTCTCGTGGGTTGGATGTCAATATAAAATGAAAAGCCCTAATTTTGAAATCACAGAAATAGGGAGAAGAAAGGAAAAAACAAAAAAATGAAGGATTTACATTAAAAATGGATAAACTACAAAAAAAGTAAAGAAACTGCAGAAAAAGTAAAAAAAATAATACAATTTTATCACGAGATGGTTTGAAATTCTATGATACAGGGTTTGAATCACCAGAGGTTTGGTTTTTGATTGACTGAATACTTCTGTTCGAATGTATTTCACTGCTCCATAGTGCCCTCGTGCTCTCTTGCTCCAGGTATGTCTCCTGCAAATATCTAGCTGGAAATTTTAGAAAAAATAGTGAAATAATGAAAAGTTTTTAGTATTTAAAGAATTATTTTATGAAATTAGATTTTCGAAAATATTTTGCTGCCCATTTTTCAATTTGCCGCTTTTTTTTCACTTAAAGAAAATAGAGTTGCGTTTTTTTTATTTGCGTTTATTCGTCACTAATGTGTCACTTAATAACACTGCACCAGTGCATCTTTTTGTAACACTAGCACTGGTGCAGTTATAGGTACAGTAGCACTGATTTGCGGTTTAGGCACTGAAATTACTTTTAGGTGTGTACACCAAAATTTAGTGAACTCTAACCATAGAAATTGAGAATTAGAATTTTGTTTATTCTTGAGAATTAGAATTAGAATTAAAATTGAGAATTGGAATTGGATAAATTCATGATGGAAATAACTATTCTTCCAATGCATTTTGTTTATTGCAGGAGGTCGCCACTGATTATGTGGAGAGAATGAAATGTGGGGCATGTGAACATGAAATACTACAGGGCCCAAGTGGGCAATTGTGGCATGTGAACTTGTTATAATTGGCACTTAACTATTTGCAACCAATATGTTTTATAATATAATCTGCAGATAGACGGATGGCTTACCAGCAATTAGCACATATAATCTACAGAAGGGTAATGTTCTGCAAGCAACGACAACAAGTCCTTCATTCTGCATTTGTTAGCAGAAGAAGACTGATTTTTTACTAGAAAATTCAGTTGTTACAGGTGGAGGCAATGGTTTCTGATAGAAAATGAGTATAGGGTTGAGCAGAATTTTTAACTAGTTTCATCCACAGGACCATAGCTCAGACAAGTTAGAGATGCCATGCAGGTTCAATTGAAAGCCGAAGATGTGATTTTATGCGACGTCAACTTTGCCTGTAAAAGTTTATGTAAGCCAACCGAAGCTCAGAAAATACTCCCAATTGCTTTTAAATGCATTCTAGAGAATCTTTCCCTTCATGGGACCTACCAGCCCGATCAACAACGTTAATTGATATTTCTCTTTTATCCTTAAGGGAATGTGAATCCTTCCCTTCATGGTGCCTCTTGGAATTATCAACTGCCTCGATTGATCTTTCTCTGCCATAAAATCTTCTCTCCATTTCTCCATCATGAGACCTCTTAACACTATCGTCGGCCTTAATCGAATGCTTTCTGTCGGTCTTAACTGTACTCCGTTTCTCATTTTGTACTCTGTCGAGCTCTGTGGCCATCTGCATCCCTGTAAGCATCTTTGTCCGTCTTTCTGTTTGAATCACTCATTTTCTCTGCTATAAACTTCTTAGCCGAAATTCGAACTCTTGTCTTTTCAAACCCTCATCTCCTTAGAAAAATTCTTGTCCATGATTCAAACCCTCTGTTGCTCCAATACTGCACTTTACAGAATAACCCTATTCCGGTGCGTGCTGTTTTATAGGCGCAACAGGGCGGTTTGTAAGATCGAGGTTTTTGTTTTGGCACGGTGTTTTATGGCGCACCGGTGTGGAAGAGTTGAGAAGCACTGGTGTGTTTGAGTAATAAGACGCACCGGTGCGTGTTATGATGATAAGCGCACCAGACTATATAAAGTTCTTTTTTTTTGTATGTAAGATCATAGTAAAATAACGATAATTCTAAAGTACATGAATTTATTTGCATTATTTTCTAAACTTTATTATGTTATAAAAATTCATATTACTCTAGATTTATTATTTTACAATTATTTACAAATTTACAAATTTAAATATTTTAATAAAATCATTTCACATTAATATAATTAAAATTTTACAAATATTTTACATACAATTACAATTACAATTACAATTTTAAATTAATTTCACCTACAATTACGATTAGAATTACAATTAGAATTTTAATTTTACATACAATTACATCTACAATTAAAATTTCACAATTACAATTACAATTTTACAATTTGTCATATATGCAATTACAATTAAAATTACAATTACAATCATTTCACAATAAATTAAATATTACAATTAAAATTAAAATTTCAATTACAATCATGACATAATATTTAATAAATATCATGGTCATTTAATATTAAATTAATTAATAAACATCACGATCGTGATAACCATCATACAAACATCATATTCGACTAAAAAACACATTCAAACATCAAATTAACATTATATATTAACATCATCACAACACAAGCATCAAATATACATCTCATGTCAAATAACTCATGCTATCATATACACATCTATCTGCAAGCTAAACATTAAATGAACATATCTAACATGACCTAACAATATACACATCATGATGATCACCAACATGTAAATTAAGTACAACTGCAACATGAACATAAAATGCATGGACTATATATATATATATATATATATATATATATATATATATATATATATATATAATGTTAAAAATATACAATTGTAATATAAATGTCATGGATCAGCTAGTGGTAGTACAACATCAATAGCAGTACAAGTGGAGGCCTTCTCAGTTAATGGTTTAGCCTCGATGGTTGATGGTCCAACTTTCTCATGATCATGACTAGTATTCATGGATGGATCAGCCAGTGGTAGTACAACATCAATATAAGCAATACTAGTGGAGACCTGCTCAGTCAATGGTGCAGCCTCGATAGTCGATGGTCCAGCTTTCTCATGATCATGACTAGTATTGATAGATGTTGTAGGCTGCTGACTTGATGTGGCCGATGGTATAGCCTCATCTCCATGATGGCTGCTAGATGCTACTAGTGGAGCCTCATGCTCATTAGGCACGGCGTGAGGTGAACAATCATGAGATGATGAATCGCTGCTCGCGGACTGTCCATCACGTGTTGCGAATCGACCACACCTATAACGTGCAACAGTCCTCCTTAGTCATGTAACAGCTCTTGTAACTCCTACAACATGCCACATCAAGCTGTACATGTCACGCGGCATGCCTCTCCACATCCGTAATAGCCTATCATTGGCATGTATGTCTCTGTAATGAGCGGGCCTGATGCCCGCCTCAACAATCAATGCACTGAGCTGGTTTCCCAACTCCATCCTATATCTAGTATCAGGTCGACCAGCAGGAGCATGTATCTCTGCATCGGCCTCATGATCATGATCCTCGACATCTGTCATGTCCTGATCGTCATCAGGATCCACACCTGGATCATGTGGTGGTTCCAGCATATCCTCACCATCAAAAGAGACAATGTCTGCAAAATATATACAATTACACAACAATAATTAGACAATTTCATTAGACAATTTAATAAAAAAAAATTAAATAACATCTTAGAATAAATATAAATAAAACAATAATATTACCTCTATCATCTGGCGGCTCATCATTTGTGAAGAGGATGTTGGCACACCCTCGCCAATCTAATCCAGCATAAGGACAGGGGACCATAATGAAGGAATGCAGCTCATCAACACTGGCTATTAAGTCCAGTGCATCATGTGATATCCTAGCTGGAAACATAGTCTCTCCCCTCTTGGGCATCATCTACCCCCACATGTGCATCCGAGCCTCCAACATCGGCATATGAGGCTACCAAACAAAAGTAGCCCTCATCTCTGGAAACCTCTCAAAAAATAAACAAAAAATCTCTGAAGAAAAAGGGAAGTTGACCCTCCCTTGTGCATGAGCACGACATCTATCTAAGGTCGTACAAAACTACCGCAAAAAAATGGCAGGCCACCTAACAAGTCGTGGCTCCTGTACTAAAGAATAAACATAGTATAGAAGCAGGAAACTAATGTGTTTCCCGTCAATAGTGTTGTGTGAAATGGTCAAAATGAGAAGTGAGAGGCACTACACATCCGGTCTACCAAATGCACCAATACGTAACTGACCTCCAGGTACCTGGAACTCTGAAGGCGACAGTACATCTGCTCCAATGTATCTCTGGGAGTAAACTAACTGACTCCCTGCTACACAACCAGCTGGAACCTCTGTGAATGAGGGAAAATCCACCTCTCTCCTCAATAGCCCTGTAATGAAATAAGTATCCTCCTCAATGGGTGTGTACCACTATTCAGGACCAACCTAGAAAGCCTGTTGGTGGGCATTCCACCTACGGATAAGATGTCTCAAAAACACACTATGGGCCTTTAGGGAAGTAGCCTCCTCATAGAACTTGAGGAGGCCTACCTGCCTTAGGAGCCCTTGGGTATCTGTTGTAATAGGGTGAGGGTACGCATCTCTTTCCCTCTCTCGTGCCTCCCACTGGCGAATCATGTCATACTGCTCTTCTTGTTGTTGCTGTTGTTCCTCCTCCTCTCTTTGAATCATTGACATATTAAATAATTTTTTTTTTTTATTAAATCAGACATGTATTTAGGAATATACATATATAATTTTTTTTGGAAAAAAAAACAGAGCAGTCGGTGTGCCACAAAAACAGTCATGCACTAGTTCTGGTGCAGCTTTTGTTTGTAGCGCATCGGTGGCGGTGCCCCAGATGACATAAAACACACCATATGCAGTGCACCTGAATTTTTTTCCAGCACCATTGACTATACATGGTGTCAACAGAGCGGTGTGCTCACTAAAATATATGCCTCGGCGCATATAGTCATTTCAGCGCACCAACTTCCTGACAAATTACATAGTCAACGGTGCGGTCTTTTACCCGGCCGAACCGTTGACCCTGTCGGAATGCCGAATGCAGTGCACTGATAGGCACCAGGGCGAATATTTCCATCAACGCACCACGTTGTTATTCCCATTTTCAACGGTGTGACCGGATAAATGAACGCACTGTAATTTTTTTATTTTATTTTAAAATAATGCGAGGCGCATTTCGGTACCGCCCTAGACACGGTGTGGATACTGTTAGCACCGGTTGCATTGCAGCCTGTAAATTTTACAGGCATCACCACTTTCTGGTGTGAGCCGAACGGCTCGTGTGCACCACGCGCCCAAAAAAAAAATAAAAAATTTAATGGTTATTTTTAAGGTTATTTCAAATTCTAATCCGCTAAAAATCTTAATTATGGAAAAACTAGAAAAATACCTGTACATTTCGTCATCGAGGAGGCATATTGGCTATAGAATTTGCAAAAGAGAATTTGCCCACCGTTTTGCAAAATGCAAGCTGGAGATTGGTGGCCAATGCACAACAACAGTGCATGCAATGGGTGCAATGGGAGCACCGATGTCACGGTGGCTCAGAGAAGGATAAATTGCACTGGTGCTTGAGAGCTCTAGAGCATTGAGAAAAGTGAAAAATGCGGTTTTTTGGCCGTAATTTTCTTTTTTATTTAACCCTGTTCCAGTGCGTGGGGTTTTATAGGCACACCGGTGTTTTTGTTAAGACTACACTGGGCAGTTTCAGATTTTTCCCGTTGTTTATGATGCACTGGGGCGGTTCCTTAACACCACACTGGGCTGTTTCTGTTTTGGTGCAGTGTTTTATGATGAACTGGGGCACAATAGTCGTGAAGCATCAGTGCTTTATAGTAATATGATGCACCAGATAGGTGTGTACGAAGCGCACGGTGTCCGATGTGCCAATTTTTTTTGTGCGATCGATGCTTTCTCTTGTAGAACACACCGATGATTGAGAGCAGAAAAGTGAAAAATGCGGTTTTTTAGCCGTAATTTTTTTTTTATTTAACCCTGTTCCAGTGTGCGCTTTTTGTAGGCGCACCATTTTTGTTTCATATGAATGCACGGGTATGTTTTTGTTTTGGCGCGGTGTTTATGATGCACCGATGTGGTTTCTTGACACCGGACCTGGTGGTTTCTGTTTTGGCACGGTGTTTTATGATGCACCGACGCGAAAGAGTTGTGAAGCAACAGTGCATTACATTAATAGGACGCATTGGCCAGGTGAGTATGGAGCCCACGGCATCTGGTGTGTCAATGTTTTGTGCACACCGGTACTTTCTTTGGTAGAGCGCACCGGTAATTGAGAGCTCTAGAGCACTGAAAAAAATGAAAAATCTGGTTTTTTTGCCGTAATTTTTTTGTTATCTAATCCTTTTCCTATGTGAGTGGTTTATAGGTGCACCAGTGTTGTTTCTTACGAACACACTGGTTAGTTTCTGTTTTGGCGCGTTGTTTTATGATGCACCGGTGCGGTTTCGGTTTTGGCGCGGTGTTTTATTATGCACTGACACGGAAGAGATGTGAAGCACCAGTGCTCTATAGTAATATGACGCACCAGGCGGGTGTGTATGGAGCGCACGGTGTCTGGTGTACCAATGTTTTGTGCACACCAGTGCGATGTTGAATGATAAGCGCACCGAGTGAAAAACATCCGCAAAACCCTCCGCCCGCCAACCTCCTCTAGTAACCTCCGCTAGAAACAGATGTATGGGGTATTTTTATATAGGGTTCCTAAAAAGCATCTGCTAGAGGGTCTTTTCCTTGTAGTATGCTGCTCTTTGCTATAGAATTATTGAAAAACAAGCTTTAGCCCTAATCAAAGCCTTGAAAGATTTCTGGATTTATATTCTACATTCACATACTATAGCCTATGTTCCAAATGCAGCGGTGAAAGAGGTTCTCACACTACACCATGCTCTAGACATAAACCTTATTGCAGCAATGTCAGATGATGAAGAAGATGGCGCTCTAATACATGTACTAGAAATGTTGCTCACTTCACCATGGTATTCTGATATAGTATATCTTCTTCAGCACTTATGTCCTCCTCCTGGAATATCAAAAAGTCAGGGTAGGTCTTTGAAATTGAAATTTTCTAAATACTGCATTCTAGGAAGATCCCTTTATTGGAAAGATCTGGGAGGTGTTCTTTTGAATTTTCTGGTTGAAGATGAAGCTAAACAGGTAATGGACGACTTTCATAGGGGAGATTGTGGAGGTCATTTGTTTTGGAAAACAACAACTAAGAAAGTGTTGAGAGCAGGGTATTATTGGACAACTTTATTTTCTAATTTACACAAAATAGTCACAAACTTTCATGAATGTCAAGTTTTTCAAGGAAAAAGGAAACTCCTTCCTCTTCGGCTGAAGTTTGTTGTAGTAAATGCTCCTTTTCAACAGTGGGAATTGATTTTATTGGGGAAATTCATCCCACATCATCGGCATAGCATAGATGGATCTTGACAACCACCAACTACTTCACTAAGTGGATCAAGGCTATTCCTACAAGGCAAGCTACGGACACGGTAATCATTCAATTTTTAGAATCTAATATTTTGTCTTGTTTTGGTTGTCCTCACAAGATTATTACAGATAATGCTGCAACATTTAATTCAAAGAAGATGATTGAGTTTTTTCACAAGTATAATATCAGATTGGGCCATTCCACGACATATTATCCACAGGGAAATGGACTAGCTGAGTCCTCTAATAAATCTTTGGTGAATATCATTAAGAAAATGTTAGCAGAGAACAAGAAAAATTGGCATAGGAAGCTTACCAATGCTTTGTGGGCAGATTGAGTGAGCACCAAGAAATATATAGGTATGTCACCCTTTGAATTGGTTTATGGTATAGATACAGTGTTTCCTACATCACTTGTAGTCCCAGTTATGAGATTATTGCAGGAAGTAGATAGTGAGGAAGATGACATGCAACGTAGAATCAAACAAATGATTCATCTTCAGAAAACAAGGGAGGAAGTTTCTCAGACTTATTCTAAGCCTTAAGAGAGAATCAAGAAGATTTGTGATCGAAAAACAAAAGCAGATAAGTTTCAACTGGAGGATGTAGTGCTGAGATGGGATGCAAGAAATGAAGATAAAGGTAAGCACGAGATGTTTGAAAATCTTTGGAAGGGACCCTACAAGATCCTGGCTTATCGAGGAAATAATGCCTATTTGCTGAAAGAGATGAATGGATAAAAATGTTCAGGAGGACCAATCAATGGTAGGCTCCTGAAACATTATTATTGCTAATACAACTATTAAGAGAATGTTTCACTTTCATTGTACATAATAGTTTACAATTTTTGCAGGTTTGAGGCAGAAGGCCAATCAGGCTTGGGGCCCGAAGTGAAGGCTATAAAGCTTGCTGATTTTCTGTTGTTTTCAAAGTTTTGGAGTCACTTTTGAGTTAGTGTCAGAGTCATTTTTTGAGTCATTTTTCAGTCTCTTTAAATGGTTTTTGAGTCACTTGAGGTTAATCTACAATTTTTATTTGTTATTTGACCATATTTACCCAATGGTTAGGCAGTTGGTCTACGGTGTTCTTGATACCTCCAAGGAGCTACCATCCCCAATAAGGCCAATGTTAGTGTCAGTATTTGCATACTTCCACCAAGGATCAAAACACATTTGCATGTGCATGTTAGGTGTCTCATACTAAATAAATTTTTCATCATTCCATTAGGTCATGATTTAAAATTGTTCTGCTGGTGGTTTTCCTTGTTAAATAAACTTTTTCTCCCTCAGAAAATTCATTTTTCTGACTCATTCCCATGTCCCCTTGAGCATAATAACACCTATGGAAATGCTCTGTTCACTTAGCAGTCTTTAAAGTCAAAATCCCATTCAAAATCAGGTTAAAAAGCAGTCCCATTAGGTCATAAGGGTTTTTCATTTTTCAAGTTCTTTCCTTCATTTCGATGAGTTAAACATATATATGAGAGGGATTGAAAAATATCATCATGATGGTTTCATTATAATTTTAAGGTTGTATTTTCAGTTTGAATACTTTTTTTATCAAAATTCCATTTTGATAGAAAAGTCACCTATGTAATTTATTTTAATTTTTCTAAATGTAATTTCATGTTATTATATGTAATTAATAAAATCCCAAAGTTTTCAAAGAAATCATGTCAAGCCTCAGTGAGAAAAAGAAAAAGCCAGCTCCAGGTTGATCAAGCCTGCAGTGCAAAAAGAGTCAAAGAGTATCAGTCATAAAGGAAAAAGACTTCAAACATTAGAAAAGTGGGTATTCAAGTTAAATTTAAATCCACTTGCCTATAAAGCCTATCAAACATTTCAAATAAGCCATTGTTTCCTTTCAAAGTATCAGGAGTATTCAACAAAGAGGAATTTATGAGTTTTTTTAGCGAAATTGGGCCAAATTTCTCAGTGCTGCACGTTCAGAAGGTTGGTGCTGCGCGTTTGCACCAATGCTCCCCCCTCACCCAGTGGTGTGGTGCCCTTGCCAGTGGTCCCTAGTGTAAATTGTGTTGGCGTTGCGCGCTCAGACCAAGGTGTTGCGCGTTTGGATAGGCGATGCGCCCTTAGCCAGTGGCGCTGCGCGCCTGCACAGTGAAGATTGCTAAGGGTTTGTACCATTCAAACAATTTCAAAACCACTTCAAACTTATCCTATAACCCTAAAATAATCCCTAAATCAGTAAGTACATATCATAACTTTTCTTCTATGATATTTTATAGCTCTTGAATGTATAGAAGTGAAACCCTAAATGAAACCCTAATTTCAGTTTATAATCATTATCTATAAACCTTGTTTATCCGCCTAAACAGAATTTCAGTAATAGGCAGGGTAAATGTTATTGACCTAGGGTTTTCATTGACCTAGTTGTTACATTGGCACACATTCCCTTCACTCATTCCCTTCATTTTTTCAAGCTTCCATCTCATTCCCTTCCCTTTCATCTCATCCCATTTGTACCCTAAGGTTTCATAAATCAAAGTTTAAAATGTCTACGAAAGAAGATAGTGGTGTTGAGACACAAAGGCCAAGAATAAATCATCACAAAGGAGGGAAAATTAATAGGTTTGAGCCCATAACCACAAGTGAACTCATGGCCTCTCCTATCACTATCTCTTGTTTCAAGCATGTGGGTTGTTTTGAATTTTGTGAGAGAGTGCAACAAATCCAAAATCACCCGAAGTTAACATGACTGTTTATCACTAATTTACATGACAAACAGGTTACTCTTACTAGGGTTACCTTTGATATGTCCACCAATGCTATTTCAGTTGCTACAAGAATCCCTAGTGTGGGAGAGAGGTGGTTTAAACAAGCAAACTTGGATATGAGCTATTATGAACCATACCTCAAACCTAGGTACAAGGATGACAAGAAATCAATTTTCCCTTTTTCTCATCTCCTTGACTGGTATGCCCCTATGATGAAAATAATAATGAATTATTTCACTTGTGAGAGGAGGTTTACGCGACTCTACCCATACCATATCCGACTTCTCATGCATTTCACAAGAGTTAGAGTGCTAAACTTACCTTACTATCTTTTCCGTAGCATTGACAGGATGGCTTACATCGTGCAAAAGAGGGATCACAACCATCAAATGCAGAGTCTATTTCATCATTCACTTATCAAAATGGTGGTCATGCATCAGCTTCAGTAGAAAAACATTTCATGGGATGCATTCATTGCAAATGAGGTTTTCACTACTCCACCTAGTCATCATGAGCAGGATATTCCTTCTTCATCTCATCCTCCCATAGCCACTTCTCAATCACATCCCATTGTTCATACATCACCACCCACTCACATCCATTCACCTCATGTTGATCCTACCTCATCACCTTTCTATAACCCTTCACCATCACATCATGATATTGGAGCATCAGGCAGTGAAAGGGATATTGACGTAGTTTGCACTAAAATGACTAATATTGAGTCATTCCCTAAGACCTATCATAGAGGCCATAGGCATGTGTTTACTTCACATAGTGTGAAAGGGGCCATGCCTTCTTCATCAACAAAACAGGTAGAGAAGGACAAGAAAAATGTTACAGAGCCTATCATTGTTGAGTAGGAGGACAAACATGAAACTGAGCAGGAGTTTTAGTTGATTGAGAGTGATGAGGAGGATGAGGATAGGGGAACTAGTGCAGTGATCAGAGGCAAGGAGGCCAAGATTAGTGAGCTTCAAGCTTATCATGATAGAGCATAGTACATGATTAACTTTCTTGAGCTAGAAAATTAGCAACTGAAGACTAAGAAAACCATCAGTGAGGTCAAGACAATCAGAGATTAGAGAGAGGAAGGAAAGGCTAAGGCCTTGCTAGAGGAAACCATGGGTAGACTTGATGATAGTGATGATGAGGAAGATCAGCTTTCGAGACAAAGACCGAGGAAAATTAGGCTAAAGAATGCTTTAGCTCGGGAAAGGGAGAAAGAGGCTGGGATGGCAGAGCAGCTCACTCCAAGTGAGCTGATTTCCATAGAGATTAGCAGAGACAAAGAGTCTTGACTTGAGAGAGAAAATTTTCATCTAGAGGGCCTACTAGAGAAGGCAAATAAGGACATTGACATTCAGAGGAAGATGGCACAACACTATGCCATAAGAAACAAGATTGCAAGGGCCAAGCTCAAACGATCCCATGCAAATATTCAGGCTTTGACTGAGTCAAAAGAGAAGGAGAAGTTGAAAATTATTGCTGAGGGATCCCTCTAGGCCTCCAACCTTTGATCAGAAAAAAAATTCACAATTTTGGCACACTTTGTGCAAATTTTGATTGTTGACAGTTTAGCACATAGAAAATTGGCTAAACGTGCAGCGCCACTAGAGCTGTGCTCTTTTTTGGGACATCCAAATGGAAAATGGTCAGCATCCTCATGTGCATAATGATAAGTACATCAAACTCAACAATTTTCAGGATATTTGGAGCAGAATTGGTACCTCAAAGAGGCCAAAAACCACCAAAAAAACATGTTTCTTCCCTTTTTTTCACCTTGGCGCTACGCATTTACCAATATTGGGAGAAAAAGTTTTTGATAGGGAATATGGGTGCCATTTTGGAAAATGAAAGAATATTTGGAAGCTAGACTCGGTGATATTTCCAATGAGCTATCATTGAGCGGATTTGGACACCAGGAAGGCCTCCAAACGTTGGATGCAAGACAGGCCATTTTTCTGTCATGGCACCGCGTGTTTACCAAGGAATTGCCAATTTTCATTGTTTTCAACATTTTTGACTTTTTTACTTTTTGATCGGGAAAATGGGAAAATTACTGATGTAAATGGTCAATATGGATGTAAAAATAATTTTTTCACTTTTTATCTAGGGTAGATGCATCAGATAAGTCTTCTAGGAGGTCAAATGAATCAGTTTCCTCTCTTTTAGAGGCAAATTGTTGGAGTTTTCCTAGTCTTCAGATTCTTGTTGGGGAGTAGGTGAAACTGATCCCCATCTGATGGATTCGACTCCCTGAGGCTAAGGAGAGTGGTTTTGAGGTCTATTTTATTTATTTCCTCATTCATTGTAATGGTTGGACTCACTTGGAGCTTTGGCATATCAAGAGACATCTTTATATATCAGTTTGGCTTGGACATTAATAGAAATTTGCAGTTATTTTCTTGGGATTCATGTGGCATGAATTTTAGACATATTTTCGTCTCTGTTATCAATTTTTTTGAATTTATTGTTAATTCATAAGCCATTTCATCTCTATAATATAATATATTTCAAGTTTGAAAGGCAGAATCCATATGTATCTATGCTCTGTTTTGGGAAATTTAGTATAATGTGTTCATTCTCTTCAGTTTAGGGAAAATATGTTTCACATGCTTTCCCTAGCTCCTGATCAATCTCTTCACCTGACACAATCATATTTTAATGTCCAAAACCTTCTACCTACCTTTCCCCTTGAAACCCCTGCAGATTTTGACCTAATCTCCTTGCCCTAGATGTTTGACTCCTCATGATCCAGCAAACCCCAAAATCAAAATCAAAACCCCCTATACTCCTTAGCTAGCTGAAAAGCTTTTTTATCTATCCCTTTTGGCTGTGATTCTATCGAGAGATCCCTATCTGACTTGGTAGGGCTAGATACGAAGTCTAAAGTTTGGTTTGAGGTTACCTCGGGATTGCCTTCTCAGCCTTGAGGTTCAATCTGAGTGATAACAGACCCTAGGAAGAGATGTTATGATGAGCATGTGAAAAAGAAATGGATTTTCCACTATTTCATTAGACTTTCCAACTACAACTCCGCCTTTTTGCTACAACAGTTCGTCATGGATCATCATTCAATGTTAACACGTCAATTTTTTTCTTATGAATATATTTTCAGATTTAGTTTTAAACCATGTTTTATTTATTGTATTCAAATACAATTTTTGAATAATTTGGGCTAGAGTTTTGAAAACCAAAAGAGGATTTTCGCAGGAATGGACCCATTAACAAAAACCTATCTCAGTTTTTGCATAGGTGTCATGGTTTGGAATATTAAAAGGAATCTTTGCAACCCATTTTTCAACATTTAAATATTAAGTAATTTCTTGTTTTAGTCATCAACTTTGGGCGCAGTTGTTTTAGAATATTTTCTCAAGAATAGGCTCCTTTATAAAAACCTCTTTCATTTTTAATAGAACTGTCACGATTTAGGAGGTACGAAGGCATACTTGGACTCTCTTTTTCAAAAATTCACTAGAAAAAACTCATAGACAATTGTTGATGATCCACCTCATTAATTCGACATTGGGATGAGATATTACCATATCATTTATTGTTTTAAAATGAAACTAAATATGGATGAGGAGGTTTTCAGATCGATTTATTTTGGATCCTGATTTATTTTTTATATTTTGTCAAATTTTGTAATTAAACTTTCCAGATATTATGGATCTCAAAAATGATGTAATTTTTGTATAATTTAGATGGAAAATTACAGAGAAGGGTTGGAATTTCAGAGAAGAAAAACTTTATTGTAACTATGCTCATTGGAAATTAATGAAAAAATTCTTGAACTAGAAATACAAGGGTTTTTGTTCCAGAGGTTCATTTTTTAAGCAATTTTGGTTTGTATCTCGATGTTGCATTTACTTCTTTGTTTATCATTATATGTGTATCTTCTTATCTGAACTGCGAAGTAGGTATAAAATTCATGTGACAGTGCTCTATATCTCATATTTAGTTATTCACCTTTTAACAGATTATTTTACACATAATTCCTCATATTGCTACTCTGGTTTAAACTGTGAATGTACTCCTCTTCATATTTCCATGCTATGAATGAAACGATGTCCAGAAATTGTTGATTGTGGGCCTTTGAAGTCAAATACTATATTTCACCAAGATCTGAAGATATTGAGTTATTTTTTAATAGGACTCCCTACCCAATGGTCCATTTTCCTTCTTTCCTACAAATCCCATCATTCCTACAAGTGAAATCTGGCCATCGAGGATATTATAGACCTATTTCTAGGGTGACCTAGAGTAGCAGAGTTGATGAGAGATCCCTCTCCAGATTAAAGAGACAACTTTCAATCCCAAAGTGCTTAAAGGTTACCTCGGGGTTTTTCACCATAACAACCTAGTGAAATTATGAGTGATAACAGATGGGAAAAGGTTCAGGTTTATGAAGCTATTGTAGGGCCGAAGATTGAAGGACGAGTTGTAGAACTATAGTTGTAGGATCAAAATATTGACTTGCAGTATTTTGACCATCTTTGACTTGGTGAAAGTTGACTTTATTAAAGAAATTTTTGGAAGGGTTGACTTGGTACTTGGAGGAGATCTAGGTATTTTGGTCTTGGAGGTATCATTTTGATTTGATTTTGTAAGAAGAGGTTTTTTTTTTTGTTTTTTCCCATCTATGATGTTTTTCCTAGCTGGGAACCTATATCTTGTGTTCTTGTGTATTTTTGATCTTTATTTTTTGGTAATTTCATGATGAAGAAGAAAAACTAAATGATATAATTCCAAAAAATATAGAAAGTAATTATCATGAAAGGAGAATCTATTTTAACAAAAAAAATGTCTTTATTTTCCAATATGGTGTCAAAGCTAAGTTTATCAAATTAGGCTAGATGATCACTCTCATTGGCATAAATGAATATACCTCTATAACAGTTTGACAAGTCATGACAAATGCAATGTTTTGTGGCAGTAAATGAAATTATTGCACTTAATTTAATGTGATATTATGTGGATAATTAATTTAGTTTCATTGTGGAATGGTACCTATGATACCAAACAAGATCTAATTTCTTCCTCTTGATAGATATTCAAATTATGCATGATACAAGTAAACTTTAGTTGCTAAGGTATAAATGACATGATCCAAATTGCAAATAACAAATATAGTGATCTATGGAAATATGATTGTAACTTCACAAGAAACGAATTAATGATGGAAGCGAGTTTATTAGTGATGCAAGTTGACTTATGGACAACGATGCGAACAACAATTAAAAGAATATGAGAAATTTTGAAGATTTGAGCTGAAATTATGATGATATAAGTTCTAATATGAAGTTGAAGGTATTTTTCCATGCTACTGAAATATGAAGATTCAGTTATACAAACTTATTCCTAAAGTCTGATGAAAATTTAAAACAATGACATGAGTTGTCTCTAAGAAAATGAATATTTTTTCTACTTCAAAATGGAATATTTGAATTAATTTTTCTAGGCCAAACCATAACAGTGATCTGTGGGTTATGCTTGAAGATATGGGATACTAATGATAATATAATATAAACCATCAACCAACTAAAAATTATCATATCGGAAGAACATTTGAAGTAGCTAAGCTTAAGGAGGAAAAGGATGAAGAAGTTTGGGGACTAGTTTTGTGTCCTTTTTTTGTCTATTGCAAGTTTGAGCATGAGAAGAAGGGTAGACGAATGAGATAAGGTCAGATATGGGCACATTTGTGCCTAATCTTCCTTCGAGAAAAGCGGTCAAACTCCTATGATTTGTCACAAGTAGGGTCGAGCCCTATTTTGTTTATTGAAAAATGGATTTGATAGTTAGAAGGGTGACTGAGTAAACCTAGGAAAATAGCAAAGGTGGATGGTGTTTGTAGAAGGGACACCAAGTTAATTTTAGGTTTGGTATGTATCCCTAACTAGGCCGAAATTTTCAGACCTAAAGTGTGCACATGGCATTGATAAGTAAGAGAAGAAAGTGGCTTGAAATCAAAGGTATGTGCTCTTCTAAGTTGGTGTTTTACTGGGTGGTTAAATTTTCCTAGTGAAGGACAAATTGTGGAGCATCCTAAGGTTGTTAGAAGGGAACAAGGAAGGTGTCTCTGTCTTGCCCTGGTTTAGGGCTCATTCAAATGATGTGTTATCCTTAAAGGGATGTCATAAACTCTATGAACAATTACATTGAATGAGATTTTGAGACCTTAAATGAAGAGAGGCATGACCACACCTTTTTGAGGGAATCATAATCTTCAAGTGGGCCATATTCTACCTTAGAGAATGTATTGTAGTAAGAGAAAATGGGAAGCAAAGTAGGAACTGCATAGTGATGGAAGAAAGGTCTTATTTTGGACAAGAAACCTATGTACAATGGTTGGAGTAATTTAAGTGGTTGATTGTAAGGCCTAAGTGTTGTGAAAAAGAGGAAGAATTTTCACAACAAGTGGTCTACACATTAATTAAATTTTGGATAATCCCTAAGAAGCAGTCTTTTAGTAAAGTCTGAATGATGTTTAGAGGGAAGATTTCAAGAATCTGTTTCTAAAGTGAGTGTAAGAGTTCGCCATTATGTGGGCATATTTGTGAAAAATATAAGGACAAGTGAAGTAGTGAACATTCACATTTAAGTGGGTTATGTTTGGAAGACCTTATGATAAAATTGTTGGAGATATTGGAAGGAATTTTTATTGGTGCCCTAAGGACTGTCAATTTGAGGGTAGTGTACAGAAACCCTGAGGAAAATCATCCTAGAGGTGGAACTAACAAGAAGGTTTATTTCAAGACCCCAAGAGTGAAATATTTTGGAAATATGATAATAAAAACTAGAAGGAATAATTATTTGATACTATAGAGTTGTGTTATCTAATAAAGGTTGTTTGGAAAGGTTATCCAAGTTGACTAAACAATAGATTGACTAACCTTGTATTTTGATGATCAAAATCGTGTGATGGGTTATCCTTAAGGAAAAAATAAGTGCAGGAAGTAGTGTTGGAAAAAGTTTTGAATGTAGTTGGTGAAGACCTCGTGTATAGGATCATTGATTGTTAGGAGGAATATTTAGAATCCTATCTCAAGAAGTTGCAAGATGAGAAACCTGAATGATAAGAGGATTGGTTAAAGAAGCTACAATTATAATAAATAACTTATACAAGGGAAGTATGAGTACTTCTGAAACAAGATGAGGATTTTTGATGAATTATCCCTATTTGAGAGGGAGTGAGCATGGATTTCTCCTCTTAGGTTGAGAGGGAGTAAGGTCAGACATTGGTTCTCCCTATGTCATGTACCAAGCTAGGAATAACCATAATAATTATAGTGCATGCATCACATATAGGGAGAATGATGGTTTGAATTAACATGGTTTTGCTTGTGTCGAGTGCTGTGAAAAATTAAAACCGATAGCCTAAGTCAAGTACGTGGACATGGAGAAGGAGAATGGAGGATTAGATAAGCATATCGGATAAAAATTCTTAATTCATGTACCATTATGGATTATGATGGAGATCCTGAGTCAACTGCATGAACTTCGATAATAATAGTCTGATGGACATACATTTCCTTGAGAGAAAAGGTTTGGTGAAAGATATACTCCGAGTATCCTTGGTAGAGTAAGTACCTCAGTGAGGTGGTATGGTGTCCCATGGAATACCTCCAAGCATTGTGCTCTAATATTCTGAGAGATATAGTGTACCTATCAAGGCCCTATTAATGTGACAATTCTCTCTATAATTATACTTTAATGATTATCAATCTCGATCCTTTATTATCAGAATATTTCAACTTGAGATAAACCTATTAAGTCATAACAAATACCTCTCGAGTTAAGAGGTAGTGTTGGAAAAGTAACTAGGTTTGGTCTTCATATTAATTTTTATTTTATGTAAATGAAGAAAAATATTTTTATTTGTTCAAGGCTATGCTTCATGCTCAATTCTAGGTTAATCACGTTCTTCATGATTTTAGGGATTTTTGTGTCAAAAATAATTTTTTTCATTCATTAAAGTCCCATTTGGACTCTTTGTAATAGAATACAAATATTAATTATTGATTCATTGTGTCCTACAAACACCAAGTTGGTCGTGTCATGATAATTCGACTTTGTTGGGACACATTTTTGCTCTCCTGGATGAGAATGTATAGGGAAAACTTCATTCTTATTTGGAAGAGAAAAAGAAAGTTCGATTTATGCACATGACAAGAAGTAATGTAGAGAAAAGGCCTAGAAGAAAAGTGGAACTTGCGGAAGAATAAGAAACTTGAGTTGTTGACATGTTTTGTTAACACGTGGGAAAATTATAGGGTTTATGTAGCTATTGAAGGGCCAAACATTGAAGGACAAGTTACAGACCTAGGATAAAAATCTTGACTTGGAGCAGAATGAGCGTCTTCAAATTGGTGAACATTAACTTGATTGACGAAAATTTTGGAAGGGCTGACTTGGTCCTTGGAGGAGATCTAGGTATTTGGGTCTTTATGGTCTCATTTTGATATGATTCTATAAGAAGAGGATTGTTCGATTTTTCCCCATCTGTGGGGTTTTGCCTTGGCTTGGATCCTATATCTTTTGTTCTTTGTGATCTTTATGTTTTGGTAATTACTAAATGAAGGTGTAAAACTAAATAATATAACACCAACACATATCACAAGTAATTATCATGAAAGGAGAATCAATTTTAATCTACAAATATCTGGATTTTCCAACAATATTGAGAGACCATATTCCCTTATGTGAGAAACGTGATGATTTCTCTGCGTGTCATAGAACCAATGTTTGATAGTAAAAATCCATACTACAGTGTAGGAAATACAATAAATAACATAAATTGGGAATACCTTTCCTAGAGATTAAGGTTCGTGTCAATAGATATTATAAGGTATCATCTTGTCCTTACAGAAACCATGGTAGTCTCTCCCATTTAATGAGCGTATTTATAGTGCTAAAGATGGCATCCTTCTATGGCGTCTCTCCCATCTAAGTGTCCACCTCAGAAACCGTTTTAGCAATGACTTGCTCCTCCATCTCATAACCTTAACTGCCAATTTTTCTTATTTTCTTCTCCTTCTTATGCAGAGACCCAAAATTCAGAACTTTATGAGGCTTTACTTCTTGGAAGTTCGTGTCTAGGAGAATCAAAGAAGAGGGGCCTGAATTTTCCTAGAAGTTAGAGGAAGTCGAAGTGAGGGGTGGAGGAGGGAATTGAATTCCTAGAGCTCGTGCAAGAACACATAGAGTGATCGAGCTTGAACTAGGTGGAAGTCCACTTCCATGATTCTTTCCTCTATTACAATAAAATCCTCTTACTGGTCCCTTAAGTGTCTTCCTATGAAACTCCTAAACTCCTAGTAGTCACAACTAGTGTTTCTTATCTCTTATGATTCTATGGTGATGTGATAAGGGTTGTCTTCGTTGAATTGGTATGCTCCATGGTCATTCCATGGATGAGGAGGTTAGTGGCCTCTTCCTCTCCCACCTCTCATG